>OY776111.1:243754349-244954349 GCA_963675035.1 Allygus modestus | reverse complement strand
GATGGCATGTCTTCAAGACTACTCAGACAGGTTGCCGATCTTCTTGTTTGCCCTCTTGCTCACATTGCTAATTCTTCTTTTGAACAGGGGGTATTCCCGGAATCTCTCAAATCCGCTGTAGTCAAACCTCTTCACAAGAAGGGCAGTGTCGTTGATAAAAACAACTATCGCCCTATCTCTATAACTTCAACCTTCTCTAAAATTTTAGAAAAACTTTTTCTCAACAGGCTTTACCCATTCTTGGTTTGTAATAATGTTCTTTTTGATAAACAGTTTGGCTTCCGCAAAAACACCTCCACTGTTGATGCAATGTTCAATTTTATTTCTACTGTTTCTAAAGCACTTGACGACCGCAAACATGTTTTTGGATTGTTCTTAGATCTGAGCAAGGCTTTTGACATGGTGAACCACAGCCTTTTGCTAAAGAAATTGGAACATTTTGGTATTAGGGGTGTTGCTTTGGATTGGATTACTGCTTTTATCCTTGGGAGAACACAGACTGTGCAAATCAATTATATCGATCAACGAGGCTGTATTGCTTCACAGAAATCTGAAGAAGTAGTAGTTGACACTGGAGTTCCTCAAGGTACGGTCCTTGGACCGATCCTCTTCTTGATGTTTATCAATGACATTGCTGGTAGTGTACCTAGATGTGACCTGTGTCTGTTTGCCGACGATACATCGCTCAGTATCAGCGATGTATCTCGAGAAAATCTTGAAATCAATGCATTCTTGCAGAGTAGTCTTCTTCTTCAGTGGTTGGCTGTAAACAAACTTTCTGTAAATTCCGATAAAACCAAGTTTATTGATTTTAAATTAAGAAATTATGATGGCATTTCTGATGGTTCAAATATTATTGTAGGAGATTTTGAAATAGAGGCATGCGAAAAAAATGATTTTTTAGGACTTATCATAGATTCTCAACTTGATTATTTCAAACACATTAACAAGGTCTCCGGAAGGATGAATAGTGGCATTTTTACTCTTCGAAGACTTGCTCAGTTCACTGATACTAGGGTTCTTCTAACTGCTTATTTTTCTTGTTTGTATCCACACATCAGATATGGCATTCCAATTTGGGGTGCCGAATCAACTCGTACAAAGAAACTGTTTCGGTTACAAAAGAAAGCAATACGACTGATTTTTGGAATGGCAAGGCTTGAGTCGTGCAGAGGTGTTTTTTCTGAAAATAACTTACTGACTTTTCCCTGTATTTATATTTTTGAAACTCTTTCATTTTTGGTTAAAAACAGACACTTTTTTCAGATGGGCCACATTTCTAGGTTTAATTTTCGTAATGCTGGATCCCTGGCAATTCCCCGTCACAACACTACATTTTTCAAAAACCAGACTTTGTATGCAGGCATTAAATTATACAATTCCCTCCCATCCAATCTCATGGCAGTAACTGATGTGGGTAAGTTTAGGAGGAGGCTGAGATCCTTTTTGGTTGCTAAGGAATACTACAGTGTGTCTGAGTATTTTATTGACAAGAAATAATTATTGTTTTTTTACCGTTGACATATATAATTTTGAATGTTTTGTACATTGTGCTATAAATTAGTTATATTTTCTATGTCACATTATTTTTGTAAATGACGTTTGTCAATGCTTGTAAAAGTCGAATGGCAATAAAGATCTGATTTCTGATTTCTGATTTCTGATTTCCTATAAACCAATAGGACAAGAGTTCCCCCTCTTAAGCCCCGCCCCCTCTCTCTGGTTGGTTGATACCAGGTCATGTGACTGAAGCCCCGCCCCTTCCAAGATGGCGGCTCCTAACCTACCATTTGACCATGTGTGTTAACCTAACTTTTGTCACATGTTTTTTCCCGCGATTTTCCAAGATGGCGGTGCCCACGTGGCTGTTCTAACCTCACTTTAGACCACGTGTGTTAACCTATCTTTGTACCACGTGTTTTTCCCCGCGCTTTTCCAATATGGCGGCGTCCACGTGGTGGGAAACCTTTTTTGACCACGTGATTCAAGATGATGACCCAGATGGTTGAGAATAATATATTGTATAGATAATTAGCCAACCACGTGACCCACCCACGTGATATAATGCTGCCATCCCAAGGAACAAAATACCTGCAGTGTATATATAAAGATGTATAAACTATGTTATAGAGTAAGAAAAAGAATGACCTACCAACCTACGCAAAATTAGTATATAACACCTAACCAAGTTACGTCACGCTACCAGCCTCGTATAGATATATTGCCAGCAAGTGCTGCCAACCCACTTTATATATATACACAGTTATACGTATATATCGCAAGAAAGTGTTGCAAAAAAACTCAAAAATCGCTAATATCTCGAAAACGGAAGTTCCTAGGGTCGTTTTGACCCCAGAAAACTGCCTACTACGTAGTGTAGGCACTTCAGAGGGGTATCAACCTATATGAAAAATCTTAACAAAAATATTGTGGGTTGCATCTCAAAAAATGAAGGGGCAAAATTTCAAAATTAAATATCTTGAGAACGGCACAGCCGATTTACATGAAACTTGGTGTACAGGTATTTGTTATCATCCTCTACATCTTTCAAAAACTTAAACTCTGTAATGCAGGTAGTATCAAAACAATTGAAGGAGCTATAATTTAAAATGTAATATCTTGAGAACGGCTCAACCGATTTACATGAAACTTGGTGTACAGGTATTTGTTAACCTTCACTACATCTCTCAAACAACATAAACTCTGTAATGCAGGTAGTATCAAAACAATTGAAGGAGCTATACTTTGAAATGTAATATCTTAAGAAAGACGGGGCCTTTTAGAATGAAACTTGGTGTACAGGTATTTGTAGACCTCCACTACATCTTTCAAAAACCTAAACTCTGTACTGTATGTAGTATCAAAACATTTGAAGGAACTATATTTTGAAATTTAATATCTTAAGAACGGCTAGATCGATTTAAACTGAACTTGGTATATATGTACCTGTAAACATCCTCTACATCTTACAAAAAACCTAAACTATGTACTGCAAGAATCAAAATAATAGAAGGAGCTATAATATAGAAGGTACTTTGAAATGTAATTTATTTAGAACGCATTGAATTGATTTGTTCCCTCAATTGTCATTGGTCTGGGTAGGTCCCTCAATTGTCATTGGTTAGCGTGGGTTCCTCAATTGTCTTTGGTTTATGTAGGTCCCTCAATTTTCATTGGTTTGTGTAGGTCCCTCAACTTTCATTGGTTTGTGTAGGTCCCTCAATTGTCACTGGTTCCTGTTGGTTCCTAAATTGTCTTTGGTTTGTGTAGGTCCCTCAATTTTCTTTGGTTTGTGTAAGTCCCTTATTTGTCATTAATTTGTGTAGGTCTCTAAATTGTCATTGGCATTTGGAGATCTCTTATTTGCCATAGGTTTGTGTAGGTCCCTTAATTGTCATTGGTTTGTGTATATCCCTAAATTGTCATTGGTTTGTGTAGGTCCCTCAATATTAGTTGATTAGTGTAGGTCTCTCAATTGTTAATGGTTTGTGTAGGTCCCTTACATGTCATTGGTTTGTGTAGATCCCTCAACTTTCATTGGTACGTGTTGGTCCCCCAACTGTCATTGGTTTGTAAGTCACTCAGTTGTCATTGGTTTGTATAGATCCCTCCATTGTCATTGGTATGTGTAGGTCCCTCAATTGCCATTGGTTTGTGTAGGTCCCTCAATTGTCATTGGTTTGTATAGGTCCCTCAATTGTCATTGGTTAGTGTGGATCCCTCAATTGTCCTTGGTTTATGTAGGTCCCTCAATTGTCATTGGTTTGTGTAGGCCCCTCAATTGTCATTGGTTTGGGTAGGTCCCTCAATTGTCATTGGTTCGTGTTGGTCCCTAAATTGTCTTTGGTTTGTGTAGGTCCCTCAAATGTCATTGGTTTGCGTAGATCCCTCAATTGTCATTGGTATGTGTAGGTCCTTCAATAGTCATTGGTTTGTTTAGGTCGCTCAATTTCCATTGGTTTGTGTAGATCCCTCAACTTTCATCGGTACGTGTTGGTCCCTCAATTGTCATTTGTATTTTTAGGTCTCTCGATTGTCAATGGATTGTGTAGGTCCCTTAATTGTCGTTGGTTTGTGTAGGTCCCTCAATTTTCATTGGTTTGTAGGTCACTCAATTGTCATTGGTTTGTATAGGTCCCTCACTTGTCATTTGTATGTGTAGGTCCCTCAATGTTCATTGGTATGTATAGGTCCCTCAATTGCCATTGGTTTGTGTAGATCCCTCAATTGTCATTGGGATGTGCAGGTCCATCAATTGACATAGGTTAGTGTAGATCCCTCAATTAGCATTGGTATGTGTAGGTCCCTCAATCGCCATTGGTTTGTGTAGGTCCATAAATCGTCATTGGTATTTGGAGGTCCCTTAATTGCCATTGGTTTGTGCTGGTCCCTCAATTGTCATTGGTTTGTGTAGGTCCTTCAATTGTCATAGGATAGATTAGCTCCCTCAACTGCCACTGGTTTGTGTAGGTCCTTCAATTGTCATTGGTATGTGTATGTCCCTCAATTTTCAATGGTTTGTGTAGGACCCTACAATTGCCACTGGTCTCAATTGTCATTGGATTGTGTTGGTCCCTCAATTGTCATTGGTATAAGTATGTCACTCAATTTTCAATGGTTTGTGTAGGACCCTACAATTGCCACTGGTCTCAATTATCATTGGATTGTGTTGGTCCCTCAATTGTCATTGGGTTTTGTAAGTCCCTCAATTTTCAATGGTTTGTGTAGGACCCTACAATTGCCACTGGTCTCAATTGTCATTGGATTGTGTTGGTCCCTCAATTTTCATTGGTTTCTGTAGGTCCCTCAATAGTCACTGGTTTGTTTAGGTCCCCCAATTGTCATTTGTTTATATAGGTCCCTCAATTGTAATTAGTATGTGAAGGTCCCAAAATTGCAATTAGTTTGTGTAGGTCCGTCAATTGTCGTTGGCGTTTGGAGGTCCCTTAATTGCCATTGGTTTGTGTAGGTCCCTCAATAGTCATTTGTTTTCTTTTAAGTCCCCCAATTGTTATTGGTTTGTATAGGTCCCTCAATTGTCATTTGCTTTTGTAGATCCCTCAATATTAGTTGGTTAGTGTAGGTCTCTCAATTGTCAATGGTTTGTGTAGGTCCCTCACATGTCATTGGTTTGTGTAGATCCCTCAACTGTCATTGATATGTGTAGGTCCCTCAACAGCAATTTATTCGTGCAGGTCCCTCAATTTTCATTGGTTCGTGTAGATCCCTGAATGGTCATTGGCATGTGTAGGTCCCTCAATTTTCAATGGTTTGTGTGGGTCTCTTAGTTGTTATTGCTATGTGTAGGTCCCTCAACTATCATCGGTTTTTGTTGGTCCATCAATTGACATAGGTTTGTGTAGGTCCCTCAATTAGCATTGGTATGTGTAGGTCCCTCAATTGCCATTGGTATGTGTAGGTCCCTCATCAGTCATTGGTATGTGTAGATATCCCATTTGTCATTGGTTTGTGTAGGTCCCATATTTGGCATTGGATTACGTAGGAGCCCCAACTGTCATTAGTATGTGAAGGTACCACGATTGCAATTGGTTTGTGTAGGTCCATCAATTGTCGTTGGTATTTGGAGGTCCCGTAGTTTCCATTGGTTTGTGTTGTTCCCTCAATTGTCATTGGTTTGTGTAGTTCCTTCAATTGTCATTAGTTAGTTTAGGTCCCTCAACTGCCACTGGTTTGTGTAGGTCCTTCAATTGTCATTGGGTTGTGTAGGTCCCCCAATTTTCAATGGTTTGTGTAGGACCCTACAATTGCCACTGGTCTCAATTGTCATTGGATTGTGTTGGTCCCTCAATTGTCATTGGTTTGTGTAGGTCCCTCAATTGTCATTGGTTTGTGTAGGTCCCTCAATTTTCATTGGCTTGTTTAGGTCCCTCAATTGTCATTGGTATGTGTACGTCCCTCAACTGCCATTGGTTTGTGCAGGTCCCTCATTTGTCATTGGTTTATTTAGGTCGCACAATTTCCACTGGGTTGTGTAGGTCCCTCAAATTTTATTGGTACGTGCTGGTCCCTCAATAGTCAATGGTATGCATTGTACCCTCAATTGTCATTGGTTTGAGTAGGTCCCTCAATTGTCATTGGGATGTGTAGGTCCCTCAATGACATAGGTTTGAGTAGGTCCCTCAATTGTCATTAGTATGTGTAGGTCCCTCAATAGTCATTGGTATGTGTAGGTCCCTCAAATGTCATTGGTTTGTGTTGGTCCCTCAATTTTCATTGGTATGTGTAGGCCTCTCAATTTTCATTGGTTTTTGTAGGTCCCACAATTGCCATTTGTTTGTATAGGGCCCACAATAGTCATCGATTTGTATAGGACCCCCAATCGTCATTGGTTCGAGTAGGTCCCTCAATTGTCATTGTTTTATGTAGGACCCTCAATTGTCATTAGTATGTGAAGGCCCCACAGTTACAATTGGTTTGCGTACGCAGACATATCTACAATTAAATATCCTGCTATTAGAAACGTTATAATAGGCCTGGCAATTGATTCAAGACAATCATGGAGATATATAAAACCCTGATCCATACTAGCAATGGTTATGCGAGGAGGTCTACAAGCAGCTTGAATAATATAAGACATAGCCTCCAAGTAAAAGGCGAATTCAGCATATACTTCAATACAAAATCTTGTAATGTCGACAGTTTACAAATGTAACACACTCTTGTACCGAAATACAAAATACAAAATACAAACGGCAGCTTTGTACACTGTAGAACGGTTGTAACTAGAGACCGTAGTATAACCAGATATAGAACAATTCAGTCTTATCCCATTATGGGACATAACTCATCTATTATACTTACCGTATTTCGTTTACCCTAAAGCTAAAATGAAGACAGTCCTAATATAAAGTTGGGGTGTGCCAGTTGGCTCAAAAGTAGTAATATCTCTTGACGATACTGTACAACTAGCCTGTAAATTTCTTAACTTATATATAATATAGTTGAAGGAAGGTTGGTTGTGCCTAGAAGGAATGTCAGCTACAATAACTTCTGTTGTTTGTGTTTTTACAAGAAACCCACTTAAATGGCAAATTATATAATCACTGACAGGTTCGATTGCTATAATGTAGTATTTTACACCCATATATTGTACCTCACTACCTATATCTCAGTTAAATTTACAACAATCCCAATATTTTTAGTTGTGCCCGTAACATGACAATAATTAAAATACCTGTTATACAACAATTATATACCTGTTTATACACTTCCATGGCAACCATTAAGAAATCTTATCTTCGGTTTAGTTCCCTTTTCACCAACTACACTTACACTAACGCTAAAATATACTACTGGTACGCTCTTTCCCATATCCATCACAGTAGTATTGACAGACGTGCCAGGATTAAAAGCAGTGCCAGTGGGTTTTGCACTAATTTATATAACATTATTGTTATACTTAACATAAAATACAGGTCTTTTGAACATTTTCAAAGGCTTACTGACTAACTTGATTCTCAGTTTGGTACCTATTTTTGTCGATTATACTATTTAACTTTTCCTGAGAAATAATCACGACATTTTCAGAATACAAATGGGAGTCCTTTGAATTTTCGGGGATCTGTAAACGGATTCTGTTTTCAAAGTTGAGACGATCAAGTGGTATTGTTGCCTTGGGACTTACATACCTTTATCGTTGGGTGAAGTTCCAAGAGGCTGATTTTGTTTTCTTTAGCTGATATTGTGTTACTGTAAACACTTAAAAACTGATAATATTGAAGTAAACCTTGAAAATAAAGCCAAGAATTAAAACGTCATTTCAGGAAAGAAATTTTAATCTCTGGAATTCAGTAATAATACAAAATGAATGTAACATCTAAAATTTCATTAAAACCACATTAATAGTTATTTCTTTGATGGAAACGGTCAACATCATAGTAACACTCTCAGGCAAACCAAGGTTTTCTATTAGTTTTGAGCTGTTTTTATTAAAGCCCTTCTTAATCAAAATATCATGCACGTTTATTAAAACTGTCAAGAAACAAAGTGACTAATGGGAACCACTAACCAATTGACCAGGATTGTCAGTGCTGTTTACGCAAAGGAAATAAAATCTAAATATGTTAATTTTCAAATTTACTAAAACGTCATTAATGTCCTCTAGTGGTAACAACTTAAAAGCCTAAGTAGTATCAGACCCCAAAAAAATCAAAATATTTTTGTTTAAGATCTTAGATACGTTTTTAAAATAAGTTTTAATCAGCTCATCATCAACCCATCTGTTATTAGCATTGGTTTAATTAGCAGCAAATTGAATACATTTATACTTAATTTAAATTAGTGTATAATCTAATGAGCTAACAGTAACTTTAACTTCGTTGTGTTCAACCAATGTTGTGTTATGTCTAGTAATTGCTCTAAGTTTCCCATTCAAGTACGGTACTGTTTGTGAACACTCAAAAAAGAGATTTGTCACGTTGTCCCAAACTAGTTTTAATGTCGTCAAGACTAGCTCAGAAGCTACGTTAAAAATAAACTATAAATACATATGATTTACGATGGTTCGTTCACAATCAAAATTTGTAATAACCACCACTTCATGACATAATACTTATTACACATATTCGATCTAAGCTTCCATACCACAGTAAACTACGTAATTCAGGCCGTAGTATCACGGTGTATTTTCTACTGTAGTGATTTCCCCAGTAGGCATAATCTCACTCTTCGAACGAGACCAAAGTCACGATAATGATCTTAACTAAAATTCGGAACTCTTCCACCCTTGTCACACGTGGTATCACATCACGTCTTCTGCATATGATTGAGTGACAACCACTTCATAACAAAATACTACATCCCACGTGGTTTTACCCAAGTTTCCACACCACAGTAGACCGTGTAGGTCAGGCTGTAGAGTTCCGGCGCGTTCTTTTGGGTTACCCAGAGCTTCACCAGTAGTCCTAACCTCTGGGGTAAGGGGCCCCAACATCGCCCACTTACGGTGGTAGCCAAACCAAGGCAAATTGCTACCTCCCTTCTTGTTGGTAAATTTTACTATTATTTACAACCTCCACAAGTCCGTTCAAGCCATCACGGGGTTGCCCTCAGCCGAATTTCGAGCACCCCCGCCCCTTTACTAAACACCCGTAGAGGTATACTACTTATAACTACTTAACGACCACTGAAAGTCCGTTCAAGCCATCACGGAGGTGTCCTCAACCGAATGCCGAGCACCCCCGCCCCTTTACTAATCACCCTCAGCGGTATACTATGTATAGTTATTTACAAACCTCTCATGTCCGTTTCAAGCCATCACGGAAGAGCCCTCGACCGAATGCTAAGCACCCCATCCCGTTACTAATCACCCGCAGAGGAACTCAAACTTCTGTCTTACCGTCATCTTGAAAAAACCGCAAAAGACATGGTGTTGATTTGTTGTTTTTATTGTTTTATGAATCCCTAGTGGAGATTATACTAGGCGTTATTACTTGAGTTACTTCAACGGTTATTATATAATTCCAATAGACACCTTTAACTCTTTTCCTTTGCATAAGACCACTAACTACTTGGAGCAGCTCATTAGCAAACATATTTAGAACAAGCTTAAAAGCCACATAAGCGTCGTTCCCTTGAAAATGAGGGTTTCTGAAAATTAATCCAATCATGTCGTTTGCCGATGAATCCTCTTTGATATAGTTGATCAAATGCACAATAACTTTTACCAACCATTTAACATCACTCACACCACTAGGTGGGGGAGTAATCTAAAATTGTATCTTCCTACGACATATTCCGAATGTTTTGTTAAAAACTGGCTTGCCAGTGCTTATTATCGACGGAGGGGTACTTATTTCCCCGTCTTATCAAACTTACATCAGACATCCAACTGAGATGAAACACGTGACTACCCAGATAAATAGGACAATAGTTGCAGAAAAAGCCAAAATACCTGTATGATAACGAAGATAAAAGAGCACATCCGGGAACTCCCGAATATCATATGAAGAGTCTAAGAATGGCGGAAAAACCCGATTGAGCTCATGAACACAATCATACTGGCCGTGCCATTTTACCTGGAAGATTGTCAAATATATTATGGTTGGGTGTGAAAAGAATTGCTTTTGGGTTGGACGGGGTTTAGGATGTGTCGAGGCTGGGTTTTGATTTGGATTGCGTTACCCTAAAAATTGACAAACTCATTTCACAATCACATTGTAATGCCCATTACAACGAATTAGTTTTATATCATGTTTAGCACTAGAATTTGTACCATCGAACGCTAATTCATATCCTCCAGGTATGTATTGATATACTTTAAGATTATATTTCTTCAGGTGTGCTTGCAGTAACCTGAGTTCACTAAGACCGAACACCTTAATAGGTAGTCTTAATTTTGCTTTATTCAGGAGAATCTTAGCCTTAAGAGATTGTCGGTTTTTTCTGTTTTTGCGGATAAGTTCATATTCAGGATCATTCTTAAGCTTGCCTTTACCCACAACTATCGCCTTTAGTAAACTCAGGTCATCAGTGTTGTCAATCCAGACTACACTTCTTTTATTCTTACAATAATTCTTAAAAGAGTCGTAATCGTCGGAATTCCTCGGTATTAGCTCGCAGGTGTCGATTTTTGGAGATCCTAGGGGGTAATTTTTCTGATTTACGTTCCGTTCAAGTGAATCTATAGCGGACACCATAATAGGTGTTCTTACTCGAGTTACGTCTACGGTGATTTTATCACTCCACAAGGCACCTTTATCTCTATTGCTTTGCATAAGACCCCCAACTACATGGAGCAGATCATTAGCAAAAACGTGCTGAGCAGGCTTGAAGGCCACATATGCGTCACTGCCTTGAAAATGAGGGCTACTGAATGTGAAACCAATCTTATCGTTTTCTGAGGAATCCTCTTTGACATAGTCGATTATATGCTCTATGCCTTTTTTCAACCATTCAATATCACTTACACCACTAGGCGATGAAGTAATTAAAAATGTTGTCTTCTTACGACACATCTCAACAAATCTTTTACTAAAAACAGTCTTAGAAGCGCTTAGTATTGACAGAGGAGTGCTCATTTTTATGTTCAAGCAGTTTCAAGTCAGAAACCTATCTGAGGAAAAATACAAGATTAATCCAATTTACAGGACAAGAGTTGTAAAAAGAAGCCGAAAACACCCGAATGATAACGGACTTTCACGAACATTTCGGGGAACTCCCGAAAGTTATCAGGAAGAGACCAAGGATGGTATAATCGGCTGTTTATGCCAACCGACGCAATCAGTTAGACATACCCTCTTTTAATATAAAAAGGTATCTCATCGTTAGGATAATTTAATATAGCTAAGGTTAGGTTTGTTTGTACAGATTTCAGCAAATCAAAAATTATAAAATTGAAGCAGTGCTTAGGTTAATTTAAGCTAGGTAAGGTTAGGTGTATTTGTAAATGTTTTCAGCAAATGAAAAATAAAATAAATTTAAAAAAGGAAAAGTTAAAAAATGCATTTTTTAACTTTTCCTTTTTTAAATTATAAAAAATAAAATAAAATTTAAAAAAGGAAAAGTTAAAAAATGCATTTTTTAACTTTTCCTTTTTTAAATTTTATTTTATTTTTTATTTGCTGAAAACATTTACAAATACACCTAACCTTAGCTAGCTTAAATTAACCTAAGCACTGCTTCAATTTTATAATTTTTGATTTGCTGAAATTTGTACAAACAAACCTAACCTTAGCTATATTAAATCATCCTAACGATGAGATACCTTTTTATATTAAAAGAGGGTATGTCTAACTGATTGCATCGGTTGGAATAAACAGCCGATTATACCATCCTTGGTCTCTTCCTGATAACTTTCGGGAGTTCCCCGAAATGTTCGTGAAAGTCCGTTATCATTCGGGTGTTTTCGGCTTCTTTTTACAACTCTTGTCCTGTAAATTGGATTAATCTTGTATTTTTCCTCAGATAGGTTTCTGACTTGAAACTGCTTGAACATAAAAATGAGCACTCCTCTGTCAATACTAAGCGCTTCTAAGACTGTTTTTAGTAAAAGATTTGGGATGTGTCGTAAGAAGACAACATTTTTAATTACTTCACCGCCTAGTGGTGTAAGTGATATTGAATGGTTGAAAAAAGGCATAGAGCATATAATCGACTATGTCAAAGAGGATTCCTCAGAAAACGATAAGATTGGTTTCACATTGAGTAGCCCTCATTTTCAAGGCAGTGACGCATATGTGGCCTTCAAGCCTGCTCAGCACGTTTTTGCTAATGATCTGCTCCATGTAGTTGGGGGTCTTATGCAAAGCAATAGAGATAAAGGTGCCTCGTGGAGTGATAAAATCACCGTAGACGTAACTCGAGTAAGAACACCTATTATGGTGTCCGCTATAGATTCACTTGAACAGAACGTAAATCAGAAAAATTACCCCCTAGGATCTCCAAAAATCGACACCTGCGAGCTAATACCGAGGAATTCCGACGATTACGACTCTTTTAAGAATTATTGTAAGAATAAAAGAAGTGTAGTCTGGATTGACAACACTGATGACCTGAGTTTACTAAAGGCGATAGTTGTGGGTAAAGCCAAGCTTAAGAATGATCCTGAATATGAAGTTATCCGCAAAAACAGAAAAAACCGACAATCTCTTAAGGCTAAGATTCTCCTGAATAAAGCAAAATTAAGACTACCTATTAAGGTGTTCGGTCTTAGTGAACTCAGGTTACTGCAAGCACACCTGAAGAAATATAATCTTAAAGTATATCAATACATACCTGGAGGATATGAATTAGCGTTCGATGGTACAAATTCTAGTGCTAAACATGATATAAAACTAATTCGTTGTAATGGGCATTACAATGTGATTGTGAAATGAGTTTGTCAATTTTTAAGGTAACGCAATCCAAATCAAAACCCAGCCTCGACACATCCTAAACCCCGTCCAACCCAAAAGCAATTCTTTTCACACCCAACCATAATATATTTGACAATCTTCCAGGTAAAATGGCACGGCCAGTATGATTGTGTTCATGAGCTCAATCGGGTTTTTCCGACATTCTTAGACTCTTCATATGATATTCGGGTTCCCGGATGTGCTCTCTTATCTTCGTTATCATACAGGTATTTTGGCTTTTTCTGCAACTATTGTCCTATTTATCTGGGTAGTCACGTGTTTCATCTCAGTTGGATGTCTGATGTAAGTTTGATAAGACGGGGAAATAAGTACCCCTCCGTCGATAATAAGCACTGGCGAGCCAGTTTTTAACAAAACATTCGGAATATGTCGTAGGAAGATACAATTTTAGATTACTCCCCCACCTAGTGGTGTGAGTGATGTTAAATGGTTGGTAAAAGTTATTGTGCATTTGATCAACTATATCAAAGAGGATTCATCGGCAAACGACATGATTGGATTAATTTTCAGAAACCCTCATTTTCAAGGGAACGACGCTTATGTGGCTTTTAAGCTTGTTCTAAATATGTTTGCTAATGAGCTGCTCCAAGTAGTTAGTGGTCTTATGCAAAGGAAAAGAGTTAAAGGTGTCTATTGGAATTATATAATAACCGTTGAAGTAACTCAAGTAATAACGCCTAGTACAATCTCCACTAGGGATTCATAAAACAATAAAAACAACAAATCAACACCATGTCTTTTGCGGTTTTTTCAAGATGACGGTAAGACAGAAGTTTGAGTTCCTCTGCGGGTGATTAGTAACGGGATGGGGTGCTTAGCATTCGGTCGAGGGCTCTTCCGTGATGGCTTGAAACGGACATGAGAGGTTTGTAAATAACTATACATAGTATACCGCTGAGGGTGATTAGTAAAGGGGCGGGGGTGCTCGGCATTCGGTTGAGGACACCTCCGTGATGGCTTGAACGGACTTTCAGTGGTCGTTAAGTAGTTATAAGTAGTATACCTCTACGGGTGTTTAGTAAAGGGGCGGGGGTGCTCGAAATTCGGCTGAGGGCAACCCCGTGATGGCTTGAACGGACTTGTGGAGGTTGTAAATAATAGTAAAATTTACCAACAAGAAGGGAGGTAGCAATTTGCCTTGGTTTGGCTACCACCGTAAGTGGGCGATGTTGGGGCCCCTTACCCCAGAGGTTAGGACTACTGGTGAAGCTCAGGGTAACCAAAAAGAACGCGCCGGAACCCTACAGCCTGACCTACACGGTCTACTGTGGTGTGGAAACTTGGGTAAAACCACGTGGGAGGTAGTATTTTGTTATGAAGTGGTTGTCACTCAATCATATGCAGAAGACGTAGTGTGATACCACGTGTGACAAGGGCGGAAGAGTTCCGAATTTTAGTTAAGATCATTATCGTGACTTTGGTCTCGTTCGAAGAGTGAGATTATGCCTACTGGGGAAATCACTACAGTAGAAAATACACCGTGATACTACGGCCTGAATTACGTAGTTTACTGTGGTATGGAAGCTTAGATCGAATATGTGTAATAAGTATTATGTCATGAAGTGGTGGTTATTACAAATTTTGATTGTGAACGAACCATCGTAAATCATATGTATTTATAGTTTATTTTTAACGTAGCTTCTGAGCTAGTCTTGACGACATTAAAACTAGTTTGGGACAACGTGACAAATCTCTTTGTTGAGTGTTCACAAACAGGACCGTACTTGAATGGGAAACTTAGAGCAATTACTAGACATAACACAACATTGGTTGAACACAACAAAGTTAAAGTTACTGTTAGCTCATTAGATTATACACTAATTTAAATTAAGTATAAATGTATTCAATTTGCTGCTAATTAAACCAATGCTAATAACAGATGGGTTGATGATGAGCTGATTGAAACTTATTTTAAAAACGTATCTAAGATCTTAAACAAAAATATTTTGATTTTTTTGGGGTCTGATACTACTTAGGCTTTTAAGTTGTTACCACTAGAGGACATTAATGACGTTTTAGTAAATTTGAAAATTAACATATTTAGATTTTATTTCCTTTGCGTAAACAGCACTGACAATCCTGGTCAATTGGTTAGTGGTTCCCATTAGTCACTTTGTTTCTTGACAGTTTTAATAAACGTGCATGATATTTTGATTAAGAAGGGCTTTAATAAAAACAGCCCAAAACTAATAGAAAACCTTGGTTTGCCTGAGAGTGTTACTATGATGTTGACCGTTTCCATCAAAGAAATAACTATTAATGTGGTTTTAATGAAATTTTAGATGTTACATTCATTTTAGCGAATTTCCCCTATAGGGAAGAAGCTATTACCGTAGGTCTCATGGTAAGACTTAAGTCCGAGACCATGATAATTTTTTGTTTTGAGGTCCCCAGATGACAAAAACACTATTCGTTCAAATTTATATATATATATATCTATATATATATATATATCTATATATATATATCTATATATATATATATCTATATATGTGTCCGTAAATGCGATAACTTGAGTAAAAAACGTCCGATTTCAATGAAATTTGGCTCAAATGTGTAAAATGACATTCATGACTTTAAGTTCGAAAACCAGAAAAATCGGATAATGGGAAGGGGGGTTTATGGGGGTTTTAAATTTTCCAAAAATCAGTTTTTTGCATTTTTCGCCCTACAATTTTTTAAAAACTTAATTTTGGTTTTGACCATGTTATAGAGCTTAAACAAACAAATAATATAGTATTTTGAATTATTAACCTAGGTTAAGTGGTTGCGGAGAAAATCCAAAAAAACCTACTCATAAAATCTCACATGTTAATCTTATGGGAAAAAGGTTTTTGGCATTTCCTCAGTTTATTTTAATTTAAACTTCACATTTGCTTTTAGAAATCTGTTCAGTTCCACAAAACAATCATTTTGGTGTTTAAATTGTGATTCTACGCCCAACCGTTGCTGAGATATTCAAAGTGCTAAACACAATACGTTGTCCAATGTTATCCTTATGGAGAATAAATAAAATTTGATATCTCGATTATTTATGAATGTATGTTGATGAAACTTCGTATGTGGCTTCAGATAGTACTGGTATATTGATATTTGCACAAAAAATTGATTTTTTGTTGGTTATTCCTGTAGCAGCATACCTGCGTACTCAGCCCCCATGTTATTCTTATGGAGAATAACTAAAATGTAATATAGCGATTATTTATGATTGAATATGGATGAAACTTGGTATGTGGCTTCGCCTAGTTAAATTATATTTATATTAGCATAAAAAACAATTGTTTGTGTTCCTTGTTTCAGCAAACCTACGTACTCATTACCAATGTTATTCTTATAGAGAATAATTAAAATCGCTTATATGTGAATATATTTTTATGAAACTTGGTACGCGGCTTTATGTGGAATTCAGACAAATATTATGCATTGGAAATTCGCTGAGTACGCAGGTTTGCTGCGACGGGGGTATTGTATTATTACTGAATTCCAGAGATTAAAATTTCTTTCCTGAAATGACGTTTTAATTCTTAGCTTTATTTTCAAGGTTAACTTCAATATTATCAGTTTTTAAGTTTTTACAGTAACACAATATCAGCTGAAGAAAACAAAATCAGCCTCTTGGAACTTCACCCAACGATAAAGGTATGTAAGTCCCAAGGCAACAATACCACTTGATCGTCTCAACTTTGAAAACAGAATCCGTTTACAGATCCCCGAAAATTCAAAGGACTCCCATTTGTATTCTGAAAATGTCGTGATTATTTCTCAGGAAACGTTATATAGTATAATCGACAAAAATAGGTACCAAACTGAGAATCAAGTTAGTCAGTAAGCCTTTGAAAATGTTCAAAAGACCTGTATTTTATGTTAAGTACAACAATAATGTTATATAAATTAGTGCAAAACCCACTGGCACTGCTTTTAATCCTGGCACGTCTGTCAATACTACTGTGATGGATATGGGAAAGAGCGTACCAGTAGTATATTTTAGCGTTAGTGTAAGTGTAGTTGGTGAAAAGGGAACTAAACCGAAGATAAGATTTCTTAATGGTTGCCATGGAAGTGTATAACAGGTATATAATTGTTGTATAACAGGTATTTTAATTATTGTCATGTTACGGGCACAACTAAAAATATTGGGATTGTTGTAAATTTAACTGAGATATAGGTAGTGAGGTACAATATATGGGTGTAAAATACTACATTATAGCAATCGAACCTGTCAGTGATTATATAATTTGCCATTTAAGTGGGTTCCTTGTAAAAACACAAACAACAGAAGTTATTGTAGCTGACATTCCTTCTAGGCACAACCAACCTTCCTTCAACTATATTATATATAAGTTAAGAAATTTACAGGCTAGTTGTACAGTATCGTCAAGAGATATTACTACTTTTGAGCCAACTGGCACACCCCAACTTTATATTAGGACTGTCTTCATTTTAGCTTTAGGGTAAACGAAATACGGTAAGTATAATAGATGAGTTATGTCCCATAATGGGATAAGACTGAATTGTTCTATATCTGGTTATACTACGGTCTCTAGCTACAACCGTTCTACAGTGTACAAAGCTGCCGTTTGTATTTTGTATTCTGTATTTAGGTACAAGAGTGTGTTACATTTGTAAACTGTCGACATTACAAGATTTTGTATTGAAGTATATGCTGAATTCGCCTTTTACTTGGAGGCTATGTCTTATATTATTCAAGCTGCTTGTAGACCTCCTCGCATAACCATTGCTAGTATGGATCAGGGTTTTATATATCTCCATGATTGTCTTGAATCAATTGCCAGGCCTATTATAACGTTTCTAATAGCAGGATATTTAATTGTAGATATGTCTGCGTACGCAAACCAATTGTCACTGTGGGGCCTTCACATACTAATGACAATTGAGGGTCCTACATAAAACAATGACAATTGAGGGACCTACTCGAACCAATGACGATTAGGGGTCCTATACAAATCGATGACTATTGTGGGCCCTATACAAACAAATGGCAATTGTGGGACCTACAAAAACCAATGAAAATTGAGAGGCCTACACATAACAATGAAAATTGAGGGACCAACACAAACCAATGACATTTGAGGGACCTACACATACCAATGACTATTGAGGGACCTACACATACCAATGCCAATTGAGGGACCGACTCAAACCTATGTCATTGAGGGACCTACACATCCCAATGACAATTGAGGGGCCTACTCAAACCAATGACAATTGAGGGTACAATGCATACCATTGACTATTGAGGGACCAGCACGTACCAATAAAATTTGAGGGACCTACACAACCCAGTGGAAATTGTGCGACCTAAATAAACCAATGACAAATGAGGGACCTGCACAAACCAATGACAGTTGAGGGACGTACACATCCCAATGACAATTGAGGGACCTAAACAAGCCAATGAAAATTGAGGGACCTACACAAACCAATGACAATTGAGGGACCTACACAAAACAATGACAATCGAGGGACCAACACAATCCAATGACAATTGAGACCAGTGGCAATTGTAGGGTCCTACACAAACCATTGAAAATTGGGGGACCTACACAACCCAATGACAATTGAAGGACCTACACAAACCAGTGGCAGTTGAGGGACCTAAACTAACTAATGACAATTGAAGGAACTACACAAACCAATGACAATTGAGGGAACAACACAAACCAATGGAAACTACGGGACCTCCAAATACCAATGACAATTGATGGACCTACACAAACCAATTGCAATCGTGGTACCTTCACATACTAATGACAGTTGGGGCTCCTACGTAATCCAATGACAATTGTGGGACCTACACAAACCAATGACAAATGGGAGATCTACACATACTAATGACTGATGAGGGACCTACACATACCAATGGCAATTGAGGGACCTACACATACCAATGCTAATTGAGGGACCTACACAAACCTATGTCAATTGATGGACCAACAAAAACCGATGATAATTGAGGGACCTACACATAGCAATAACAACTAAGAGACCCACACAAACCATTGAAAATTGAGGGACCTACACATGCCAATGACCATTCAGGGATCTACACGAACCAATGAAAATTGAGGGACCTGCACGAATAAATTGCTGTTGAGGGACCTACACATATCAATGACAGTTGAGGGATCTACACAAACCAATGACATGTGAGGGACCTACACAAACCATTGACAGTTGAGAGACCTACACTAACCAACTAATATTGAGGGACCTACAAAAACAAATGACAATTGAGGGAACTATACAAACCAATAACAATTGGGGGACTTAAAAGAAAACAAATGACTATTGAGGGACCTACACAAACCAATGGCAATTAAGGGACCTCCAAACGCCAACGACAATTGACGGACCTACACAAACTAATTGCAATTTTGGGACCTTCACATACTAATTACAATTGAGGGACCTATACAAACAAATGACAATTGGGGGACCTAAACAAACCAGTGACTATTGAGGGACCTACACAAACCAATGAAAATTGAGGGACCAACACAATCCAAAGACAATTGAGACCAGTGGCAATTGTAGGGTCCTACACAAACCATTGAAAATTGAGGGACTTACAAAACCCAATGACAATTGAGGGACCAACACAATCCAATGATAATTGAGACCAGTGGCAATTGTAGGGTCCTACACAAACCATTGAAAATTGAGTGACATACTTATACCAATGACAATTGAGGGACCAACACAATCCAATGACAATTGAGACCAGTGGCAATTGTAGGGTCCTACACAAACCATTGCAAATTGAGGGCCATACACATAACAATGACAATTGAGGGACCAACACAACCCAATGACAATTGAAACCAGTGGCAATTGTAGGGTCCTACACAAACCATTGAAAGTTGAGGGACCTACACAGCCCAATGACAATTGAAGGACCTACACAAACCAGTGGCAGTTGAGGGAGCTAATCTAACCTATGACAATTGAAGGACCTACACAAACCAATGACAATTGAGGGACCAGCACAAACCAATGGCAATTAAGGGACCTCCAAATACCAATGACGATTTATGGACCTACACAAACCAATTGCAATCGTGGTACCTTCACATACTAATGACAGTTGAGGGTACTAAGTAAACCAATGACAATTGTGGGACCTACACAAACCAATGACAAATGGGAGATCTACACATACCAATGACTGTTGAGAGACCTACACATACCAATGGTGATTGAGGGACCTACACATACCAATGCTAATTGAGGGATCTACACTAACCTATGTCAATTGATGGACCTGCACATCCCAATGAGAATTGAGGGATCTACACAAACCAATGGCAATTGAGGGACCTATACATACCAATGAACATTGAGGGACTTACACATACAAATGACAAGTGAGGGACCTATACAAACCAATGACAATTGAGTGACCTACAAACCAATGAAAATTGAGGGACCTACACAAACCAACGACAATTAAGGGACCTACACAATCCATTGACAATCGAGAGACCTAAAAATACAAATGACAATTGAGGGACCAACACGTACCGATGAAAGTTGAGGGATCTACACAAACCAATGGAAATTGAGCGACCTAAACAAACCAATGACTATTGAAGGACCTACACATACCAATGACAATTAAGGGATCTACACAAACCAATGACAATTGAGGGACCTACACATACCAATGACTATTGAGGGACCTACACATACAAATGACAAGTGAGGGACCTTCACAAACCAATGACATTTGAGGGACCTTCACAAACCAATGACAATTGAGGGACCTATACGAACCAATGGCAATTTAGGGACCTACACATACCTATGACAATTGAGGGATCTATACAAACCAATGACAATCGAGTGACTTACAAACCAATGACAATCGAGTGACTTACAAACCAATGACAATTGACGGACCTACACGTACCAATGAAAGTTGAGGGATCTACGCAAACCAATGACATTTGAGGGACCTACACAAACCATTGTCAATTGAGAGACCTACACTAACCAACTAATATTGAGGGACTTACACAAAGCAAAGAAAATTGAGGGACCTACACAAACCAAAGACAATTTAGGGACCAACACGAACCAATGACAATTGAGGGACCTACCCAAACCAATGACAATTGAGGGGCCTACACAAACCAATGACAATTGAGGGACCTACATAAACCAAGGACAATTGAGGGATCCACACTAACCAATCACAATTGAGGGACCTATACAAACCAATGACAATTGTGGGACCTACACAAACCAATGACAAATGGGAGATCTACACATACCAAAGACTGTTGAGAGACCTACACATACCAATGGCGATTGAGGGACCTACACATACCAATGCTAATTGAGGGATCTACACTAACCTATGTCAATTGATGGACCTGCACATCCCAATGACAATTGAGGGATCTACACAAACCAATGGCAATTGAGGGACCTATACATACCAATGAACATTGAGGGACCTACACATACAAATGACAAGTGAGGGACCTATACAAACCAATGACAACTGAGTGACCTACAAACCAATGAAAATTGAGGGACCTACACAAACCAACGACAATTAAGGGACCTACACAATCCATTGACAATCGAGAGACCTAAAAATACAAATGACAATTGAGGGACCAACACGTACCGATGAAAGTTGAGGGATCTACACAAACCAATGGAAATTGAGCGACTTAAACAAACCAATGACTATTGAAGGACCTACACATACCAATGACAATTAAGGGATCTACACAAACCAATGACAATTGAGGGACCTACACATACAAATGACAAGTGAGGGACCTTCACAAACCAATGACATTTGAGAGACCTTCACAAACCAATGACAATTGAGGGACCTATACGAACCAATGGCAATTTAGGGACCTACACATACCTATGACAATTGAGGGATCTATACAAACCAATGACAATCGAGTGACTTACAAACCAATGACAATTGACGGACCTACACGTACCAATGAAAGTTGAGGGATCTACACAAACTATTGTCAATTGAGAGACCTACACTAACCAACTAATATTGAGGGACTTACACAAAGCAAAGAAAATTGAGGGACCTACACAAACCAAAGACAATTTAGGGACCAACACGAACCAATGACAATTGAGGGACCTACCCAAACCAATGACAATTGAGGGGCCTACACAAACCAATGACAATTGAGGGACCTACATAAACCAAGGACAATTGAGGGATCCACACTAACCAATCACAATTGAGGGACCTATACAAACCAATGGCAATTGAGGGACCTACACAAACCAACGACAATTAAGGGACCTACACAATCCATTGACAATCGAGAGACCTAAAAATACAAATGACAATTGAGGGACCAACACAAACCAATGGCAATTGAGGGACCTACACATACCAATGACAATGGAGGGATCTATACAAACCAATGACAATTGAGTGACTTACAAACCAATGACAGTTGGGGGACCAACACGTACCAATGAAAGTTGAGGGATCTACACAAACCAATGACATGTGAGGGACCTTTACACAAACCATTAACAATTGAGAGACCTACACTAATCAACTAATATTGAGGGATCTACACAAACCAATGACAATTTAGGGATATACACAAACCAATGACAATTAAGGGACCTACACAAACCAATGGCAAATAAGAGATCTCCAAATGCCAATGACAATTTAGAGACCTATACAAATTAATGACAAATAAGGGACTTACACAAACCAAAGAAAATTGAGGGACCTACACAAACCAAAGACAATTTAGGGACCAACAGGAACCAGTGACAATTGAGGGGCCTACACAAACCAATGTTAATTGAGGGGCCTAAACAAACCAATGACAATTGAGGGACCTACACAAACCAATGAAAGTTGAGGGACCTACACAAACCAATGAAAATTGAGGGACCTACATAAACCAAAGACAATTGAGGAACCCACACTAACCAATGACAATTGAGGGACCTACCCAGACCAATGACAATTGAGGGAACAAATCAATCCAATGCGTTCTAAATAAATTACATTTCAAAGTATAGCTCCTTCTATTATTTTGATACTTGCAGTACATAGTTTAGGTTTTTTGTAAGATGTAGAGGATGTTTACAGGTACATATATACCAAGTTCAGTTTAAATCGATCTAGCCGTTCTTAAGATATTAAATTTCAAAATATAGTTCCTTCAAATGTTTTGATACTACAGTAGACGCTCTTTTATCCGGCATTCTATGAACCGGCACATTCTATTAACCGGCACCAGGCGACCCGGGTTTTTCCAGGTATTTTCGGTCATTTCCGTTTCGTACTGCGACTGCCCTGGACTGTTCCCGCCTTTTTCGTTGTCACCTGTTGTTTGTTTACGTCTCAAGCAGTAACGTTCAGTGATGTTCGTAACCTTTGCTCAGTACACTACTGTATTCAACCTATTTTTAGACGCCAACTTCCGCCCGGCTGTCTATCCGCCCGTCTGTCTGTCTGTCTGTCTGTCTATCCGTCCACAAATGCAGGTGTTCCGGAGCAGTGCCAAGGTCAACCAACGCACGCGACCACAGCTCATTACTGTAGCGAGACTCTAAGATTACTGTATTCCCATTAATAACTAAAAAGTTCTATTATCCGGAAAAATCGATTTACCGGCATGGGCGTGGTCCCGAACATGCCGGATAAAAGAGCGTCTACTGTACATACAGTACAGAGTTTAGGTTTTTGAAAGATGTAGTGGAGGTCTACAAATACCTGTACACCAAGTTTCATTCTAAAAGGCCCCGTCTTTCTTAAGATATTACATTTCAAAGTATAGCTCCTTCAATTGTTTTGATACTACCTGCATTACAGAGTTTATGTTGTTTGAGAGATGTAGTGAAGGTTAACAAATACCTGTACACCAAGTTTCATGTAAATCGGTTGAGCCGTTTTCAAGATATTACATTTTAAATTATAGCTCCTTCAATTGTTTTGATACTACCTGCATTACAGAGTTTAGGTTTTTGAAAGATGTAGAGGATGATAACAAATACCTGTACACCAAGTTTCATGTAAATCGGCTGTGCCGTTCTCAAGATATTTAATTTTGAAATTTTGCCCCTTCATTTTTTGAGATGCAACCCGCAATATTTTTGTTAAGATTTTTCATATAGGTTGATACCCCTCTGAAGTGCCTACACTACGTAGTAGGCAGTTTTCTGGGGTCAAAACGACCCTAGGAACTTCCGTTTTCGAGATATTAGCGATTTTTGAGTTTTTTTGCAACACTTTCTTGCGATATATACGTAAACTGTGTATATATATATAAAGTGGGTTGGCAACACTTGCTGGCAATTTATCTATACGAGGCTGGTAGCGTGACGTAACTTGGTTAGGTGTTATATACTAATTTTGCGTAGGTTGGTAGGTCATTCTTTTTCTTACTCTATAACATAGTTTATACATCTTTATATATACACTGCAGGTATTTTGTTCCTTAGGATGGCAGCACTAGATCACGTGGGTGGGTCACGTGGTTGGCTAATTATCTATACAATATATTATTCTCAACCATCTGGGTCATCATCTTGAATCACGTGGTCAAAAAAGGTTTCCCACCACGTGGACGCCGCCATATTGGAAAAGCGCGGGGAAAAACACGTGGTACAAAGATAGGTTAACACACGTGGTCTAAAGTGAGGTTAGAACAGCCACGTGGGCACCGCCATCTTGGAAAATCACGGGAAAAAACATGTGACAAAAGTTAGGTTAACACACGTGGTCAAATGGTAGGTTAGGAGCCGCCATCTTGGAAGGGGCGGGGCTTCAGTCACATGACCTGGTATCAACCAACCAGAGAGAGGGGGCGGGGCTTAAGAGGGGGAACTCTTGTCCTATTGGTTTATAGGACAAGGGGGCGGAGCTTAATACCCATAAGAGCCAATGTTAAAACCAATCAGGAGCAGGTTTTATCCTCTCCGGAGGTCTACTCATATATTTGTTGTTTTAAACAAGATAAAAATTATAAACAAAATTATTTAATGAATTCATGTTTTGGCTCCTTCCTATTCTATTGTCCTCACAAAGTTAGGGAAACTCGACAGTCCACAAACTCGACAACCTCTTGGTTCACACTGTATTCAATTTTTGAGATTCTACTCCAGTTGACAAAAAAAATATTCTTGAAAAAGATAATTAATTGGGTAGTACATTCATAACTGACTTTCTAATAATGCTAAAACTAATACTTCGATAACAATTCAATTTCAGTGCAAATATTTCAAGATAACCAGAATTTAAATGTGCATTATTCACCTTGTCAGGATGGACGGCTATGCATGCTTTGCGGTAAGCCTTCTTGACATCCGCGGGTGACACAAGCTGCGCAATCTCTATCTTCAATTTGCAGTCCGGCCACAGCACTCGATCCATGGAACACAGCAATGCACGGATATTGCGAGTTTTCCCTTCCGTCCACTCCATGACCTGACACAAACATTAATCAGATGTAATTTTACACCGTAACAACTTTTTTTTCTTGATATACTCTTGTAAACGTTGGGAGTTCCACCTTAGTCGATGCACTCATATTAGTTTTCAAGTCGCTCTAGGAAAGTTCCTAGAGCTCTTTGCCAAACAGCTTGCAAAACAGTGCTATACAAGTAGAAAATATTGTATGGCAATGTCCCTCCTGATGTGTTCATGTCATTTTTATTAAACAGCTGATCAGCTGATTTATGTTATCAAATATTTAAATTGTTTCGGTTTTGTTGACTTTTTAGTTGGAAACTAAGCAATGTAATTATAGTTCAATTTGTACAGTATTTATTATTTGGCGATGGAGCCAAAGTATTTTCCTTAAATATTTTTCATTTGATTATATTTTTATTTTTATTTTCCACAATGAGTGAAAGTGATAAACAGAAGAAAGGTGGACAAGAAACTGTAAAGGTATATTCTGTCGAGCTTCAAAAGTTAACATCAGACTGTGACTTGTGACTGTGAATGTCAACATTGCAATAAATATATTGCAAATACAGCTACGACTGCAATTCATTAGAGGTCTTAAAGACACTGAGATTAGAACTAGATTTTTGCAAGAAAAATCAACTAAATCTTTCCAAGAAGTGGTAAAAGTAGCTTCTACAACGGAATTGGCTAAGAACGAGAGTAACTTAGTTGAATAAAGCTATACTTGTGACAGGAAAATTCATAAAGTAGTAAATAAAGAATAAGTAGGCCTAAACCAATCATACTCGGCACCTAAAACCAACAAAAAGTCTCCTTTCGAACGACTCAAAGGTAAATGCTAAATGCTTTAAAAGCCTAGAAGGGTTGTTTTTATAGAATGTTCTTACAAGAATCAAATGTTTGTGGGTAAGTTATACATAGTAAATTAGGATCTGGATGCCATTTTCGGAAGAGAATGGATAAGAAAAGTGAAATTAGTTAGTTTTAATTAGTTTAGCAGAACTAAAATTGATAAAAAGCACCACTGAAACGTCTGGACTCAATGAACTGTTGGATGAATACTAAGATCTGTTTGAACTTACAATTGGTAAAATACCAGATAAACAAAGAACACTTAAAACTTATTGAGGGAGCTCGGCTGATATTTGTTAAGGCGCCTTGCCACAGACTCATCACCATTAAGACTTGGAGCCCTAATCTCTCACCGATCTCCAGACGGAAGTGAAAAACCAATAGCTTTTGCTTCCAGGTCACTGTCAAAGGCTGAAAAGCATTACAGCCAGATTGATAAAGAAGCGACTGGAATATACTGGGGTCCAAAGAAGTTTTCCCATATTGTTACGGACGACTACCCTCATCACAGATCATAAGCCGCTAGTTGCCATCCTCAACCCTGACAAAAGCCTTCCTTCGATGTCTGCAACACAACTCTTCAATTATTTCCATTTTTTATCAGGGTTCAACTACACAATCAAATTCAAATGAGCAAGTGAACATGGAAATGCAGATTTTCTCTCAAGATTTCCTGTAGAAGAAATTAAAAATGAGTACATGGATCAACATTCAACATAAAGTGTTTCAAACAAATCAACTTAACACACTTAGGATTAATCACAAAGTGTTAGCTGCTGAAACAATCAAAAGCCTGATCTTAGCCTAGTCGTAAAAGCTCTTCAAAAAGGACAGTCATTAGAACCTTTAGGATATCACGATAATGAAATTTCACTCCATGAAGGATGCCTTTTTAAAGGAAGGAAGGTAATCATCCCGATCTCTTTTAAGAAACAATTTCTTAATGAGTTACACTTTGGGCATGTGGGAATACTAAAAGCTAACCCTTAGCAAGAAGTGACTGCTGTTGGAGAGGAATGGACAAAGATATTGAGAATATTACTGCTACCTGCAGACCATATCGTGAAAAACAAAATGCACCGTCTAAAGAGCTTAATCATCCATAGGGAGCAGCAACTGAGCCATGGGAAAGAATACACGTGGATTTCATGGGGCCACCAAACGGCCAGCAGTTTATGATAGTGGTAGATGCATTCTCAAAATGGGTTGAGGTAATTCCAACAAAAACGACAACTGCAGAATGGACTGTAAAAGAGCTGAAGGAACTGTTCAGCACTTTCGGTCTCCCGAAACTTGTTATTTCAACAATTTGTATGAACTGCAAATTAGGCGTGAACTCTCAAGTGTTACCATGTACATTGCCAGTAGACGTTGTGCTCATTGTCGTAAATAGTGTTTTATATTTAAAAAATCTTAGATCATATGTTTGTAGCAAAAACAAAAATTTGCCATCAGAACTAGCAGAATCTAAAGTTTATGTACTTAGGTACTAAACAGCAAAAAGTAGATTGAACATAAAAAAAAACTCAGAAATGAGTAACCAAGTTTTGTTTCCAAGTAAATTATGCACAGTTTTGTTTGCAATTAAATATAGGACAAAATATTAATGTAGATAAGCAGCATACAATCATTTATTATATACTTTTGTGGTTCAAACTAAAAAAATGTTAAATGTAATTTTTTAATTTATTGCGCTTTATTTATTCATGTTTAAACGAAACTTTTTCTTTATTATGCACCAAACTGTTGCCGCTTTCATCGCAAATAAAATGATGCAAAAAATCACTCTACGATAAAGAATAAAGAAAGAAAGACAAGAGTTTTGTGCAAAGGTAAAAACGGCCAAAATGCGCTCGGCGTTCTACCGCAATTGCAGCATTATAAGCCTGGTGTGTAGCGGACGCACGGCACTGGAACAGCTGGTGCTGTGGCGCTCGCACCTGTTATTTACTTGGCGGTCAAAGGGTTAAACTCTTAATTTACACATGATTAAAAATGAGAAGTAGGACCAGATAAATATCTTACAAATGTTGATAAAGTAATATAAATAACTAATATTTACACAACTCATCCGAGATTACACTACACTTTTTACAACAAATGGTGTACGGAGTGTCTACAGTAATCCCTATACAACTGTAATTACTTCGTAGAAAACATTAGCATATTTGTGTTTTCCTTGGGAGGATACGGATTGCTCCCCCATGGTTGGCCGCGCCAGTGATATACGAATTGCTCCCCCTGCCAAACCGGTATGATTTAAACGAGCGGTAATATACGCATTACTCCCCCCTGGCCGTGCTGGAATGCTTGTACATATTTCTGGATCTGAGTGTGCCTATCTAAACTTAAGTATGAATTAATGTTTTAGCGTTTAAATATTAGTTTTTAACATCAAATATAGATCGTATTTACA
This sequence comes from Allygus modestus, assembly GCA_963675035.1. Taxonomy (NCBI): domain Eukaryota; kingdom Metazoa; phylum Arthropoda; class Insecta; order Hemiptera; family Cicadellidae; genus Allygus; species Allygus modestus. The sequence continues at coordinate 244,925,749 of OY776111.1, read as the reverse complement.
ATAAAGAATAGTTTCTCCCTAAGAATAACTACTATTTCAAGGATTCCAGTCGAGACTTAATTATTTTTAACATGTAAAAAGGCCGGTATACACGGGAGAAATTTTTACTCTCAGAGAGTTTGTGCTAGTGAAATGTGTCGTGTAAACGGCGCCGATAATCAGCTCTCCGAAAGTCACCTTGCAAGTTGACTCTTGTCGTGTATATGGGATCAGCTGTTTCATCGAAACAAATCACCCACAAAGTCTGAGAGTAAAACACTCTCACATGTATACCGGCCTTTTTAATAGCCAAAAACTATTGGCCTCATTTGAAATTGTAAATACCCTAATTGTGAAATTTGAATTCATTAACAGCTACGTTTGTGGCAAGAGAACAATTTGAAGATTGTTATATACAATATAGGAAATGATTAATGTAATCTTTAAGTGGTGTGGCTTTTTCAGTTTTCATGCTATGCAAACTAATGCAATTTATCTGAGTAATTATAATTTTAGCGAATTTCTCCTATGGGGAGAAGCTATTACGAGCTCACAGTCAGGGCAAAAATTGAGCTTAGTTATTTCACCATGACCAGGGAGAGCAATCCATATGTCGCTGGCGCTACTGGCCAGGGGGGAGCAATCCGTATGTCGCTGGTGCTACTGGCCAGGGAGGAGCAATCCGTATGTTGCTGGCGCTACTGGCCAGGGGGGAGCAATCCGTATGTCGCTGGCGCTACTGGCCAGGGGGGAGCAATCCGTATGTCGCTGGTGCTACTGGCCAGGGGGGAGCAATCCGTATGTCGCTGGCGCTACTGGCCAGGGAGGAGCAATCCGTATGTTGCTGGCGCTACTGGCCAGGGGGGAGCAATCCGTATGTTGCTGGCGCTACTGGCCAGGGGGGAGCAATCCGTATGTTGCTGGCGCTACTGGCCAGGGGGGAGCAATCCGTATGTTGCTGGCGCTACTGGCCAGGGGGGAGCAATCCGTATGTCGCTGGCGCTACTGGCCAGGGGGGAGCAATCCGTATGTTGCTGGTGCTACTGGCCAGGGGGGAGCAATCCGTATGTCGCTGGCGCTACTGGCCAGGGAGGAGCAATCCGTATGTCGCTGGTGCTACTGGCCAGGGGGGAGCAATCTGTATGTTGCTGGCGCTACTGGCCAGGGGGGAGCAATCCGTATGTTGCTGGTGCTACTGGCCAGGGGGGAGCAATCCGTATGCGGCTGTTTTACTTAATCCTACTTAAACCTTGAAAGTTAGTGACATAGTGACTTTACCTTGAGTTTTTCAGGGTCCATTTCTTTTGCTAGTTCTGTTTTCCTCATTTCATTAATAGTTTTAGGGCCACCGTCTTTTTTCGATGAGAATTCATAGCCCTGACTGCCTAATAAGTCTCCAAACACATCTCCGGCTTTTTTCCCTGGAAATAATTAAAAAGTTGATCAGATAAATAACAGATATATAGACAAACTAGCTTTTACCCGCAGGCTTCGCCCCGCAAATGATTTATAACAACTATGAAAGTTGTGTGTGCTGCATTCTGGGGTTAGCCCATGAAACTACTACGAATCAAGATCTGCTGTTTGTATTTTCATCAGCTCAAAAAAATTAATGTTCATAAGGAATACAGGGGAACTTTGTCGGGATCTCTGGCGGAACCCTAAGGTCAGTCCAGGATGAAAACCAATTAGTTTTCCTATTTTATGCCTAAAGAATCAGTGTACAAAATTTCAACTCTCTAGGTAAATGGGATGTAGGAGAATTCATGGTAAGTGAGTGCTTTGCCTTTTATAGGTATAAATTTAGAAAACTACCAAACGTCAGATTGATAAGTTGTTAGACAGCATCATTTTAGCAAAAGCACAAGGCAATATATCAATACAGAGCACTACTTTTTAGAGTTGAATGAAGCATTAGAAAAACTGAAGACATTTAATGTTTCACAAGTATACCAATTAGCCAGTGGCGAGACGTGACATTTTCACTCAGTCATCGCACGATCACATACAGGTAAACGCCCTCTTAACCGCCCTCCATGCCAAGCCTTGAGTCGGGTAACTAAAAGGGCGGTTAAAACAAATAGCACTTGGGTATTGTCATATTAAGCACTACAAATTGTAGCAGGATTTACTAAAAGACGTCTTACAACACTTAAAAATGTATTTACACTTATACTGAGCCATATACAGACAGTAAACATATACAAAAGATGGTACAAGGCTATCGATTTCGACCAGTCACACCGGTCATCATCAGGCCAATGAGAGAACTGACAGAATCAAAATGGCGTCCCTGTTTATATCCTATTGGTTACCGGAAGTTCCGGATACAGGTTCCTAAATGTGCCACCGGAGTCAAAGTTAACTTGTTCATTTATCAATTTATCTCTATCTTTACACTTTTCTTTAAGTATAAACGATTATTCCCATGCATTCATTTTATTTCCTTTTTTACAATTCTTGAGGAATTTAAAATTTGTAAATTTAACAGATATTCAATTTTGTAAAGAAGAAAAGGATATATTAGAATACGGTTTAAAACACAATTTTGCCATCAACAAAAAAGCAGAAAACGATCTTCTAGCCACGGATATAGAAGCTAACATCAGAAGACTTAAAAATATGGATCAAATCGCCATACGTCAGGAAGTCACAAAAGATATCCCGACCGACAGAAAACAATTGGCCCAGGACAGAAAAGAAGATTTGAGGAAATGTTTTATAATAAAAAAGAAGATAGAAGATAATAATAATGCCATAGCAGTTAAAGCCGACAAAAGCAATGTCATAGTAATAATGGAAACAGATGTGTATATCAAGAAAACGGAAGAATTCATTAAAGAAAACAACTTCAAGGAATTGCCAAAAGATCCCATGGAGTAATATCAAAAGGAGCTCACCGACGCTGTGAAAAAATATACCAAGATTATTAATGAAGATTGTAGATTGAAAATGAACATTTTAAACTCTAAAGCACCTGTAATGAAGGGAATTCATAACAAAACGTACCAATCATACCTCTAGTAAACTTCAAATGTGCTCCTACATACAATGCATCAAGAATGATAGCAAGTCGACTTGGTAGTGATCTAGAGCTTGAATATAAATACAATGTAAAAAATAGTTAAGATCTTGTTGATAAAGTTATGGAGATTAATGTTAGTGAAAATAGTAGGCTAGTTTCATTTGATATTTCAAATTTATATACAAATATTCCTGTCCTCTGAATTAAACGATTGAACTAATCAAGGCTAGACTCATGCGTAATAAGTTGGATAGTGAGTATATAAATCAGCTTGTAAAATTGCTCAGATTCATATTGAAATAAAACTATTTTAGGTTTAACAATAGATTTTATACACAAACTGATGGTTTAGCCATGGGTAGCCCCCTTTCATCAATATTATCAGAAGTATTTTTGCAATAAAATGAGGAGATCATTTTGGAAAAGTTGAAGAAGAACATGAAATAATAATCAATGTCAGATATGTGGACGCTATACTTGTTTTTGTCAAGGAAACCGAAGCAAAGGAAGCGGAACTATTGATGAGATTATTTAACGGTCATCATAAAAACTTTACTTTACTAGAGAGTACGAAGAGAATGGCAAGATAAATTTCCTAGATCTCACGATATCAAGAAGAAATGATGAGCTAGAGTTTGACATATACAGTAAGCCTACGCAGACAGATACTACAATCAACAACACATCCCTTCATCCCACCAGTTACAAGACCGCTGCATTCAAATCGATGTTATTTAGAGACTTCAAGATTCCTCTAAATGAAGATAACAGATGAAGAGAAATAACAACTATAAAGGCGACTGCTCGAGCCAACGGATTCAACCCGACAATAATAGACGAAATTGGAGCGAAAATCCAAAGGAAAATAAAGAACCAAGAAAAACTGCGTAGAATAACGTTAGACGGAAGAAAAGAAACATCAAGTAATTTTGCAACGTTCAGCTTCACAGGAACTAAGATACAAAAGGTCGCAAATCGATTCAAGAAATATGGAGTTAATATAGCCTACAGATCGCAAAACACCATGAACAAAATACTTAATCCCAAGATAGTAACAAATTCGACATGCCCGGCGTTTACAAAATTAATTGTAACAACTGTGATCACTTTTATTTTGGTCAAACTGTTAATTTTGTTAAAAGATTTAAGAACCATGTATCAGCTTGGAAGAACAGGAAACCGGAAAGATCAAACGTAGCGAAACATCTTTTAGAAAATGGTCACACCATAGGGAAAATAGAAGAAAACCTCAGCATCCTCAAGAATTGTAAAAAAGGAAATAAAATGAATGCATGGGAATAATTGCTTATATTTAAAGAAAAGTGTAAAGATAGAGATAAATTGATATGAACAAGTTAACTTCGACCCTGGTGGCACATTTAGGAACCTGTATCCGGAACTTACGGTAACCAATAGGATATAAGCAGGGACACCATTTTGATTCTGTCAGTTCTCTCATTGGCCTGATGATGACCAGTGTGACTGGTCGAAATCGATAGCCTTGTACCATCTTTTATATATGTTTACCGTCTGTATGTGAATCAGTATAAGTGTAAATATATTCTCAAGTGTTATAAGACGGTTTTTATTAAATCCCGTAAGTAATAACAATAGTAATATGCTAATCAAAAAGTTGTTTAAATTATAAACGAGAAGGTACCAAGTAAAGTTATTTTAAAATAAAATAAAATGGTACCAAGATTTAACATTTGCTAACGATGGAAACATATGATTACCTGGTTGTGACCTGAACGTTGTTTACGGTACTGTTTCAGGACTAAAGATGCGGCAGATGTGAGTTATTTTCTAGAAAGAGGGGGTTTAATCCGATGAGCAGTTGAAGCGAGGACGGTGTTGTCTACTGTACTTAAAATTCCATTTCGCCGAAAAAGGATGGGAGTTGCAGGAAAATGTAAAGACTGCTAAAGGATGGGGGTTTTAACCTTAAATCATCCTTTTAATTTAAAATCATTTAGACAAATTGTAATAAAGTTTATTTATGAGAAATACATTATATTTTCCAACCAGAAACAATTATTTTCTACTCTCATATTATTTAAACCACCATACATGGGATTAAATTAATTCAAAATGTAACAAAATTATTTATTAAATTTATTAATTTATTTAAAATCATTATAATTTTCCAATATTCAAATTTAGCTCTTTAGCAGTTAATATTCTGTAATTAGTGAAGTGGGTATCAAGAGCCAAAGAATAATTAAGTGTGCAACGCCAGATGTTAATTATTGTCACAATACCCTACTCTCCCTCTTTCTCTCTCTCTGAATGTAGCCAGCGTAGTGTTAAGAGGGGGCCGTAGTCAACAAAAATATCGCTGTTTCACAGCGTCTTCAAATGCAAGAATGCGGTAGCGCCACTATCGCCGCGGCCACTAGTAGGACTAGAAACCCTCTAGCTGATAGGAGAACATCATCCACTGTCGGCAGTCGGTAACCAATACTGTAGTACGGTACAATCATTTTGATATTTTACTGTGTCCTGCTGTCCCGTACTCGCGCGCCCTACACTAACTCGCGTGGCATGTAGGGGCTTCTAAAAATTCCAAATCACTATTTTTAAGAATCGGTTAAGTCATTTTGATTGGCATTCTTAGATTGAAATAGAAACTCCTCTTACAATACTCTTAATATTAATTACACCATGAACATATGAACATATTTTGTAAATATATGTAACAATAATATCAATTTCTAATTGTGTTGCTTTTAGAGTAGAAATAGCGACCTTGTAAAATTTGTAAGAACTGTAGTAAATGTTAACAACTCACAGTTAAAATTCAATTAATTACTGTTGTAACTCTTACAGGACCAGAGATTACACCAGAAATCATAAGTCAGTATGAGAAAAATGGGGAAATTTGTAGGCATTCATCGTATAACATTTAATTATATTTGAAATAGTTATTTATTTCAATCATTTATATCAATGCAAATTCGTCCACGTCTTTTGCAATTTATTTTAATTATACATTACGCAAATATGTTATTTTGAGGGTTAGATTTTTAAGAGAGTTTATCATTAAAAATCATCAAACATCCTATGGCACCTGACATCGTGATGTTGAATTAATTGAGAACCAATAGCAGGCTGTCTTCTGTTTGTATAACGGGATTGGGAGTATGACTCACTAACTGGGCCGCCTCACCGCGGGCAGGCCGTGTCCCCAACTCTGAGCAGACACAATAGACCCAAAAGGTCGACCATTAGCATGGTCCAATGGTTTCCACATTGTTTGGGTTTTGGCATCCTATCTACTCAAGACTCAAGTCTGGCTGTAACCACCTTCCTGGCACATCGACTCCAACGCGGCTCTTCATGACCAACTTTCCCTTATTTATTTGCAATACAATACATCTTTATTCGTTGACATATTTTAAATACACTTTACATAAAATAGATCAAAATATAAAAGGTAAAAGAATAACAAAACCGTTTTTTAAATGTTTAAATAAATAAATGTGTTTTATTTAATAATCTTCTTATTATATAATTGAGCAAGGAATTTCTTTGTACAACTAAATATAGAGTTCCAGTGGGCCAATTTTCATAATTGGTGAAATTGGTGAATTTTTCATGATTTATGGGGTAAAGAACATAAAATGTTTCCCATAAGAAATACATGGGAAATTTTTATAAATGCTTTTTATCCGCCTCTGAGAAAACATAGATATCTTTAAACAACTAAATCTTGAGTTCTATTGAACCGATTTTAATGTTTGATGCGTCGTTGAAAAACCTCTGATTACGCCAAATTGTAAAATATCATAAGTGTTGAACATTTGCTGATGATATATGCGTAGAAAATTACAAATATCTCATATTTACAAAATCATTTACAATATATACAGTTTTTTGTCCAACTTTTTATGGGGCTTTATCACTATTATCAAGAAATGAATAATATTAGTTTGTAGGAAAATTTCTACACTTACAGAAAATCACCATCTACTTTGGTCGATTTCCCAACCATTTTTGAGTTACAGGCAAAATGACCTCGGGATTTGCCGTTATATCTTTTAAAAGATATGTGTAAGGATATATGTAAAGATGTGTGTAAGGGGTATCATTGTACAACTGAACCTGGAGTTCTACTGAATGGATTTTAATGATCAAGCCATCATTGTAAGCCGTTAATTGACTAGATTATGAAATAATTATGACAGTCTGACATATGTAGTAAGTTATGTAGGAAAAAGCGTAAAATATCAGATTATAAGAAGTACATTCAAAATTTGTAAACAAATGAACTGTTGTTTCCATTTAACATTTTATCTTTGTACTATCAGTGTTGTAGCTAACGCTTTATATCGATGTAAAGAAAATTTCATAAGCTTCAATAATATAACATCTGATGTGGTAGATTTTTCTATAATTTTTGAATTATAGATAAAAATTCTAACAATTTTCTAAATTTGCAATCTACCTTTAGCAAAACACATGAATGTAAGGGATATAACTAAATCTGGATGATTTTGGGTATAACTAAATCTGGAGTTAAACGGGTGGATTTAAATAGTCAACCCCTCTCATTGGAAACCCTCAATTGTGTAGATTGTCAAATAATAATGAAAGTCTGACATATATATGGTGAAAAAAGCGTAAAGTATTAATTTGAAATAAATTCAGTAGGCATTTGTAAAGAAATTTATTGCTTTTTTTCAGTCAACATTTGTTTTTTTAGAAACAGATCTGTGGCTAACGCCTTACATCAATTTAAAGGAAATTTCATAATCTTGAAAAATATAACATTGGTTGTAGTTGAATTTCCCACCGTTTTTATACTTCTAGCTGGTGACCCATTCTCCGCATGGGGATTAACAGGCATAGAGCCAAATATTAAAAAAATGTATTTACACTTCAATCGCTCAATAAAATATAACTCCATAAGATTATCATTGGAAATTTCAAAGCCCATGGGGAGAAACTCTTAAAGTGTAGGTTTTATAATAACACTCCAAAAGGCACATCTAAAGAACTTTTAATTGATACCAAACATATATACAAAATAATAATTTTGGACGTCAACAATCACTGAACAAAAATCAAGAAATTCTTTCAATAATATAGATAATGTAATAAATCAATACAACCTCCAAATTTGCAACCTATCTTTGGCAATATACGACGAATGTAAGGGGTATCGTTGTAAAACTAAATCTGGAGTAAACTTTCATTAAAACAATATGAAAGTTTAAAATACATTGTTCTAGAGACTGTTGTGTTTTTTTTACAATGGGCTTTGCTGCTAGTGTTAAGATAAATGGCTAAAACCAGAAGTACGCATTGATTATAAAAGTACAAAAGTAGATAATACATGACAATAGTAAATTAACAAAAGTAAAAGTAATGAAACATCAAAGAATTTTTTCACAAAGGATATAGTTATTACAGTAGCATAAATATTAAAATGGTAAAGAACAATTTCAAAATAATTCCCTAATGGGAAAAGGTGATGGGAAATAGTGCAAAAATATATTTTGTTGACATCCTCGGATGCACGATTCGGTAACGCCGCAATTCCTAGCCATGTCCAAAGTTTCTCCCTACTGTCCGTGCAGAAATTATGGATACTCGAGTTTACGGTATCACACCTCCGAAAAGGCCAGTTTGATTTTAACGAGATACCTATCTAATGAACGAAAATATTGTCAAATTTTATATTACGGTGTTTCAAATCTTTACATCACTTCTTATAATTATAAAACAAAAAATATGGAAAATATCGGTATTTTTTTACAATGTTTTAGTAAATCTTAAATTTATACGATGATTACAAAATATCTAGAAAACGTATCAGCTTTAAATTTCCAAGAAACGCGCGGGGGGCTCACTTTCTCCCTCTCGAGGAGCGTGATGTTGCCGGATGTTGTAACTCATAGGGGCTAACGACAGGGTTGTTGTTTGCGGGCGTATAAGGGAAGGGTAGTCACCAACCGGTTCTATAGCATTCCGGCAACATCACACTCCTCGAGAGGGAGAAAGCGAGCCTTCCCCCGCACGTTTCCCGCTTACAAGCTCCCTCGCGCGGGAATAAAAACGTTTAACAAATATAAATTCATCACAAAACTCTATTACAGTATACTCTTTAGACACCTTGTGTTTCGTTCATACAATTAACTGATAGTCAAAACATTGCTTTGAATAGGAATTTAAAGCGTAAGATAAAGGTTTACAAAATGTATAAGAACATAACAAATAATAATGTTAAAATAATGAAACAGGACAAAAGTGTTCGTAAATAACCCTTATATACGCCATACAAATTTGAAGCTGTTACTTTTACTAGATATATTGTAATAATCGTCTAAATTTGAGATTTACTCAAACATTGTAAAAAAACACCGATATTTTCCACTTTTCTCATTATATAACATTCCCCTTATAGTAACTAAAGCACAAACTTTTAACTTATATAAATAAAAATGATACTGGTATTGTAAGACGTTTGCAATCTTCCTTGCCGGTGAGCAACACTAGTGAAACCTGGCGTGGCATCGATGAACCACCTTGGCCACCGATCCACATACTTTGTGAACTCTAATTGCAGAGGTATTTTTAAATGACGAAATAAAATACTTCTAGTGAATGGAACTGAAATATTAGATGGCAATTTTAAGGTCAAAATACTTTTAAGTTGATGTAGGTTTAAGTTTAAAACATACTTATTTTAAGATCAAATTTTTACAACGGAATTAGTTTCGCTAGAAAAACGTTGAAGTCTTATAGAGAAATAGATGTTGAATTTCTTAAAATAAAAATAGAAAAAAAATTCCGTAAACAAATTTATATAGGCTAAAACGTAGGCTAGTAACAAATTATTTGGCTGTTACGAATTTTTACTGAATGTGCTGGTTCTCGGTGAGGAAAACATAAACTATACCCGCCCCATGTTAAACTGGGGATCAGAGCCGTAAGCAGTTGGGTTGACTCCGGCCGCCTCTTAACATCTTTTCATAAATGGGACTCATTCCAAATGAGATTATTTCCCTTTTAAATAAGTATTTAGGACACTAAAAGTCCCAATTTTATTAAAAAAGGGCCAGCTGCTCCCCTTAATTAAACCTTTTTCATAAGGCCGTGAACATTTATTATTCAGGTTGTGGTGAAGAAATTCAAGAATGGTGAGATCAGCCCTATATCCATGGTAGAAGTACATGTGAGATTTTAGCAGTTGGTTATGAATTTTCATGAAGTATAAGACCCACCAAACTTTGCTACGGTCATTTTTATATTTTCTTTCTGATTCTATTTGAATCAAAAATAATTACTAAATAATTATTACAATCTCAAGTCTTTTTTTTACTTCTTCTTTAATTCAACCGGCAGAACATGAGAACTTATCTTAAAATCAGGGAAAACCTATTTTGAAATTTATCAAAATGTTGAATTTTTATGGGTTTGTGTGAAGCTTGTGGAAATCAGGCCATGATAATAAATACCCCCGTTGCAGCAAACCTGCGTACTCAGCGAATTTCAAATGATACTTCAGTACCTTATGAAGCCACTTTCCAACTTTCATTAAAGCTTATTCATAAAAAAGCGAGATATGACTTTTATTTTATTATCTATAAGAAAAACATTACGACTGAGTCGTATGCAGGTTTGCTGCATCAAGGACCACAAAAATCGGATTTATATATAAATACCAATGGATTACCACTAGATAAAGTAACACACCAAGTTTTACCAATTTATGTTCATAAACAATCAAGATATCACAAGTTTATTATTCTCCATAAGAATAACATTATAGCTGCTGAGTACGCAGGTTTGCTGCTATGGAACCTCAAAAATGGGGTTTTTATGCAAATATCAGTAAACCCCAACCAAATGAAGCCATATACCAAGTTTCATTAGAATATGTTCATTCATAAGCGATATATAAAATTGTACTTATTCTCCATAAGATTAACATTGGACAACGTACTGTGTTTAGCACTTTCAATATCTTGGTAACCAATTGACGTAGAGCGATGATCAAAATACCAAATTGTTTTTGAGCTAAATTTTATGGTTTAAACCAAAATTTGGGATTAAAAATAATTACATGTAAAAAGTTAAAAAAAAACATTTTTGGGGTACAAAATCCACCTAAAACCCCCCTTAAAATAGAGCGACATGTCTGGTTTTCGAACTCATGGAAATAGATGCTGCCTTACACGTTTATACCAAATTTGATCCAGATTGGACCATTTTTACGAAAGTTATTGTGCCTATGGGGATATATATATATATGAATTTGAACGAATGGTGTTTTTGGCATCTGGGGGGCTCAAAACGAAAAGTTATCATGGTCCCGGGCTAAGGTCTTACCATGCCGACTACGGTAATAGCATCTTCCCTATAGGGGAAATTTGCTAAAAGACCTGATGACTGTGAAAAATACATACATTTATTATTCAGACTAGGGGTGTGCCAGTACTTGAAACTTCGAGTTTTCGGCCGAGTATTTTAATACTCGAAGTTTTGAAAACTACTCGAAAGTTCGAGCGAGTATTTCCCGCCGATTTCCGAACAATCGCTAACGATTGCGACCGGCCAAAACGCGTAGTAACGACCGCAAAAGACAATCGTATCACGTAAAATCGGCCGAAAATGATGACCGCGAACGATTACGACTGGCCAAAACGTGTAGTGACGGCCAAAAAAGGCGATTACATCACGTAAAATCGCCCGAAAATGACGATCGGACCGCGTAATTTCGGCCGTAACTAACGTGTTTAATTTGTCAATACGTAATCCAGTTTGATTGTACTAGCCAAAACTTTGTATTGCTACTCATGTATTAGTTGTTAGAAACCATGTTTTGATGATCAAATCTAGGGTGGTATCCAAATCCCATTACACTATTTTAAACTACCAACTGATGGCAAATACTCGCTCAAAAATACTCGAAACTCGAAAATAATTGGCATTACACAACTCGATTAAAAAAATTACTGATCGTACACCCCTAATTCAGACACACCTATAAGTAACTACAACATATGCAAGAGTCTCTGAGTCCATACAATCCTTCATTACCAATAGGCTCTAAGTTACATCAGATAGATTTTAAATTTCACTTGCTCCTGTATAGGCTAACTGAAGTAGTGTTACTGAAGTAGAGTTAATTTAATTAAGTTACACCCAAATGAAGCATAATTGTAGTTGAATTTTAGTAGGTTGCTTCTGTTGATCAGTTAAGAAAGTTTGTCAAATCAAATTATATTTAAATCTGTTCAATCCATAATTGAAATGTATTCAAATTATGTTGCTGACATCTTACTTCGTCTTTAGTTAAAACAAACTGGGGTATGTTAGTCCAATTTACTGTTGATTTAGAAAGATATTACAGATTATTAAAAGTGACTAGTAGATCTATTACTTATCCATTTTTTGGTGTTTACATCGCGTGTAGTTACTCACACAGTGAGCAAAGCTCCCGCCTCACTTTGGGTTGTAGACAGACAATAGAATCATACGCTGCAAATTGCTCCGCGATATTTATACCCCACAATACTATACCCCTCTAAGCAGTAATGCCAATTGGCCCAAATCCGCGCCCTGCACTCTCATTGGTTCGTAGGATACTTTTACTCTAAGTGAAGTTTCCCATCAAAATATTTAACCAAAACGGAATCTTAGTGTTTTGACGTATTTTCAAAATGGCCAAATCCTTAAAAAAAATTATTGCACAACATCCGTTTGTTAAAATCAACTTTTTAATATACTGTCCGATTTTTATGACTTTTTCACACAAGTTAAAGAATTTTATATGGTTTATTATTATGTCATTTTCATTTTAATCGGATTTATAGTTTTTTAGATAGTCAACATTTTCTAACTGCAACCTTCCCCATGATGGTTTATCATAATTTAATATTTAAATTGCTTTTATAGGGATTAAATAGGATACCCGTTAACTTTGAAAAATCAATAAACTATAAAAGAATATTATTTCCAATATCTCACGAATTTGATTAAAAGACTATTTCAAGATATGTATTTAATTTTAACAATTTTAACATCAATTTGGTAATAGCTAAAACCAAGCGTTGAAACTAAGGTTGGGTGTGTACTCGAGTTTTCGAGTATCTGTCGAGTATTTTCTAATCCTCGAAAGCCGAGTGAGTATTAGAGACTACTCAAAAATTCAAGTTGAGTAGTTAAATACGACATAGGTACTCCCGCTGCGTACCCAAATTTACGCCAATAACCAACATTTAACAAAATAAGTGACTAAAATAAAGAAAAATAAGTCTAAAATATATTTTTAACTCATATGAAAGGTGAGTTATTTATGGATACCTGTGAAATAAGGTAAGTGAGAGAGGGGCACAGGGGATTGTTTGGGTCGGGGGCCAAAAAATCTGACCTTGGAGATAAGGAAGGAAGACAGGATGAGAGGGGTAGGGATAAAATTGTTATCCCTAGTATAACAATATTACAGTACTTATACATTTAGTTATTTTTTAATACAAAGGACTGAAAGCATTAGCACTACTGAATTATATCTGTTATGGGAGCTCTACTGATGCAAACTACGAGAACTCTAACATTGATTCTGGAATGTTTTTGCTTTAAATTTACTTTTGTAGACGACTCTTTTCACTAGTCGGCATATTAAATATTCAGCTTGAACTTTGAGCGTTTTCGCAAATCTTGAGCCGGGCCGAATATTGCAGTATTTGGCTCGGCTCGAGATTTGCAAAAAAGCTCAAAGTGCAATTACTCGCACATTCCTAGATATTTTACATATATATTTATCCGTTAATGTTATTAATCACAAATTTTATGATTGTTATTGTAATTTATAGTTTTTTATAAGTTGTAAAAGTTAGTTATATATTTGTATTTTCTTGTTTTCTTTCCCTTTAATAGATTTTGTTAAATATTTGTAACACTATTTATATATTTCTTTTTCGATTTGTTATCAGTTTATTTGTTATGTTAAAATAGTTAAAATGCATACATATTTTATTATTTATAAAAAAGAACAATAAAAACCACTATAAATATAAAAAGTTGAATTTACAACTCTTAAAATAGCAGAGCAAGTGTAGTGAAACAAGTGTGGTGATGGTGATCATGTGGGGCTTGAGAGATGAGGAGAACACTGACTGAAGATAAGACATCTTTGTAATCTATTTTCCTGTCAGGGTTCCCACTCAAACTTAATGATCAAATTCACGGGGTTTTCACGGTTTTCAAGGTCTAAAAATTGTCAATTTCATGGTCAAAATATTAAAAAACATAACCTATACCGGTTGCAAAACAACAACGCAGACGCAGGGCAGCGGTCAAATACTAGTTAAAACATTCCAATTACGATGTCACAGAACCATAAAACCATACCATACATCCCAAGTGAACTTTTTAAAAAATAAGAACTATTTTAGAGTTTCTTACTGTTTTATTGTTGTCGTAAGTCATGTCATCAGTCTATCGGTTATCGGTTGCTGGTGATTTCTACTTCGCTCAGTGTTGCCAATCACTTTTTCCCGAATTACCCTCGATCCTCGTCAAAATTACCCTCAAAATCTAAACTCCTGTATTTGAGTAAAGAGTGCTAATGAAATAAAGGAAATGTGCTTGAAATTTGATAGGTTTGAGGAGCCGCCTCTAGATGTCACTGACGTATAATTAATTTTAAAGTTTAGAATAAAGAATGAAAATAGAAGTTGCATACGCCAGCCAGTTTTTGTCTCAATTTTTTCATGCGATATATGACGGATTTTTCTCAGAATTTATTTTACTGCTTAAAAAATCACAGTATATAAATGATTAACAGCTGATGCAATTTTGTTTACAGTCTTAAACGTCAATTATAAAACAGCTAACGCTGTCTATCTTTCAGTCTATCAACTGCTAGGATTAGGTAGGCGGAGACAGGTGACAATAATCCACATTTTCTATTTTTGTTATTTATTGTCTGGTTGACGTTAAAACTTCCAGACATTACTGCAACTTAACGGACTTCTTGTCGTCCTGGCACTCTTGGCTCTTTCACGTTTTTAACATGAGACAATTACTGTACATGTAATCCTTACTCAAGTTTGATTTCTGTCATGGAGTTCGTTAGTATTCGTCAGAGTCACGAAAATTGGAAGGGTCGATAAAGTAGAGAATGTAGTAGGCCTAATTTAATCATAAATGAACATCAATGAATGTATAATAAGTGTATATCAGAGGATAATATAAATTTGTATATTTTTAAAGGCTTTAGTAAAATTACCCCTTTTTACCCTCGAAGTTCAAAATTATCACCGGCAAGGGTAATTTCTCTCGAAGTGGCAACGCTGACTACACACCGTGTAAACGGAATGGGCGAGTTACTGACGCGACAGTTGTATAGTAGTGATGGGCAGTGCGATTCTTCCTAGCGAACCGATTCATTTTGTTCGTTTTGATTCATTATCTGTCCTCGCCGTATAATGCAAACGAATCAGTTGTTATAGATTATTTGGCCATCCTGTTATGTTACGACTCCAATATGCGAACCGATAGTCCAAGTGATGCAGTGAAATTTGACTATCGAACATCAAAAATTATTATTGCGCAGCCGCAAACTCCTTAAAGAACCAATAAGCAAGCGTTTAGACGGATTAGCTGATACTCAAAGTTAGCTGAATGACATAACAACAATCGGTTCGTGAACCGATAGTCCAATTGAATCAGCACCAGCAGATATGATATTGTAAAGAAAGAGAGGTCAAAACAAAATAGATTTGTATGGAATTGTGGGATTTTACAAAACGTTTGCCGCGCATACACAAACCAATGAGACTGCGTTTAGCGATCTCTCCTCTTGTCCGTTTCCCTCCCCTTCTTTCCGCTTCAACTTCCCCCCCAAACCATTTCTCAGCGGAAACGCAATTGAATCGCGAACCACGATGGTCTACACCGATTCGCGAACGAAACCGAGCAACATAACCGAGTCATATTTACCAGAGTTGATTCACGCCACGAATCGGTTCTTTTAAAAGTTGAATCATGATTCATCTGATTCACTCGATAATTCGTTCGATTTGAACGTTTCGTTCGCGAATTGCCCATCACTATTGTATAGTTAACAGTCTAGATACAGTAGTTGTCTACTGTCACCGACTAATACAAAACAATAGGCAAATGACATACAGTAAAGAAGACACTTAAACGGTCTTACACAAGTGTCAGTCAGCAGTCAGCTGACAGTGAAAAAAATACCAGCAACTTAACAACTGTCGCCCGAGTCGGCCTGAGTTCCTTTGCACCGTGGAAACCAGAACCAATCTTAAATTAGTGATGTGCGATACGTATCGTATCTATCGGAATATCGCGATACGCTAGGGACGATACGATATTTTGTCACGATATTTTTGAAACGATACATATCGTATCACCTAAAACGATACTCGATTTTGTATCGGCACATAGAGACGATATTTCGATATTATTTTCTTGGCTGTAAAACAATGAGGTTATATTTATATCTGACAAGAATTCTTCAAAACTCTTCTTTCTGTGGTACTACAATTAAAACCAGTGGAAATACCTCGATGGCCATATTTTTAACTGCAGTGCAATATACATCGTATCGTTTATGCACAATATGTCAAGCGATACGATACGCGTATCGCGATACACAGCACCAATACGATACGGCCGATACGATATCTGGCTCCGTAACGGAGCGTATCGCCGTATTGCGATACACGGCTGTATCGCACATCACTATCTTAAATCATCTGCACAGCTGCAATCTGCAAGTAGGTAGACGACGCGGTATTCACCATATTTTTAACGTACTAACAACGGTAATAATTCTGTTGTACATTTCCCTATCTGAAAACAAATGTAATATTTTCTGATAAGATATTTTTTTATTGTTTTTCAAGTTTGATATATTTTTAAGGTTTGATATCGAAATTCACGGCTTATTCAAGGTTTCACGGTTTTCACGGTTGGGTGGGGACCCTGCCTGTT
Organism: Allygus modestus; assembly: GCA_963675035.1. Lineage (NCBI taxonomy): Eukaryota > Metazoa > Arthropoda > Insecta > Hemiptera > Cicadellidae > Allygus > Allygus modestus. The sequence goes on along the minus strand of OY776111.1, from coordinate 244,908,774 downwards.
TCAACTGACCTGCAGACAAGCCATGATTGGCTTTTGCAGCTGGTAAATTAAAATCTGTAAAAATTGAAATTTTAATGAATAATTCAAATAAATAACTAATCCCTGGCCTAAAGGACTATGTCTATCAATAATCTAAGTATTTCAGGAAATAAAATCACTCTGCTATCATTGTATCATATATTGTCAGTCCCTTTTAGCTAGGGGTGTGCGAGTAGTGATTTTTTTAACCGAGTCGAGTCGAGTAGAACCAAGTATTTTCGAGCGAATATTTGCCATTAGTTGGTGGTTTCAAATAATGTAACGGGATTTGGATACCACTCCAGATTTGATAATCTAAACATGGTTTCTAACTAATACTATGAGTAAAAATACAACATTTTGACCAGTACAATCAATCTGGATTACGTATTCAGTATTCACATGTAAAAGTTGTGTTTTGTCTAGGAGTTAACCAGGCCGATAAAACATGGTCTGGTTGTCATTTGGCCAATATCATCTGGCCCAGACATCGCTTATAATCAATATTAGATGACAAGATCATTAGTTTTGGCGTTTATTACATTGTCCAATCATCATTTTTGGCAGATATTATGTTTTCCGCCATCATTTACGGCCAAAATTACGCGGTCTGGTCGTAATTTTTGGCCCATTTTACGTGATTCGGCCGGTTGAAATCTTCTGAAAATCGGCGGGATATACTCACTCGAACTTTCGAGTAATTTTCTAACTTTCCAGTCGAGTACGAGTATTAAAATACTCGGCCAAAAACGCAACGTTTGAAGTACTCACACACCCCTACTTTTAACGTATTTCCCCCGTAGGGAGGAAGCTTTTACCATGGTCGGCATAGTAAGACCTAGGCCCGGGACCATGATAACGTTTTGGTTTGAGATCCCCAGATTCCAAAAACATCATTTGTTCAAACTGTATATATATGTGTCCGTGGGTATTGATACACCAGGACATACAGACTTTGGTGGAGAAGTGAAAAGGGTGCTCTGCATGGCAGATGGCGTGTTGCTTCTGGTTGACGCTGCGGAAGGCCCAATGCCACAGACTAAGTTTGTATTGTCACAAGCACTAAAGCCAAATTTAAAACCAATTGCAATAATCAATAAGGTTGATTGACCAGATAGCAGAATTGATGAAGTACTAAATTAAATATATGAGTTATTTTTTAACCTTGATGCAACTAACGAGCAGCTAGATTTCCCAGTATTGTATGCTTCAGGTAGAAATGGTTAGTGTGCTAAGGAGCTATCTGATGAGAGAACAGATTTAAGCCCATTATTTTAATTTACCAGCCAGTTGTGTCGTCTGTTATTATATAACTTTTGTAAAAATGGTCCGATTTTGATGACATTTAATACAACAATATTAAACACCATCATGTGCAAAGCAATATTTATGACTTTAAGTTAGAAAATAAGCCATATCGCTCCACCCAAAGGGGTATTTTGGGGGCGTTTGGTACTCCAAAAATGGGTTTTTTGAGTTTTTGACATATCATCTTTTAAGAAATTAAATTTTAGTTTTCACCATTGAATTCACCTTAAAAAAAAACAAAAAAAATTTGGTGTTTTGTTCCTCTACGTCAATTGGTTACAGAGATATTTAAATTGCTAAACACAGTTCGTTGTCCAATGTTATTCTTATGGAGAATACGACAAATTGTATATCTCACTTATTTATGAACGTATCCTGACGAAACTTGGTATATTGCTTCATCTCGTTGTGGTCTATTGATATTTGCACAAAAAACTATTTTCTTGCCTATAGTTCCTGTAGCAGCAAACCTGCGTACTCAGCCCCCATGTTATTCTTATGGATAATAAGTAACGTGTTATCTCCCTTAATTATGAACATAAATTAATAAAATTTGGTATGTGGCTTTCCCTACTTGAGTTATATTAATATTTGTATAAAACCCCATTTTTTGTGTTCCTTGATTCAGCAAACCTGCATACTCAGCCGCCATTTTATTCCTATGGAGAATAATTAAAATGTCATTAATCGTTTACTTATGAATGTATATTGATGAAACTAGGTATTTGGTTTTATGTGGTATTAAGATACATATATAGGCATTCAAAATTCGCTAAGTACGCAGTTTTGCTGCTACGAGGGTATTTATTCATTTATGTTTATATAACTAAGGGAGGCATAGCATTTAATTATTCTAAGTCTAAACAAGTTTTTGCTGGGGAAGGAATATTATCGTGTAAAAAGTTATTTGGAATAGAAGAAAGATTAAAAAGCATATGTGTTTTATTTTTATTTGTTGTATTATAAAATTGTTTTAATTATAAAAATGCTATGGTATTTAGTTTTAGATATGTTCTGTGTATTCTGTATGACACATGCCCATGAATTGTGATATTTTATTTGGCAAATAAAGAACTTTGACTTTCAGGGTGGCCACTCTACAATTATATACAAATTCACGGTTTTTTCCCGGTTTTTCCTGGTTATTTTTGGCAAAATCACGGTTCAGTTTTTAGGGGTCTGCGGTGCACCGAAAAACGGTACCGGTACGGTACACAACTAATTACCGTCATCGGTTCGGTACAGAACATAACCCCGGTACAGATTCGGTACGGTACAGTTTACTGCTTCAAACAATAAACAGAGATAAGCTAAACAATGTTTAACAAAATAAGTGGTTTAAATAAGACCGACTCCTATTTATAACTAGTCATTTCCTTTAAGGAAAACAAGCCCCAAAACTCGTAGGAAAAGAGACGTTGACAGGTGTTATTTATAGCTGACCGAGAATGGAGATAAGAAAGGTGTGCAAGGGGAGTGGGGAGTAGCTGGGTAGGGTCGCAAAAAATGTCCTTGAAGACAAGAAAGGTTTAGACTAGGAAAGCGTGAGGGGTAAGGGGGAAGGGATCCGGTAATTAGCTGTAAATCAGTTGTTTGTCAACAATATTCCTAGGGTGAGTGGCTGTAAATCAGTTGTTTGTCAACATCATTCCTAGAGTGAGAAAAGGAATACTATCTTTTAAATCGCTTTCGTTCTCCATTATGATTTCAAATTAAACTGCTTTTATTTATGTATTATTATTATTGTTATTGAAGTATACTAGTTAAATTTTTAAATTATATTAAAAAAGGTTTAAAAAATGGTTGAAAACTATTTCAAAAATAGCCACTAACTTGATAAATTTCAAATGGTAGCATAAATTTGTTATTTTTTACTGTGCTGTGAAATTTGTACATACATATATCTGTTATATGTTAGATTATCTTGCGTGGTTTTGGAAAATTCAACTAAAATTTATTATTAACAATAACCTAAATTTATTTTTTGATAAGGTTAATAGCTAATTATTTCAAATATGATATAGGCAAATTAACATTATATAAAACTGTCTTACTTTTATTACTTTATTTATTTATTTTTCAGTTTTCCATGGTACTTATATGTTTAAATAAATGTACTGTAATATTTGTTATGGACTTCAATTTTGAATTTAGTAATGTAATTAAGTAATTTTAGAATTATTTTGATTTTAATCTTCAGTATTTATTGGTCTAATTTTCTAATTTATAATTTCTTTTAGTTTCACATCATACATAGTTTTATTTAAGTTATCTGATTTTACTTTGTATTAATGATACAATAATCTCCCAATGCAACAAGAATAGTATTTACAAAACTTTGATTTTTGTTGTTTGTATTAATTAAACCAATAGTTTTTATTTATATTGAAATCAATATAATTAATCAGTTAGCAACTTATGCAATTGATTGATTTTCAAGTAATTTTTGAATTTATTTCTCATGATTATTTCAAGAACTTGCATTAAGAGGGCTCTAAACCTTCGCCAAACGGCTGAAAAACACACCTTCGTATTACTCAAATTCTGAGGTTATTAAAGCACCTAGCGACCTCCAGTGAACGATAAAATGTTTCTCATGAAATTAACTAGGTTAACAAAGTTATTTTAAGGTTTTAAGTTATTGTTATACATATTTTATTCGGGGTTAAACTCAGTAAAAATTGACCATTTTCTACTACGTAAATGTCAAACAGTTAAGTTCAAATTAGAAAGTTTTTCTGTTTTAAAACCCTTATTAGTTATTCAAGATCATTTCCCGCTAGGCAGGATTTCATAAAAACCAATATTTATCTCATAAATCGAGTAATTTGTGAGGGTTGTTTCTGAAAAGCGCTTCGCAAAACACCCCCGTACAGAGGACGCTCTGGCGAGCGGCGATGGAACTACCACCGCCAATGAGACATTCGTCAGTGTCGCCAACCTCTGTTTCTCTACTTATTGGGACATCGGACGGACGTAATTCCCCAGAAAGGTCCTCTGTGTCCTTGCTTCAAACTACTCTAAAGACACAATATTTGCCCGTCGTACCATACCGTCCTTCTTGATGATATAGCTAAATCAAATTTCAAATGACATTATCTGGGCTTTTTACCGTTCAAGAATGTGATCAATATCATTCAATATAATTAAATGATTAAACCTAATATACTTTAATACACCAACAATTTGAATAAAATTAATCCTTCCTTAAACAATATTTTTTCTACAAAAATTAAGATTGTTCTAGTTATTAATGTTTACAGTTGATACAAATAGTAACAATTACATTTAACGTTACCAAGTGCAACCCGTTTTATATTGGTTTTTGTTAACCGTATAGTAAGAAGTTTCTCATTAACAATCATAATTGTAACTCGGCGTAGGTACAACGTGGCTTTAGCCAACTTCATCACAATCTGTTTCATGTCATTTTCAAAGTGTGTGTGGTTTTAAAATACTTGTATAACGCGGCGCGGCGGCCGCGCCGATTTCCAAGAGCACTGAGCCGAGAAGTGACGAGGCGCCCCTCGACCAAGGGTGGGAGTGCATCACCTCACTTCCTGGAAGATCATCCCCTACAGCATTTTCCTTGTCCGCAAACCTTCAGTTCATCAGTTGATCTTTGTGACAGTGAAAATACCCCCAGTGTGTAAAAAGGCAGAAATATTGCCGTTTCGTCATGTGGAAACCTCAAGGAATGAGGATGGAAGCGTTTGGATCATGATTATTATAACAGATGATAATAATAAGTCTGTTATCATACTCAAGATGTTTCATTTCTGTTTACTAGTGATAATAATGCGGAAGCGGATTGCAGACGATGATATGAATCATATTCTGTCATTTTTTAAATGACTCATGCCAATGATTGTACAAGTTTTAAGGCAATAAAGGAATTAATGACTGATTGATTGATTGATTGATTATTGTCATACTTTATCCCTTTTATCATATTATCTATGTTTTACTTTCTCCCCTCGCATGTATAGACATAGTGTAATACGAAAAAAGAGTCCCTGGACAAAAAATACTAAATAATTTTGTCTGGTCAAAAGAATGTTTTTTCATTATCGCAAAACCGTAGACCTTACAAGTAACGATCGAAAGGGGCGCCAAAATCGGATGGGGGCGCATCATATTTTCTCCCTTATTACATATAATAGCAATATTAAACTCGAATCATTAAACTTCAATTAAAGATGAAACCCCAGTTGAATACTCTCCAATACTCTCTTAAATATAATGAAGGTGCATCATGGTGAATACACAACTTTCTTCCCAATACGGTAATGCCTTTCAACAACTTAAAAATACTAATATAAAATCAGCCGGGTTAATATTACATATTTACAATTTATTTATTTTACAACTACGGATTACGCACTCCACCCGCACCCCGCGACCCGTCATGAGCGCCTAGCGTACCCCACCCCCCGAAAAATGTGCCGCGCCGTGCTGGAGCACGGCTCGCACTGCCCTAAAGCCGGTACTGATTATTACCATTTAATTTTAATTGATATAATTTTCCTTTTTATTACTGAAATGTCTTTAATTCCAAACGAAGTATTTTGTATCTTAGTGCCAATTTTTATCTTTAAAACCATAAACTATAACCAATTCAATGTTTATTAGTGATTGTTACATCGGGCTACTTTTCATGTTTTTTATTAACAGTTAAAATGTTGCAGTCTAACCTAATCCCAGAAATTCTGTAGCATATTACAGTACACTGTATACAATACCTATGTGCAATACAGTCGGGTTCTTACTTTACAACTTGTTTTTCTTCATCCCTTATACAACGTGATTGATAACTATTTATCTGAGTAATGATTCCATAATATTACACAATTGCAACGTTACTATTCCGAAATTAAGTTATATAATATCTTAAGTTTTTACAACTATTATTTATATAATCTAATTTCACAATTATTATTTGTTCTTGGATCTATTCTTAATCTTTAAATAATCTCACATGTTTTATCATAGAGGGTACATTTTATATCCTACGGACATTTTTATTGACAACTACGTGAGAACTACATGAATTTTCTATGCATTCATACATTTTAATGTTTATACATTTGTTATTCATGCAAAATGGTCGAGACAAACATTTTGAGTTCGGGGCTAAATCCAAAGTGAGATTCTCAAAGAGAATTTTAAAAGAATATAGAAGCAGTGAGGTGACAGCCAAGACATCAGCCTGCCTCCTGCCACTGGCGGCATCGGGAGTTACCGTTGTTCGTTCAACTTCCCCACGAATCCATGGATTCCCTTTCGGTTGGCAGTAATGCGAAAAACCGGTTTAGAGGGTGGCTCGCCTAGCGCGGCCACTTGTGAAAATTGAAACTACGTGGAGCTTTGTGGGACACAGATCGTTGTACTCCACTGTGGCCACGGACCTTTAGAGCCACCTTAACACCTAATAATAACAATGTTAAAATGTAATACTCCGAAGATGCAGGTTTTAAAAATATTTTTATCTTTAGTATAGTTATTTATTTGTTTAATCAAATTAATAATAATAATTGTATAGGGAGGAGGAGGGGAAGAGGCAAAACAGCTGGTCGGGTTGAAACGACAAATACATCTAGATATCGCGGACAGTGCAGAGTAAACAAGGATAGGGGGAACAAAGAGTGGTAATGGGAAGGGGGTGCGCATGCGCAACTTGAAGGAAGGGTTAAAGAGCCATCCTTCTAAGGTCTCAAGTCAGCTGCCAAGTGAATCTTCGGCCGAAGCGATGCGATGCTCTAAGTGGCCAGTTCCCATAACGTGCCAGTTATTGTTTCCTGAACAGTATTTTACCATTTTACCTCTTGTTTACACCTCTTTTTTAATTTTAACTGGCACGGTTAAATAGATACTTTAACGGGATAAATTGGATTTAGATTTTGTGGTCAGTAATGGTGGGATAGTACGATATTTTTAGTTGATATCATAATTTAAAAACCACGCAAAATACACATAATTTATAAATCAATACTCATGAACTATTAATTTATTCAACTAAGAAAAATATATAATTAGCTCGCTTAAAATCAACCACTATAAATAATAATTTGCGTACATATGAATGTAGTGTAATTTAGTATATTTACAAATACTTAAGAATAACTTTAAATACCGTGTCAATCTCCACGAAAGGTTTTCTTGATTTACAACAATTAATTTTTCATCTGGACTTTAGATATTTGTAGAATGAAGCATGTAGTTATACAACAAATAAATATTAATCTACGGCCTCAAGGTAGTTGGGGAACATCCACCATTATGTTTTAACAACGCAGTGGCAGTAGTGATGAGGTGTGTGACGACACACAGTGGGGTATACAGCCTATGATCGGTATCCATGGCAACCTGTTGTGCGCACTGGTCACTGCGTGTGCTAAGTGGGCGGGGATAGAAGATATGGGAAAGAAAGATAGGATAGGGGAAAGAGAATGAAAGAAGAGAGAGAGAGAGAGAGAGAGAGAGAGAGAGAGAGAGAGAGAGAGAGAGAGAGAGAGAGAGAGAGAGAGAGAGAGAGAGAGAGAGAGAGACTTTTATTATTTATTTTTCCCTGTCTTGGTTTAGGCCAAAGGCCCACTCTTCACTGAGAGATATTTTACTTATTCTCAGATTAAATATTGTCAGAATGCATGGCATGACAGAATACAGAGAAATTAAAATAACCAACGATATATATGTTGAGACACTGTTTTAATAAACAAGGGTCAAAGGCGTTACACGTAATTAATTTATGGTCACCAAAAGAATATTTGTACAAGGAAAAGATCTCAAAAATAGGTTTATCTGTCAAGACAGTTGTGTTGACTTCCAGGAATTTGGAAGGTATTTGCTCACTTCCGGACTAGCCGCTCTCTCTGCTCTCTCTCTCTCTCTCTCTCTCCGTTTCCCCTCAGTTAGCTCCTTTGGTTATCAATTCGCGAATAGAGCTGTAAATAAATCTCTTACCTGGAATTTCATCGGAGAGTTTGTAAAAAAATATCTTTAAGAATTGTTTTTATATTATTGACTTGCTTCTCTCTTTCTTTGTTTTTCCTGTCAACAAATCTCTCACCGATACCTACTGTTTTTTCTGTACACCGAAACATATTTTTATATCTCAAATTAACTTTTCCGGTAACAATACCGACATTCGAGTCACTAATCATGATAGAATTTTCACGGTTTTACAGTGAAATTCACGGCTTTTTCACTGTTTTTTCACGGTGTGCCAAATTCACGGCTAATTCACGGTTTCACGGTTTTCACGGTTGGGTGACCACCCTGACTTTGAATAAGTAAAATATTAGCTCCCTTAATTATGAACATAAATTAATGAAACTTTTTATATGGCCTTACCTAGTTTAGCTATATTGATATTTGTATAAAATCCCATTTTTGGTGTGCCTTGTTTTAGCAAACCTGCATACTCAGCCTCCAAGTTATTTTATGGATTAAAATGTTATAAATCGCTTTTTTAATGCATATTGACGAAACTTGGTATGTGGCTTTATTTGGCGTTAAGACACATACATATAAATTGGAAATTCGCTGAGCATGCAGGTTTGCTGCGATGGAGCCATTTTATATTGAAAGAATCTTATGATTGTAATTTTCAGTTAATAAACCTAGGTTTTGTCTCTGTACTTTTGTGTATTTCATTTAGAGGAAAAATACACTATATTAGTTTATAAAACCTTTATAGTCAATCGGCTGTTAAGATTGGATTACCCATTTTTGAATTGCCAGGAAAAATAACAAGCATTCAGTACACGTGTTGCTTGCAGTTGTCATGATAGGGTGGGGAAGGGAACCACTTCCAATGGGTGTGGGGGGATAGGTATCGCTCAAAAAAGCAATGTCCCTTCGATCGGGCATATTATTGGGCGCTCATGTGTTCTCCAGTCCCTGATGCAGGTGATCTGAATGTGCCTCGCTGTTCTTTGACGGAGTTTTGCTATAAATAACTAAGGCTTTGTATAATCTATATCATGTTTTATGACTTAGTGAAATTAGAGAATTCCTTTAGTCTTCGCCGAGTCTAGAGATGGCCACAGGCCTCGCTGCTGCAATTAGCCTAAGTGTATAGCTCAAGTTTATATGATAAAATGTCACAGACGTGTTACTTGTAAACAATTGCAGTATTCTATTATATGCAAGATGTTAGCAATATAAGTTAAGTTCTAAATATAGATCTGGTACCTGAAGGTTCTGATGGTTTAAAGGCATGGTCAAAGTGTGACCGGCTATAGTTGGGCTCACAGGGAGACCTCGCGTGATGTACTGGACTACCTGAAATGTCATTTTCAAGTTATTTCCCATAAAATACTTGATCTTACAGATAAAGCGGTGCTGGAGTTTACAGATTTAAAGCAGTGTTGGTCCTTGTAACACTTTCATGATTTTTATTTCAACAAAATAAGGGGACTCCTGATTTTCTACTAATTTTTGAACTGTCAGTAAGATGTAGTAATTCAATTGTAACTAAGGTCCACTCATATTTAGTCCTAAAAACAAGTGAGAATTTCCTATATTCATGGTGTCCATAATAGTTTTTCGAATTAAAAAATATTTTTCGCTTTTTCCCACTGTTAAATAACAATTTGTGTGCCAGTAAAATATGGTATTTCTGTCTTGTTCATAAAGAACCGAAGAACTGATAAAATCACAATATAAAACTTGAGCTGTTGAAGAATAACAAGCCTGGAGATTGTGAATCCCAGCCCAATGTATCATCGCTGATTGATTTTGGTTGCATTAAGGTCTAATAATACCTTCTGAAATTGAAGGACCTGGTGAGATCGCTAAACACTAAGGCCAAACCACATGACACTGCCGCAGTGCATTTGAAAATCAAAATCAAACCTAAAAGTTATTCATCTTGGAGACAATTTTCTTACTAATACAAGTAGGATTAAAAAATCAACCAGTTACAGTAAGACCTCGCTTAACCGAAACCCAGGTTAACCGGAACGGTCTACAAGAAATGTATGATCAATAATAGAGAGAATAAGTATAGCGTATGACCGAGAGACCACCCGCCGGCTGCGGCGGTCACTGATTTTTAGGGTTGTTTTGACGGGTTTTGCCACATACCTGATCTGCCCGCGAGAGGGTGTGGGGTTGACCCAAACTGCATTTCCGCATTCTTGTATCGCACTAAAGGATCAGTGTACCGTGGACTCTCACACCTGCATGTGGTGACAACGCAGTTACTGTTGTGATTACGTAGCGTCATTTGTTGAAGTTAAAAGTTTGTACAGTACATATTTGGAGAACGATTTCCACGATGTCTACGAAGATAAAACATAGAGTAGTGAACATAGTGATAAGTTAGAAGCCATCTGAGGTATAGAAAATGGAAATAGAAATAGAATGAAGTATAGAAATTTTAATAATTTTTACTAAATTAATCTTAAAATAATAACAGTTGAATATCCAAAAAAAAAGGACTATCCGGAACGGTTCCCCCACCATTATTTTGGTTAAGCGGGGTTTTACTGTATGCATTTTTCATATAGGACAAGGACGTATGTTCAAAAAGTGAACATCAGGCTTCAGTTAAATCAGGTCACTATTTTTTTTTCTCTTAAAGTTATAACTGGAACCTGAAGATAATCATCTTGTGATCGGTGTTTTTAATTTTTAATCCTGAAATTATACCCGCAACAACAAATTTACCTTCTCGGATTGCATGAAAACTACAAATAAACAAGTAACATAATCACTAAAAAGGTATGACCAAGATTTGATTTTAAGGGGGATTTTAATCTTGGAATATAGGGACATAATGATGGACTGAAATAATAGCATTTTGGGGTTTTAAAGCAGTTAAAAATCTAAAGAGACAATTAGTGCAAAAAGTCAAAGTCTGCTAGTTAGGTGCATCCTCTGAATTAGAGATTTCCTTCCACTAAAAGCCAAGCAATATTTACTATTTTGCAAAATGTGATTACCTTTTTTGTGTCCTTTAGGATTATTTAAAAAAATCGTAATATCCATAAGTTTGCTACCGTAAGTGGCTATGTGCTGGTCAGGGAGTTGAAGCAACAATTTCAGGTCAGTTTACTGATTTCAGGTCAGGCATGAGGTGGGACCTGATACATACCAACAGGAGTGTAGACGGGTGTGCTGGGAGGGTAGGGGGTGGGGTTCCAACTAGAGGGGGGCTTGTGCTGGGGAGACAGTCCTGGCGTGATACCTCCACCACCACTCACTCCGCCTCCGAGACTAGAATTGAGGTTGCCTGCTACACAAACAAGTATTGCACATACAATATCTCTATCGATCAAATATGCTAATTGAAAACTACTTTGCTCAAGTTATATTTTAGTCATTCAAATTTGTCTTGAGTGTAAAAAATTGAATCACAACTAAAATACTATATCCAGACTGCTATCTATCTTAACGGCCCAGCCAAGTCCACTGCTGGCCAATATCTATACAAGTATCTAATGTTAATAGTAGAGCACCCTACAAACCGACTTGAAAAATCTGATACTCTGACATTCTGTGTACCAAACATTTTTTTATATTTTTTTATATTATATATATATTGGCTTTAGAAAACACAGAAAGTTGTATGGTGGTATAAAATAAAATTATATGCTATCAAACCATAATTTATTTTTATAATCCATACCAATCAAATTTAGTTACAGAAGTTTTTTTTAGTGAGTTATAAAAAAAAAATTATCCCGTATGTTCGGATAGGCGCACGACTGGCTCTGTAGTGAGTAAAACTTGCTAGACAATGAAAATACATGATGCTAAAACATGAAACGCAATTGGCTACTGTCAAGTTCACTGATATTTTAATCAAGTTGGCAGGGTAAAAAACAAAGCAGGCAACATGATTGCCCACTTCGCAGATTCAATCACCTCAATAAATAAACAAATAAAGACAATAACTAAGCTACTCAAATTTTGAGATGCTTTGTGAAAACTGGAATAAATTCAACCGTTTTAAGAATGAAATTGAACAAACCGCTTTGAGAAATATAGTAAAAAATTATGATAGAGCTAAATGATTTGACTTAATCCATTCACCTACTTTGACAAGCCTTCTCGCCTCTGCCTCGGGGAGCAGGAAAATAATTTGATGTAACTGTCTCGCCTCCTATCAGTTTACCATTTTCTCCACAAGTAGCACCACCAAACAGACAAAACCTCTTTACCGAGTTCTTGGATGTATGTGTTCTTGGACCCAATTAATTTTTTGTATTTTTTGAGTTGTGTAACACTTTTATTTTAAACTAAATAAATCGTAAAATGTAAGTTTGTGTTTTCAGCTGAGTCTAAGTAAATATCACAGGTAATTTCTGGCGAATAGTAATTTCTGACTCGAGCTGAGCCGAGCCAAGCTTTTTCTCTAAGTTCTCGAGCTTCGAGCTTTCTCGAGCCGAGCTTTTTTTATGGCAATTTTCTCTAGGGGTGTGCAATATACCGGTAGTGATTTTATGACTCAAGCCGAATTTTGCTATGTATAATTTTATACTTTCAATATTGATCATCTTCATTCACTTCTTCTATATTCACTAACCCTACTTTTAATAGGCCTAAATAAAGTTCTACAGTGCAAAAATAACAAAATAAGTACTGAAAAGGAACATTTATTGATTGAGACTAATTGTTGCTAGTAATGAACAGTTTTCTTTTAATATAAAGTAGAAACATATATAGGAAAAAATAAATAAGAAAAAATAATAAATGAGGAGAACTACGAATTTTAAACTAGACCGATAAGCCCAAATGTAACAGCCATTTTTATATTGACATAAACAGACTATATGTCAAGATGTACCCTCCATGTAACCAAACATTTAAGCCCTATTCTAGAGAATTACCAAAAATACAGTAAGCCTATCTATTCAACTGATGGTGGTAAATAGTAACTTTAAGGTTATCCTTTTAATATAAGTTAGTTAAATCAGGACACTCAGCAGCTAACCATATTGTAAATACAATCACTGTAAACTACCTTATTGTACTTACAGAACAAAATTATCCAATAAACGTAGCCTGGCTTTCGTTGTAGCTAACCTCTATCACCTAACAGACTTAACCTATTATATTTGCTTCTGGAACAGAAGTTCCTGGTGGAAGAGGATCGTCAATGCAGTCTTCTTCCATCACTTATTTAACAACTTGATAGCCTACAATTGAAAAATGAAATGATTTCAACTGACGTTTATTCACAGATTCAAATAATCCCACGGTGTTAACAATATATGATTTTAATCGCACAGCTGTAACAAAACAAAACACTGCGCCAATTTTATTGTATCTTGCTCTTGGTTAGGCGAACATAGAGTATAATAAAGTATAATCTTGGAAATAATATGACCACCGGTATTATAACGTGTGTGACGTAACCATTTAGAATTTTGATAAAATCCTTTGATCTTGTGAATCTCGCAATTAGTGATTTTGATTTCAAAAGTATTACAACAGCGATGCGACAATATTTGTTAACTTTAATAACTACAGTATAATTACAGTTGTATTTCTATTCGCTTTATTTCTTAAGAACTTTAGATTCTACATCAATTGACGATTTTTTAACAATACAATTTTTGGAGATTACTATTTCGGCTGCACACCAAATCACCGTCATGATTATGATTTGTCGTTCATCACCTACAACCTTGTCCTTGGTCATTAGCCACACTAAATAATTATTACATTATAACCATCTTCCCTCAACGTCTTAAGACAGTTTTGCAATCACGAGTGATGCCAGGCGTGATTTCACACGCCAGGAAATTATGTGTGTAATGTACGAAATAGTAAGTTGCAGTAAAGACTGTACCATTGCAACAGTTAGAAAATGTGTTTTCATGGATTTTAGTTTTTTGCTGAGGTACTTTTTCTGGAGCAGTAGGGTTGTTGTATTAATTAATATTAACCGTGAAATATTGCACAACTCAACTGGGCAACGGCAACATTGTACTGCAAACAGAGTTGTGTAGATATCCACTCAATATGATTTTTGAGTGTAGAGAAAGTAGATCCATTGCATTGTCGATCAGATCGACAGTTTAAAAATAAAACATTTGTACTTTTATATTTCGTTATTTTTTTAAAACGAAGGACCGAAAGCACAGCATTGCTGGATTATATCTGTTATGGAGCTCTACCGATGCAAATTACGAGAATTCTAACATTGATTATTGAAAGTTTTTGCTTCAAATTTACTTTTGTAAATGCCTCTTTTCACTAGTTGGCGATTTAAATATTCGGCTCGAACTTCGAGCTTTTTTGCAAATCTCGAGCCGATTCGAATACAGTAATATTCGGCTCGAAAAAGCTCGAAGCTCGAATACTCGCACACCCCTAATAACAGGCCAATGAGTGTTTACAAAAAGAGATTTTAATGTTAAGGAACGAAGAAAGAAAATTGATTGTCTTTGAAAATAAAGTTCTTAGAAAAATCTTTGGTCCAATAAATGACCACGGTGAATGGAAGAATACGACATAATGAGGAAATAAGAAATCTATACAGAGTGATATATCTGCGCATGTAAGAGCTAGGAGGTTAAGGTGGGCAGGGTGTTTTTTGAGGAGAGAATAGGGAACACTCTAAGGGAAGTAGGCCTTGGGAAACCCGAAGGAAGAAGACCACCAGGAAGACCTAGGAAAAGATGGTGGGACAGTACCAGGGCTGATTTAGACCGCCTGGGAGCTACAACCGAGGATGCAGCAGATCGAGATAGATGGAGGGCAATTGTTGGCGAGGCCAAATCCCTACTAGGGTGTAGATGGCCATGGGAGTAAGTAAGTAAGTAAGTAAATGAGTGTTTACAAAACAGTGGCATTATTGGAAATGACGGGTTTAAAATTATAGTCTAAGTGACTATAGGGTGGATTACAATGAGTTTGAATTTGAAGAAATTTGTAAGGAAATGGAACTTGAGAACGAGGATATGGAAATGGAAGTTGAAGTTGGAATTGGAGCTGCAATTGACAACCAGGGGTTAGGCTTAGTTCAATCTAAATAAATGATGTAAGTAACAGATATAGGCCTAGTCCTAAATATAAATACCCCCGTCGCAGCAAACCTGCGTACTCAGCGAATTTCCAATGCATACATATGTGACTCACTACTACATAGAGCTACTTACCAAGTTTCACAAAAATACATCCATAAATAAGTAATATATAGCATTTTATTTATTTTCCATAAGAATAACATTAGGGTTGAGAACGCAGGTTTGCTGCAACGAGGAAGATAAGTAATATTTTTTTTGCAATTATCAATATAACTGAACCAGGTGAAGCTATATACCAAGTTTTATTAATTTAGGTTCATAATCAAGGGAGATATACAACTTTACTTATCCTCCATATGAATAACATGGGGGCCGAGTATGCAGGTTTGCTGCTACGGGGACTATCAACAAAAAACTTGTTTTTTGTGGTAATATCAATATACCACAACTAGTTAAAGCCACATACCAAGTTTCATCAATATACATTCAAAAATAATCGAGATATAGCATTTTATTTATTCTCCATAAGGATAACATTGGACAACGTACAGTAGGACCTCGCTTAACCGAGTTAATTGGGACCGAGGCCACCTCGGATACGTCTAATCTCGGATAACACGGAATGTAACCTAAAAATCGTAATTGGGGTTATAAATACCTCAAGATATGTTTAAACCATGAAATAAAACAATGATTTGAGTTTTGTTCAGTTTATTAGTACAAGAAATATCGTAACATTGCATTTAGTTTCGAGTCTAAAGACACAATGACACGTTTGCGCTTAGCACTCATCTCTCTAATTAACACGGACACGCTAAGTTAACAGCCATAAATAGAACTGAGTAAACAAATCACTGTCAACACGAAATGGCGGCTTCGGCAGACTAACGACGACGATCCCGAATTGCTCTGTCTGCTACGCACGAACTTTGCCAAACAACCTTGACAACTGCTGACGTTTACTGTAGTTGAATGCAAACACAATACAGTTCAGCACGTGTATTGCGATTGCGGTAAGTGAAGGCGCGCGCTGTCAATTGCTCGTTTATTTGAGTGTGTTACTTTATCTTTGAAATTTATAATACTGTACACATATTAGGACCGCCTCGGTTAACCCGGAATCTCGGATAAGCGAGGCTCGGTTTACCGAGGTTCTACTGTACTGTGTTTAGCACTTTGAATATCTCTGCAACGGTTGGACGTAGAACAACGATTAAAACACCAAAATGTTTGTTTTGTTGAGCTAAACACATTAATAAATAGAAATGTGAAGTTTTTAGTAAAACTATCTGAGAAAAATCTAAAAAAAGTTTTCCTATAAGATTAACATGGGAAACGTTTTTTTGGATTTTCTCCGCAACCACTTAACCTAGGTTAATGATTCAAAATACTAAATTATTTGTTTTTTTAAGCTCTATAAAATGGCTATAACCAAAATTGAGTGTTTCTAACATTTTGGGGTCAAATTTGAAAAAAACCGATTTTTGGGAAATTGTAAACCCCCATAAAACCCCCTTCCCATAGTGTGAACGATCTGGTTTTCGAACTTAAAGTCATAAATGCTACTCTCCACATTTGTGCCAAATTTCATCAAAATCGGGTGTTTCTTTCAAAAGTTATCGCGGTAACGGACACATATACAGAGTGTCCAAAAAGTCCCGGGTCGGTTGAATATTTTTCGAAATATTTAAAATAGAGCTACAAAACTTGGCACAAAGTTACTGGACATAAAAATCTAATTTAACACATATTCAGTGATCCGCTACTTCCTCAGGGGGACGGCCTGCTAGGATTCAGAAGAAAATCTTAAATGTAAGCATAGGTTGATATGCATATCAAATAAAAGGTCTTTATTAGTTGAGTACAGAGCCGTAAACCCGACCTCAAACGGATGTCCGAGTAAAAAATGACAGCCCTTCAAAGATGGCTTGAGTTTGCAACTTAGGTAAATGTAATCAAGTTCATGGAACACACTATCAGTCACAAATCACTTTCTCTTTTAGGTTTATCATGGCTCATTCATTTTTCTTATTTGTTTTATTTTTGATGCCTCTCAGAAATAATGAAACTTATTATTCTACAACAGCATTAATTGTAAACAGTTTTGGGTTAGTAATGTTAAACTCAAAAAGCTCGTCAGTTTATTTTCTACATTAACACGTTCGCTGCGCAGTACGGGTATACCCGTACAGTTGCCATGCAAAATTTACAGGCTTCAAGGTGCACCAGTGTGGCGCGAGGGGTAAACAATTTGTTGCCAGCGTGTAGCTTAGAATGCGAGCTTTATTTTGGTGTAGGTTGGTAGTAAATTTCCCCATAAAATTCCCGTTCATACGGGACAAAAAACCAGTTTTTGTCCCATATTTCTGGGATATTCTCCCTGTACAAGGGAAATGGCTAGTACCCAGGCAGTGCTGCTACCTGTGGGCGTTTCAGTGAACTACGTCCAGTCTCGTGGTAACGCAGCACATACCGCACCGCTGTTTTGTGATTCGTCAGACCGAAATAATTGAATTCGTCTGTGCCAATCTGGTTCGCTGCCGCACACGGCGCACGCCCGCCATTGGTGGACCGCAGCGAACGTGTTAACCTAAGTTGCAAACTCAAGCCATCTTTGAACGGCTGTCATTTTTGACTCGTTTCTCCGTTTGAGGTCGGGTTTACGGCTCTGTACTTACTACTAAAGACCTTTTATTTGATATGCATATCAACCTATGCTTACATTTAAGATTTTCTTCTGACTCCTAGCGGGCCGTCCCCCTGAGGAAGTAGCGGATCACTGAATATGTGTTAAAATAGATTTTTATGTCCAGTAACTTTGTGCAAAGTTTTGTAGCTCTATTTTAAATATTACGAAAAATATTTAACCGACCCGGGACTTTTTGGACACCCTGTATATATATATATATATATATATATATATATAGATAGATATATATAAATTTGAACGAATAGTGTTTTTGGCATCTGGGGACCTCAAAACGAAAAGTTATTATGGTCTCGGGCTTAAGTGTTACCATGCCACCTACGGTAATAGCTTCTTCCCTATAGGGGAAATTCGCTAAAAAGCGTGGTGTCCTATGATTTTAGATTATTTCCCAATGAATAAAGGTATTTCTTTTTAATTTTTGTATTTTAGTAACATAGAATCCTGCTCTTGTCACAGGCATAATAACTTTGACCAATTCTGATAATACAAATATTTAGTTTATTTTAGACTATTTTATTTATTACTATGTAGAGGTGTGCGAATAGTGATTTTATTTTAGTTCGGATCGGTTTCGGTTTGGATAGCTTAAGTTCGGATCGGATACGGATCGGATAGTAAGGATTTCCAATCGGATAATTTTCGGATTCAGATATTTAGCCTACTTTACCCCGATCACTAAAACTACCATATTTTCAAGTTGGAACTTAACATTTTCATTTTTCTTGCAAGATATAAGTAGGCCAGTAGGCCTAGAATATTTAAGCTAAGTAATTTTATTCAAAACACAACAAGTGGTTATTATTTTTACAAATGTATCTTTCTGAGTAACTGAAGACTGGACTACACATAAACTCACCAGAAAACAGCATACTAACCTCTGGACATACTCGAACATATTACCTTCTCTGCAGTGAAAAATATAAGAAATATGTTTACTGGTTATATAGGTATAAGATAAAAGAATAGGTAATTTAAAACCAGTAGGCCTAGGTTAGGCTACTCAAATCATGTAATGTCACCTTGACTATCATTAATCCTTGTCATTATGCTATAACACCTTAGCCTATCTGGGTGTAGGCCTAGTAAAAAAACATATGGTCAGGCAAGAGAAACAACAAGGAAACATTTTAATATGATTACAGCCTATTTAAAAGACCGGAATCACCGATGTTGATAGCAAAGCAGGCATCAAAACATACTAGCAAGACAGATCAGGCAAATAGGCAATCAGACCCTACTGAAACAATGAATCAGTATAGGATTTCAACTCAGTATGAGATACCATAACCAAAGAATTTCCTTTGTTTTATAAGTTTACTAACTGGGCCTAGTTCGAATTTATTTTGTTTACTACAAATTAGAAACGCTGTTTAACCTGGTTTGTCACCGGAATGTAAACAGACTACAAAGTGTCAGCTTGCATTTCAAACAATCGGCCACTTCACTATCGGCATCATTCTTATTAAAGAATTTACATATCATGCTTTTCTTCCATTTCGGTTTAATTTTAAATACTTGAATTTAACGAAATCAAATAATATCCTAACAATGAAATCTGTATAAATAAATAATAGCGATAATACAGATAAGTAAGCGATGCCTTCTTGAATCCGTCGTCAGGTCGTCGCTGCTTTAAACGTCGTCGTAAAGATATACTAGTTCCTAATAATGCGGTTTCACAAAAGTATTTTAACTACCCATGTGAAGGAGGGGGAGACGAAGGCACGAGAGGGATGGTAGATCGTCAAGCGAGTCTGAGCTGAGCTTTAATATGTAAACTAGGTTGCAGTTTACGACAAAATATAGTAACCTCACCTAACCTAACTCCACTGAGCGCTGTATGGTGGCTGTTCGTTGTGCAACATAATTACAAATAAATGAACCGAGGCTTGTCGATTACCCTGAAAGTTACAATTTTACTATCCCTCTCGTCCCTTCGTCCCCCACTCCTTACATGGGTAGTTACAATACTTTTGTGAAATCGCATTTTTGGGAACAAGTTAAAAGACATTCGACGAGCTTAATATATCTAGAGGTCTCGTCCGGAGGTAAACAAGTGAAGTCTTTTCTTGGAGTATAAGAGCTCTAGCTGGATTAAGCTCTTTGATCATACCAGGAAACTTCACCGTAGAGAAAGCTATGCATCTCGTTTTGCGCAAGTCAGCAATATTTTACTCAGTGTTTTTCAATTGTATTGAATGGAAGGAAAATATCAGTAGCAGCAATTTTAAATTCCATACACTAACATTTCTGTTTGCATTATGCAACTTTTGAATTACAGCTTACTCTATGAGAGCTTGCTCTGCTCATTGCATTCGTGAGAAGTTGAAACTATCGGAAATCGACTATCGACGAAAAATTATCGACTTATTCGGCAGTAATCCACTACTGTTGTCTCGTTGTCAGCGATTATCCCGTGAATCGTGAATTGTGAATCAACATCGAGTTACAATGTTGCAATATTGTATAAATTTGCGGTTGTTTACTATCAAAAACGTTCGCTAACGCACATTTCTCTTTATAAACCGTATTCATTCTGTTTGCTAAAATGATGTACGATCCGGCTGTGTATCGCGATGCGATACCTGATTACACAAATATCGTACGATGAATTGATACGAGTTATGTACCGAAAACATTTTAAGTGAAAGGAACTGCGTCATGTTACCTTGAACGACGTCAAGATTCAAAACGTTTATTAATGATCCAAACATATTTTATGGTTTCGTTTTTACTTTTTTATCCCCAGATATACAGTCTATCCGAATAAGTCGAGTTTGAACTAGACCTTATCGGATGTCGATAAAGCTTTCGGATCGGATTTGGCCTTATCGGATGTCGATAAAGCTTTCGGATCAGATTTGGATATCTGATCTGATCCGGCTTTTCGGATATCCGCACACCTCTATTACTATGCAGTATATTTATTTATATTCTATGCAAAACATGAAAATGAAAAAAGTTTAAAATAAAACAAAAATTAGTTAATATAGGAGTAACTAAAACTCAATGTGAATGTTGTAAGAAACAGATATACGGAAACAAGACCGGTCATTATCAAAATTGTATCATGTTAAAATGTTGCTAACATACCAATCAAGAAGTTCTGAAAATTTTATGAACATATTATGATCCAGAGTTTTGGTTATGTGAATTTAAGTGACAACTTGCTTTACGGCATAAATAAAAATACTTAAAATGGTACTGGGTCTCCTGGAGGTGTTGAGTTTGTGAGTCTACTATACTAGATTTGTAAATCTAAAACTAAATCCAAAAACAACTAATTCACAATTTCTGTTAAATGTACTTAGCCAGTAAATTAAAACTAATATCTAATAAACAATTTGTGCACTCTATATCCTACTGTACAAGAAAAGTCTAATAAATATTAATAACGATATGTAATGTTTAAATTAACCATGAAAATATAAAGAGAACAACTGGAAGTGTGCTTACACAGGCAAGTCCTGGGAGTGGAGTAACCTGATTGGAGCTGATCTAATTTAACATTTATTGGATTATCAGATCATAAATAAGCAAATGGTGTCAACCAGGTTTGCATTATTGATTCCTACCTGATCTATTTTTGTTGAAAATTGCCATTGTGTATAACAAAAGTAATATTAAGACATTTTTAAAATAAAATTAGTTTAAATTTATAATTTTACTATAAAACAACTAGTATCTTAGAAGTTCTAAAAAAAAGTAAAATGGAAGTGGAAGATACATATAGTTTTTTAAAATATAGACTCTTGGACTACCGTATCGCGATATTGATACGATACCTAATTATGTTACACATCACTGACCATCACTAGGGCTAATGTTCTTGATAACCAGCTTTACAATCTTCCACAATGTTGGCAGAGCACAGTACCATTTTCAACAAACGTTTGTTTATTACAATAGTGAAATAGTAGTCTTATTTGGTCTCTGTTGCTCAGCTGATTTTGTCATTAATTAATATTGAAGGCCAACAAATTTACTGCAATGCCATAATTTTGTTGTGAATATATAAAAAGTTACCAGTTCCACAATGTAATTCCCACTACAAAGTTGGGAAAGATCAATTCAACTAGTCACACACCCCTATAATGTATCCAGTTGAGGCAGCCATTTTTTTCAAGGGCAGTTGGCTTATATAAGCAAGCTTTTTGGTTTGATGTGGTCATATCACATATATTTACGCATCATATTAATCATATTACTACCTAAACTATTGAACAAGTGTAGTAATTCTTAGCAAGTACGTTACTTTATATATACTCAAGGTGGTGTCATAGATTTTTAGTTTAAAAAAGTATTTAAAAACTTGTCTATTGTAAGATATAGTTAAACAAAACAGGAACAAACAATGATCTCTTGGTCCCTGGCAATTATAATACAAGCAATAATGAACCTTAGTACGGGATGGATAAGTTCCAGAGTAAAATCCTGCAGCTCTAATGGTTGATAGCAAATAAATGACCATCAAACTTATCTATCCACAACAGAGTCTGAATGTACAAACCAAGGTCAGCGAAGGGGTCCCGGTTGAGGTTGGGGGTGCTGACATTGCGGGGCATGTTGTTGGCTGAGTTGGTGGGGGGCCAGGCTCCGCCCAGCAGGTTAGCAGTCAGGTTCGGCGAGGGGCTCGGCGTCAACACAATGTTGTCTGCTATCAGGTTGGGCGTGCTCACGTTGCGGTGCATCCCAGCGTTCTTTGGTGTTGGATCCAGGAGATCGTCCTAAACAGTAATACTTATAGTACCTAATTAATTAAGTTTTATTGAGTAGTATATCCTTCTTAAAAGTAAGAACTTACAAAGTCTTGTACTCCCAAGCATATTTTTTAAATATATTTAATAGCAATTAGAATATTATATTTTGAAATACTTCCAACATAAAAAAGCGAGATAAATCATTTTATTATATATCAGAAACAAGTATATATTTCCTGGTACAGGGTTCCCACTCAAACTTAATGATCAAATCCACGGGTTTTTCACGGTTTTCAAGGTCTAAAAATTGTCAATTTCACGGTCGAAATATTAAAAAACATAACCAATAACGGTTGCAAAACAACAACGCAGACACAGCGCAGCGGTCAAATACTAGTTAAAACATTCCAATTACGATGTCACAGAACCATAAAACCATACCATACATCCCAAGTGAACCTTTTAAAAAATAAGAACTATTTTTGAGTTTTGCCAATCACTTTTTCCCGAATTACCCTCGATCCTCGTCAAAATTACCCTCAAAATCTAAACTCCTGTATTTGAGTAAAGAGAGCTAATGAAATAAAGGAAATGTGCTTGAAATTTGATAAGTTTGAGGAGCCGCCTATAGATGTCACTGACGTATAATTAATTTTAAAGTTTAGAATAAAGAATGAAAATAGAAGTTGCATACGCCAGCCAGTTTTTGTCTCAATTTTTTCATGCGATATATGACGGATTTTTCTCAGAATTTATTTTACTGCTTAAAAAATCACAGTATATAAATGATTAACAGCTGATGCAATTTTGTTTACAGTCTTAAACGTCAATTATAAAACAGCTAACGCTGTCTATCTTTCAGTCTATCAACTGCTAGGATTAGGTAGGCAGAGACAGGTGACAATAATCCCCATTTTCTATTTTTGTTATTTATTGTCTGGTTGACGTTAAAACTTCCAGACATTACTGCAACTTAACGGACTTCTTGTCGTCCTAGCACTTGTGGCTCTTTCACGTTTTTAACATGAGACAATCACTGTACATGTAATCCTTACTCAAGCTTGATTTCTGTCATGGAGTTTGTGAGTATTCGTCAGAGTCACGAAAATCGGAAGGGTCGATAAAGTAGAGAAATTTAGTAGGCCTAATTTAATCATAAATAAACATCAATGAATGTATAATAAGTGTATAACAGAGGATAATATACATTTGTATATTTTTAAAGGCTTTAGTAAGATTACCCCTTTTTACCCTCGAAGTTCAAAATTATCACCGGCAAGGGTAATTTCTCTCGAAGTGGCAACGCTGACTACGCACCGTGTAAACAGAATGGGCGAGTTACTGAAGCGACAGTTGTATAGTAGTGATGGGCAGTGCGATTATCCCTAGCGAATCGATTCATTTGAATCACTCGATTCAAAAGAATCGAAATTTGAACCGATTCATTTTGTTCGTTTTGATTCATTATCTGTCCTCGCCGTATAATGTAAACGAATCGGTTGTTATAGATTATTTGGCCGTCCTGTTATGTTACGACTCCAATATGCGATATGCGAACCGATAGTCAAGTGATGCAATGCAATTTGACTATCGAACATCACAAATTATTATTGCGCAGCCGCAAACTCCTTAAAGAACCAATAAGCAAGCGTTTAGACGGATTAGCTGATACTCAAAGTTAGCTGAATGACATAACAACAATCGGTTCGTGAACCGATAGTCAAACTGAATCAGCACCAGCAGATATGTAAAGATATTGTAAAGAAAGAGAGGTCAAAACAAAATAGATTTGTATGGAATTGTGGGATTTCACAAAACCTTTGCCGCGCATACGCAAACCAATGAGACTGCGTTTAGCGATCTCTCCTCTTGTCTGTCTCCCTCCCCTTCTTTCCGCTTCTTCCCCCCCCTAACCATTTCTCAGCGGAAACGCAATTGAATCGCGAACCACGATGGTCTACACCGATTCGCGAACGAAACCGAGCAACATAACCGAGGCATATTTACCGGAGTTGATTCGCGCCACGAATCGGTTTTTTTAAAAGTTGAATCATGATTCATCTGATTCACTCGATAATTCGTTCGATTTGAACGTTTCGTTCGCGAATCGCCCATCACTATTATATAGTTAACAGTTATTATATAGTTAACAGTCTAGATACAGTAGTAGTCTACTGTCACCGACTAATACAAAACAACAGGCAAATGACATACAGTAAAGAAGACACTTAAACGGTCTTACACATGTGTCAGTCAGCAGTCAGTTGACAGTGAAAAAAACACCAGCAACTTAACAACTGTCGCCCGAGTCGGCCCGAGTTCCTTTGCACCGTGGAAACCAGAACCAATCTTAAATTAGTGATGTGCGATACATATCGTATCGCATCGGAATATCGCGATACGCTAGGGACGATACGATATTTTGTCACGATATTTTTGAAACGATACATATCGTATCACCTAAAACGATTCTCGATTTTGTATCGGCACATAGAGACGATATTTCGAATTTATGTTCTTGGCTGTAAAACAATGAGGTTATATTTATATCTGACAAGAATTCTTCAAGTCTTCTTTCTGTGGTACTACAATTAAAACCAGTGGAAATACTTCGATGGCCGTATTTTTAACTGCAGTGTATAATATAATATACGTCGTATTGTTTATGCACAATATGTTAAGCGATATGATAAGCGTATCGCGATACACAGCACCGATACGATACGGCCGATACGATATCTGGCCCCGATACGTATCGTATCGCCGTATTGCGATACACGGCCGTATCGCACATCACTATCTTAAATCATCTGCACAGCTGCAATCTGCAAGTAGGCAGACGACGCGGTATTCACCATATTTACAACGTACTAACAACGGTAATAATTCTGTTGTACATTTCCCTATCTGAAAACGAATGTGATATTTTCTGATAAGATATTTTTTTATTGTTTCTCAAGTTTGATACATTTTTCAGGTTTGATATCGAAATTCACGGCTTATTCTAGGTTTTTTCACGGTATACGAAATTCACGGCTTATTCAAGGTTTCACGGTTTTCACGGTTGGGTGGGGACCCTGCGGTATATCAATCACCGTCGGAGATAAAATTATTATTATTAGGGTTATGAATGTCTGACATTGAAAAACTAAAAAATTAAATTATTCCACTTAAAATCAATTTTGTTTTTGGGAACTGTGAAAAATAAGCACACATTTACTTATCTCTGACAGTCATGTAGCCCATGCTAAGTCTTGCCTAAGTTGAGTAGGAGATTCAGTTTTTCTGATTGATATTTTTACATGTGTGTAGTTAAGCACTTCAAGAAAACTTTTGACGACCTCTTTCGAATGATGTTTTGGAGTATCTTGGGCGATTTACCCTCAAACAATTTTAGACAAGAAACAGTTGAATCACCGAGGCAGTCTCAGACTAATAATTTTATTAGACTATTATTTGTTCACTCCAATATCTAACAATCTAATTATTCAGTTCTGTCACAGTTAACACCTGGATACAAACAACCTACCTTAACAGTAGTATCAGATCCAAAAGGATCAAAGGTAAGAGGGTCGCCTACAGCAGGCGGCTTGCTGGGCTCCGGAGGAGTTGCACTCACAAATTGGCCGAAGCCCAACAGGTCGATGTTGCCACCCCCTCCCTCGGAGTTGCTGTTGCTCATGTTCAGCAGGTCTCCCTGTTTGGGCTCCGGTTCCGATGTTGACAAATTCAGGAAATCAGCCTCTCCTTCCGAGTCGTTCAATAAGCTTTCCTTTTCCTCAGGCCTTATCTGTAAATTAACATTAACCTTTGTTAAACTTTTTAAAAAGGAAAACAATTGACAAGTTAAAAAAAAAACTTCTGGACAAGCAAGCAATTATGGAAAAACTGCCAGGTTTAATCTGAGGAAAATCATGATCCATTTATATAAAATTGTAGTTTTTTATGATCAGAAATTCATAAATGAGGTTTAGTTTTGTCCTCATTGACTTCTCTGGTCAATGATGAAGCAGTTTGGTATTTGTAGAGGCGGGCGAGTACTTGAGTTTTAAAGTACCTGTCGAGTATTTTCTAATACTCAAAGGCCGAACAAGTACTAGAGACTACTCAAAAATTTGAGCCGAGTAGCTGAAAACCCCCGCCGTTTACCCCGAGTAGTTGAAAATGGCATATCTACTCCCGCCGATTACCCACGTTTACGTCGCTAACCAATGTTAACCGTTAACAAAATAAGTGACTGAAATAAAGAAAAAAAAGCTTAAAATCTACAGTAGAACTCCAATTATCCGAATTAATTGGGGATCGGGCCAATTCGGATATGCAGAAATTCGGATAATCAGGTATACCTCGGGAATTAAGCAAAAAACATCACCATACATAAAAAATCAGAATTTTATCGACAAAGTTATTATAAATGTAGTGAACAGAAAGTGAGCGAACTGTATCAAGAATATACGTCATAAAAATTAAATTACAGGAGTTAAATTGAATACAGTATATACAGTTGCTCTTTTCAATAGGCCTACATACTGTACGTATTTCACTGTTCAATGTTGGTTATTTCACTTGAACATCCAACGAGCAAAGTGAGTTTATCACTTAGCAAAAGGACAACACGTTTACGTTTTGTACTCATTTCGAACGATAATCTCGGTGAAAGAACAGTAGCGACTGATGATGAGCAGGGCGGGAAGGGGGTATGACTCATTGTTCCCTGCGAAAATATCGTCCGGAAGGTAACAGCGCAGGCTTTTATTTTAGCGCTCACGGCGCATTATCGCTACACGCGCTCCCGCTGTTATTTTCTTGATTTTTATATTTCTATTATTTCACTCAAAACGGATTCGGATAATTGGATATTCGGATAATTGGGGTTTGGATAATTGGATTTCTACTGTATTTTTAGCTCATATCAAAGGAGACAATGACAGGTGGGTTATTTATGGTTAACTGTGAGTTAAGATCAGTAAGAGAGTGGCACAGGGGGTGTCTGGGTCAGGGGCAAAAATCTGACCTTGGAGATAAGGAAGGAAGACTGGATGGGAAGGGTGGGGTGGGGTCCAGCTGAAAGCAATAAATCAGTCAGCTGACCAACATTATTTATTTGTTGACCCACAACTAACTGTTTGTGATGGCCCTCGATGGCTCTCTGACTGGTCTTTACTAGTACAGAGATAGACATTAGGTACAGCTGTCTGGTGGACTTAATGGGACCTCGGGTTAGAGGGCGAATCGTCCTGATGTTCTGTCACCCACAGAGCCCGGGAGCTAGGTAAGGTTCTCTCTCCATTTCTGGAGCGAGGGAGACTGACACTGTCCTAGCACCTTTTCCATCCTTCTTTTCCCTCTTTCTGGTGGCTGCATAATATCCCAAAGGGAGACATGCCTAGCCGGCTATGCTGGGGCCGCCTAATCCCCTCAAAAACATACAAACTGTTGGTGTTTATTTTTCTAGAAGATAAACATTTGTAATCACTTTCTTGTTCAAATGTTCTGGTTTTGATAAACTAACCCAAAATCTTTGTATGGATATATATATATATATATATATATATATATATATAATTTTTTTTTCATTTAAATTATTATCTTTCATGGTAAAATAAAGCTTAGAATAAAATAAATAATAACATTAATAATTCAATAAAATATTATGTTTGTAATTAAAATTTAATATGTAACAAAACATTGTTTTCAATAAAAAAGAACTACTCGAATCGATACTCGAGTAGTTTGGTTCAATACTCGACTCGATTAAAAAAACCTACTCGCCCACCCGTAGGTATTTGATAATACTTATCACCTTAAATAATATCAATTACAGTACATCAATAATTTATTCAAAAAATTTCCCACGTTCACATAATTTGAACACCTACCTGTGCTCATTGAATCATATAGGGCGAAGACCTCTCTAACTGATCATAACATATTTGCTACCGAGCCTGAACTATAGATGACACAAATTAGTTTCTAGGAGTAAACAATATTGCTAGGGACCAAGCATGGCCAACTAAATGTTGGTTACGTGTTTATGTAGAACGAACATGTAAAAAGTAGTTATACTCCACTAAACTGGCATAGATTTGTTCCAGAATAACATTCAGCCTTAACTTTGACACGTTTAGTGCAGTGAAAGGGTTGAAAAAAAATTAAAATCTAACAATCATCAATAGGTTAAAGGAACTGTAAAGAGCCTCACCATAGGAGGTGTGTCAGGAGCATCTCTGTACTCAGCCCCCTTGGTGGGCGGTGGTGCGGGTCTGGGTGGGGGTCCGGGGCGGGGCGGAGGCGGTCCAGGTCTGGGCGGCGGCTCTGCCTTAGGAGCTGCAGGAACTGTAAAGACAACAGTGTGGAATAAAATTATTCAAGTATTTACTTAGTAATAGAGTATGTAATAAGTGTACCATGTTCCTGTATTTTTGACATTCTGATTGCTAAACCAGATACTGGAACGTTCAAAAAGAAAAGTCAGCTACTCAACTCCACGGTATCCTTGAACAATGTGACTCTTTATATGTAATCCAAGGCAGCGTCAAATCATCAATGGTCAGCCAAACAAAATCACAAAACTCTTGTGACTCGCTTTTTGCTGACTAAAACATTTTACTCAGTCAATGAATTTATGAGGAGCCGCTGGGAAGTATTATAAAAAATCCAAACTCTGACAATGATGTCCAGGGCAAATGCACATGTGAATGAGTCAGTGATGTATGTCTGATTGTGCGAGTGACTGATGTGTTAATAACTATTGTTAATTCATCTGTGTGCAATAATGTGACGCTTGCCGTACAATGTAAAAATTGTCAACGCAATAAAGAATTATTATTATTTTACGAGAAGCCTACAAAAACTCCGCATGTTTAGGTTAAAGGAACCTCAATACAAAACCTATGGTGACCTACCAAAGTTCTCTCTTGTCTCTTCAGCCTCCATGGTGGAAGAGAAGAGAACATCACAGGTGTAATTCTTGGTGGCATGGCTGAGCCAAGGTGTTGCACAAGACTCCGTGGGCTTGAGAAGTTCAATGTACAACACTACTGAGAACTTGTCTCCCTGGTAGTGCTCTCCTTCTGACAGGTCATCCAGTTCCGTCCTGCAATACACAACAGGATGTCAGAGGTACGACTATGATCAAGGAGCTTAATAAATTAAAACTAGGAGTTTGAGGTGCACCGAAAAGAACTGTACTGGGACAGTAAAACTAATTATTAGGGTTGTGCGAGTATTCGAACTTTGAACTTTTTCGAGCCAAATACTGCAATATTCGGCTCGGCTCGAGATTTGCAAAAAATTTCGAAGTTCGAGCAATATTTAAAACGCCGACTAGTGAAAAGAGTGGTCTACAAAAGTAAATTTAAAGCAAAAACTTTCCAGAATCAATGTTAAAATTGTCGTAGTTTGCGTTCAACCTCTCAGGGGGTTGGTAGAGCTCCATAACAAATATAATTCAGCAATGCTAATGCTTTCGGTCCTTTGTTTAAAAAAATAACAAAATATTCAAGTACTGTAATATTTTTAACTGCTGACCTGCAACCAACGCAATGGAGCTACTTTATCTACGATCAATCACATCAAGTGGACATATCACACTATTCTGTTTGCAGTGCAGTGTTGCCATTGCCCAGTTGAGTTTTGTAATATTTCACGGTTCATAATAAATAATACAACAATCGTACTGCTCCAGAAAAAGTACCCCTGCAAAAAACTAAAATCCTTGAAAACACTTTTTCTAACTGTTGCATCGGTAGTCTTTTTTACAAATTACAACTTCGTACATTACACAATAATTATGTTCCCCTGGAGTTTGAAATTACGTCTGGCAACACTGTTTGCGTACCCACTTTGCGAACTGCCTTAAAGACGTTGAGTGAAGAAGGTTATAATGTAATAATGAATTAGCGTGACCAATAGCTAGGGACAAAGTTGTAGGTCATGAACGCCTAATAATCATGACAGCATTTTAGTGTGCAGCTGAAAAAGTACTCTATAAAAATTGTATTGTTAAACAATCGTCAGTTTATGGTAGAATCTAAGGTACTTAAAGATAAAGCGAATAGAAATACAACTGTAATCATACTGTAGTTGTTAAAGTTAACAATAATTAGTGTTCCATCAATGTTGTAATAATTTAAACTTAAAAATCACTAATTGCGAGGTTCACAACATTTTAAGATTAAAAAAAATTCTGAATGGTTTCGTAATGCATGTTTATAATACCGGTGGTCATATTATTTAAAAGGTTGATTATTATTATTATAATTTGTAACGCTTCAGCCTACAGCTGTTATCAACCACAGACTCTAAGCAAAAATACACTATACAGCCTAACATACAAAACTCCTGTGTTCAATTATGTATATTGACTAACCCATTATTGTTTGCCTAGTTCCAGAAACAGTCCGCCTTTCATAAGGTCAGCCACAATGGAATGTAGCCTAACACATTGAAGAACCTAAGTAACTCTGAAATATTATATCCAAGTGAAAGTGAAACTGCTGAAGTGAAAATAAAAGTTTTTAATCCAAATAACAGAGGAAAAACCAAATTCACTGGTCTTACGGACCCATGCAAAATTTAATGCAGGTCCTGCTTTCATAAAGCAAAAAGAAAAAAGCCTACAGCTGTGCGATTAAAATCATATTGTTAACATTGTTAACTCCGCGGGATTGTATGAATTTGTGAATAAATGTCAGTAGAAAGCATATCATTTTGTAATTGTATGCTATCAAATTGTTAAAGCAGTGATGGAAGAAAAATGCATTGACGATGCTCTTCCACCTTCTGCTTCTGAAAGATATAAAAGGTTACGTCTATTAGGTAACAGGTTAGGTGCAACATAAGCTGGGCCTACGTTATTGGATAACTTATTTCTGTAAGTACAATAAGATATTAAGACTGGTTTAACTAAATTATATTTATAAAAAGATAACATACAATTTACTTTTTACAAACAGTTTAATGAGAGTTGAATGAGTTTTGCTACTGGGTTTTGGCAATTCCCTAGGCTAGGCCTAAGTGTTTGGTTACATAGAGCGTACATATTGACATATAGTCCGTTTACTATGGCTATTAATAACTACATTAGTTAACCTGTGGGCTTATCAGTATAGTTCAAAATTTGTATTTCTCTTCCTTTAGGTTATGTTTTTCCTATGTAGGCTACCTATTTTATATTGAAAGAAAAATTGTTCGTAACAATCAAGAAGTGGTCTCAATAAATTTTCCTTTTTAGTAGCCTACTTATTTTGTTATTTTCCCACTGTAGGCCTTTATTTATTGAACGTAGGCATAATGAATATAGAAGAAGTGAATGAAAGATGACAAATATTGAAAGTTATAAATTATTTTACATTACCATAGTGAATAAAATGTTTGTTCTTTTAACACTTTCGCTGCTGCAAACATGTTTAAACAAGAAATTTGCATAAGTTTCTATGTTGAGACAAAACCCCGATCGGGTTCCGCAGCAGTCAACGTATTAAACATAACTTGTGGCTTGCAGGGGCTACGTATAGCCCTTAACATTTGGTTTTTGTGTAAGTGGATAATTACAGCTGATCATTAGTTCATTCTGCGTATTAATAAAAACACATTAGTGATATTTCCATAAGAAAATCATTGGATCTTTGAAGTCCAGTGGGGCGGAACCCACGTAATTTTGGACATTTTGATATTTTTCCCACTATCCTTGGCCCTCAAGCTTTAAAATGAATCGTCATAACCTAACTTAACTTCTTCCTAGCTCCAGATATTTTGTGGGGACCGATTCGCTTACGGAATTAAATATATAGATATAAATAAAGAATATACCTAATCAAAAATGCACAAAGCCCGAGAACTTCGACAAAATTCTGCCCGGCTTGGCTCGAGTCTGAAAATCACTACCGGTATATTGCACACCCCTAGAGAAAATTGCCATAAAAAAGGCTCGGCTCGAGAAAGCTCGAAGCTCGAGAACGTAGAAAAAAAGCTTAGCTCGGCTCTAGCCAGAAATCACTATTCGGACAAACCTACTAATTATAATTGGGGTTCAGTTTGGTCAATAACATAACCCCAGTGCAGATGTTAGACAACAAGATCGATATATCTAGAGCTCTCTTCTCAGATAATAAAGTGAAGCCCCATTGGAGGATATTTTTGTTAAAAATCCACAGAGAATAAACGGTATCAGGAAACTGACACATACTTTCTCCCTTTTAGCCCAACTTTAATGAATAAATTACTTTTTATTTACTAAATATAGAATAAAGCAGGGTCGAATGTACAGAAAATCTTGTAAACAAGTTGTTTTAAAAAACATCCAACCAAATCCCTGCTTTGGAGGCACTACAGAATCCATTGCTGCACTCATGGTTTTAAGAGGGGAAATGCCCCCAGGGTTATTAAGGGGCAACATATTTCGAATTTCCTCTGTTGGTCAATACTAACTTGACAAGAATATCAAGTTTGAATGAAATTGATCAGTAAATATGAGAGAAATAGTAATTTTTTTATTCCCCATAAGAATAACATGGGTACAACGTACTGCGTTTACCGCAAAATGAAAATTTTAATTTTCTCCGAAACCAGCAATCATAGAATAGTAATTCAAAATACTAAATTATTTAGTTTTTTGAGCTCTTTTTAATGGTGAATAGTAATATTTTTTATATTTATGTCTTTTTATGAAAAATCCAAAAAACTGAATTTTTCATGTTTTAAGTCCTGTAATTTCTGAACCCAAATTTTTACAGGAATGCGGGTGGTGCCATTTAGTTTGAAAACTAAAGTTCTACAAACCACTAAAGTTTAATCAAAATCGTTAGAGCCGTTTTTGAGAAATTTGGATTTTTCATGTTTTTTGGTGGTTCTGGGGGAATAATTACCCTTAAAAATCAAAAATAAAAAAAAAATGAAAAAACGCCTGGAGATATCGTGGATTAGTACCTACATGCCAAATTTCATAAAAATCGGCCTATTGGTTAAGGCTCTAGCTCTGTACACACACACACACACACACACACACACACGCACACGCACACGCACAAACACACACACGCACAAACACACACACACACACACACACACACACACACACACACACATTTTGATTCTAGATTTTATTACGAATATAAGTCTCATTGCCAATAACTCATTGGATGATCCTGTTAGTCACAGCTCCCCAGTTGCCACTCAAGCAAGAGGCTTGGCTCAGTTACTACTGATACATTCTACTATTACTGTAGTAGAATGTTAGGTATATAACTTATTTGTATTTCTGAACAGTTTTTCTCAGAATACTGGTAGTTATTTTTGTGATATTGCTTACCTCTGTCGTTTACTGTATTACTATTTAAATTACGGCCTATTTTGTATTGTATTATAGTAGACATTTATGCTAGTGACTGTAGGTCTCTTATTGCTATTACTTGTTGAAGGTGAGTGTGTTTCCGGCTATGAAGCCCGTGTGCAGCTGCAGCTGCAGTATCTTGATGCCCGTGGGGCGGCCAAGCACGTGCCTCGCGTGGTTCACCACGACTGTCGTGTCCCCCACCACTGTCACGTTCAGAGGCAATGTGATCTGGAACACCGCACGCTGCTCAGTGTTACCAACCTCCAGTGGCACCCAGCACTAACTAATACACTCGTTTACAGGGTAATCTCAAGAGGGTCATTAGTTTTTAAGGAAGAGGAAAGGAAACAGCTTATCTGAAGCTGAAGATAGAACACAAAATACAACAACACAAATTAAACACAGTCAGTATTTCAAAACTACTGGTTTCTTCCTCTGGATGTTAAAGTCTGGTTTTAAAGCACTGGCTTCTGGGTCAATTGTTGGTGTGTTCGTTAAACCTCTTTACTAAGAACTATCTGAATACAAAATTGTTTTATTCTATGTTTCTGTTAGTATAATGCTGCTGTGGGAGTCTAATAATAAGGAGAGGTTTACATAATGTTGAGGTTGGGTGATAGCCTGGACTTGGTGTAGGGTAACATCCATTCTTCTCAATTGGGATGGGTTGGAATTAGGTGGGAGGATCTGACTGTTTTGGTGGTGTAGTAATCATAAAACTTTTGTGAATAGGGATAGGTCGGTTTTAACAACACGGGTACTATTGCGATTCAGTGCCTTGATATGTTTCAGCAATAATTATATCGAATACTTGTGTTTAGGGGTGTGCGAGTAGTGATTTTTTTAATCGAGTTGAGTCGAGTAGTGCCAATTATTTTCGAGTTTTGAGTATTTTCGAGCTACTCCATCAGTTGGTAGTTTCAAATAGTGTAATGGAATTTGAAGACCACCCTAGATTTTATAATCTAAACTTGGTTTCTAACTAATACATGAGTAGCAATACAAAGTTTTGGCCAGTACAATCAAACTGGATTACGTATTGACAAACATGACAATTGACAATCATGGTTTGACATTCATTTCCGGCTGATAAAACACGGTCCGGTTGTCATTTGGCTAATATCACTAGGTCCAGACATTGCTTATAATCAATATTACATGACTGAATCGTTAGTTACGGCCGATATTAAGTGGATCAGTCGCCACTTTTGCCGATATTATGTATACCGTCATCATTTATGGCCTAAATTACGCGGTCCGATCGTCATTTTCGGCTGCTTTTTACGTGATGCGATCGTCATTTTCGGCCGATTTTACATGATGCGATTGACATTTTTGGCCGATTTTACTTGATGTGATTGCCTTTTGCGGCCGTTTCGACGCGTTTTGGCCGGTCACAATCTTTAGCGATCGTCCGGAAATCGGCGGAAAATACTCGCTTGAACTTTCGAGTATTTTTCAAAACTTCGAGTCGAGTTCGAGTATTAAAATACTCGGCCGAAAACTCAAAGTTTCGAGTACTCGCACACCCCTACTTGTGTTCGACAAGCAGTAAACTCTGCCTTGACCACGTCATCAGTGTGGAAGTGTTACTACGCACTGATTGTTATACCAAGGCGAGATGACATTTACGACACTTAAGAATAGGGCTTATGTATCGCGAGACGCGAATCTCTTTTATTGCCCCATTTTTGACGTATGGTGTCATTAGACTTTTACTGACAATGCCTATTTCTAATACGAGCACTTACTGACAGTGAAAAACCGAAACTGACACTTGGCAATCGGTTCTCGGTTTCGTTTTTTTTTTTGTAAAAAACCGGTAAAACCAACATTCGAATTTAAGAACCGACACATCCCTAATTGTGGAGGATACTATGGACTGAAATTGGTCTTTCTGAATTTTTGTATCTGAAATCAGCTCTAAGTCCATTCATGCTCGTACAGAGGGCGCAGGTCCTTAGGCCATGTACTGTTCAGGACAGTGGTTGCATTGCAGTT
Source organism: Allygus modestus (assembly GCA_963675035.1). Lineage (NCBI taxonomy): Eukaryota > Metazoa > Arthropoda > Insecta > Hemiptera > Cicadellidae > Allygus > Allygus modestus. The sequence goes on along the minus strand of OY776111.1, from coordinate 244,872,717 downwards.
GATAGATGACATTTTTTGAATCACAAGTGTAATGACCTGGTAGTTTTAACTGAAGAGAGGTGTGGAGCTTGAACAGGTCTTTGTTGGGTTGTGAATGGGGCAAGTTTCGTGAGAAGTTTTATTGCAGTTCTTCTCAATAGCAATGGATTGGAATTAGGTGGGAAGGATATTATTATTACTTCCCCTTCAGCAGCAATAGACTACAAAATAACTTATAACAAAAACAATTATATATACTGCTTCGTGGAGTAATAAGTTTTAATGAACTCACCAACAGTTGGTAATCCTGAATCAAGCCATAAACCAGAAGCCAGTGCATTAAAACTAGTGTCTTACATTCTGTGGAAGAAAACAATGGTTTTTAAATAATTACTACCAGTACCTATGTTTAATGTGTAGTGCTCTGTGTTCAATTTTTAGCTCCACCTTCACGAATGTTGCCCTCCTTTCATCTTCCTTAAAAACTAATACTTGTTTTTTTTAGGAATAAATAAACTGTGGTAGTTGTAAAACATTACAAGGTAAAAAAGGTTAATGTGTCAAATAGGGATGGACACAACATTTTCTGATTATACGGGATTATTTCGGAAGTATGTAACCAATTTACAATGATGAAATTATTAAAAGATAAATTAATAAAAGATATTTGTTTGCAGAAACAAATTATGTTCTTGACAAATTAAAGCTTTAGATATAATAGGTAACTGAAAGGGTAAACAATTGAATAATACAAAAGCAATGACAGATGTATTATGTATAGCTAAAACTGTAAATGGAGATTACAAAAATGGAAGACAGGTACTGTAGAGTGGTTAAAGTCCATCAGGAAGGAAAAAGAGCAAAAATTTGTCCTTGATTCAAAGACATCCTACTAATATGGTTAATCTGTGTGTTTGTTCCTCCATCATACAAAAATTACTAAACCGATTAAGCTGACATTTGGCAGGAGCTAATGCACCTTCAACATACATGAGCCATTTCTCATTTGGAAAATCCTTAAGAGCTCTGTCCCTTCAGCCTTAAAATTTAGAATGTCAATTTTATGGAAATTTACTTCTTTAATTATTCATACATTTACCAGATTGCACTGCATAACCTATATTGTAAATGATGACTGGAATGCGTAAGATCAGCTATAAACTAGCCTGCCATCATGAATTAGGCAAGAACAATAACCAACAGATTGGACTGAATGACTGAAAGACACATTTATTTGCTCTAACTGCTTACAGGCTGTGCATTGCTGATTGGGAAATCAACCTTACCACCTAAAATAAACTAAAAACCAGCCAGACCAGATAAATGTGCAGTATCTAATGCTGAAATACCTTGCCATGGGTGATGTTAAACAGTGTCATGCGTTCATACTCTTGCTGGGTAGTCAAAACTCTGTCCTCTCCCTGGTATACCTCCACATATGGTCGGCACCCATCTCTACAACATAGGACAAATGCTGCAGTCAGTAATGTTATGTTAAATATATCAATCACTCATACTTTTGCTGGGTAGTAGCTGGGGCAAAAACACGTGTTGGTGAACAACATGAAGGGGGATTGCTTTGGTTGGTTTCTATTTTTGGACGTCAACTTCCGTCCGTCCGTGTGTCACTCCGCTCAGCGCAGGTGCAGTGTCAAGGTCATTGCTTCCTAGCTCGCGACCACGGTTCATTACCGAGGTGACAAACTCTCTCATTACGTTGTACAGTATTTATTCTGACAAATAAAGCAAATTTTACGATTCTGAAGATATTTTATCCAAACAAATTGTTATTATTGCTCTATTTATGTTTAGAAGGGAATAAATCAAAATTAACTTTTCATGACCCCGGTTAAACTGCAACCCAATCAACCCGCTCCCGGATAATAGAGAGTTGACTGTACAATTGTACAATGAATCTGGATTTTGTTTTGACAAACAATACATGGTTCTACCAAAGTTTTCAGCTAATAAAAAATTTCTGGTTGTCATTTGGCCAATATCACTTGGTTCGGTCATCACCTATAATCAATAATACGTTATGAAATTAATGTCGCGACACATATCGGCCAGAGATGTGCAACAACTTATTTATTTACCCTGATAATTTTAACCTCCAATCATCCTTTTAGTTTAAAATCATTTCCACAAATTGTAATTAAGTTTATTTATGAGAAATAGAATTTTCCCACCAGAAACAATAGAAATAGAAACAGCATATTAATTAAACCACCATATTTATAGGTTAATATAATGTAATTAGTGAAGTGGGTATCAAGAACCGAAGAATAATTTAAGTGTGCAACGCCAGATGTTAATTATTGTAACAATACCCTACTCTCTCTCCATTAGTGTAGCCGGTCTAGTGTTAGCACCTCTTCATAATTGGGACTCATCCCAAATGAGATTAATACTCCTTAAACAAGTATTTTGGATAGTACTCAGTCCAAATTTTACTAGGATAAGAGCCACAGGCATTAACCAATCTCGTGGATAAGGCTGTGAACATTTATTTGTGGCCCATAGTGCAGAAATTCAAGATTGGTGAGATTAGGCCGTTTTCCATTGTAAAAGCACGTGTGCCATTTTAACAGTTGTGTTGTCTATTATCATTATATTAATAGAATAAGGTGATTTTTGTGCAGAAGATTATGGCCAAACTAATGGGTCGATTTTGATGATTTACGTGTCGTTTGAAAGCCCTTAACGTCTAGATGTGCCTTATGGGGGTCTTAAGTCAGTGCGTGGAACCAGAAACCCTTGGGAAGCCCACAAATTACAGTTTTGGCCCATTTAAATAATATTGGACAGCAAATCAAAACAAAAGAAGCAGAACAGCCGGGGTTAAAGATACAAACATATGGTTTGCTAGTACATGTTAATGGAGTAAAAACATAAAAAACTTTTTATCAGTAAATTATGAAAGAAAAACTATTTCCAATATCTCAAGAATTAGATTAAAAGACTATTTCAAGATATGTATTTGATGTGAACAATTTTAACATAAATTTGGTAGTAGCCTAAAAACATATTTTAAAACTACAATATTGAAGGACAGTTTAACATATTGAAGTGAACCCTAATTTTTATACAACTGCTACCGAGCAATTCTTTGATCATTCTGTATCAATTCAAAAATTGTAACAATTTTATTCCATATTAAACTAAGAAATTATGAGTTCAATTATAAAAACAAGATGTGAGAATACATTCTAAGCCAACACGAAAATCCCTCCTTGAGAAAGAATCTTTGTAATCCCTGGCCTAGAGGACTATATATATCAATAGTTTAAGTACCTATTTCAGGAAATAAAATCACTCCCCATTATTGAATAATCTATTGTTAGTCCATTTTTCATATTGAAAATCCCGCATCATTGTATTTTTCAGTTAATAAACCAACCTGGGTTTTATCTCTGTAGTTTTTTAATTTCATTTAGAGGCAAAGACGCTATGTTAGTTTATAAATACCCCCGTAGCAGCAAACCTGCATACTCAGCGAATTTCCAATGAATATATAACATAACACATTGAGCCACTTAACAGGATTCATAAGAAATATGTCCACAAACAAGCGATATTTAAAATATTAATCATTCTCTTTACCAACAACATTGGGGATGAGTACGCAGGTTTGCTGCAACAAGGAACACAAAATAATGGGTTTTTATGCAAATATCAAAAGAACTCATCTAAGTGAAGTCACATAACAAGTTTCATCCATAAAAATTCATAAATAAGTGAGATATAAAATTTTATTTATTTTCCATAAGAATAACATGGTGACCGAGTACCTAGGTTTACTGCTACGGGAACCATAGGCAAAAAATTGTTTTTTTGTGCAAACAACAATAAACCACAACCAGATGAAGGCGTATACCAAATTTCGTCAGTTTATGTCCATAAATAAGCGATATAAAATTTTCATTTTTCTCCATAATAATAACATTAGACAAAGTACTGTGTTTAGCACTTTCAATATCTCAGTAACCAATTGACGTAGAACAATGATCAAAATACCAAATTGTTTTTTTTTTTATGCTGAATTTAAAGGGAAAAATAAAAATTTGATTTAAATAAAAATTACATGTGGAAACCCTAAAAAAACGATTTTTGGGGTACAAAACCCCCCTTCGGATGGTGTGATTCGTCTGGTTTTCGAACTCGTTCAAATGGTACTTTACACATTTGTACAAAATTTCATTCTTTTTTGCGAGAGTTATCGAGCTTACGGACACACACACATATATATATATATATATATATATATATACAAATTTGAACGAATGGTGTTTTTGGCATCTGGGGACCTCAAAATGAAAAGTTATCAGTCTCGGGCTTAAGTCTTACCATGAGAGAGTGAGTTACACATCGGGTTGTATAGTTATTTAGACTAGCTGCCATCATACCCGGTTTCACTCGGGAATAAATCTGTGGTGTGTGCTGCATTCTGTGGATACCCCGTGGATCTATTACTAATCAAGATCAGCTGTTTGAGTTTTCATCAGCTCAAATCAAAGGGAATGTTCATAAGAACACGATGCAGAACAGGTAATGTATTGTCAGTTTTTCATTTGTTCGTACATATAAATGTTGTGTTAGTGTATTGTATTCGATTTTTTTTGTATATATATTTGTTATCTTTCTGTTAGTCAAATTAAATTGTAAAGGAAAATATTAAAAAAAATGTAGGTTAGTTAGGTGTGATATACATTTTGTGTTAGAGTATTGTATTTGATTTTTTGTTATCTTTGTGTTAGTGTAAATTAGAATGTAAAAGAAAAATCAAAAAAATCCAAAAAAATGTAGGTTAGTTAGGTGTAAGAGTTTGATATTTAGATGTAAGTAGGGTTCACTTGATAACGGGAGGAGTTTCCTTACCTCCCGAAACGTAGTGTAGTTTTAAACACTAGAAGCGATAGGTAAAGTCCAAATAAATCAAAAATAAATAATGTTCATAAGAATAATACTGGATTGGAACTTTGACACAGCGTGGGGCGGAGCCCTATGGGAATTACTCCAAGTCCTTTCTTAGTGGTTCCGAACTTAGTGCAGTGTTAAACCTTACCTACACGTCATGGAAAGAGTATTCGTTTGGCCTGGGGGATGATCGGATTTTCGTATTTATAGATATAGATTACTAAAATTGAAGTAACAACTAAAAATAATCTCGATCTCAATCATTTTAAGTTGGACTTTTTTTCTAGTTTGCCGTTCCCGTACATCTAGTGAAATGTAACTATTTAATATTGGCATATTGGCAACACAGCTTGACTTGTCGTCTGTTGTTGCATGCGGATGGGGACTGAATGGACTGTATTGACTGTGTTGAGCCGCTGATCTGACGTTTGATTTAAGTTTTGTGATCTTTGCTCGACTGTGTGATGTATCATGTGTTCTTGCTATTAAGGCTTGAACAGTGAAGTTACTATAGGTGTACTACTTATTTACCAATGTAGATTGTTGTCTGTCAAAGATATGCCAGAAAAATTATCAGGGGCTCAAAACAAGGAGAAAGCAGTAGCAAGAGAAAAAGAAGACAAACTATGTTCGTTGTTCTAGGACCTATTCTTTTCCTCTGTTACCTGAAAGGTTTGCCGTCCATTATACCTGGTAATCAGAGTAAAATGTGTCTTTATGCAGATGATTCCAACTTAATAGTTACAGGTAAAACAGTAGACGAAGTGGAAATATTAGCTAATAATGACCTTTGTTTAATTAATAATTATTTCTCAGGTAAAAACTTGTTACTAAATTCTGATAAGACAAACACTATATCATTTCACACAATTCAGCGCAGAATAAAACCAAGGCCAAATATCACTATAAAAAATCATAAAATCTGTCAGTCTAAAAAAACAAAATTTTTGTGATTGTTATTGGATGAAAACTTAACTTGGAACAACCATATAGGAATGCTGCATAAAAAGATTTCTTCGGGGTTATATGCTCTCACAGCTATGTCCAGATATTGCACAATAGAAACACTGAAAATGATTTATTACGCGCATGTTCACTCACACATCTCTTTTGGAATTGTTTTGTATGGTGCAACAAGTAACAAAAATTTATCAAGTATCTTAAAATTGCAAAAAAAAGCAGTGAGAATAATTATGAATTTGAAAAAGAGGGATTCGGTAAAAGAAGTCTTTTCAAGTTTGGGAATACTGACAATTTACAGCTTGTACATCCTTGAGACAATCATGTTTGTAAGGTGCAATGGTGACAGGTTAACTAGTTTAGGGTCAAGCCATAGTTATAATACACGAAATAGAAACCTGTTAGTCATTCAAAAGCATTCTACAGAATTATATTTTAAAAAGCCAAGCTCTGCAGGTATAAAATTCATAAAACATGTCCCCAAAAATCTTCTTTCAATAAAAGATAATTCTAAGTTTAGGAAGCACTTAAAAAATTACTTAACAGAAAAAGCAATATATTCATTTAACGAGTTTACTGAGGTTTTTTAAGTTATTTTGTTGTTTGTTGTAATAGATTTAAGATTTACGTAGTAGATATCATAAATCCTGTGTATTATGACGCCATTTTACATTTGTATGACTTGTACTTGACAATTTGTACAAATTTTATGAATAAAGTGAATTTGAATTTGAATTTGAATTTGTTCCTGTCAACTTGGGTGACATTCAACTGTATTTTTTTTTCAAACTTACGATCGTTAGGTCAAAACTTTGATAAACTATAACACAGAATCGACTTGAAAACTCTTATGCTTCCTTTCAATGAACAAGATCTGCACAAGCATTTCAGTGGTAGAAGTTATTAATGAGTTTAAGAACATTGATCGAAGGTTATTGTTATAATGTAGGGACAGTACCATGATTAGAAAATATAACAATGTGAACTAATACATTTGTGATGTGTTTCCTCTCCCAGTTATTTTATTTATTATTATAAAAAAAACACTTAAAATTTGTCTCCTTTAACGTGAATTTCAAAGTATTAAAAACTTGTAGAAACGTAATTTTATTATGTTTAATTCCCCATCCCTCCCCCTTGGGGAGCACCATTTTCCCACTGGCACCTCCAAAGAGTATGTTTCTAAATATAACTTAGCTAATGGTATTAGTTTAGTCAAGAAAATAGAACTAGTCAATAAAATCAGGAATAAAATCAGAAAGCTTTTGCTCTTTTGAACTTGACTGAGCAAGCCAAGATAAAAAGTTGCAGTGTTAAATTCTCACCTGACTTTGTTGAAGAGAGGTACCGGTTGCATCGTGATGGACACCAGTTTCATGGGCTGGAAGTGAGGTGAGTAAGGCGGTGACTTGAGCACGTCTGCCAGGTAGTGAAGGTACCTGTGTTGTTTTTTAATCAAAAAGAGATACTTTAATAAAACCATAAACAAACACAGTCCGCTTGCAAATGTTAAACAAACTGATATATTGATCAAGATGTACATAATTCTGTTGAAAAAATAAGTAATTAATTTGCACTTTACTTTCAGTTTCAGTTTAATTAAGGTCCAATGTAAGGTCAACCTTTTAGCAAGCCTACCTTTAATTTTCAAGGTTTTGTGAAAAACCAACAAATATTTAGGGAAAACACAAATACTTACAACTTTAAGAATTAAACTTGAACTTGGTTCAATTATATATTTTGTTATCCTTGCTGAGAGCTCTAAAGCATCATTCCAAATATAGTAAAAAGAATACATTTTTTTCTGGTAACCCACAGCACTAAATAAAATTAGATTCAACCATATTACTTATGGGTATAGGCTCTGTGGCCAACATGTATCAGAGTCTTAACTCAATTAATTACATTTCAATTTTTAAACCGACAGGGAACACACATCTTACAGTAGCCTAAAATATGTATGCAATTCTAAAGTTGCCAAGAGAGAGAGGAAAGCTTCTATAAAGATGTTTTATGAAGGCTTAAAGGAATGAGAACTTATATTTTTGGAATTTTTAATGGCAATTAAGTAGAGAGAGTCGATTCCAATTTTGGTCAATTCTGATTCTTACAAATCGATTCTTGATTCCGATTCCATTGATTCCTAATTATAGGTGAAATAGCAAAGGCATGTTTTAAAATTGATTAAAGACAATAAGTTAGTCAGTAATTGATTTTTATGTAATAAATTGAGACAACCAGGTGATTATTTTGCATTAATAAAATAAGATAAACTTACAAAAATAAATTTAAAAAAACAAGTTGAATTGTATATTTATTTATCATATAGTTGTTATGCTTTGTTACATAAATCTCCTATATTTTTTGAAATTGGTTTTCTTGTTTTATCGTTGTTGGTCAGCCAACTGATTTATTGCTTTCAACCAGACCCTCCCGTCTTCCTTCCTTATCTCCAAGGTCAGATTTGTTTCCCCCGACCCAAACACTCCCTGTGCCCCTCTCTTACTTCATCCATTAATAACTCACCTGTGATTGTCTCTTTTCATATGAGCCAAAAACAGGTTTTAGGATTATTTTTCTTTATTTCAGTCATATATTTTGTTAAACATTAGTTAGCGGCGTAAATCTGGGTAAACGTTGGGAGTAGCTTTACAATTTATTCATTCATTAATGCTGGACTAGGAATCCCCAGCATAGCTGCTAGGTACGTCTTCCACAAGTGGGAATATTGCACAGGTTACTGGAAGGATAGGATATAGCAAGAAAGGAAAGGGTAGGATGGGACGGCAGCCAAATCGACCCTTCAGAGGGCCAACTCCCGTGCCCCTGTGACAGCTGGGATGAGGCTCTCAAACAGAGGACCCGCATTCTGCCTTCCAACTGGTCAACTCAACTGACAGGGTATCCGTGTACAAAAAGCCAGGATCCATTCATTCTCAGGTTGGGGACCAAACCTGGAGATTCTGTCCCCAGTTGCTGCAAATGGAGGGACCAAAGGTCGAAAGGGAAGTTTGTCATAATGGACAGCCAAAAGCCTTACCGTATGTAATGACAACTTTATTTGCTGTACCCAATGTCAGCCTCAAAACTACTTTTGCAATTTCACTACTCGACTCGAATTTTCGATGGTTAGCAGCGTAACTCTTGGTAAACGGCGGGAGTATCGACGGCCTGGAATCGGTAGAATCGGAATCGACTTCGGGCCATCGATTCTCAATTCCGATTCCAAGCCTGAGAATCGGTGGAATTGAGAATCGACATTGGAATCGACTCATCTCTACAATTAAGAATATAAACATGTATATATATATATTAAATTAAATTCACATAGAAGGGCTACTATATGATAGATGAAAAATAAGTAACATGAGGACCCTGGAGAAAACATTTTAATTAATTAACACTACATGTTTCGACTTATAAAGCACGTGATCATGGCTTTTATAAGTCGAAACATGTAGTGTTAATTAATTAAAATGTTTTCTCCAGGGTACTCATGTTACTTATTTTTCTTCTCTCTCTCTCTCTCTCTATATATATATATATATATATATATATATATACTTTTTTATCACAATGAAAGAAAACAAACTGGAGAAATTGTCATTAGCCTACTCTTCATTTAATGTATGCATGGCAACTTTTACTAGGGCAAATACATATTTCCGTTAACTTATTCTATTTTACAATAACAACTATTGTAGGAATAACAATATACAATATTATGCATGCACATTAAATTTATTGTGCCTTTAATCAACTACATGAATCAAGATAATTGATAATGATTTGTTTCATTATGTAAAGTTAAACCGTTAATACTGAATACAAACCTCATTTCAGATGGCTGCAGACCTGGAGGGGTTCTTCGAACAGCAAACAATTGCAAAGCATCTTCAGGACTTTTAGAAAACCCAACAAACAAAAGAAATGCACTCACTAGCACTGCTGAGCTTGCTTTGCCATCCTGCAAACAAATATAAATTTAAAATCATGGATGTCAAATTTACTTTATATAATCATTGTGAATTTGAAATAGGTTTTACATTTTAAAAGAATTGAAAAATGTTGAAGTTACTGCTAATCCTTCAATATGCTTTGTAGAGGTGTGCGAGTACTTGAAAGTTTGGGTGAGTGATTCCTGCCAATCTCCGGAGGATCGCTAACGATTGCGAACTGCCAAATTGGTTAGGCATGGCTGCAAAAGACTGCACCGCGTAAAATCGGCCAAAAATGACAATGGAAAACATAATTTTGGCCAAAAATAATTTCTGGACCACATAGCCGAAAATGACGACGGGAAACATAATGTCAGCCAAAAATGACGACTGGACCTTGTAATATCGGGACACAAAATCGGTCAAAAATTTTGATCAGACCACATAATATCGGCAAATGGCATGGCAAACTTTGAGAAAATATTTGCCGCTTGGAAACGCCGATATAATTTGATTAATGATTTTAAAATCAATGCCTAATTGTTTAATTTTACAAAAAAATGATAATTTTACATTTTAACTTAGTAGCAGGCCTGTGTAGGATAAAATAAATTTTGGTGAATTGCTGTAAATAACTATTTTTCATGTATGAATGTGGTATATAATGAAATTTACTTTTTCCAGTGTTGATAATTTAATTAAACTTACTGTACCAAGCAGATGGTTCTGATGACCATGCTGTGCATGTTACTATTTACATTTGTTTTCGCTTTATTTTATTTTGGACTGATGCCAAAAAAGTTTTTTTAACTTCTATGCATTACTTTTGCATGAATAATAAAGCACTGTTTCATTTCATTCATATCAAAAGCCATCATGTAGCATATCAATTGTGTTCTTCATGACTCCTAAAAGTGTTAAAATTAAAAAAATATTTGAAAACCTTTTAGACTTACTTATCCATTGGCCTTCAATGATTAACTTTTGAAGTCTAAAATTTAATTTGGTCAAGTGGTTATTTAAAACAATTGTATTTACATCCTTTAGGTTAACTGGGATTGTCAGGCAAAGTGTCTTTTTATTGAGACTAACATAATGTGTTTTATACATATATATTCTACGGTTTTTACTGGAAATTATTATTTAAACAACTCAAGTATTTTTATAAAAGTTGCATTTTGGAATAATAATTCTGTACAAAGAATTGCAAGATTAAAAAACACAAAGATGAACTATTTAAAGATAGCTAATAATTCAGCAGCTTAATTTTGTTTAAACAAATGATAAACTTAAAATATGTTACAAAAACCTCATAAAAAACAAAGGAAAGCCAAAGCACAAGGTAATGCCAATATTTGCAGAAATTCAAGCAGATGCATGACTGTTTGAAGTTTAATTGAAGGTAAGGACCGTACCCCGCTAGGAAAGGGAAGATAGGACTCCTTATCTGGTTTTTAGATTTCCCCATAATATATAGATATATTTGCAATTTTCAGTAAAAAGGGCTACTAATATAGTTATTACTTTAAACATTTTAAACTGTGTGGCTACTTACAACGAAAGATAAAGACGAGTTTGCACACAGCACGCTGACGTGAGGGAAGTGAATTTCCACATAAAAACTTGTAAAACTCAAAATCAGTGTAAAAACATACATTTATTCCAATTTTTATTGAGATCTGAAAACATTGATTTTTAGGCTGTTCTGATACTCCTGGTTTCATTTACTTGCAAAGTTGGGAATACAATGTTGCGCATTATAAAGTTAGGAGAAGGTCCAGACAGGCTTGAAAGTAGGCGTGAGGTTGCTGGGGATGATAAAACTACTCTAACAAAGGAATAACAGGCTTTTCTAGTGTAAAACCCACATAAGACAACGTACTGTGTTTAGTCGATACACATTTTCTTTAATAACTCGGTAAATATTTATGTTAGAATGACGAGAGAGGGCTTACAACTTTCGCCTCTCTAATTACCATCTTTTTACATGATTTTACATCTGGGGCTTTTCTGGTTCTTTTTGGGCCCAAAAACTCAAAATCTGAAAGATTAATCCCCCAAAAAAGGGGTTTAGAGTTTTCCGACTTTTGCCCGACGAACTTGTCCAACTGATTACAGAAAGGAACGTCCCTCTACCAAATTTGAAGTAAATCGGACAAAAAATGTGACCGCTAGAGTGCAAACACATAATATATATATATAAATATATATATACAATTTTGAACGACCCCCAAAACGTGTTCAGGGGGTCACATTAGGAACTTCTATGGTGGTCCCGGGCTTGAGTTTCACTGTGCGGGTCATGCTAATAGTTCACTTTCCAAAGGAAATTCACTAATAAATATCAGTAGTAATAAGGTATAATGTAATTAACACATTAGATTTAATAAACAAGGTAAAAGATATAAAGATCCTACAAAATTCTTTATTTCTGTCATTTGATGTTAAAAACATGTATTCCAACATCCCTGTTCTATCATCTTTAAACATTCAAGAAGAGTTGAATAGAAATAATACCTTACCTAAGAAAGAAATAGAAGATGTAATACAACTTACAAAAATTGCTTTGCATCGAAACTATTTCAGCTATGAGTCATCCTTCTACATCCAAAAAGACGAACTAACAATGGGGTCCCTCCTTTCTGGTCTCTTAGCTGGCATTTATATGAATAGCTTAGAATCTAAGGAAATTTTAAATGACATAATCCTTTCCGAAATAAAATTAAATATTGGTATAGGTATGCCGACGACCGACATAATTAGTCTCTTTGAAGGATCGGAAGAAGAAGCAACAAAGCTATTAGATTATGTAAATTCCTTATCAGTTTCGATTTCCCAAGAAGTCCAAAAATCAAAAATCAACTTTTTAGATGTTTCTTTTTAGATGTCAAATGAAGATGAAAACATATTTTTGAAATTTTCAGAATTCCACATAGATTGTATAATTCCAATTGCTTCAAACTATCCATGGGAACAAAAAATGTCAATCTTCCATTCTATGCTCAATCGTTTGATTAACGTCCCCATGAAAAATTCAAGTTTTATAAAAGAAAAAAAATGTTATTAAATACTAGGGGTGCGAGTAGTGATTTTTTTAATCGAGTCGAGTAGTGCCAATTATTTTTGAGTTTAGAGTATTTTCGAGCGAGTATTTGCCATCAGTTGTTAATTTAAAACAGAGTTATGGGATTTGAATACCACCCTAGATTTGATAATCTAAACATAGTTTCTAACTAGTACATGAGGAGCAATAAAGAGTTTTAGCCAGTGCAATTAAACTGGATTACGTACTGGACAAACAAAACGCAGTTTGACATCGTTTCCGGCCGATAAAACACGGTCCGGTAGTCATTTGGCCAATCTCACCAGGGCTATACATCTCCTATAATCAATATTAGATGACAAAATCATTAGTTAGGGCTGATATTAAGTGGCCTGGTCGCCAATTTTGCCGATATTATGTTTTCCGTCGTCATTTACGCCCGAAATTACGTGGTCAGATCGTCATTTTCGGCCGATTTTATGTGATGCGATCGCTTTTGCGGCCATTACCACGCGTTTTGGCCGATCGCAAAAGAAGAATATATATGTTTGCCATACAGCACTAAATTCTATAGAGCAATAAGAAAAATGTTTTGACATTCAAAATAAGCTACAGAACAAAAAAACAATTCTATGAAAATTATCAACAACAAACTTACTAAAGTAAACAATAAAAGTAAAAACGACTACAATAGATCAGGTATCTATAAGATCAATTGTGCTGAGTGCCAAAAATATTTCATCGGACAAACCGGCAGGACATTCAACAGCAGACATAAAGAACATGTGCAAACATTTAAATCAAAATATCCGTGTCGCAGCAAACCTGCATACTCAGCGAATTTCCAATGCATAATATATGTCTTAATACCACATAAAGCCGCATACCAAGTTGCATAAAAATATACTCATAAATAAGCGATATACTCAATTTTAATTATTCTCCATAAGAATAACATTGGGGATGAGTATGAAGGTTTGCTGAAACAAGGATCACAAACAATTGGTGTGTATGCATATATAAATATAATTCAACTAAGTGAAGGTACATACCAAGTAGGGGTGTGCGAGTAGTGATTTTTTTAATCAAGTCGAGTCGAGTCGAGTAGTGCCAATTATTTTCGAGTTTAGAGTATTTTCGAGCGAGTATTTGCCATCAGTTGATAGTTTAAAATAGTGTAATGGAATTTGGATATCACCCTAGATTTGATAATCTAAACATGTTTTATAGCTAATACATGAGTAGCAATACAAATTTTTGGCCAGTACAATCAAACTGGATTAGGTATTGACAAACAAAACACGGTTTGACATTCGTTTCCGGCCGAAGAAACAGGGCCCGGTTGTCATTTGGCCAATTTCACCTGGTCCAGACATCGCTTATAATCAATATTAAATGACAAAATCGTTAGTCACGGCCAAAATTATGGGTCCGATCGTCATTTTCGGCCGATTTTACGTGATGTGATCCCCTTATGCGGCCGTTAATACGCATTTTGGCCGGTCGCAATCGTTCGCGGTCGTCATATTCGGCCGATTTTATGTCATGCGATCGCCTTTTGCGGCTGATACTACGCGTTTTGGCCGGTCGCAGTCGTTTGCGGTCGTCATTTTCGGCCGATTTTACGTGATGCAATTGCCTTTTGCGGCCGTTACTACGTGTTTTGGCCGGTCGCAATCGTAAGTGATCGTCCCGAAATCGGAGGGAAATACTCGCTAGAACTTTCGAGTAGTTTTCAAAACTTCGAGTCGAGTTCTAGTATTAAAATACTCGGCCGAGAACTCGAAGTTTCGAGTACTCGCACGCCCCTAATACCAAGTTTAATCAATATTCATTCATAAATAAGCGATTTATACAATTTTAATTATTCTCCATAAGAATAACATGGGGGATGAGTACGCAAGTTTGCTGCAAAAAGGCACACAAAAAATGGGTTTTTATGTGCCCATCGATATAACTCAACTAGGTGAAGCCACATATCAAGTTTTATTAATTTATGTTCATAATTAAGGGAGACATTACATTTGACTTATTCTCCATAAGAATAACATGGGGGCTGAGTACGTAGGTTTGCTGCTAAGGGAATAATCCTTAAAAATTGCTTTTTTTGTGCAAATAACAATAGACCACAACCAGATGAAGCTGTAAACCAAGTTTTGTTAGTATACGTTCATAAATACGCGAGATAAAATTTTTTTCTTATTCTCCATAAGAATAACATTGGACAACGTACTGTATTTAGCACTTTCAATATCTCTGTAACCAATTGATGTAGAGAAATTATAAAACACCAAATTTTGTGTTTTTTAAAGCTGTATCCAATGGTGAAAACTAAAATTTGATTTCATTAAATATTACGTGTAAAAACCTCAAAAAACCCATTTTTGGGGTACAAAACCCCCCCCAAAATACCACTTCCGATGGGGCGATCTGCCTGGTTTTCGAACTTAAAGTCATAAATGCTGCTTTACACGTTTGTACCAAATTTCATCAAAATCGGACCTTTTTTCCGAGAGTTATCGCACCCACGGACACATATATATAGATACAGTTTTGAACGAATGGTGTTTTTAGGGTCTGGGGACCTCAAAACGAAAAGTTATCATGGTTCCGGGCCTAGGTCTTACCATGCAGACTACGGTAATAGCTTCTTCCCTATAGGGGAAATTTGCTAAAACAAAACCAGCATGAAGTCAAATGTTGCAGAGCACATGATAAAGTACAATCATAAATTTAAAAGTATAGAAGATGATTTGCAAATAATAGAATATGGGTCAAAAGGAGATAATCTGACATTAAAGAAGAATTCAACATTTACTCCAGCTACAACAAAGATTCCCAAAATATTATTAACACCATGCAAATTCATATTGAAAACACAATATATGAAAAAATATTGAAATTAAAACCCATAAGCCGCAAAAGTTGAGAAGCATACTAAACAAAATCTGGGAAAAAGTCATATGATTATAATATTATCAGCAATTTGTTGTTTACACTTATATTTATTTATATAAAATGTTTAAAGTAATATATATATATATATATATATATATATATATATATATATATACATATTACTTTAAACATTTTAAACACAGTACCCTGTTTTAAGTTATTTTATTTTAAGACCGACATGTTTCGGACCTTTAAGGCCATAGCCATGGTCATAAACAAAACTTAACCTCACAATTTATATAAATAAATAAAAGTGTAAACAATAAATTGCTGATAATATTATAATCATATGACTTTTTCCCAGATTTTGTTTAGTATGCTTCTCAACTTTTGCGGCTTATGGGTTTTAATCCTGTATATATATATATATATATATATATATATATATATATATATATATATATATATATATATATATATATATATACAGTGTTCATTTTTGTATGCTCACTATTGGGATCTAGCAAACCTTAATATTTACAAGGAAGGTTAAATGAGCAAAGTAGTGCGCAATTATAAACCAAATAAAATGGCGCAAAGGAATCAAAAATATTCCGCCAAACTCGTTCGCTACACTCAAAAAACCATTTTTGACCAAAAGCAAAAATTGCTTGTAACTTACTTATTTTTCAAAATACAAAAAACTTGTCAGATCAAAATTGTGTGAAATTTTGTGTGAAAGTTGTATTAAAATTAAATAATATACTCGGTTACTCATATAAAATGGCCAAATCCAAAATCTATAATTCAAGTACCGGTATAGTATTTTCATATTATTACTTGAAAGAAACTTTTCCCTGATTACATAAATACCACATATGTAATATTTTGTTCATAAAATAAGTCTATAATTGAACAAAGACAGTTTTTGAACAAACATTTATTGGATATTTTGTACTGGCTCCAACATAAAAGTATTAAATTTATGTTTTACAGCTGATTTACATAAAACAGCTGATTCAGAGAGAAATCATCTGTTTAACAATGTAAGAAAATAAAAATGTTGTCAAGCATGTTATAAAAAAATAAATAGATCTTAAAGATTTTCTTATACATTTAAAAACAGCTGATTTCTCCCTGAATCAGCTATTTATGTAAATCAGCTGTAAAACATAAATTTAATACTTTCATGTTGGATCCAATACAAAATATCCAACAAATAGTTGCTAAAAAATGGTTGTTGTTCAATTATGGACTTATTTTATGAACAAAATACCAGGTGTGTGGTATTTTTGTAATCAGGGAAAAGATTTCTTTCAAATAAAAATATAAAAATACTATATCAGTACTTGAATTATAGATTTTGGACTTGACCATTTTATATGAGTAATCGAGTATATTATTTAATTTTAAGCTACATATTTAAATTTTATGGAAAAATTCATGCAACTTTGATCTGACAAGTTTTTTGGTATCTTGAAAAATACGTAAGTTATAAGCAATTTTTGCTTTTGGTCAAAAATAGCTTTTTGAGGGTAGCGAACGAGTTTGGTGGAATATTCTTGATTTTTTGCTCCATTTTATTCAGTTTATAACTACACACTACTTTGCTCATAATACCTTGCTTTATAATTAAACTTCCTTGTAACTATTATGGTTTACGAGATCCCAATGGTGAGCATAAAAAATGAACACACTATATACATTTGTAAATTCTGATATAACTGTCATGGAATAAATATTATTATTACTGGTGTTATTATTTCTGACAGTCAGAAAAATAGACAAATATAAATTATAAGTTTTTGTTTTTTTTTACCTCTGGAGGTCAAATGGAATATAGTTAGCCTAGTGTGACTACTAATATAAAACAATAATTTGTGTTTGTGAGTAGCAAGATTGAGACAAATCACCTACCCTACTAGTTTGTTTATGTCCAAAGAGGTTCCTACCAATTTCCACAAACATTGGTTAAAAGAACTACGATCTCGATAAGTATGATAGGTCTCTGTAGATCAGCCATTTGTGTTATCAATTGTCACTTAAGACAAAAAAATGTATTGCATTACGACAATGCAATTTTGCTAAGTGAATAAATAAAAAAAAGTTATTCGTTACAATTTTAAACTCGGCAAATTCTTTTGTTATTCCCGGATCCACAAAGGTCCTTTCCCGGCTCATTAACAGTTTTCCCCAGTCCTAATAGTTTCTGGCTTATTTCTGGTTTTCCGGTTTTCTTAGTTGTGGGGCTACTCTGATCTATAATAAGGTGGTTAGCAAAAAAGTGTAAATCTCAAAAATACACCCTTTAATAGTATTTTCTATAAATATTGAGAATTTCCAAGAGTTATTTAAAGTAAACTCACCATACAGTGAACAACGCAGACGTTACGAGGATCCAGAGTGAGGAACTCATACATATCCTGACACAAGGTGTAGAGGGAGTGCAGCGGTGGCGCTCGACGCAACACACCTCCCCATCCGCAGTCAACCACCTGTAGCCACAGACAAGAGTAAACTATACATTTATTGGCTACTAGCTGATATAAAGTAATTTAAATGGTTTAGAGTACTTTAAAATAATAAATACAAATTGAACGAGGCCATTCGATTTCAATAAAAACCGTATTGAGGTTCCTAAACATCAAAATTAAAGACAACTTAAATTAAAAATACCCCTGTCACAGCAAACCTGCGAACTCAGCGAATTTCCGATGCATAAGATATGTCTTAATACCACACTGAGCCGCATACAAAGTTTCATAAAAATAAATTCACAAAAAAGCGATATATACAATTTTAATTATTCTCTATTAGAGTAACATTGGGAATGAGTACGTAGGTTTGCTAAAACAAGGAACACAACAAATTGGTTTTTATGCAAATATAAATAGAATTCAACAAGATGAAGCCACATGCCAAGTTTCATCAATATTCATTAATAAATAAGCAACATACAATATTTTAATTATTCTCCATAAGAATTACATGGGGCTGAATAAGCAGGTTTGCTGCAACAAGGAACACAAAACATGGGTTTTTATTGCAAATAAAAGTATAACTCAACAAGGTTAAGCCTCATACCAAGTTGTATTAATTTATGTTCTTAACTAAGGGAGACATTACATTTTACTTATTCCCCATAAGAATAACATGGGGGCTGAGTACGTAGGTTAGCTGCTGCTGGAATTATTGGTAAAAATTGCTTATTTTGTGCAAATAACAATAGACCACAACCAGATGAAGACGTATACCAAGTTTCGTTAGTATACCTTCATAAATAATCGAGATATACATTTTTTCTTATCCTCCATAAGAATAGCATTGGACAATATACTGTGTTTAGCACTTTCAATATCTTTGAAACCAATTGACGTAGAGAAATGATCATAACACCAAATTATGTGTTTTTAAAGCTGAATCCAATGGTGTGAACTAAAATTTGACTTTTTAAAATATTACATATAAAACTTCAAAAAACCATTTTTGGGGTACAAAACCCCCCCTAAAATACCCCTTTGGATGGAGCGACTTGGCTGGTTTTCGAACTTGCTTTACACGTTTGTACCAAATTTCATCAAAATCAGACCACCACTTTTACGAGAGTTATCACACCCATGGACACACACACACACACACACACACACACACACACACACATACAGTTTCGAACGAATGGTGTTTTTGGGGTCTGCGGACCTCAAACGAAAAGTTATCATGGTCCCGGACCTAGGTCTTACCATGCCGACTACGGTAATAGCTTCTTCCATATAGGGGAAATTCGCTAAAAGAATCCTATGTAAAATTAGGTTAATAACTACAGCTTATAAAAGTGGGTCACAACAAATATTAAAGATTCTTTGAAATACAGGGTTCAATTCTTTGATTATTTTTGTTGGGTTTAACCTGATTTTAATTTTAATGAATTATTAATAAAAACATATCTGTAACTTTTGTTATATTTTCTTTCAGGGTCATAAATCATAATAATATATTTCATCCCTAGGACCAAAATTGAGCTAACGTTTAACGGCCGAGACTGGAAAATGAGCAAGAATCGAAAAGCCACTTTTGGTCCTAGTGATGAACAATATTTTTCCGTCATACTGCAAACAATATTAATATAACAATTTATCACTACCCCCGTCGCAGCAAACCTGCTCAGCGAATTTCCAATGCATAATATATGTCTGAATACCACATAAAGCCGCATACCAAGTTTCATAAAATTATATTCACATATAAACGATTTTAATTATTCTCCATAAGAATAACATTGGTAATGAGTACGTAGGTTTTCTGAAATAAGGAACACAAACACTTGGTTTTATGCAAATATAAATAGAAATTTAACTAGGCGACGCCACATACCAAGTTTCATCAATATTCAATCATAAATAGGCCCTAAGCGCTATATAACATTTTAGTGATTCTCCATAAGAATAACATGGGAGCTGAGTAAGCAGGTTCGCTGCAACAAGGAACAAAAAAATGGGTTTTTATGCAATTATCAATATAACTCAACCAAGTGAAGCTATATACCAAGTTTTATTAATTTATGTTCATAATTAAGGGAGTCAATACATTTGACTTATTCTCCATAAGAATAACATGGGGGCTGAGTACGCAGGTTTGCTGCTAAGGGAATAACTAACAAAAACACAATTTTTTGTGCAAATATCAATATACCAGTACTACGTGAAGCCACATACCAAGTTTCATCAACATACATTCATAAATAATCGAGATATCAAATTTTATTTATTCTCCATAAGGATAAGATTGGACAACGTACTGTGTTTAGCACTTTGAATATCTCTGTAACGGTTGGGTGAAGAATCAAAATTTAAACACCAACATGATTTTTTTGTGGAACTGAACAGATTGGTAAAAGCAAATGTGAAGTTTACATTGAAATGAACTGAAGAAAAACCAAAAACCTTTTTCCCATAAGATTAACATGGGAGATTTTATGAGTAGGTTTTTTGGATTTTCTCCGCAACCACTCAAGCTAGGTTAATAATTAAAAATACCCCGTCGCAGCAAACCTGCGTATTCAGCGAATTTCCAATGCATATATATGTGACTCACTACTACATAGAGCTATTTACCATGTTTCACAAAAATACATCCATAAATAAGTGATATATAGCATTTTATTTATTCTCCATAAGAATAACATTAGAATTGAGGACGCAGGTTTGCTGCAACGAGGAAGATAAATAATGTGGTTTTTTTTGCAATTATCAATACAACTGAACCAGGTGAAGCTACATACCACGTTCTCTTAATGTAGGTTCATAATTAAGGGAGATACACAACTTTACTTATTCTCCATATGAATAACATGGGGGCCGAGTATGCAGGTTTGCTGCTACAGGGACTATCAACAAAAACAAGTTTTTTGTGCTAATATCAATATACCACAACTAGTTGAAGCCACATACCAAGTTTCATCAATGTACATTCATAAATAATCGAGATATAGAATTTTATTTATTCTCCATAAGGATAACATTGGACAACGTACTGTGTTTAGCACTTTGAATATCTCTGCAACAGTTGGACGTAGAACAACGATTAAAACACCAAAATGTTTGTTTTGTTGGGCTAAACACATTAATAAACAGAAATGTGAAGTTTTTAGTAAAACTATCTGAGAAAAATCTAAAAACCTTTTTCCCATAAGATTAACATGGGACACGTTTTTTGGATTTTATCCGCAACCACTTAACCTAGGTTAATGATTCAAAATACTAAATTATTTGTTTTTTAAGCTCTATAAAATGGCTATAACCAAAATTGAGTGTTTTTAACATTTTGGGGTCAAATTTGCACAAAAACGATTTTTGGAAAATTGTAAACCCCCATAAAACCCCCTTCCCATAGTGCCATCGATCTGGTTTTCAAACTTAAAGTCATAAATGCTACTCTCCACATTTGTCCCAAATTTCATCAAAATCGGGTGTTTCTTTCAAAAGTTATCACGGTAACGGACACACACATATATATATATATATATATATATATATATATATGTATATATATATATATATAAATTTGAACGAATAGTGTTTTTGGCATCTGAGGACCTCAAAACTAAAAGTTATCATGGTCTCGGGCTTAACCCTAGCCGTGGCCATATGTCGTTAGACGATAGATTTTTGTGTTGCCTTAAAATGGCCACTATCGCAAAACGACAGTCCTGGTCGAAATTTTTTTAACGGTAAAAAAAACATTAATAGTCAACTCAGAAGTGAACAATATTTATACCATTCGAAAGATCACATTCTGAACTTTAATTTTATTACATAAATGAACCGTTTACAAGTTGTATAACAATGCCACGACGATTATAATTACAATGAAATTTTGCCGCTACGCCATTCCTGCAGTCGACGCTCGGAAAATGTAAAAACACGACTACTTTGGAATTACCCTGCTCGGGTAATTTTTGTCTTAGGATGTTGCGGGTGGTACCACTGCATAGCCAAAGAGTTTAGTTTCACTGTGGTATTGATTTTTAGAACGAAATATTGATTGCACAACAGTTACGATTTTATGAACACAGCTGTTTTCTGACTTTTTAACAGTTGGCCATTTGACGTTATGCGACATATTTTAAAATACGAATTACATCCAGTGCAAGTTATAAATACTAGTCATATAATATTTCATTTTGAAGAGGAAGAAATTTAGCTTTTGACATTGGCAGCCCTGCGCATCATCATTTCCGCCTGAGCTGTGTGGGAGAAGGAGGAAATACGTCACTCTTCTGACATCTGATGCAGAAGTCAGCCATCTCGTGATTTTGTCGCCGTGCTATGTGAGTTGGCGCTCGCGTGTTATCCGCGAATTATTGCTAAATCCTGTATTATTTCGGAGTGTTAGTGTTAGTGAAGTGTGTGTGTGTATATAACAGTAATCTTTATGCATTTTATTATGCATAAATATTACTGAAATGTGTGAAATAGTGTTCTAAAGAGTTGTGTTTTTCTTTTAGTGCAATGTCTCGAATATTCGAGTCTGACATAAACCACTTGTTGGAGACAAATCTCAGTTCTCCCGGGTTTGATATCGAACCTTTTAGTGAGGATGAGGAGGCAGTAGATGATGTTTTGCCTTATTTCACCCCTCCTCATTCTGAGGCGGCCCCATTCTCTGTGGATAATCCACCACCCCGGCCAGTGAAGCCTAGTGTGGCCCCCCAAACATTTCATGCCCCCCCACCTAGTGTATCTGCAGTTGTGGCCCCCCAAACTTTTCATACCCCCCCACCTAGTGCATCTGCAGATGTGGCCCCCCAAACTTTTCATACCCCCCCACCAAAATCAACCCACCCCCCAGTATTTGTTGCGACTGACCAGGTCGCTGGACCAAGCAACAGGCCAGATCCCCCCCGCGATACAGAAAGCTGGAGGAAAAAAATATTGACAAAAAGAGAGAGTAACGTAACCCCTCCATCACAGAGGCCATTGCCATTGAGGGCCAATCTCCGGCCTAACAGGCACGAACTTTATGAGATAATCTCTAAAATGGTGGAAAGTGAGAGTGATGTGGAAGCCGATGATTTCATGGACCTTTCCTCGGGCAGTGATGAGGAGTACGAGCCCGACCCAGAGGACCTCGACACCACTGACAGAGAGGACATTCCAGGGCTGTTCGGTGCAGCGGAGTTTCCCGATTCGCCTCCCCCTCCCACATGTGCCGACCCTATTCCTGATCACCCGAGACCTAGGCCCCCTAAAAAAAAGTCCACCCAACGGCTGTTCATGACGGATGAGACGGTCATGCAAGAGATAGGCACAGGCCCGCCACCCAAGGTTCCCAGGGCAGCCCCTCAAGTCGAATCCCCTGATCTCCAACCAGGAGCTGATCCTGTTCCGCAGGGAGGACCGCCGCGGCAAGAGCTGCCGTCAGAAGCGCCGTGGGTCAGGGTCTATCCGCCTGAGCCACCAGTGGACGTGAGTGTCAATTTTAGTGTTGATAGTCCTGGACCAAATTGCGAAAAATTTGAAAACCCTTTGCAGTACTTCTTTTTATTTTTCACTGCGGCTATGTGGGACTTGTTTGTCAATGAGACAAACACTTATGCCCGCAGGAAACTCAACCATCTGCGAACAACTGGATTGTCCCCGCAATCCCGTTTTCGCAGATGGGTGGACGTCACAGTGGACGAAATGAAGAAGTACGTCTCTATTTTGTTGTCAATGGGAATGACCCGTCGGAAGAATCTCACCGACTATTGGAGTTTCACTCGTTTACTTCATATTCCGTTTTACGGCCAAACCATGACTCTTAGAAGATTTCAGCTGATAACATCCATGCTTCATTTGTCATCTCGCGTCTCCCCACCCCGGGGTCAAGTAGGATATGACCCATGGGTGAAGATTCGCGAATTCCTTGAAATGATGAATGGAAGTTTTAAGAGTTATTTCATTCCACAGCAGGCGGTATGTATTGATGAAAGTATGGTGGGTATGAAAAACCGAACCACTTTCATACAATACATGCCAAACAAACGGCACTCGCGGTTTGGCATTAAAAAATTTGAGTTGTGTGATTCCAAGACGGGTTACGTCCTTCAGTCCGTCTTGTACTCCGGTAAATACTTTTTGTCTGCTGGTTCTGATCCCTTCACTCAGAAAGTCGTTGCATACCTGATGGGGAAAGTTGGTTTACTGGACAAAGGTTATCATTTGTTTACTGATAACTTTTACACAAAGGTCGCGTTAGCCCGCTGGTTGAGCCTGAGAAACACCTTTTTGACAGGAACAATCAACAAGCGGTCTAAGGATCTTTCGAAAGTCGCCTTGGATACAGAGCTACAAGTTGGTGAGACTTTGTATTTTAGGAGGAGGTTTGAGGCTTCGGCGTCAGTCCTCCTTGTGAAATACAAAGAGCGTGCAACCAGGAAACCGGTTCACCTAATATCAAACTGTATGCATGCCCAAGACGTCGAAGTTACCAGTCGAGGAACTAATCGCGTCTCAGTAAAACCAGCGATGATCAAGGTGTACAACGAATTTATGGGTGGAGTCGATTCGAAAGACAAAAGTGTCTATCACTTGTCCTGCACTCGAACGTCATCTAAGTACTGGAGGAAGATCGTTTACAATTTCATTGACATGGCTCTGCTGAACGCATTCCTTTTGTATGCGGCTCAGCATGAGAACCCAATGCCCAGGTCAAAATTTAATGCCAATGTTATTGAACAACTGTCAATCTCCGGTGCGCCTCCCCCCCTTCCGCCCGTTGTCGGTCCAGGTGGAGACAACCCTGCACAGCATAACCACAACATCATTTTGCTGCCCAAACGCGCGAGGCGTATGTGTATTGTGTGCAAGAGTCAAGGACAAGACTACCACCAAAGGGGAAATTACTACTGCTCCATATGCCAAAATGGGGTTCACGCCACCTGCAGGTTCCAGATGCGCAAGAACATTCCTTGCGTCTTGGAACGGCGTCAAGGGCGGAGGAACTAGATTCGACGACACGGGGACATCGAGGGAAGGGGGTGAGTAATTATATTTATTTTTATTACTTTTACAATTGTAAGGTAGGATGTATTTCATTATTGGAGTTGGCCTAATATAAAAAATAATAATTTTGTAATTTTCCCTACATGGTGACCGGACCAACAATCGCACGTTATATCTTATATAATATGCCACTACCCTGTGTATATGTATATTTATATATTTTATTGATTCTAAATACCTACAGGAATAATATATAGATATAATATGGCATTATTTACATGTATTAGAATATACCGCGATTTACATTATTTCATAAGTTCACCGATTATTTTTATTATTACATAACACGTATAAAAACATATAATTTATTATGAATGTTATATATATTTTTGTAGGTAATTGAACATTCTACAACATGTTTATATTGTTTTGGGGGGAAAAAATTTCTAAAAAAAGTTATATGCTAAATACTGTAAAAATATTTTTTTTCCGAATACCAAAAAATTTCAGAAAGTCTTCTACTCATAAGTGATAACAAGTTTTACCATCAACTTTATGACTTTTTTACATTCCCTACTTCATTAGCTTTACAAATATATACATATTATTATTAGAATATACATATTTATATTACCTTTTTACAGTACTAACTAACACTGTACAATTTTCAAATTTTGCGGTTTTCCGTATATACTTACATAATACTTACAAATAAAATTTTTTCCCCAACATATTATACATTTCTATGTAGGGAATTGAATGTCCTACTAAATGTATATATAGTATTTGGAGGAATAAATTTATAAAAAAAATTATATACTACATACTGTAGAATTCTTTTTTTTCCGAATACACTAAAATTTCCAAACTTCTTCTAATCATAAGTGCTAAAAGTTTTTTACCATCAATTTTATGACTTTTTTACATTTCTTATTTCATTAGCTTTACAAATATATACATATTATTATTAGCATATACATATTTATATTATCTTTTTACAGTACTAACTAACACTGTACAGTTTTCAAATTTTGCGGTTTTCCGTATATACTTACATAATACTTACAAATAAAATTCTTTCCCCAACATATTATACATTTCTATGTAGGGCATTGAATGTCCTACTAAATGTATATATAGTATTTGGAGGAATAAATTTCAAAAAAAAGTTATATACTAAATACCGTAGAATCTTTTTTTTTCCGAATACGCTAAAATTTTCAATATTCATCTAATCATAAGTGATAACAATTTTTTACCATAAACTTTATGACTTTTTTACATTTCCTATTTCATTAGCTTTACAAATATATACATATTATTATTAGCATATACATATTTACATTACCTTTTTACAGTACTAACTAACACTGTACAAATTTCACATTTTGCGGTTTTCCGTATATACTTACATATAACCTACAAATAAAATTTTTTCCCCAACATATTATACATTTCTATGTAGGGAATTGAATTGTCTACAAAATGTATATAATGAATTTTCCATAAAAAATCGGACAAAAAAGTTTTACCGAGGCTGCTTTTGAAATTTCAAAAATAAATTTCAATTTTTTTTTATTTTTTTTACTTCGCTGAAAAAAATATCTCTTAGATCTTTTTTATTTGACTATTACATGATGCCCCTGTTCTTTCTGAACAAAAAGAATATGTGGTTGGCTATGTTTAGTTCTCATTTCAATTTTATACGAATTTTCAAAAAAAGGTCTGCAAAATCGCCAAAATTGGTTGGCCATTCTACAGTTTTTGGCTGGCCACTGCTAGGGTTAAGTCTTACCATACCACCTACGGTAATAGCTTCTTCCCCATAGGGGAAATTCGCTAAAACTATATTATTTGTTTTTTCAAGCTCTATAACATGGTGAAAACCAAAATTAAGTTTTTTAAAAATTTTAGGGTGAAAAATGCAAAAAACTGATTTTTGGAAAATTTAAAAACCCCATAAACCCCCCTTCTTACCATGGTCCGATTTTTCTGGTTTTCGAACTTAAAGTCATGAACGCCATTTTACACATTTGAGCCAAATTTCATCGAAATCGGACGTTTTTTACTCAAGTTATCGCATTCACGGACACATATATATATACATATATATAAATGTGAACTAATAGTGTTTTTGGCATCTGAGGACCTCAAAATAAAAAGTTATCATTGTCTGGGGCTTAAGTTTCCATGAGACCTACGGTAATAGCTTCTTCCCTATAGGGGAAATTCGCTAAAAACTGAATTTTGTTTACTTTTTTACCATTAAAAGTTTGCTTCCATATTGATCTTATTTCTACTCTAAACAAACAGCTGTTACACAAGGTTTCCTTGTTGACAAGTTGAATAATTCGTTCAATTCATATTAACAGCTGATGAGCTCGACCGAAAAGTGTCATCCAATGACGTTTTAAGTCCTAGGACAAAAAAAATCACCAAAATGATACTTTTCGGTCGAGGTCATCAGCTGTTAATCCTAGGAGTAAAAAGAACCACTTTTTAGCATCCCATCGCATGTACTGAAAACAGCCGTTTTCGAAGCAGTATGACAAAAATATTGTTATGTACTTGAGTACTACGTGAACATGTGTTTTATAAATTAATATACAGTACAAGCAAATATGGTTAGGGAAAAATAATACATGCACCATACCAAATTTGTACCGAGATCTGACTGAGGTCAAAGATTGTTACTGTACCGAACCATACTGATCTTATACTTGTTATAATGCAGACCCCTTTTGACAACATCAAAGTTTTAGTTGCGTAGAGTTTGTAAGATCTGACTGTAACATACAGCAGCCTATATTTACCCGCCCCTTGCCTAGCCGGCCAGCAGGGTACGATCTCCCGGACACGTTGTACACGCAGTAGTGTGCCCCCGGATGGCGAGTCTCCAAGTACACTTTGACGTCTTCAGCGTAGTTGCTGCGAGTGGTCATGTCCAGGCCCTCGGCCGGATACGGCATCACAGCCAGGCGGGACGTGATGTAGCTGATGTCCACCTCACTGCGAGCCATGCTCCTGCACAGGAAACAAGTACAGGTCTCAAGGCATGATAAATGTGTGTGATGTTGTGTGTTTAACCACTCACAAACATGTTGACTTATTATATCCTCACTGTGGTGAACCTCTACATACAAGCTACAGTAACACACAACATACACACTAAGTCCCCAAAAGCAGTAAGAACTGGAACACACTATCACAACTACAGCACCAGATATGCCACCAACTACTGTCTGCCTGTGCACCATCTCACTGCGACTGAGAGAAAACCGAGCTATATGCTATATGCAAACTACTGCTATATGGGATCCAAACTGTGGAATCCCTGAGGAGCTGAAAAAGTCAGATAATAAGCACAGACTGAAAAGCTGGCTGTAGGAGCATCCTTTCTACTCGCTAGCTGAATACTACTAATGGACTGACCAACTCACAAACTAACCATCATGAACCAAAGGTGTAATTGTATGTAATGTGTTCTCAACCAATGTTCTCAATGTTCATGTGAATAATAGTTATTTGTGCAACTAGTGAGCAAAGTGAGCAATTGCCTCACTCGAGAGAAATCCTTACTCACGAGCCGTAGGCGAGTGAGGAATGGTTTCTCGAGTGAGGCGATTGCACTTTGCACTCGAGTTGCACATTATATTTTTCCTACAGTTACCATAAAATAAATAAATTGGTAAAGAAACGTAACATATTTTTACACAGAAGTGAACTTTTAATATGACATTTAATGTGAAAGTAACATTAATAAATCAGAAACAAAATTATAAAACAAAAAATAATCTCCTTAAAAATGAACACAAACACCCTAAAAGAATTGTTAACCAAAGAATTACTTATACTAAAATCGTCATTAACGTCCATTTTGCGACAGCAAAACCACCTTCAATGTTTACAAATGGCAAATCAATGAAATGGTGGCTTCTGCCGTGACCGGAAGTGTTGTGACAAATACAACAGTACAACAGCTGACCAGCTGATTTACAGCCAGTGCTGCCAACGTATTTCGCGCGCATACGACCTTGTCTGCATGTTACGCGCTCACTATTTCGTGCCTTCACGTTGCAAATCTGGAGTGAGACAAAGTAATTAGAGTGAGACAATGTTAACATTGTCTCACTGATGAGCGAATTGGCCACTTTGCTTTCTCAAATCAGTGAGAGAACATGTACATTGTTAGGTAACTGTAGGAAAAGAATATTGTCTATTGTCTATATTGGAAGAACTTACTACTTACTTCACCACCTTCAATAAATAATTTATGTAAATTGCCTTTATAAAGTAATGAATACAAAGGAATACAAGCAATCCCACTATTGTCGTAGAAAGATTGATTTACTTTACAGAATAGTCAAACAACTTGTCAAGCTCGCTTGAAAATGCCATTATTGGGGCACATTTTCAAAGATGATGTAGCCCTTTCCTGAACTTGAAACCGTTAGAAAACTCAGCTACATGTTATATAGTAGTAGGGATGAGTCGATTCAGATGTCGATTCTCGATTCCACCGATTCTTAGGCTTAGAATTGGAATCTAGAATTGATGGCCCAAAGTCGATTCCGATTTTATCGATTCCAGGCTGTTGATACTCCCACCGATTACCCAGATTTACACCGCTGACCATTGAAAATTCGAGTCGAGCTGTTGAAAATTGTATAGCTACCCCCGCTGTTTACCCAGATATACGCCGCTAACTAATGTTTAACAAAATATATGACTGAAATAAAGAAAAATAAGCCTAAAATCTATTCTTAGCTCATATGAAAGGAGACAATGACAGGTGAGTTATTTATGGATACCTGTGAAGTAAGATAAGTAAGACAAGGGCACAGGGAGTGTTTGGGTCGGGGGCAAAAAATCTTACCTTGGAGATAAGGAAGGAAGACAGGACGAGAGGGGAGGAGTGGGGTCCGGTTGAAAGCAATTAATTAGTCGACTGACCAACATTATTTCTTTGAGTCATCATCTTAAAACCACGTTTTTCCCCATGAATTATGAATTATATTAAATATTAAACAGACCTTCTTTTTCTATATTACTACAGTATATTAGTGCAATTAACATTAAATTATACAAAAATTACATCAAAAATTAGTTTTATAATTAACTAAAAAAAGCTGCTAAACACAATTACAGTTTATTTAAAAACATTGATCCACAATCATTAAATTATTAAAGAAAAATTGCTTTCTAACTTTTATACAAAAATTAAAACCCTAAATTTAACATTAACATTACAAATGTATTTTTTTCGGTCAAGAATAGTTAATATCCAAAGTGATTGTTTTGTAACACAAGAAAACTAATTTCAAAAAATATCAAGGGAGATTTATGTTACTTAAGGCATAACAATTATATGAAAAATAAAAAAAGCAATTAAACTTAGTTTTTTTTATTATTTATTTTGTAAATTTATTTTATTAATGAAAAATAATCACCAATCAACTGATTGTCTCAATTTATTAAATAAAAATCAATTACTGACAAACTTTGTCTTTAATCATTTTAAAACATTAGTTTGCTATTTCATCTATTATTAGGAATCGATGGAATCGATTTGTAAGAATCCGAACCGGAATACAAAAAAATTGGAATCGACTTATCCCTATTGTATAGTGATGAAAACCTTCTCCTTTTATACATGCTGGACACCCATTACCATACACCAGACTGCCCGATCTGACACACCCTGTGTATATTCAAATCAAACAAATGGCGTTCTTGGCATGAGGGTACCTCAAAACGAAACGTTATCATGTATAATGCCTAGGTCTTATCATGCCGAATACGGTAATAGCTTCTTCTCTATAGGGAAAATTTGCTAAAACAGTGAACTATAAATATGTTTACTCAATATAAAACCGACTAAAAATATTTGTATTCCCTGCATCATTATCACTTAACTTCTGTTTCAAAATTAATTTCTAACGTTATATTATTAACCTAATGAACTTATACTTACAACCAATGACAGAAAATCTATAGCATTAAAATAATTTTTTGATCATTGTTCAGCTACTTTCAACCTCTATAACTATTACTTTGTGCCCTTTGGTATCAATCAAAACCTCTTATTTTCTAGATGTGCCTTTTGGTGTTTTGGCAAACACCCATCTTCAGGGTTCCGCCCCATGGGCTATCAAATTTCCAATGTCTATGGAGTTATTTTATTCACTTAGTCAGGTGATTATTATGTAATTTCTTTTAAACATCTGCTTCTACGCCTGCGAGCTCTCGTGCGGGGATCGGAATGCCAGCTAATTATTTATTTAAAAGAAAGCACAGTAATTTAATAAATAAATAGATGTGAAAACATCAGTAAAGTCAAAGGGATTAATTAAATCAAGATATAAAATGAAAATTAAACAAAATGAAAATAAAATGTATTCCACCAAACATTAGTACAGGACATACACTTATTTTTATAAACACAAATTAATGACATTTCTTTAAAATATTAAAAATAATGCATTTTCCTGTACCTCCATCTCTTCTTTTTGATAAAAAATATCCTTATAGGAGTGGTTTTCATCCTGAAACTTAGCACATAATCCATGTCTTGGCTAACAGTTTACCCACAGTATGAATGGGTTCATTATCAACATGCAGTGAAGGAAAACAATAGATGTAGTTATCTACATGAGTTATTGCCTGCTGTAAAAATACCTGCGCATAATGCTGACAAAACTTTTTGTTTTAGAACAATAGGTTTATAGCTCTTTTAATTTGAGTCAAATAAATAAATGATAGGAAATTTGTGATGTAACAAAACAATTTGTCTATAGTTTTACTTCTATATATGTAGTACCACCATTGTTTGTTCAAACATGTGTATTACATCAAAGAGTCAAAGCATTATAAGCTTTTTAAACTAATATGCTTATTGACATTTTTTGTTCTTCCACTCTGTTCTAAAGTATTTGTTCATATTATTAATTCCTTAGGGCCACTTTCCCCAACTAAAGTTTAAACTAAACTTGAGGTTATTTTGAACTTGAGATCAAGGCACAATTAGTTTTCCCAAAAAATGTGATCTTGCCAGTTTAATTTAAGGGGATGTGCCTCTATTTATAATTTTATTTTAATTTTTCTAATTTTAATGTCTATTGTTATTTTTGTCCTTAGTATTTATGACTAATTAGAATAAATTATAGCAAAAAAGTGAGACTTTTGTGGCAAAATTAGTTATTTTGTATGTTTTTTGGACTTGTCAATGTTTTTTATAAATATTTGTATATTTTTGAATAACTTTTTTATATATTAACTTTAAATTGTAAACCATGCCTTATCTGAATTCTGACATAATAAGAAAACTTTCTGTGTATAGTAACCATGGTAGCTCAATAAATAATAATCTGAGGAATTTATTCAAAACAAAAAGAAAAAATTCCAAAATAATGTCCATGTTATAAATGTAAAATCCTGAAATTTATTAGTAAATATTCTCATACTGTAAAGACTATAAAGACAAATCTTCCAAATAATGTCAAGGAGGTGTGGTAAAAATTTCAAGACAATTGGTACAGTACTTACAGTTTTATTCAAACTTGCGCACAACAAAAACTGCAAAAACACATCTCCGAGATATTAGCAATTTAAGGTTGTATGAGGTTGAGAATTACTCTAAATCACGATGCCCAGTGTTTTATATGTTTATTTTTTAATATGGAAAAATTATAGATTAGCACAAAATTTTACATATAAGTTCAGAATTAAATGACTTTTTTCAGAAAATTTAACTATTGGAAAATGTAAAAAAATAAATAAAAATTGCCTATTGCTAGAGGCATGTCCCCTTAATTCACAAAATATCAAGTTGACAATGTTTATCAAATGAATTTGTTTGTTTGTTTACCCTCTAGTTAAACTAAAAACAAATGTCTATTATACAAGATTTAAGGTTACGTTATCATAAAATAAAATAACTAAACAGTGTTCACTATAGGTTTAACATAAACCAGGTTTAAACTAAACTTAACACACTGGGAAAGCGGAATTTCTTATAAACTGAAGTTTAAACCAAAGTTTAAGTTAAAGTGTATAACCATTTTCAAGATGAGGATTCCGATAACCAGCAACCCCATTTGATAGTCTGTCTCTTTCTTCATTATACTTTTTACAATTTTAACTCCAGCTTCCGCTAAACCATTAGCTTGAGAGTGTTTCAGACTTGGAAGTTACCAAATTAAATCCATAAGTTTCTTGAAGCTGTTTAAACTTAAGAGGAGATCCTAAAAATGGCACATACTGAGTTCCACAACCTGTCATTATAGTCGCTGGTAGTCCATGCCTAGCCATAATTCCTGACATTTTTTTCAACACTATCCAGACTCAGATTACTTAACTCTTCCACCTCAGGATAACGGCAATCACGATCAATCATTAACAAGAACCATTTTCCATTAATGTTGAATAAGTCTACAGACTACAGACGCATTCTCTTATGAATTCCACTGAAAGTCGGTACGGTACAGCCTACAACTACAAAAAATCAGTATTCACTGTTTATCAACCATATTTTTCCTTCAGTTTTATTCATAAGATCTTTTTCGTCTGTTGAAATTCCATTTATGCAACGTGATGTTCCTTTGCTCAAGACAGCAACTTTCAACTTAGACCGGCATTCGCGAGTTTATAGGTTCACGATCACTGATCAATGATGTATACAAACATAGAGAATAACAGAGGTTAATAACAAACTACTGCGCATTTACACTGTATCGCTCATCTTTGCTCGCCTAGACTTTGGCCAGTGTATGGAGACGGTATGAACGTAAACAAAAACATACAACTGAATTTGTATGACATTTAATCACAAATCTCTTTTTTGATTATATGTATCAACGAAATTATAACACCGTTTTGTGTTGTATATTGCCAATTGTATAACGGCCCTTAACCTCACATTAATGAGTACTTGATACAACTAATCACCAAACATTTGACGAATACATTCTGATCTACGATCGTGTGTTACAGAGAGTAATAACATGCAGAAGGTCTAGGTTGACACTTATTTTGATATGCAAACGTAATAACATGTACATCAATTGAAAAACAGAAATCGGGCTTATCATAACATTTTCCTAATAGGCATTATGACACTTCCAAACGTTTTATGGATGGAAATTAAACCAACAGAAAGAAAAGTAACAAATAAATAAGGTTAGTCTACATTGGTTCATAATTTTATGTCGTATTTCATAATTTTGGAGACTGCGTATTTCTCTCTCTGGTATTCACTTTCTAGGTGTACTCATTGTGTGACGATGACGTTTGGACGTTGTCACCACTTCCACTTAAAGTGATCGCGCGATGTCTTTGTTGATTAAATGTTTTAAACAAGTTTAGTGATAGCTTTTATAGTTTAACTATTTAAAATAAACAATGAGTGATAGTGATGGATTTTTGATGAACTGCCATTGCCATGGACTTCTGGTACGAGGATAGGCTACAAATTTTGATGTCTGCTAAGTATGTGTCTGATTGCAATAGAAACTCTTATTCTGTTGTGTTACTTGGTTACAAGATTAGAAAGTTGTTGGAGGCTATAATTTACAATTCATACAACCTGTACCTATTTAATTATAATCAAAGCTTATCTAAATAAATTTGTATGTGTGCCAGTAAGACGGTTTTTTTCAATCTTTTTTCAGTATTTGTTCTGTTTGGTTTCCGAATACATTTAGGCTATGATAAATTGCGGCTATTTTATTACCACGTACCATACCGATTTTGTACTGAGAACCGAGGTACAAAAATATTTACCATATCGAACCGTACCGACCTTCAATTTCTGGTACAGCAGACCCCTAGTGGAAAGTGAAAATCTTGAAAACAAATTGTCTGATGTTGCCAGGGTCTGATTAAGAAGTGTGGCACCCATAGGCCACCCCTATGAGTTGATTTGCCCCCCCCCCTCAAGACTATTGAAGGGGGGTGTGTCGAAAAGACTAGATGAACGAGTGGCTGAACGCGGCCCGACGTAGCTTCATTTTGTGGATGCGTTATGCGAAAAGAGGATACCAGCGTCAGGTATCTTTGTCTCTTTCAAACCAATGAGTGGTTGCCTAAATTCAGGGGCACCGCCAGTATCCCCTTAAAGCATATTGTCTGATCTAAAGGGTCCTAGGCCTATATCTATCGGTTTCAGTCTCATCGTAAATGACGGCCGAATCACGTAACATCGGCCTTAATGATCGCACCACGCTTTATTTAAAAATAATGACGAACGCTCCGCTTTCCGCCGAAACAGACGATCGGACCACGTGATATCGGCTGTAAAAGACGATCGCACCGCAGATGACCATTTCAAGGATATTATAATCCTGTCCCAAAATAATTCCGAGGTAAAATAAATCCCGCCCGAAAAACGGGATTATATTTTTCTAAAAATATCGGGGCCTTAAAAACGAGCTGAGGAACAACTAACTAATCTGTCAAACTAAGAATAAAGCAGGTGTGGCGACGGGAAAGGGTGCGTGGATCTGAAATTCCCTCTAGCCAATTGATCACCCAACTTCCAACATTATTTTTTTTTAATTGAGCCCCTACGGCATGGCGCCCCTTGGTTGACTGGCGCCCTAGGCCTGGCCTAACGGTTAATCAGACTCTGGATGTAGCTTTGGATTCTCACATTTTTCAGTCCCCTATTCAATCTTCTATCTTTCAAAGATTTCTTAAGTGTCCATCTAAAAGTTTGGGGAGTCAAATCAAATCAACCCCTTCAAGTAACGTTGGTGAAAAAGAAGAAAGTCTTTGATGTTCAACTCGTATTTGCAAACCCGTAAAAAAAACCTGAATGGAGTAAATACATTTGTGACTATTCTTGATTTCAATTATGTATTAATACAACAATTAGGAATTATAAAAGAGCTAATTAAAACATGCCATCAACAGTAAAAGCTTCTTCCGCATTGGGGAAATTCGTTAGTAGACTGCTAGGGAGATGTTCGATGTATGTTGGGTATTATAAGAAATTAGGACTTTACAAAAAATTTGGGTTTATTTTATTTACAGAGAATAGTTTCTTGTACATATAGAGCCGCCATATAATTCCTAATTCTCAAAAGTTATTTGACAAGTTTGCATTGCATACAAGTACCATGTTTGATTGCTTACCTATTGATTGCGAAAAATAACCATTGACCTTTACTTTAGCTAACATATGCAATTTGATGACAAATACAGTGGAAAATCTCATTTATGGTCATGAAATCAAGGAGAGGTCAAATAAAACTTAACACGTTCAGTGCAGGCAAACATGTTTAAACATGAAAATCACATATGTTTCAATGTTAATTACAATACGTTAATAAACGTACTCCACCTTCAGGCCTTCTGAAATTTACCTGAAACCTATCAACATCAGCAGTACATATTCTGGACCTAAACATAAATCTCCATTGGGGTCTTATTTTTCCACCTACATGTTCACTAAACCAACTAACCACCAATAATATTTGCACTTTTCAAGCTGCCACCCCCAACAACACTACATGATCTCTCCCATTCAGCCTTGCTCTTTGAGGCAATAAACTAATTTATGATCAGGAAGATCAAACAAAGTACAATAACCCACTCCAGGAAGCATTCACTAAATGAGGAAACTAGGCAACAGCAAACTACAGTAGCCCAGTCCACTCAGAACAAACTCAAAACAAGACCCGATGCCACTCGTCATGTTAACCTGACTATCCACCCAGGCCTCATAATCATAAACATCAACAATCTGCTGAAAACAGGATACAAGATCTTGTGAGTTAAAGCCAAACAGAAATTCTTCTTGGCATGTTTATTACCGAGGTTAGAAGGCTGGCGGAATAATAAAGTAGGCGGCTTGTTTGTTTTGGGGTTAGGTGGTTACCTACTTTAGTAACCACCTACTGAATCCCCCCCTTCTGTTTAAAGCTCTAAAAACCTCCCACTAGCTCATTTACATGTAATGAAAAAAAGTGTACCTGTAAAATCAACTTCTCTTCAGCTGCTCGAGTGGAAACATTACAGGATCAAGGCCAGCAATCTCGCAACTCAGAAAATCTCATTTACCAACTTGAACAAACCTAATTTACCTTTGTCAAACTCAAAATGTTGAACTCACCACTGGATGAGAATGAAAAGCCACATTCATGATACTAAAACCCACAATCTTAAACCAGTAGCCCAAATGCTGAGCAACCTAACATGCAAGTTTGAAATTAAATGTAACGGAAGATGTCTTTATTAAAGAGGGGAGGTTAGGACTAGCAAGTCCTCTCACCACATGACTTAACCTCTAACATGTCAAGTAAACTTTAATACCTAACAATACACTTTTTTCTGATTTTATCGAATTTCCCCTATAGGGAAGAAGCTATTACCGTAGTCGGCATGGTAAGACCTAGGCCCGGGACCATGATAACTTTTCGTTTTGAGGTCCCCAGACCCCAAAAACACCATTCGTTCGATACTGTATATATATATATATATATATGTGTGTCCGTGAGCACGATAACTCTCGTAAAAATTATCCGATTTTGACGAAATTTGGTATAAACATGTAAAGCAGCATTTATGACTTTAAGTTCGAAAACCAGACAGATCGACCTATCCGAAAGGGTATTTTGGGGGGGGTTTTGTACCCCAAAAATGGGTTTTTTGAATTTTTTACATATAATTTTTGAAAAAGTCAAATTTTAGTTTTGACCATTCGATTCAGCTTAAAAAAACACACAATTTGGTATTTCGATCATTCCTCTACGTCAATTGGTTACCGAGATATTGAAAGTGCTAAACACAGTACGTTGTCTAATGTTATTCTTATGGAGGAAAAGAAAATTTTTTTATTTCGCTTATTTATGAACGTATATTGACGAAACTTGGTATACAGCTTCATCTCGTTGAGGTCTATTGATATTTGCTCCAAAAAATTGTTTTTGCATAATTCTTCCATAGCAGCAAACCTGCGTACTCAGGCCCCATGTTATTCTTATGGATAATAATTAAATGCTCTGTCTCCCTTAATTATGACCATAAATTAATAAAAACTGGTATACGACTTCACCTAGTTGAGTTATATTGATATTAGCATAAAAACCCATTTTTTGTGTTCCTTGTTGCAGCAAACCTGCATACTCAGCCCCAATGTTATTCGTATGGAGAATAATTAAAATTGTATGTATCGCTTATTTGTGAATATATTTTTATGAAACTTGGTAAGTGGCTTTATGTAGTATTAAGACATGTATATCTCCATTGGAAATTCGCTGAGTATGCAGGTTTGCTGTGACGGGGGTATTTATAATTTTACAATACTTAAT
This sequence comes from Allygus modestus, assembly GCA_963675035.1. Lineage (NCBI taxonomy): Eukaryota > Metazoa > Arthropoda > Insecta > Hemiptera > Cicadellidae > Allygus > Allygus modestus. The sequence continues at coordinate 244,834,190 of OY776111.1, read as the reverse complement.
CTTAAGTCTAATGTACTGATAACAAAAAAATAAATAAATAAAATTATCAGTTTCATGAGTGTTTTAAAGCCAAAGCCTGAGATCATTTCCAAAAGAAAAGTTTTGCAATAGCTCCCCAACTCATTGAGAATTGGCTAGTAAATATACCAAAGATTCAAGAAAGCCTCCCGCTAACCATCATCCCCATCCCCCCCTTAAACAACTAACTGTTATTGTAAAATGTAAAATGTCTCTTGAAGTTATATATATATTGTGCTAGTGATGTAGTCTGTATATGGCATTTAGTAGTGTGTGATTAAACTACAAACTGTAGGGGTGTGCGAGAACTCAAATTTTCAAGTATCTGTTGAGTATTTTCTAATACTTGAAGGCAGAGCGAGTAGTAGAGACTACTCGAAGATTTGAGTCGAGTAGTGAAAAGAATTTAAAATTCCATACACATTGAAATAATATATCACTCTGTTAACCATCATCTCCATTCCCCTTTAAACAACTAACTCTTTTCATAAACTGTAAAATATCTGTTTAAAATTATACTATTGAGCTAGTGATGTAGTGTGTTTGTATATGGCATTGAGTAGTGTGTGATTAAACTATGAACAGTACGGGTGGGCAAGTACTCAAATGTAGTGTGTTTGTATATGGCATTGAGTAGTGTGTGATTAAACTATGAACAGTACGGGTGGGCAAGTACTCAAATGTAGTGTGTTTGTATATGGCATTGAGTAGTGTGTGATTAAACTATGAACAGTACGGGTGGGCAAGTACTCAAATTTGTAAGTATCTGTTGTAGTGGGTCGCTTTATTGGATAATTAAATTAAAAATATTAAATAATTAAAAATTGCGTGGTTCTAAAACCAAAACTTAAAATAATCCGCAATAAGCAAACGTCGCAGATTTTGGCGTTCCCATGGGAATGTTTGCAAGAATGTCGCAACAGGATATGAGTCACATCCGCTCAAAACGCGTAAACAAGATACGTCACATGGAAATTTCTAGATTTGAGAACGCAGTTATGCCTTGTTCCCACGGTCCGGATTTTAGTTCAAATATTCTCCGCTTGCACAGGAGGGTGACACCGGACGAGAGCACTGAGTTGTTTCCATGGCAACGAACATTTTGCGCAGGGTAGAGCGCACCGTATCGGTAATAGCGACAGCGCCCTAAGCCAGAACAATTCATCAGTCGATGGGGTGAGCCGGTACAGAGCGCATACCAACTCTGCTATTCATCAGTCGTGGCGTATAGACCGGACAGTCAGTCGTTGTTAGAGGCGCTCGGGAGTGAGAGTATATATTTTTGCTTTTAAACAGACAGGCGAGTTTATTGTCACATTTATAAGACCGGATAGTGGTGTTAGTATCATTGAGAAGTATTTGTGAGAGTCAGTTGCAGTTCGACACTCATTAAGTTTATAAAACAGCACCAAAAACTTTAATTACAAAATTAGTATATCCGCTCTTGTTCCAGTGGCGGTATGTTATTTGAGAAGACATTTGACTAGACTTTGAAAAAGTTCGAGGTGAATATTATAACATTACGTGCGTTACAACAAACGTTGATGAACATTCATCGTAACACATACGATACCATCTCTGCTGAGGCGAAGGGGCATTCGATCGACAACGACATTCAGACTAACCAACACGGCCTACTCATCTCATCTAATCGTCATCATTGAAATACAGATAAGCCGTAGCTTTAATATTTAATAAAGTCATAATTAAGGCTTAACGCCCAAAAATCACAAGTCAATTACTAGAGCATATTTATCTTAAAGCTAAGTAATTATTTGAATAGGAGGGTACTTGATTTGCATTCTCATTTGTTTTGTAAGATTTTATAATCAATTAAATAAACATATGTATTTGCTCTGAACTATTTTTGTCGTCTCACAACTAATTAACCTATATATCAAACCAAAGTAAATTTAATTATAAAAAAAAACCCAGTGAATTAAAATAATATAAAGTGAAGGCAAAGGTACTACTTAACATTGACCCACAACATTAAGGGCAATGAGTAAAAAGTAATTGTACCGATATTCGAGCACACTTCACTGTTATTTTTAATACTTGAAGGCCGAAGGAGTAGTATAGACTACTCACAAATTTTAGTCGAATAGTTGAAAAGAATTACAAATTCCGTACATATTGAAGTAATCATTCAGTATAATCATCCTGTTTTGCCAGTATAATCATCCATTTTGGAAAGAATACATTAAGCTCACTAAAGAGAAGGATACAGCCTTCTCGACTGCTGGACCTAAATCACAAAAAAACATTCTCAACTCAAGGAGGTTGGTTGAGGTGGCCAACAACATAAAGTTCAGCATGCAGTTGATGTGTGGTACTTACTGCTGAACAGATTGAACGACCTTTGACGAGGTGTCTTTGAGGCCTTTGAAGAAGCTTCCAGCACCTCCTTTGATGGTGGAAAACAATCCCCCACCCCCTCCCCCACCACTGGCGGGGGGTACCGAGGGAGGCAAGGGCTGGTGCACAGGAGGTGGCCTACAACAATCACCACAATTCAGTTTATAATTTTGGATTCATGCGTGAAAATACTGATGGGAATGTTTTGTTTTACTGACGCATTGGAGAACTTAAAATGCTATATTTTATTAAATGATAACTCTTGATAAGAATGTTTTTCTTGGCCATATTTATTATGTCTGTACTACTACACTGCTTAATAACTGCCGAATAAAGTATACTTTTTTAAATTTTAAGATTACAACAAAAAACAAAAGGGAAAAGTTTTGCTGCCTGGAGGTGATGCTAGAATATGAACTTAATAATCAATATTTTTAAAATACAACATTTCAATTAATTTGTAACTATGAGTGAAACAAAATGTTAAATCCAGTCATTGCCAAATTTTCTCAACCCAATTCCTAAGAGTGGGAGTAAAAGAAATCCCCCTTAAAAACCTTATGTAAAATAATCTGACTTTTCCAGGTTTACAATTCCTTAATGATAAATTCCCAGCTATTTATCTGACTAAAATTGTATGATAAATTAAGTACACTGAGGAGTTACTTTTAAAACATATTACAGTGGGAGCTTTTTTAACTGGCACATTTGGGACCATGGCCATGCCAGATAACTGATTTTGCCGGATAATAGAACATACATTGTTTTTAAAGGAGATATTGAAGATAATTAACTCCATACAAAACCCCAATGAACAAAAAATATATTTTTACATGACAAGGTTATGAAGTAAAACACAGAATACAAAATACTGTAAAGTTTAAACACTGAAAATGGCGTGTACGGTGGATAATGTCGGTAGAGGTCTGTGAACTCCCGAAAATAACCAGAAAAAGCTGATCGTGAGTGGCTCGGCGGTTAGTAGAACGTGCTAGTAGAATGCTGAATAAAAGAGCATCAATTGTATTCCTGAATTTTATCCCAGGATAATAGAATAGTGCTTGAGATCTTAAATCTTATATCATAAAAATCTTGGTTAGATATACAGCAGCACTTTTGAATTTAGAATGTTCGAAAAATAATAATCATTTTGAAACCTCTTGAAAATTCCCTGACATTTCAAATTTTAATGAAAATTTCCTGACTTTTCCAGGTTTTTAAAATGTCCTCACTATTCCAGGTTTTCCGATATTTTCTGGTACAGTGGACACTCTTGATTCCTATATAAGTTTAACAAATCCTTATCATGGCTACATCTTCTAGCTGAATGTGGCATACAACGTTTACATACGTGAATGTCGCATGCAGTTCATGCTTAAGCAAACACAAACACAATATACACCTCCAGTGTGTACACACCTGGCAGGTGGTGGGGGGTGGGGAGGGGGTACTCTGTGGGGGGATGCCGGCATCTGTGTTTGCGGGGGCGGCGGTCGATCCATCCCATTGTTAGTCGGTCCGTTGTTCATCGGTGGGGGACCGGCTAGAAATATTCACATCCTTAGATATCTTAGTTCAACATAAACATAATTATTTCTATAAAAGTCAATGCAGAAAAGGTTATTTCACAAAAAAAGTTGTATGCAGGGTAAACCTTGTTGACTGCAGGGAGGGAGTAACAATTTTACCATTAACCCGTAGCGGTCGTATTCATCGTTCTCTTTTCCTTCCCTACAGATCGGGAAGGCCACACTTAGTGGCCCTCTCATTCTGTCTAATGACGCGACATTGTCAGCGCTGAAGGTAGCCCCACAGCTCGGGCCGGCCACGCGTAGTGGCCCTCTACGCGTTTCCTGTTCAGCTCGGCTGTCCACCCCGTAGTGGCCCCCTGTTTCTCTTCATATTATTTAACATTGTAATTTTGTTTTCAATTCTCTCTACTTGGGAGGTGCTGCGCTCCCTCGGCAATCATCGGAACTATCTGGAGACAACAACAAGACAGTATATTTTTAGCTGATCACAATATTATCACGTTTGTCATTGGTGAGTTATTTGCTTGTGTTGTGCACCAGTCCTTTTAAAGGCTTTTAATTTTTAATAAATTGATATTTATGATTAATAAATGGCCTCAAATAGTGACTTAACATCCGATACTATACGGGATTTATAATACTCTTTATAATACTCTTCATGTGTAAATGTTAGGCAATAATGATTTCAATTTAGTTTTGTAAAGCTTTTTGCAGTTCTTTTAATGGTTTTATATACAATATACTTCTTAATATTATTTTGTTTCAGTACCAAGATTTTAAATTAATATTATATATTATCTATGTTCTTTCTACTTTTCAGTAAACTCATAATAAAGCTGGTAATTTGAATAATACTGTATGATAATTATATAACTTGTCAAATATATTTAGATTTGTAGTTTTTTTTTAATATTTTATTGCAAATGAACCATTTTCATTGTTTTTTAATCAGTTTTAACCGTAAAAGATACTTTTTTAACCGTAAAAGATACTTTACTTTTTTATTTTATTTAAGAGTATTAATAATTTAATTGTTATAAACGTTTTAATATTTGAGTAATAAAGTTGTTATTAAATACGAGTGTACATAATTGAATCCTAATGATGACCGAGTTTACAGTCAAATGTTAGGTTAAACATCAGTGTTTTGGAGTTAAAAGGCTCGCCACACGGTATTTAATCCAAGCGTAAGACGTAAACAAGAGAAGTAGTAATGGCGGCCAAACTACGCAGTGACGCGGGGCCACTACGAGTGGCCCTTCCGAGCTGTAGGCGCGTCACTTCGTATATATATTACACCTTGTCCCGTTACGGATCTTGTGGCCACACGTAGAGGCCTTCCGACCGCTAAGGGTTAAATTAACTTGTAAACACATGCAATACTTTAAGCAGTTCAGCATCAGCAAACGTACAAACTTTATTCATATTGGAAAAATTGCATTTTTAACTTTTTACAGATGAAGTAGAAATCTTTAAAAAAAATCTCAACGGATGACCAGGCAGCAGTATTGTTTTAAATTGTAACCACTGATGATTTGAATGAAGTAATAATAACTTTAACCTTAACTGATTGTTTTATAAAAAAGTATGACATAGAAATAGTGAAAAATAAATATGCAAGTCCTGAAACTGAACACAATACCTAAACAAAAATAAAGCAGTCATATTTAGAGTTCAATGTTATGTGAGCGGTGATCAAAAACATTAATTGTTTCCTATATATCAACCAATTGATAGATTTTTTCTAGAAAATTACCATTTACAGGTAAACTACATCTGAAGATATCAGTTACACAGGAAAAAACCATGAAGAGTAAAAAACATTTTGGTTTGTGCTGCATCCTGTGGAGAACCAACATACACATGTTTATATAATCAATCACCTGATGGAATAAAATCATCGTCTGCCACAGAAACACTGAAACCACTTGAATACATGCATCCTCAAGTTAGTGTTAGCGAATTTCCCCTATAGGGAAGAAGCTATTACCGTAGTCGGCATGGTAAGACCTAGGCCCGGGACCATGATAACTTTTCGTTTTGAGGTCCCCAGACCCCAAAAATACCATTCGTTCGATACTGTATATATATATATATATCTATATATATATATATATATATATATATATATATATATGTGTCCGTGAGCACGATAACTCTCGTAAAAATTATCCGATTTTGATGAAATTTGGTACACACGTGTAAAGCAACATTTATGACTTTAAGTTCGAAAACCAGCCAAATCGCTCTATCCGAAGGGGTATTTTGGGGGGGTTTTGTACCCCAAAAATGGGTTTTTTGAATTTTTTATATATAATTTTGGAAATAGTCAAATTTTAGTTTTTACCATTGGATTCAGCTTAAAAAAATACACAATTTGGTATTTTGATCATTTCTCTACGTCAGTTGGTTACCGAGATATTGAAAGTGCTAAACACAGTACGTTGTCTAATGTTATTCTTATGGAGGAAAAGAAAAATTTTATATCTCGCTTATTTATGAACGTATACTGACGAAACTTGGTATACGGCTTCATCTGGTTGTGGACCATTGATATTTGCTCAAAAAAACATTTTTTTACCAAAGGCTCCCTTAGCAGCAAACCTGCGTACTCAGCCCCATGTTATTCTTATGGAGAATAAGTAACGTGTTATCTCCCTTAATTATGAAAATAAATTAATGAAATTTGGTATGTAGCTTTACCTAAATGAGTTATATTGATATTTGTATAAAACCCCATTGTTTGTGTTCCTTCCTTCAGCAAACCTGCATACTCAGCCGCCATGTTATTCTTATGGAGAATAATTAAAATGTCATAAATCGTTTATTTATGAATGTATAATGATAAAACTTGGTATGTGGCTTTATGTGGTGTTAAGATACATGTATATGCATTGGAAATTCGCTGAGTACGCAGGTTTGCTGCTACGGGGGTATTTTAAATATGGATTTTCTAGTTTTTGAGACCCATTTTTAGGGTAAAGATGAGGGGAGGTCACACGAGTTTGGATTAAATTGCACTTCAAGATATATGTTTTCCCTATAAATCCATAAATTTATCGACTTAAAAAAATTACTTCTTATTAGGGGTGTGTGAGAAGTGATTTTTTAAATCGAGTCGAGTAGTGCCAATTATTATCGAGTTTGAATATTTTCAAGTGAGTATTTGCTATCAGTTGGTAGTTTCAAATAGTGTAAAGAGATTTGATACCACTTCATATTTTATAATCTAAACATAGTTTCTAACAATACATGAGTAGCAATACAAAGTTTTGGCCAGTACAATCAAACTGATTACGTACTGACTAGTGATGGGGTGTGATTTGCGAACCTGTGATTTAATCACTGTGATTCTGAAATCACAGGTCGACCTGTTACTGACCGAGCCGGACTAGCAGGTCTTAACTGCGATTCGAATCGTTGTAGGCGGACTGCCCTCAGTGCTCTGCGTGAGTCATTTCCTTGTCGCGCAGCCACAAGTCACTCAAATCACAATCACACTCTCGACTGTAACTGCGATTCGACTGTGACTGTGATTATTATTGTGTGTCTCAGGAGAGACCGAGCATCTAGCGAGAACGGGTCGACCAGTTTATTGTTAATTATGTTTTATATGTTATTAGTGAATTTTCTATGGAAAAGTGAACTATTAACATGACACTAGCATGGTGAAACTTAAGCCCGGGACCACCATAGAAGTTCCTAACGTGACCCCCTGAACACGTTTAGGAGTGTCGCTAAAAACTTTATATATATATATATATATATATGTGTGTGTGTGTTTGTTCGCACTCTAGCAATCGCAATTTTTATCCGATTTACTTCAAATTTGGTAGGAACCTTCCCTTCTGGAATCAGTTGGACAATTTTGTTGGGCAAAACAATCGGACAACTCTAACACCTTTTTTGGGATTTTAATTTTTCAAATTTTGAGTTTTTGGGCCCAAAAAGGGTCAGAAAAGCCCCGAATGTAACATTATTATATAATAAATTATTGTACGTAAAATGCCAAAAACTTTAAGCCCTCCCTCATAATTCTAGCACAAGTATGTTCAAAGTTATTAAAGAAAATGTTAATTGTAATAACACAGTACGTTGTCTTATAGGGATTTTACACTGGAAAAAGCTGTTTTTCATACCTTGATGTAGTTTTATCACCCCTAATACCCCTATACCAACTTTTTATCCTGACTATACCTCCTCCTAACATTATAATGTACAACATTGCCATCCTAATAGTCAATTGAAATATAACCAGAAGCATCAGAACTGCCAAAAATAAAGTTTTTCATTTTTCCAAAAAAATGTTACTAGTGTTGTTTTAAACCATTTATTAGATATTTTAAAGGTATTATTGCGGAATTTCACTTTCCTCACGTCAGCGTGCTGTGTGCTAACTCGTTTTCATTTTATGTTGGTATTATGGTTGGATTTTTTCATTGTAAATATCAATACAGATGTAATATAACATGCAGCTATTTTTGTTCATACATCCAAAAAATAACTATTTTTGTTTTGACTAAGTGTTATTTTCTCAAACCCTTCATAAGTAGTTACGAATATTAATACTTTGCAAAGAAAACAATATAAAACAGTAACTCAATTATTACATAAACGTATTCACTTCTCCCTAAGCTGTAGGATCGCAATAACCTAATCAATCTACTAAAAAACTCCTTATAATGACAAGGGTAGCACAACAACCTGCACAACCACTCGTTCACAGTTCACAAATCACTTCGCAAGCTCCCACCCACCACAACAGCTGATGAAAATCACAATCACAGTGATTTCTTAGTACCAATCACAGTTTGACCTGTGAGTGTAAAATCACTGCTAGTCACATCACTAGTATTGACAAACAAAACACGGTTTGACATTAATTTCCGGCAGATAAAACACGGTCTGACTGTCAGTAGGCCAATATCACCTGGTCCAGACATCGCTTATAATCAATATTAGATGACGAAAATTGTTAGTAACGGCCAATATTAAGAGGCCTAGTCGCCACTTTTGCCGATATTATGTATACCATCGTCATTTCCGGTCATTATTACGCGGTCCGATCGTCATTTTCGGCCAATTTTAGATAATGCTATCGCCTTTTGCAACCGTTACTACGTGATTTGGCCGGTCGCAATCGTTAACGATTGTCCGGAAATCGGCAGTAAATACTCGCTCAAACTTTCAAGTATTTTTTTAAAACTTCTAGTCAAGTTCGAGTATTAAAATACTCGGCCGAAAACTCAAAGTTTTGAGAACTCGCACACGCTTACTTCTTATATTCTTGGATTTTTAAAGTAAAAATGCTACAAAAATCCATCCAAATTTCTATACGTTTTTATACAAATCTTAAATTTTATCAACCATTTTACTTTGAATGAGCAATTTTATGAGAAATTTTCTTAAAATGAAGACCTATTTTCCAAGACAAACTGTTGCAATTGCATCAAACTTTCTGTACTTAGTTTGTAAACATCGTTAGTTTCATCGACTACTTGACTATGGCCATTTTATGACAACATTTCTGAAATTGTTGCACTATTTTTAAGGGCTCATGACTAAAAGCATGACTAAAACATGACTAAAAGCTCCAAATACATGGCTTCTTTTACAATATTGTCAATTTTATTGAACTTTTGACTTACAAATGTTCAATTTTAACTTATTAAATACTCAAAATTAGAAGTATATGATTGGTTAATGATGGAAAATTAATTGAACACCCGAAAATGATATGTGACATTTTTAAGTTTTTTCATCAACAAGGTTGACAATCAAATATAAACATATATTGCAAAACAAAAAGCAATCAAGGGTGTCACTTATGATTTATCGGTAAACAATATGTATAGTAAAAAGATTCATTTTGAACAGGTAGACCCAGAGAAAATAGATAGAATAGTTTCCTTTTTCAAAATAAATTTTCTGAAGGGATCGATAAAGTCCCTATCACTGTTGTAAAAAAAGCTAAAATATATGATGTACAACCCCCCAAACACCGCATTAATTCTTTGTAATATCAATTCTATTCCCTAAGCAACTGAAGGTTGCAAAGGTAGTCCCAATTTATAACAAGTTTGCACGCAGCACGCTGACGTGAGGGAAGGGAATTTTCACATACAAAAATTTTAAAACTCAAAACCAGTGTAAAAACATACATTTATTCCAATTTTATTGAAATCTGAAAACATTGATTTTTTGGCTGTTCTGATGCTCCTGGTTTAATTTACTTGCAAAGCTAAGAATACAATTTTGCGCATTATAAGGTTAGGAGAAGGTCCATCAGGCTTGAAAGTAGGCGCGAGGTTGTTGGGGACGATTCAAATACACCAACAAATGAATAACATATATATATATATATATATATATATAATTTTGAACGACCCCCCAAAACGTGTTCGGGGGTCACGTTAGGAACTTCTATGGTGGTCCCGGGCTTAAGTTTCACCGTGCGGGTCATGCTAATAGTTCTTTTCCATAGGAAATTCACTAAAAAAAACCAATGTAACTGAGCCTGAGAGCTACAGACCAATATCATTGTTAAAAGCATTCTCTTGAACGAGATGTACACAAACAGTTATTGAATTATTTGGAGATAAATAAGATCCTAGATGGCCAGCAGCATGGTTTTCGGTAAAGAAGATCAACATATTCAAAATATAATTGATAAAGTTGACAAAAGCAGGAATCCAGTAGGAATTTTTTGAATCTCACATTCACATTTGACAGTGTTATTCATAGTAAACTTTTGGACTTAGTTTTGGTATCCAGAATAAAGAATATAGGTCGTTTCAGTCTTACTTGAATATTTGTCAGCAGTAAGGACAAATTTCACAACAGAATGAAAAATGTATTAATCAGTTTTCATCTCAATTGAACAAAAATGGTTATGGAGTACCTCAAGGCTCAATTTTGGGTCTGTTATTTTCATTACAGGATTGCCAGAAGTAACTGCCAATGAACACAACAAGCTTTGTTTATATGCTGATAACTCAAAATTTGATTGTTTCTGATACCAGTCGAGAAATCATTGAACAGTCTTCAAACAATTCTTTAAATTTGTTAAAGAATTTTCTCAATAATATAAATTATTACTTAATTGTTATTAATTCATTCAGATTTGAACAGAACCTAAATTCCTGCTGGAATTATTTTCAATTTCGGAAATCCTAACCTGTCCTTAAAAAACAACTTAGCTTCTTCAAATGTTGAAGCCCAGAATTGAAACAAAACTATTTTCAATCAAGACCCTGAGATTTATAAATTGAGATAGGTCAGCACTACCATAAAGAACGGATATTTATGTAACAATGTAGGTGTAAGAATACATCAATTTGACTCGCTTCGCTCACTGAGGGCACGCTCCAGTTGTTATTATAACTCAATGTTTCTTCAAGTTTTTTTTTTAAATAGGCCTAGTATAATATTTTGATTTACTCTAGTTTTTAAACTTATTCAATGGTCCTATAATTTTTTTATACCATACCATGTGAAAGTTACATTGACAGCTTACTATGATACTGGATATTTTGCTACAGCAGTTATGATTCTTTTGTTTTGATTTAAAACTGCATAAGCCCAATGTTAAAATTTCCAATTTTCAAGGTAAAAATTAGAGGTTTAAAAATTGGAAACTGTAACTTTGGTTCACTTTTCTGAGTCTTTCTAAGTATAAGCTACCTGCATGCCAAATTTAAAGTTTCACCTCATCTAGAAATTGTCTAGAATTCGTATACGTGAGTTACACATCGGGCTGTGTAGCTGTTTAGATAAATCAATCATACCATTGACTATAAATACATACCATGAGAAAATTGGCATTCTGGGCAGTTTTTAAAAATTAAATTTGTTACAATTTAAATAATTAACCAAAAGTAAAAGCATTAATAACCAGGTAGGAACTCTAAATCTCACCAAAATGAAAGTATTAAAATAAGTTTTTCTTGGTTGATTATTTGGCATTCTCATATTCTTCTTTAAAATAATACAAAGTGAAACAATTTTAATTTTAAACCATTATATTTTTAAAGATACTCAATTAAAAAAATATTGGTTTAAATTTAAAATTGTTTAACTTAATATAGTTTTAAAGAAGAAGATGAGAATGCAAATAATCACCAAGAATACAATTACCATCTTCAACAAAAACAGTCAGGAACATTCAGAAGTAAAATATGTTTGTTGAGTTTTAGATGTATGAACTATTTTATGATGAGATTATTTAATTAGCGAATTTCCTCTAAAGGGAAGAAGCCATTACCGTAGGTCTTATGGTAAGACTTAAGCCCGAGACCATGATAACTTTTTGTTTTGAGGTCTCCAGATGCGGAAAACACTATTCGTTCAAATTTATATATATATATATGTGTGTGTGTCCGTGAATGCGATAACTTTAGTAAAAAACGTCCTACGATTTCGATGAAATTTGGCTCAAATGTGTAAAGTGAGATTCATGACTTTAAGTTCGAAAACCAGAAAAATCGGACCATGGGAAGGGGGGTTTTAAATTTTCCAAAAATCAGTGTTTTGCATTTTTCACCCTAAAATTTAAAAAAAAACTTAATTTTGGTTTCAACCATTTTAGAGAGCTTAAAAAACAAATATAGCATTTTGAATTATTAACCTAGGTTAAGTGGCTGTGGAAAAAATCCAAAAAACCTACCCTAAAAAACTCCCATATTAATCTTATAGGAAAAAGGTTTTTGGCTTTTCCTCAGTTAATTGTACATTAAACTTCACATTTGCTTTTACCAATCACTTCAGTTCCACAAACCAATAATTTTGGTGTTTAAATTGTGATTCTATGTCCAACCGTTGCAGAGATATTCAAAGTGCTAAACACAGTACGTTGTCCAATGTTATCCTTATGGAGAATGAATCAAATTTGATATCTTGATTATTTATGAATGTATATTGATGAAACTTGGGATGTGGCTTCACGTAGTACTGGTATATTGATATTTGCACAACAAATTATATTTTTGTTGATTGTCCCCATAGCAGCTAACCTGCTTACTCAGCCCTAATTTTATTTTTATGGAGAATAAGTAAACTTTGATATCTCCCTTAATTATGAACATAAATTAATAAAACTTGGTATGTAGCATCACCTGGTTCAGTTATATTGATAATTGCATAAAAACTAATTTCTTATCTTCCTCGTTGCAGCAAACCTGTGTACTCAGCCCTAATGTTATTCTTATGGGGAATAAATGAAATGTTATAAATCACTTATTTATGAATGAATTTTTGTGAAACTTGGCAAGTGGCTTTATGTAGGAGTGAGAAACATATAAATGCATTGTAAATTCACTAAGTACGTAGGTTTGCTGCGAAGGGGGGTATTTTGTATTTATTGCCTTCACTGAAATGAAAAATTCTTATCATATGGTAACATTATTTTAAGGCCCAATGAAAAAAGGTATACCTTTTGCATGCATTCTGTATGATTTTGTATCATAATTTTCTCTGCAAAGGAACGGCAACGTTAGATTTTTATATTACTACCAAAAAATGATTGTTAATCCCTGTATTATTTAACTGTTACAGTAAATATCTGTGGTCTGTGTCTTGACATGTGGTGTAACCAAGTGGACAAAACCAGAACTAACTCTCCTAGCAAGTTGGTTTTAAATGCCGTCCGTTTTGCCAGATCAGTTGCCTGAGTAGTATGTATATACACATTTTAAATGGCATGTCCATAGATACAATAACTGAAGGTTTGTTGTTAGTAATTTAAGTCCATTTATTCACTCCTTCAACAGTAGTAAAACATTAGATATTAGGTTTTTTAACCCTTTGACTGCCAAGAAAATAACGGGTGCGAGCGCCACAGCGCCAGCCGTTCCAGTGCTGTTCGTCCGCTAAGCGCCAGGCTTATAATACCGCGAGTGCGCTAGAACGCCAAGCGCATTTTGGCCGTTTTTACCTTTGCACAAAAACACTTGTCATTCCGTTATTCTTTATCGTAGAGCGATGTTTTTTACACCATTCTTTAAAGATTCCTCCAACATTGGTAAATAAAGCGCAATAGAAAACATAAAATACATTTAACATTTTTGTTAAGTTTGAACCCCAAAAGTAAATAAATAATTTATTGCTGCTTATCTACAATATTATTTTATCCTAAATTTAATTGCAAACAAAACTGTGCATAATTTACTTGGAAAAAACACTTGGTTACTGATTTTTGAGTTTTTTATGTTCAAACTACTTTTTGCTGTTTTGTACCTAAGTACATAAACTTCAGCTATTCTGTTAGTTCTGATGGTATATTGTTGTTTTTGTTACAGTTTCATTCATACGTAAAATATACAAAAATAGGCAATAAAGATATATTTTGCTATTGCTATTATTATACATGAAACATGAGAAATTGAAAAAATTATAGTGCTAAAAAATATGTTTTGACTGAAACATACCTTGATTTTTCCATGAGGTGCTGTGAAATTTAGTTATCAAAACACACTAGTACAGTAAAACCCCGTTTAACCGAAATAATGGGGGCGAGACCGTTCCGGATAACCGATTTTCCGGTTAATCCGGAATTGGTTTTTTAAGGTTAATTTCGGGAAAAAAACGCATGCAAGTTCCAGTTTTCACGTCAATTTATTAAAATAAGGACTATTTACAAGTTTACAATATAAAAGGCTATTTCTTGAAATAATCGACAATCTTTTTCTGGACCTTTTCGTCACAGCGGTTGCGGGCAGCCTTGTCTCGCCATCTTTTTATGAGTAGCAAATCAGCGGGTGTAGATTCGTGTGACTGCTCGACGAATTGGAGTGCGACCTAAAAAATACCCATATTGTACTGTGCCTACATATTATTCATTTTTATTATGAATTTAAATAAAAGGGATATTATTTAATACAATATGAATGAATAAATCCTACCTCGAAAGCATTAAAAGCAGCGTCTGCTGCTACTCAGTTGACGTCACATGCAGTCGACACATCTACGTCGTCATCTCCATCAACGGGCTCTGCTGTTTCTTGCACCATGTTCACGATGTCTCGATCGGAAAGCTCAAGTTCGGCTTCTTCTCCTTGGACCCATTCTGTGACTTCATTGTCTTCTAAGCTTTCGCATCCTGGCACTTTTTTTAACAATTGTGACAGGTTTTCGAAATCTTCGTCCTCCCAACCATCATTTGACGTCACACCATCATAAAGTTTATTCCATGCTTTTTGCAAAGTGGTTGCTTTGACTTTTTCCCAGGATTGAGCACTCCAGTACACCACTTCTTTCATTGTGACAGATTTTAGAGCCTCTGGCAAAGTCTTGTGGCCACTGTCACTTTCTTGGAGAATGTGCCTCAACAAAAACCCTCTATAATGCCGCTTCAGTGTCTCAATTACTCCCTGGTCCATGGGTTGGATTAGACTAGTGACATTGGCTGGTAGGAAATGAGCAATAATTTCACCGTCCTTCAGAAGCCCCGGATGTGTTGGAGCATTGTCAATCAATAAGATTGCTTTTAAGGGCAGCCCTTTTTCCTTTAAAATCTCTTGACTTTAGGCACAAACTGTTTGTGGAACCATTCTGTAAAAAGATCAGATGACATCCATGCGCTTTTTTGGG
Source organism: Allygus modestus (assembly GCA_963675035.1). Classification (NCBI taxonomy): domain Eukaryota; kingdom Metazoa; phylum Arthropoda; class Insecta; order Hemiptera; family Cicadellidae; genus Allygus; species Allygus modestus. Next base: position 244,818,696 of record OY776111.1, on the reverse strand, counting down.
CTCTGTAGTACACTGGAAGGGCGTTGGGAGCGATATTTTTGAGTGCCCTAGGCTTGGCTGACTTTCCTATGCACATTAATGGAAGTTTGAGTGTACCTGATGCGTTCGCTACAGTTAAAAGTGTGATTCTCACTTTTTGAATTTTATGACCAGGAGCAGAAGCCTCTTTTGTGCATGCCAAAGACTTTTTAGGCAACATCTTAAAGTTCAACCCCGTTTCGTCAGCATTAAAAATTTGGTCCTTTGCGTACCCTTTGATCATGTCTTCAAATTCTGTTTTAAACACATCAACTGCATTTTCATCTGCTGACAGTTTTTCGCCACACAAATGCAACTGACGGATTCCATATCGGGTTTTAAATCTATCAAGCCACCCGTTGCTTGCAGTGAAACCTTTTCCATCATTTCCAAGCATTTCAGATAAAAGCTTAGCCTTTTCTTGAAGAACGGGCCCAGTTATCGGAACTCCTTTCTCTCTTTGTTGAGTGAACCACAAAAACAACGATTCATTCACTTTTTCGAAATCGGAAGTTTTCATCGTTTTCCGGTTAGGAACTGTTGTAGCATTAAAAAAGTTGGTCCTTATTTTTGACCCAATCACTAACGGTTGAAGTACCTACATTGAATTCTGCAGCTACCTTCCTCAAAATCTCTCCATTTTCTATTCGTTTGATTGCTTCTAACTTATCACTAATGTTCACGACTACACGTTTTCTCTTGGTAGACATTGTGGAAATACTAGTTCTTTTAATATTTTATACTTTACAAATACGGCACTACTGTAAACTTTACAAACTTTCGTCTTCGGCAAATTTCACCACTCAATCGAAACAATAACACCGTTGTCACCACATGCAGGTTGAGAGTCTGCAGTACACTAATCCTTTAGTGCGAAATGGGTCAAGCCCCCACCCCCTCGTGACTGGTACAGGAATGTGGAAAACCCGTCAAAACAACCCCTGAGTTCAGTGACCGCCGCGGCCGGCGATGTCTCGGCGCACCATGAGTCATCCCGCCGGGCCGATCCTCTTTATTATTGATTATTTATTTCTCGTAAACCGTTCCGGTTAACCCGTGTTTCGGTTTAGCGGGGTCCGGTTAAGCGGGGTCTTACTGTACTTAGTTTTAAAACACAACTTATTGTACATAATATTTATAGCACTATAACATATGTTCTAAGAATATTTTTAAAACATAAAACACTATTTACAACAATGAGCACAACGTCTACTGGCAAGTATGTACATGGTAACACTGAGGGTGCACATCTAATTTGCAGTTCATACAAATTGTACTTGGAACGTTTGCGTTTTCCCTCAGGATTATTTTCCCTAAACAAGCAGAACAATCTTTCTGCTTTCCTTATGGGAGCTTTTCAAGGCCATATTTACCAACAGGAGCATCCCCCCCCCCGCCTTCATTTCCGGATCTTCCCGTCAACTCATCAGCAGCCAGTGCGTCGATTACATCCATCATAAATTCGTACAGACTTTTTGGGTGTTCATTACTGAGTTTATATAGAACATATGCGTTCATTCGGCCAATAACATTAAAAATCACTTTTTTCCATGGCTTCAAGCTCTTGCGCTCGTCTAGATAAGTGTAAAGCATCTGGTCTGTGTCATCTATCCCACCCATTCCCTGGTTGTACTAATGGACTACTGCGGGTTTTCGTTTGATAATTACTTTTCCATTTCTATTAATGGTATATCTAACAGTTTTAGCTTCAGCATCAGTTGATAGGACAATGAATTGTGTCTTGTTAGACTGCTTTTACCTCCAAGCCATCTGAAGTATAGGACCCTTTCGGACATATACCTTCTTACCCACTTCATATTTCCCCTTCAGTTGCCTCGGTACGCCTTTCCTGTCAATACGGAGAGTTCCTGTCAACCACGTCAGATTCTCATATAAATATCTGGCCAGCGGAATACTTGTGAAAAAGTTGTCAAGAAACAAGTGATAACCTTTCCTTAGGTAGTTGCCCATCTCAAGTAATGTTTTGACAACATTGTAGGCTTGACCGTGTTCCCTTGGTTCATTACCCTTATACATGGCACCCTTATAGGCGGAAAGAACAACACAATAATGGGTTATGGCATCACACAACACCCAAAGTTTGATTCCCCAGCGATGATGTTTTTTTCCGGCATGTACTGAGTCATTCCAATGCGTTTCTTGGTGCCCACCAAAGACTCATCAATAGATAATGCCTGCTTAGGGATGTAATGTTGTCTAAATAATCTATTAGCAAGATCGATCAAGGGTTTGAAGCGCCCACAAGGGTCATAGCCTGCTTCACCATGTTTTGGTAACAGGGAAACATCGACCATATGCAGAAATTTCAAAATCATTGTAAATCTACTCCGTGACATTAGCTTCCTGAACCAGGAGGTTGATTGGGAAGCCCTTGTGCTCCAGTAACTTTCTATTGAGGGTTTTTTATTTAGCCCCATGTTGAACACTATGGCGAAGAATGCCTTCATTTCTGACAATGTCACAGCTTTCCAATCCTTCAGCCTACTTTGAGGGGATATAACAGTTCTGGATAAATAGTTCCTGGCATATCGGTTAGTCTCCGTCACAAAAGTAGCTATCAAATTTATTGTTAGAAAAAGGTTAAGGTATGTAATTGGCTTTGATCCTGGAGGAGGACAGTGCTTAGGACCATTCAACTCAGCATATTGGAAGTTCTGCTGATAGCCAGGGTCCTCGTTTTCATTTACCTCATCCCAACTACTCTCTGGGTCAACCGGCTCTCTGGGTCTACGGTTCTGTCCTGGAACTCTAGGTCGGCGTCCTCTAGGAGCCCTACCCCTACCTCTTGTTGGATTTTGAGTAGCTTCGTCATCAGATGACATAAAATCTTCAAATAAAGGCCTAGGCCTAAAAGGTGTGGTCCTAGTGTGCTGTGGAGTATCATTGGACAATCGAGGCCTAGGGCTGTCCTCTACCTCGTCATCAGATGATGACAAATTTCCTACATTGGGCATAGGCGCAATCAGTGGATTCCGAACTGTAAAATTTACAGAAGTGGAGGGTTCATCCGGATGGTAAGTAGGACCAGCGTCCGTATCGTCCACGGTGTCGTCCGATAAACTGGAATCAATGGAATCATCCAAACTACCGTCAGAATCTCCTCCATAATCAACATCTTGAAACAAGGGATTGTCACATGCTGGTGACAGTTTTCTCTTACTCATCATGGCAACACTGATTTTGTATTTGTTACACAAATAAGAAACTGGTTATAAAAATTTACTTTTCCACTATTTACACAAATACAAACTTATTTGCACACACTAACGAAGATATAAGTAGCACCAAATAAAGAATACACACCAGTAAACACAACCGATCGTATACAAGCAGAAGGTTGGCGGGAACAGTAAACAGACCGGCAGTCACTCTACGTCTTCGCCACTGCCTTACGAATATCGAGAGTTTTCAGAACGTGTATACTATAAAAAAAGGTTTAAACAAACCAAAAGAATATGATATACAATCACAGCAAAATTCTTCATAAACACAATGGTATAAGTTTCATCGAAATACATTGGAAAATAACTGAGTAAAATGCAAAATAGTCATGAGCCTATATATAGGCTCTCGGCGTTCAACGCTCGCACGACGCCTGGCTATATTTAGGCTCTTGGCGTTCTACCACCCCACGGCGCTTGGCTATATAAAGGCTCTTGGCGGTCAACGCGATTTTGCCCAAAGCCTATATATAGGCTTACGGCGGTCAAAGGATTAATAGCAATCTTTTTTATCAGTTTAAAAAATATGGAATAGGTATGAATTTGGTCGACTCATGGGACAGTGTCTCCAATCAGATAGAATTTAGAGGAGATTCCCACCAGATTAGATAAATATACATGTTTTGATTATAAAACATCAACAAACATGATCTATTCCTAAGACAATGTCAGCCTGGAAATTTGCAATATTCTAAATTGTTGTCTTACCTTCATTTAGATGAAATGTTGTACTTGTGTACTTCTGATTAAGAATATGCCATTATTACTAGCCAAATGTTTGCTTATTGCAATAAAAATTAACCATTTCAGATTCCATTCCCAGTTTCTATCCTCTTGAAACATTCCTGTGGTTGGAGGTTTAGCTGTGCTAGTTGTATCCATCATATGATAAACAATTAACTTAGTTTTAAATCATAGCTTTCAATATCTACAAGTGATAATAAATGCTGTTTTCAGAAATCAAGTTCTACTTGAATATAATCAAGAAAAACCCAGAGTAAAAAAATAACATCAAATTATTTCACACATTACATTTCTTGATTTTGTTGAGCCAAACTAACTAAACAATCAAAATTCTGCATTAATACAAACTGACGGCAACTTTACAACTTCTTCTGTGTATTATTTACTTAACTTCGTTAGTCTGATTATTTTATTCAACTGTCTCCATGGCTGATTTATTATTTGTTTAAACGAACAATGAAACACTTTCCATTTGTTTGCTTAATTTTAGCCCACTCTTGTTTTGTTATGGTTTGAGTACTGGACTATGTTGAGATTTTTAAAGAGGTACATTTAATAAATATGAATGTGTTATATAATCAGCTGAATAGCTAAATAAAATAACTTCATCCATCTATAACTGAAACTATAATCTTGAAATACTTATAATTAAAATGGAAAATCCATTGTACCAAATTAGAAGCTGTTATACTAACAAAAACCAATCATAGCACTTCAGTATGTTTGTTACATTTCCTTCATGTATCACAATTCTGAAAATAGTAACTCTAAACTCTTATGGCTTTGCCCCTTGACCTTGAAAGTTTCAAAGTTTATCGATTGCAGTTGATGAAGTGATTTGGTCGGGTAGTTGTCTAAACAAATGTTGACATCTTCCCGCTGTAGCTGGGATTGTCAGGCCCAGTGCAAAAACTGGAACTACTACAGGGTTGCCACCAAAGTTGCATTTCAAAATTCATGCATAATTCCAGGTAAACTCGCGAGGCATTTTTTATGTATTTTTGACCGCTAAATTATTTACAATATAAATAAAAGTCCTATTTCACAAAAATTATAACTTGTTACGAAGTATATTATTTTTTTTATTAAAGTTATATCTCATATTTTGTATTCTTTCTACAAAAAATGGGTTTATATAATGGGCCAATTATACAATAATGAACTTGATTTTTCTCTCTACATTACAATATTTTAACCCTTTGCAGTCCGCCAAAAATTGTGAGGTCCTAGCCAAAAATGCTGGTACCTTTACTTATAGTACTAGCATTGACTATAGTCAATGGTACTAGCCAAAAAATACCAGGCCTTTTTAATCAATTTTGTAAGCATTTAGTAAAATGTTTTTAACTCTTTTGCCTTAACAGATAGAGCCATAATTCTTGTTTTGTTTTATTCCCTATGAAATTCTACATCCAAATATGTATAATAGTCTCATTACAAAAAATATTATTGTTTATGTTTTGCAAAATCCAACTTTTGAACACAAATAGCTAAAAAAAAAACCATTGAGCCCATATATACTATTGGTATTCTCAAGTTCCCTACTTAGTTCTAAACCAAACAAAACAAATGTCATGCACCTACCTTGAAAAATAAAGAAGTTGTAGACAAATTTGTAAATTGTGGCGAAATCCGCCAAAATGGTATATTCTTGATAAATTAGGGTTTATACACCACCGTAACACAAATCACAACATTTTTCAACTGTTTTCCTCAAAGACATAAACTATAGTATTGTAAAATTAATTTCTACTAAAAAAGTCAACAAAATTTTTAAAATAAGTTTAATAGGCTTAGCACTCCTTTTTTATGCACCGAATAAGGAAATACAATTTTTTGTGTTATTCATGTAAGCAAATCAACTCAACTTTGTTCTTTCTACAAAAAGTACATGATAAAATGTCATAAGATCACACAATCTATACTTATTTAATAGGCGAGCAGGTGTTTTGTGACAATCACTCCTCCTAAACTACTGAACCGATTTTCATGTTTTTTGGTGTCATTGGAAAGAGCCTAACGTGAAGTTGTGCAGGAAACTTTTTTTATAGAAAAATAATTTGTGAGTGAGGCCCTGGGGCTCCTTAAAGTTGAATTTTTCCCATAAGCTTAACATTGGGAAATAACTATAAGTTTTAAGCAATCAGCTGGATAGAGTAAACACAGTTAATCAGCAGGCCATGTTGGCTTTGGAACGGTAACACAATATTTATACGGGAATATCAGTATAATATTACGTTGTGATCGCGAGCAAAGCTGCAACAGGCTACTAGTAAAAATAACTAGGCTATTTACAAACAGGATTTTGCATCTTTATGCACTTTTATGTTTGTTGAACCATATGAACATAATATGTTCATATAACATATGTTAAACATATGTTATATGAAAATATTGAAACATATGAAACATATGAAACATATGACAAGCAACAAATAAATTGCTTCGTCATAAGAAAAAAGGGCATAGAGTAATACTTAACAACTCTAATACCAAAATATTAGCGCGTTTGTATAATTTATAAAGCCAGTAAGTATGATCGATTTTACGTACGTCCAAAAAATCGGACGTTGGACTTTTTGGCATACTTCGCGGACGTCCGATATATCGGACCACGGACTTTTTGGCATAAACAGCGACGTCCGATATATCGGACGTCGGACTGCAAAGGGTTAATTGATAGGAGGGGGAAATTTGAGTCAACAGAAACACCCAATTACATATAATTCCATTTAACTTTGACCATATACTATCTATTATAAGAATAAGAAAATAGTATATACCATTATTTTTTGTGTGTGTCTATTGACGACGACGGCGTATTTTTCAATGTTCATGATACGGAGTGGGCCCAAACCCTGATCTCGTTACTATCCAAACTAAACATTTTCTTAGAAAGCATTATTATGGCAGCTGGATCCAGTTTTGAACTTTCCAAACCTTTTCAAGATTTTTGCTGGGAATCAATCTGACAACAAATCTCAGATTATTAAGCAATCGCCCTGACCACTTATACACTACCCAGCCAATTATGCTTTAAAAAATTATCCAGTGACTACAAACACTACATATTAGAAACTGAGCTCTGTATAAACGATTAACAATTTTAACCAGCCCGCAATTAATTACAAATGAGCCACTTATATTACCCATTGTTTGTACAAGGAAATTAATTTATTGATCTTAATAAAAAAAATTGGTCGACAGTCACAACTGCATTTCGTAAAGTTACCTCAACAATAGCTCTCACACTCACATGGCTAACGTCACCGACCATCTGGAACGCATCGCTAATGTCACCGACCATCGGGAACGCATCGCTAACGTCACCAACCATCAAGAACGTAACGCTAACGTTGCCGATCATCGAGAATACATCTCTAACGTCGCTGTCAATCGAAAACGCATCGCTAACTTCGCCTATTATTCAGAACGCGTTACGCAATCGCTGACGATCGCGATCTTAAATTCCCGGTTCAGCCGAAAATTCCTGCATAATCCACACATTTTTTCCTGGTCACCAAAGTTCATGCATAATTCCCGGTTTTCCAGGTATTCCCGGTCGGTGGCAACCCTGTATTTGAGCCTAAGGGAAGGAGTCCTGTAGTTGGAGGTTTTCACAACCCCAAAAGACACATCTATAGAGTAAGAGTTTTTGATTAATATCAAACATTGTAAACAAAATAATAGTCTAGTTTAAAAGACATAAAAACGCCAAATAAATCAAGACTTCCTTTAATAATATAGGGGGATATACTTGATTTCTACAAAATCGTGCGTACTCTACATGCTTGATTTTCTGCATGCTAACTCTAAAATATAATTTGAATAAAAAGAAAAACAATTGAAAAGCCAGGAAAGGGAAGAACAGGGCTGGCTAGAGTAAACATCAACATGTATTTTTCGATAAGTTCAGTTGTAATATTTTTCAAATTATGAGATCTAGCTGGATATTTTTAATTCAAACACCAAACACATGTACAGTAGAGAAATACAATAGAATCTTGATTGAAGTCCGAGATGTCCTAAATTAAAAATTGAAATATTAATCTGACATGACCTCCTTCCAGGTCGGTTTAGCCAATGTCCTACCAAGTCGGCCAATGATCTTTGCTGCGAGTGTGAAAGAGAGTGTGCACTATGGTCAGGACAGGGGTAGGTTGGCATAGGAGTTGTCAGTTTGCTGTCAGTACTGACATAGATTCTATTGTTTTACAGTGCTGTGCAGAACCTCTATTGCAGTCATATAGGAATTGTTCTTACATTAAGCATTGTGAAATATTTATGCCTTTTTTCACAAAAGAAGATAAAAAAATTTTCTTATTATTAGTCTGTAGTTAATTTAGTGGTTTTGGTGCAGTTTAGTTGCTATCTAGATCAATTTTACAAAACACAATTTCTTAGAGTAATTAAAAAAAAGTGTTCTTGGTACAAAATGAACACACAAATCAATTTAAAAATTCATTTTTTTTTTAATCTCAAAGCTATCTTTAAATCCAGATCAGAAAAAAAGTCCTAGTACGAGAATAAAATACCCCCGTCGCAGCAAACCTGCATACTCAGCGAATTTCCAATGGAGATATAAATGTCTTAATACTACATAAAGTCACTTACCAAGTTTCATAAAAATATATTTACAAATAAGCAATATATACAATTTTAATTATTCCCCATAAGAATAACATAAGGGCTGAGTACGCAGGTTTGCTGCTACAAGAGCCTTTGACAAAAAATTGTTTTTTTTTTTAGCAAATACCAATGCACCACAACTAAATGAAGCCGTATACCAAGTTTAATCAGTGTAGGTTCATAAATAAGCGAGATATAAAATTTTTCTTTTCTTCCATAAGAATAACATTAGACAGCGTACTTGTTTAGCACTTTCAATATCTCGGTAACCAATTGACGTAGAGGAATGATCAAAATACCAAATTGTGTGTTTTTTTAAGCTGAATACAATGATAAAAACTAAAATTTGACTATTTCCAAAATTATATATACAAAATTCAAAAACCCACTTTTGGGGTACAAAACCCCCCCAAAATACCCCTTCGGATGGAGCGATCTGGCTGGTTTTCTAACTTAGAGTCATAAATGTTGCTTTACACGTTTATACCAAATTTCATCAAAATCGGATAATTTTTACGAGAGTTATCGTGCTCACGGACACATATATATACATATATCTACAGTTTCAAACGAATGGTGTTTTTGGGGTCTGGGGACCTCAAAACGAAAAGTTATCATGGTCCCGGGCCTAGGTCTTACCATGCCGACTACGGTAATAGTTTCTTCCCTGTAGGAGAAATTCGCTAAAACTACAAAGACACCATTCAATCTAGTGTTTGTGTGCCTTCCTCAATGTGTGCTTTATTAGATGCGATGGTCGGAATTGCAGCAGTGTAACCACTCATCAGATAAGCAAGTTATACACAAGATGATAATACTGAAAAAATGGACTGTTGCATGCAGGCACAAACAAATTGAGGTATGGTTATGGAGAAGGAACCTGACATATAAGTTATATAAGTTCCAAGGCAAGCAAATACCCACCGTGCTTTTCATCTGATAGGTCCTCAATTTACATTACACTCAACTGTTTAATGGAAGTTCAACTCAAAGAATGTTCTTAAAAATCCACTATTTCACAAGCAATTAATCTTTTAACTTATTTAAAACAATAAATATATAAATTATACATTCCTTACAAATTGAAAAGTAAGAGACCAGGGTGGGAGTAATGATGTAAAAATAGCAAAAATGATATTTTATTCACAACTAAACAATGTTCATGCACTAATGTACTGTTAGCAGTCTTATGAAACTAGTTTTCTTAGTATAATAACACATTACCTTTATATGTTATGAATGCATTTAAATTATTTCATTCAATTATTTAGTAGTTGCTAGTTGTTATCACTGAAGGAGTTTAATCACATGCAATATTCACATGAATGAGAAGCTACTGCCAAGTGCAGAGATAGGGGGAATCACCTGGACGTGCGTTGGAGTCTATCCTCTTGCCCTCTAGGCTGAGAGGCTCCCGCAGGTTGACTCCTCGCGACTCTGCGATCGCTGCCAGCCTCTCCAGCAGGTCCGAGACTGTCATTCGCTGCTCCGGGTTCACTTGGAGACAGCCTCCTGTAACATGACAAACATGGTACAATAAGCATTCAACTCTGCTTTCTTATCATATAACTGACCTATATAAAAAGACATATTTAAAATATAGAAAGGATTCAAATAAGAACACGGAGTAAAAACTGTTGAGTATAGGCTAAAAACTCCTTTGGCCATGTTTTCAGTTCACTAACAATAAAGCAAGGAGACTCACTGATAAGAGGATGAAAGTCGGAGTATTTGACTTCGCCAGGGGGAATAGTGTAGTTGGCATTGAGGATCCTCAGCTTGGCAGAGTCCTCAAACGGATGCTTGTTGAAGCAGAACATGTACAGCATGCAGCCCAGGGCCCACACATCACTGGCTGTCGTGATGGGGTAGTTGTTCCAGGTGTCCACCATCTCCGGGGCTCTGTACATGGGCGTTGTGCACCGATTCATCTGTAACACAAATACTGTCAAACCTCCGAAGGTAAAAAACACTTATCAAAGTTATCAAAGAAGAAAGAACCACAATCAAATGACCTCTTAATTTTCTTACAGACAGATTAATCTCTGAAAAAAAACTTAGAGAAAAAGAACCTGTATTGGTCTAAATTTTGTTGAAGATGGTTTGTCATTATTACCTTAAGGTTGGAAGAAATTGTTGTAAGTTTTTAAAATTAGTAGTATGGTAATAGTGTTTTCTATATACTGGATCTGTCACACAGATAGGGCTGTGCGAGTAGTGATTTTTTTAATCGAGTTGAGTCGAGTCATGCCAATTATTTTTGAGTTTTGAGTATTTTGAAGCGAGTATTTGCCATCAGTTGGTAGTTTCAAATAGTGCAATGGAATTTGGATACCACCCTAGATTTGATAATCTAAACATGACTTCTAACTAATACACGAGTAGCAATACAAAGTTTTGGCCAGTACAATCAAACTGGATTACGTTTTGACAAACAAACCACAGTTTGACATTCGTTTTGGCCGATAAAACACAGTTGGGTTATCATTTGGCCTATATCACCTGGTCCAAACATCAATTATAATCAATAATAGATGACGAAATCGTTAGTTATGGCCAATATTAAGTGGCCCGGTTGCCACTTTTGCCGATATTATGTACACCGTCGTCATTTTCGGCTTTTATTACATGATCCAGTCATAATTTTTGGCCAAAATTCTGCGGTCCGATGGTCATTTTCGGCCGATTTTACATGATGCGATTGCCTTTTGCGACCGTACTACACGTTTTGGCCGGTCGCAATCGTTAGCGGTCGTCCGGAAATCGGCGGGAAACACTCGCTCTAACTTTCGAGTATTTTTTTCAAAACTCCGAGTCAAGTTTGAGTATTAAAATACTAGACCGAAAACTCAAAGTTTCGAGTACTCACACACCCCTTCACACAGACATAGGTAAAAAAACCATACGTCTGTGTTTAAAACAGTAGTCCAGCAGTTGAAGTTGCTAAAGCAGTGGCCTTAGCTAGACCGGGCTAATCATATCGATGTAACACATAGAAAGCTACTAACTGCAGATCGAGTATATTCTCATGGGAATTCACCTATATTTTTAAATGAGGTACAATATAACAAGATATTTGTTCACCTGATCTTCGAGCATTGCTCTCTGCTGGGCCGTCCAGTTGTTGTCGGGGTGGAATGACTGGGTTGTGGCACTCCCAAAATCACAAAGCTTGATTTTACCTTCACTGTCCAATAACAAATTTTCTATCTGCAAATAAACAATGTTGGGTCAAAACAAAAATCCAAGTATAGGTTTTAAAATCTGATCCAGAATTATCTTTGCGATAAGATTAACAAAATAATGCCTTTCAAAGTCAATAATAATGTAAAAATTGTAGATTTAATCTAATATCAAACCTAATAAGATATGGTAAGGTATAATAAGAATAGTCAAGTACCCACTTCTACAGTTAACTTATTTGCGCTCTGCCGCTTAATTTGTACTCTGTGAGTCCAGGGGTAGATGGTTTAACGAGTTCTTTGTCATATATTTTTAAGGTAGTGGTTGGATAGGAGGATTTTTTTGTTATGCTTTTCAGGTAGCCCAGAAAAGTAGGACATAAATTGGATAAATTCACAAAGTTGAGGCACAATGGAATTAAAAATACATAAAAGTCAAACATAATTCTCAACTCTTGTATAGATAGGCTGGATAAGGCCCCAGCTGATTAAGATAGAGAAACAAACATTTCCACAATGAATATACTGGACGGTTATAAGCTAAGCCAAAAGACTGCAGCCAATGACAGTGTGTCCAAATCAATCAGGACACAGGTGCCAAAAGTTAATAGTACAAAATTAAAATATAACAGTAAACATTGCATAATAATTAATTATTATATTATCTATAACAGTAGCAGCTCAAGCGAGAAATGATTGACGAGCGTACTTTCTTAGATCACCACCAGAATGCGCTGCTCAGTTGTTCATTGCTCCTTGACTTGTAATTCTTAACTGTTATAACTTGTAACTCTTGTACCATCCATGGTTTTAGCCCCTGAGCTGTAGATATTATGTAAGACCAAATTATTTACGTACCGTCAGTCAGCTCAGATTGGAGAAAAACATGATTAGTACATGTGTCAATCCAATTCCATCATCATTATATGAGCTTCATTGTTTATATCGAAGTTGATTAACCAGATGGCTTCGTCAGAATGAATTAAAACACAAAGTAGGGGTGTGCGAGTAGTGATTTTTTTAATCGAGTCGAGTAGTGCCAATTATTTTTGAGTTTCGAGTATTTTCGAGCGAGTATTTGCCATCAGTTGGTAGTTTAAAATAGTGTAATGAAATTTGGATACCACCCTAGATTTGATAATCTAAACATGGTTTCTAACTAATATATGAGTAGCAATACAAAGTTTTGGCCAGTACAATCAAACTGGATTACGTATTGACAAACAAAACATGGTTTGACAATCGTTTCCGGCCGATAAAACAGGGTCCGGATGCCATTTGGCCAATTTCACCTGGTCCAGACATCGCTTATAATCAATATTAGATGATGAAATCGTTAGTTAGGCTGAAATTACGCGGTCCCATTGTCATTTTCGGTCGATTTTACGTGATGCGATCACTAAGCAATATGTTATACCTGGAGTCACCACTCCATGGTGAAAAAGCATGGTCGTTATGTTGGCCAGATGTGTTTTTGACATTTTGGTGATATAGTTATTTTATTTCCTATTGGTTGAAATTTTGACATCGTCCACCCAATATATTTTGATTGGTCCAGTCAACATCAAGGTGACAACACAATAGAGTAAAAAGTTAGTGTTGACGGCACGTTTTTGGAAAATATTTAGTCAGAGTAGTGACTCCAGATATAACATAGAGCTCAGTGAATGTGGTCGCCTTTTAGGCCGTTACTACGCATTTTGGCAAGTTGCAATTGATTATGCGATTGCCTTTTGTGGCCGTTACTACACGTTTTGGCTGGTAGCAATCGTTCGCGGACGTCATTTTCGGCCGATTTTACGTGATGCGATCGCCTTTTGCAGCTGTTACTACGCATTTAGCCCGGTCGTAATTGTTCGCGGTCGACATTTTCAGCCGATTTTACATGATGCGATTGCCTTTTGCGGCCGTTACTATGCATTTTGGCCGGTCACAATCGTTAGCTATCATCCAGAAATCGGCAGGAAATACTCGCTCGAACTTTCGAATAGTTTTCAAAACTTCGAGTAGAGTCCGAGGATTAAAATAATCGGCTGAAAACTTGAAGTTTCGAGTACTCGCACACCCCTAACACAAAGCCATCTGGTTAATCGACTTCAATATACACAAGCTGACAATAATGCAATTGCATCGAAACATGTACCGGTACTAATCATGGTTTCCCCAATTTGAGCTGACTGATGGTACGTAAGTAATTTAGTCTTACATGTTTACAGTGTGTCGTAGGAGCTCAGTGGATATGGTATAAAATTCTCGATCATTTGGTCTTGGGTTCAAATCTATTTTATGTTTGAAATAATTTTCTAACATTACTTTGATAATTGTTTACACAGATCATTTGTAATACAGGGTTAGGCAAAAGTCTGGAACCCCCCATTAACTTTAAAACGGATCACGTCAAAGAAACTAAACGAAGCACACCTTTATATGAAATGAAAATGCACTTTTTGGTCGGTATTTCAATTTTGCCCGGGACCCCAAAATGGGGTATTTTGGGGGCAACTTCAAAATTTTAATTGTGAAGCCCCATCAAAATACACATCATTTTAAAGGACTTTATAAAAGAAGATCGGCGAAAACTAGACCTCTCTATCTCAATCCAGGACAAAATGGTGACAACTTGAAAATGCATCGCACAATTTAATAACCTCTTTAGAAGTTTCTTGATGAAACAGTTGATAAAAGTGCAAACTAAATTTTTATTAAAAAGCCAAACATTATTAGAAGAAATTTACATTACAATTCTAATTAATCACAAACCTTCTGTATGGCTTAGAAAAACAATATGGCTTAGGGAAACAATATCTTAACATTAATAATTATCATCAAATTTTATTGCTCCTACTCACCTAATTTCCTTATAAAAGATGCTCGAATTGCTCCCCTTGTACTGTCTGGACATGTGCTAGCCTGTTGTAAAAATGTGAAACAGCACGTAGAATGGATTCTCGTGGAACATTTTGAATTTCCTCAACTATTCTGTTCCTGAGATCATTGATGCACTGTGGTTTGGTTTTATACACATTATCTTTCATGTGGCCCCATGCAAAGTAACCGAGTGGTGACAAATCAGGTGACCTTGTAGGCCACTCGACAGCACCTCGTCTCCCTATCCAACGATTTGGAAACATGTTGTTCAAATACGTGCGGACATCCCGGCCATAGTGTGGAGGCTCTTCTTGCTGGAACCAAATCTGATCACAGTTATTAGTTGCTAACTGAACAGCGGGAATAATCTGCTGTTGGAGCATTGTCAGGTACACTGCGGAGTTAAGATTTCCTTCAATGAAGAACGGTCCGATAAATCTATCTCCTACAATACCAAGCCAATCATTTAATTTTTCCGGATGTTGTGTATGTTGTTCTCTCATCCAGCGAAGGTTTACATCAGACCAATAGCAACAATTATGCCTGTTGACATTTCTGTTTATCATAAAAGTTGCTTCATCCGAGATAACAATGTTATTTAATCTAATAGTATTGTCATCAATATTTTCCAACATTACCTCGCCAAATTCTACTCAACGATCAGTCATCCTCAGACAGTTCCTGAACTAAATGAAGTTTGTATGCTTTAAAACCGCTGTTGTGTAAAACTCTACCCACTGATCTTTGGGAGATCTCTACACTTTGGGCAACAACATTTATTGAGACATGGGGATTTTCTACAACAGATGCAAAACATCCAATGACTTTTCTTCGTCTGTAGCAGTTTTCGGTCTTCCTGATCTGGGATGGTCCTTGACACTGCCTGTCTCTTCAAAACGTTGAACAGTTTTTATTACTACTGATTTTGAAATAGGGTTACGATCAGGAAAAGAATCATTAAATAAGTTCTTTACCTGTTCATAACTTCTGATTTTGTCACCATATCCTCGCATAATTAGTATAGTGATCCGCTCTTGTTCACTTAGCTCCATTTTACAGTAAAATTATAAAACACACCACATTTGCTAGTGGTTAGTCTCACCCAAATGCCAGTCTGATAGTAACTGATAAGGTTGTGGTCCTAGAATGTCAAAGCCGGTGAAAGTTTGCTTCAAGAGTTATTGTTTGCCAATGCAGGTTTTTCCAGTAATGCGGATGGTTTTCCTCAATGTACAATAATTGTAAGTGAACTAATAAAATGTCTCTGGGAGTAGATGACAAAGTCTGGTTTGCACAATTTGTCTTTTTTTATAAAGACCTCAAAAATGATGAGCCACTCAAGGCGTCTTTACATGTAAATTTTTTTAGCTGCCCCCACAAATACCCCATTTTGGAGACACAGTTTAAAGAATTTAAAATACAAAATTTATTCCTCTAAAAGGTAAATTCAAATGAATAAATTCATTGTAAATAAGCCATAATTAATTTTACTTACTACTTACTCAATTTCAAAACAGAGCTACTGACGTCTGCATGAAAAGTGTGTTCTCTCGCGCTTATGACAATTTCATACCTGGATACCACCATTTTGTCCTGGATTGAGATAGAGAGGTCTAGTTTTCGCCGATCTTCTTCTTTTATAAAGACCTTTAAAATGATGTGTATTTTGATGGGGCTTCACAATTAAAATTTTGAAGTTGCCCCCAAAATACCCCATTTTGGGGTCCCGGGCAAAATTGAAATACCGACCAAAAAGTGCATATTCATTTCATATAAAGGTGCGCTTAGTTTAGTTTCTTTGACGTGATCCGTTTTAAAGTTAAGGGGGGGTTCCAGACTTTTGCCTAACCCTGTATATAGGTTTAGTTATTTTGGAGTTTTAAAATCAATTTAAAGGCATAGTTGGCTGGTGGGAATTGGCATCTTATAATGTTATGTAACGCTGAGTTAGTACTGTATTGAGATCACTTGATGGCAGCTAGAAAATTTCCCCCACAACAGTCCTTTCTTACTTATGCCATTGGACAAAGTGCTTTTATTAGTTTTTATTGCAACACAGTTTTTGCAAGTTTTTTTATCACAGCTGATCGTTAAACGTCATTATTTTTCATTGATAGTATTGGCCTATAGCCATTTTATAGAGCTTAAAAAACAATAATTTAGTATTTTTGAATCATTAAGCTAGAGGTTAAGTAGTGGTGGAGAAAAGTAAAACAATGTGGCCATAAAATTTCCCATGTTAATCTTATGGGAATACGGTTTTTAGATTTTCCTCAGATAATTTTACTAAAAACTTCACATTTTTTTCTACCAATAAGTTTAGCTCTACAAAACAATCATTTTGGTGTTTTGTTATTCTACGTCCAACCCTTGCAGAGATATTCAAAGTGCTAAACACAGTACGTTGTCCAATGTTATCCTTATGGAGAATAAATAAAATCTGATATCTCGATTATTTATGAATGTATATTGATGAAACTTTGTATGTGGCTTCAACTTGTCGTAGTATAATTGATTTTTGCACAAAAAAATGGTTTTTGTTGATTTTTCACTTAGCAGCAAACCTGCATACTAGCCCCCTGTGTTGTTCATATGGAGAATAAGTAAAGTTTGATATCTCCCTTAGTTATGGACCTAAATTAATAAAACTTGGTATGTAGCTTCACCTGGTTGAGTTATATTGATAATTGCAAAAAAACACATCTCTTAACTTCCTCGTTGCAGCAAACCTGCAAACTCAGCTCTAATGTTATTCTTATGGAGAATAAATAAAATGCTCTTATTAATGAATGTATTTTTGTGAAACTTGGTAAGTGGCTCTAGGTAGTAGTGAGACCCAAATATATGCATTGGAAATTCGCTGAGTACGCAGGTTTGCTGCGACGGGAGTATTTTTTTGTTGTCCTGGACAACCAGCCACCAGAATGTTTTTCCTTTGGTCTTTTACTCCTAATCAGGTAAGGTTCGGTTGGTTTTATATATGAGTATTTTGGTAGGTCATTTGTCACTTAATTAGTCAGTTATTTTGTTTATGTTTTGTAATGTTGACGATATGCCAGTGCTTTCTGGTGGTGATTTAAGAAATTACTCTTGTCTATTGTTCCTCCCCTGAATCACATGCATGTAGAACCTGCCTTCAAGTGCAGTGTTATTTTGGAACAAGGACAGTTTCATAAGCAGTCACCACAGGCCTAATCATATAAACTAATCATGCTGGGATTTTTCTCTATTTTAGAGCACTGCAGAGCATTGAAAGGCGTCTGAATTTTTGTTTACAACAAAGTCCATCACAATTTACTTTCCTTAAAAAGAGTAGGCTACAAAGAAACATTCCTTAATATTACCTCAAAATTGGTCTGGCTTTTGGTAAAAATTCTGTAATAGGTTAGCTAATACAAAGTTGTGCATTTGTAGGTTTTCAAAAAACCAAGAAAGGGATCAAAGACTAAGAAATTATATCAAGCTATTAATGACAACGACCACACACTTGTATGTGTTGTAAGGGAAATATGAATGACTTATAATGTAGGCTGTGTGAGATGCCTTAATTTTGTCACATAACATAATTGAAGGTCTTTCTTATTAGCTTTCACTATCGCAATTTAACTAAAAAAATCTTCAGGTTATATTATTTACAAATAAAAATTCATTTATTCCACATATATAAAAAAACTAATACGGGATGTAATAACCCGTAATATGCTAGTAAAAAAGTTTTTAAAATTTAATACTTGAGGGTGATTTTAAGATAATTATCTATGCACAGATATAATTACAATTTTATTGACTTAGATGTACAACACTGGTCCTGACCTTGAGGTCCCGATGTATGACGGCAGGGTTCTGGTTGTGCATGTGCTTGACGGCTTGGCACACCTGCCAGAACACTCGACAGACGATGTCTGGTGGCAAGGGGGTGGTGCGTGAGGTTAGTACGTCTATCAGGCTGCCACCTGAAACAAACTCTTGTCAAAACAAACACGCTAATTTGTATTTGTAACTCAGCAGTAAAGCGATATCATATATTATGATAATTTATACACTGTCTCAACCATGACATATTTATGTTGCAACAAACTTCTTAATTCTTGAATATACAAATTTAGCTCAGCTGTTTAAATTAACTTTGTCTTTGCAACAGGAGAGAATGGTGCTGCTATACAAGTTTCATAGGTTTAAGACTTGTTAAAACTCAGGGTTCCACAGGTTTTCAAAGAAGATTTGTTCATAACACTTGCCACATCAAATAAACACATCATGTAGGTGCTAAGCTGCATTTGGTCAAATTTGTCATATTTCCTATACTTTCAGTATGCACTCCAGTTTTTGAGCACTCCAGTGTGTTGAACTGATAAAAATTGAGCACTGCTCAACACATCTTCAAAACAGAAGATTACAATATGTGTATACCCTTAAAAGGTTTTACTAAGTTTCAGATTGTTGCAAGAGTGCTAATAAAATATTTTGAAAACTGCAAACAGTCACACTTGTACAGAATCTGTGCAACTGGCCTTCTGAAAAAAAAAAAAAATCAAGAACAAATCAATAAAGTGAGAAAATCACACTAGGTATAATTACTTACTGGAAGTGCCACATATCAAGCTAGAAATAAAGAAGAGATTTACATACTTTGGACAAAAATAATATAATACTCTTCCAAAGCAAATTAAATTCTTTAGAAACAAAGGTGTGGGAAGAAATGTTTGTCACATATTAATGACAGAGCAGTTCCAAAAATAATTAAAAAACCATTATTTTTCTAAACGATTTTTTTGAGAATCGTTCATTAACCCTTCTAGGGCTTTTGATGGATATATCCATCTAATTTTCTTTCCGATCTGGGCCAAAGACGGATATATCCGTCTCGTTTTCTTTCCGTTCAGGGCCAAAGACGGATATATCCGTCAACATTACCTAACACAAAAACAATTTGTATTTGTTATTTGTATGAGCATGTCAGTTAGTTAACATATAATTAGTTGTTTACAAAATTTCAGATTGCTTTAAATATGGGTATTTTAGTGCTAGGAGTTGGTAACAGTACTTGAGTATCTTTGCTGACGAAAGACAGATATCTTCGTCCTCCTTTTTTAGCTATAAAACATACAGACAATTTATTTCAGAAAAAAAATCTGTCTTTACATAACCTATGATCTATTAAAAAACACAAAAATGTTTAAAACAAAAAGTTCATATTGCATAGTTTACCTTAAAACTATTATGCCCTACGTCACAGTTAAATTTAGCTCTGGAAGGGTTAAACAACTTACTGGGTATACTTTTTTTACTTGATTTATTTTTTAAAAGAGGAAGTTTAAGTTAGTAAGGAAGTTTTTTAGCTGACTTTAGACAAATTTGTTGTAGATGATATTTTAAAATGTCAAAATGATGCATCGGTAAATAATATCATACATGTTTGGATTTTGATATATTAACACTGCCCTTACGAGGCTAATATCAAAGGTGGCTTGCAGTATTGAAGACTCTTAAGTACCCATGTGATACATAAACTAATAAATTTATAATAAGTTTTACATGGGATACATGTGATTTGGACATTGGTTGTGAGTGACTTTTTTTGGCACCGAGTGTTGGTTATTGTTTGTTTTGGGGGGACTAGGAGGCCCCAGCATAGCCAGCTAGGCATGTCTCCCTTTGGGATATTATGCAGCCACCGGAAAGAGGGAAAAGAGGGGTGGGAAAGGTGGTAGGACGGGGTCAGAAAGGGAGAGAGAACCTTACCTAGCTCCCAGGCTCTGTGGGTGACATAACCTCAGGACGATTCACCCTTTAACCCCTGGACGACCCCCTGTTGGTTAGCTTGAGAAATGTTTATTCTCTGTATTAAGAGGGTCATTAAGAGTTGGTTAAATTGTGTCCGTGTCATTATGTGTCCAAGCAACTTAAATTTTCCTTGTCCGATGACGAAAAATTAATTGAACTAATTGCAGGACATGAGTTTATGTGGATTACTGCTGCTCCAGATTTTAAGAATGCTTTGAAAAGAGACATGCTATGGAATGAATTAGGAGGAATGTTAAATACAACTGTTCAGAGAAATATAAATGTACTTTTATTTAATTATACATAGATAACATTTACAGTCACATTTCCTATTTTTAACTAGTAGAAATTAACATTCCATAGCAAAATCTGTTTCATCGTCGAAGTCTTCAATGAGTGAAGACAACTACACAGCACACATTTTACTTGATTTTAAACTTATTTAACACATGCATGGCGACTATACCGTCAATAGACTCTGGGCTAGTGGCGCGTGCGCACCTCAACTCCGGGGTAATCGCAGTTTAGGTAAACGCTCTTGCCGAAAAACGCAGGTGCACAGAACATCCTGCGAGATTCAAAAATAAGCAACAGAATTCCACCACGTTATTTGGCAGCTAGGAAATCTCGCCTTAAATTGGTATCATTGGAAAACCGGCCTATGGAAAAGTTCAGACTAGCAAGTCCTCTTTATGACTTAACCTCTAAGAAATCAAGTAATTTTGGGCTTGATAAATAGTCGATTTCAAGAATAATTTTAATTTAACTGACTTTTAAAACATAAAAATGAAAAAAAAAAAACTTAGAACTTTGCAACTAACAGGGCTTAATCAAAATAGCTTGTTTAGGCCCTTAACCCTTTGAGTGCTAAGCTTCTGAAAGGAGTAGTTGAATCCGTGATGTTTTGTTGATTTTTTTAATATATTGAACGCCCGAACAGTTAAAATTAATAAAAATGTGCTTCCGCTGGACACACACAGTAAAGGATAGGTAAAAAGTAGCAAAACACCTGATCAGATGTGCAACTCACAAAGAATCCAACCATCCCGTCAGCATGGACCCGAGCCGTCCACCGTTTGCTTAAGGTCCGCCCTCCCCTTCAACTCTGCCACAGACAGGTGAACTCTCCATGAGTTGCACATAAAAACCACCGACTGTGACGGGATTCGAATCCTCGATCCAAGTGTTACCCCGGCCGGGAAGGTAACGCCTTAGACCGCACAGCCACTGGTCAGGCTAGCAGCTGCAGTGGATCAGTTGGTATTATAGAGACTAGGCGCTGGACGAGGTAGTTCAATTCGTGTCTACCAGGTTTCACCACATGTCAGACTCAGACTGCAGACTGAGCGCCTAACGGTACAATCGCTTATGAAGCAGTAACAGTGTTTATTGATAACAGATTCAAAAGACGATATATCGGGCCATAGCACTGAAAGGGTTAACTATATTTGTATTTCTAATTTTAACGTATAATCTAGTGAGACCTACCAACACAGAGCTCAGTCAGAATTAAGTACTCAGCCATGCCGTGTCCTGACTGGTTCTTGTCGATAAAGGCAGCAGATAAGAACTGTATAATGTGGGGGTGTCCAGCAAGCTGCTTCTGTCACAAAGGCTTAGGAAAAACATGTGTAACAAGTTGGGAAATCTTATCTATAAATATAACACTGCTATGTAGAAACACTGTACAGTAAAACACTTTAAAATCTACTAATATTACCTTAAATTAATCAGGGTGAGTGTGTATATCAAATATTTGTTTACACGGAGGTGTCAGAGGGGTGGATAAAAAATAGGCCTTTACAAATGTAAGAAAATAATTGAAACTTCCAAATGGTTGCATGTGAGTTAATGGAATTGCTTCATTTAAATCATTTTCACCTAGAACCAAAAAAGTAATTAAATGAACTGTGGTGATTCAGAGACTAATAAAAAATGAAAATGAGTGAACTTAAATTTTGTTTAAACACTCATAGTATCAAAACAAACTTAATTCACATGACCTCCTCAAAGAACTAAACTATGTGTACGCTCATTCCTCACTTGTAAGTATAATCAAAACATATTAACAAATTTGAATTGTGCCTAAAAAAAATCAAATTTGATTTGAATCATGTCATCAGAGTTTTCTCCTGTCTGTTTTATTTAATGACTGAATACATTAAAAAGTAAGTAAACTAGCCTTAGGCTTATGCTGTAAAGGCAGAGAATATATAGTGTTCGACTGCCTGAAATTACATTGTGAACAAACATAAAATGGTTAGTTGCTTCGTTTATTCTTGGCTAGTGATTTCTCCACACAGTCGGTATGCTGAGGTAGCTCAGTGGATATACTTAGCACTAACTCACTGAATCTAACTTCTACTTTCTACCCCTTATACATAGTATATTTGGAGAAAGTACTGTTTTCGCCAACATTTTCAAATTTTTGAGTCATTAGTGGAAATATTCATTTTAATGGGATCTGATTCTAAAAAAACTGTTTTCGGAGTGATGTCTGTGTGTCTGTCTGGATATGTACAGAGCTGGAGACCGCACCCGTGGTCCGATTTTGATGAAATCTGGCATGTAGGTACCCCCATGGCAGAACAACGGGCGACAGTGCGACTTTGTCGCAAAAAGAAAGCGAGGGCTGCAGAAAGATCAGCCACATAACATTACGGCTACAGACAAACAAAATGTTTCAATAAAAGTTATTGCTACAGAAAAATTCTCCACCCTGCAAAAATGCGCAGTCTAATGCTACAGTCAGGAATACGATCCGCAAGTCCGCAAGTGTGGACAATTACTTGTTGAATGACAATGAATGTACTGGCTGGGAGTGAGCGATCTGAGCGATGTCCGATACTTATCGTATCATTCCACAATGTTGTGATATGACAAGATACGACAGAATATTTCGATGGTGGATTTGGGAAGCGATGTATACAGTAAATTTTGATACTTCAAATTGCATCAGCACATAAAAAAAATAAATCCTATGTTTTTGAGTGCTTGTTTTGGAATCAAAACACATTATATAAGAGAACCCTGTAATATGTGAACGACACAATATGTCAACAACGATGCAATGTTAATGATACCGCACACTACACAAGCCTGATACGATACGGCAGTACAATATTTGATCGATACGATATTTTATTGAATCGGGATGTTCGTATTCGCATGTAGTGCCAGTGCCACTGCGCATTGCTCGGATAGGTCACGTGATCGTGCGGCTCCAAAGGCTCCAATAGTAACACTAATACATTTTGTTTCTGATTCTACCAACAGAAAATTCTACCAATGGCTGGGCCGTTAGCAATGTGTAGCGGTATTACCTGTTAACTGTTGTGGAGCACCGATGAGATAATGGCCGCATCGGTTGAGCGGGTTATTTTCTCAGTTTGTTTAGAAAGGTTATTCAAAAAATTTAAAATCCATTACGCGAGGCATCACCCAGTATTGTCCGTTAAATATAAGTCTGCTAAGAGCGAAAATATCGGGAAATTGTTTCATTGCAGGGCCCTTGGCGAAAAGACCTAAAAGAGATGATAGTAATCTAACGTCATCACTGGGCAAAAACTGGTCCTTTGTTAAAAATATGGCTCTGTAGGCTACCACAACCATTTCAAGCCAGTTTAAAAAAGTAAACTAACTATCTGAAATGGTATCATCAAAAGTTATTAGGAGAATACCTAAATATTTCTTTGCCTTGCTTTAAGTGTTAGGGAATAATCGAGTAGGTACATTTATTAACAGTGCAACTTAGGGAAGTGACTGGGTCATTTCTATATTCAAAAAAACCTACTTAAGAACTAAACAAATATTGAGTGGTTGGTTGTAAAGAGCCAACCTGTGTTTCCAAATATGCTATATATATTTGTTTTAATACAGCAAATTATGCCTATAGACCAAGAATCTCAGTCTATAAATTAATTTAGGAGTACAGTAAGTCTTATTTTAGACTTTGTTTACTTATACCATTGAATGCTTATACTGTACTAGCTGATTAATCTTATTACTATTATCAACACTATTTATATATTGGTTTAATATGTTCAGGCTATACAGTATATTGTTGCAATTCAATTAATTTTCTTCTGGATTCCCAAAAAGAGAATTATTTGGAGAGTTTTCCAATAAGATTGGTTTATTTAAGTAATTTGTTTAGTTACTATTTTTTTTTTAAGTGGCTTTATATGATTTTAATCGTTGCGGTAGGCGGATGAAAAATCGTGTTAGGCTTTGTTAATACACTCTAAATATATATTTTGTTATGCCTCTATCTATACTCTTTCTTTCTTACTTAAACCAATAAACAATAAATAAATAAATCTCTGTCTTTCTATTATTTGCTCCGGCAACTGTCTGCTCAATATGGGTACCTAACTGCTGATTGACTTCAATATGTTACAAACTCGTATTGTCATTACCTCTGCATGAATCAAACACAATGTACAAAGACGGACCTAACTTTATTGCGTTAAAATACAAAATGATGATCTTGAAATGTGAAAAAGGGATTTACAATAAATGTTAACAAAGAGGGGGAGATGTTTTATTATAAAATATTAAAGGTTTGCTCGATAACAGATGGAAGGTAAGTAATGTTCACTTCAAAATGCTATGCAGTCCTCCAACAATGCTGCTTGACAAAGTGATTTCTAGGCTACTTTTGATTGATTTTAAAACTGTTCAAATGAATTTAAATCTTGAAAATAGTCCTTGAATACAGAAGATCGAAAAGGTTCTCTTTATTAATTTATTGATTGTTCAAAGTCTGGTAGATTGATATTTTAATACAATTAGGTGATTAATGAAAGTTCACATCTGGCTACACAATGGAGAATATGGGTTGGTCTCACCAGCCTATTTTATCTTCACCACAGGCTTGTATTTCTTCACGGCCAACAAAAGGATATAAATAATGCCTGTGGCTCTTCTTCTAACAAAAATTTGGGTTTTTGGTACCCAAAATACTAATTTATAGGGTAAAATCACATTTTAAAAATAGATAAAATTATAGGGGAAGCTATCACTAGGCCGGCTATTTTCAGAGAGAGTCTGGTGCATTGTTACAATAATTCACATCTGGTATGGCAAACTTAATCATTCTTCAGCTCTTGTAGCTCACTTCACTGGTAGTGCTAAATTAACTGTTATGGAGCTTAAATTTGGATTTTAAAGAAAACTTAATAGTTTGGAATAAATTAATATGAGGTTTTGAAGTAATTTTGTTACATTATGAATTATCTTAAAATTATTTACTAGGCTAATTAACATTTATATATAATGATTTACATAATATGATAGGCTTATCTAAACTGTTTCTGATGGGGAAATACGATCTAATTTTCCTAACTAAACTTTATTATAACTTGTAACACAGAAAATATATTTTAAATGAAAAAAGGTAAATTAACATGGAAATTATCAGGGCAAATAAAATGAGATGTTGCAGCTTGCAGAAAGTTTTGGGATTTTAAATATTTTGTTGCAGAAAGAACGAAAACATTCTGCCTTGGGGGTCGGTACTAATCCACTATATCTTCAGCTGTTTTTTTTTTTTCATTTTTGTTTACTTTTGATTTTAAGGGTAAAAAATACCCAAAAACCGCTATAAAACTGAAACAATCAAAATTTCTCAAAAACAGCACATACAATATTGATTAAAAAGAAATGGTTTGTAGAGCTTTAGGTTTCAAACAAAATTACACCACCCGAACTTCTATAAAAATTCGAGTTCTTAAATTATAGGGCTTAATATTTTCAAAATTTTGTTTTTTGATTTTTCACAACAAAATTTAAGAGCTAAATAAAATCTACTTATCACCATTAAGGAAAGCTTAAAAAATAAAGTACTTAAAATTAGTATTTAAAATTATTATTCTACGATTACTGGTTGCGGAGAAAACTGAAACTTTCATTTAGCGGTTAAAACACTACGTTGTCCAGTGTTATTCTTATGGGGAATACAAAAATTACAACTTCTCTCTTATTTAACCATTTAATCCATTTAATTAAAATTCCACATGCATGTCAAGTTAGCATTAACCAACAGAGGATATTCAAAATATGAATCCCCCTAACCCTGGGGGGGATAAGGGGGCGATTCCCCTTTTAAAATTACTGTGTGCAGCAAAGGATTTTGTAGTGAATTCAAAAATGGGATGTGGGAGAACATAACTGGAAAAGGTTTTTTAGAAGATTTTCTGTGCATTATACTGTACTTTATATTCTATAGTTAGTAAATATAAAATAATTTAGTCATCAAAGTTGGGCTAAAAGTGAGAAAGTATGTGTCAGTTTCCTAAAACCGTTTATTTATCATAGACATGTTCATGAACTTATTACTTAGATTGTTTTGCATCAAGAAAATATAATACATTAGTTTATTTATTTAGAGGAAAAACAATTTACAGGCGTAGTTACTTTAGCTAGGCGTAGCTTGGATTAGGTAATTTAAGGTAACGCTTGATTAGGTATTTGTTTTTGTGAGTTATATGAAAACAGCTGGTTTCTGACAAAAATAGTGTTACTTTATAGTTCTATAGTACAGAGGTGCTCAATCCCCCTTATTTACCATGACCCACTGTCCCCCAACCCAAGACCAAAGACTTACTGAATAATATATTGAAACTCGATTATTGTTGTCTCTTAGAAATGGAGTGTGCAACACACAAAAATAGCTCTGGTTGTGGCATTTTAATGATGATTTTCACAGAATACTTACTAGGCCTAACTAAAATCACAGTCTTACATAAGACAAATGATTTTCTTACGAAAATCACTGAAATAAACGTCACTGAAGCTGATAAATCTTTTTTCAAACAAATTGGTTGGAGGTGTGTACTGGAACTGCCGAGGAAAGTTCTTAAACTAGTAGCCATACTAAGAAACAAGTAAAAAGAATTCCTGAGGACAAGATCATTAATCAGCCCTTCACTAAAACATATGTAAAACCTAATAGCTCAACCATATAAGTTCTGTTGATAAGTAACAGTAATAAGTAATGATGATTTTCACAGAATACTTACTAGACCTAACTAAAATCACAGTCTTACATAAGACAAATGATTTTCTTACGAAAATCACTGAAATAAACGTCACTGAAGCTGATAAATCTTTTTTCAAACAAATTGGTTGGAGGTGTGTACTGGAACTGCCGAGGAAAGTTCTTAAACTAGTAGCCATACTAAGAAACAAGTAAAAAGAATTCCTGAGGACAAGATCATTAATCAGCCCTTCACTAAAACATATGTAAAACCTAATAGCTCAACCATATAAGTTCTGTTGATAAGTAACAGTAATGCCAAAAACCTCTCAGCTTCTTAAAAAAAAAGTGCTTGGTTAGGCTGCAAAACTGACAGTGATTAGTCGGCCCGGCGCACTCTCTACACTAGACATAACCGCTTCATGGAGGACACTCGAAACAATAGATCAATTTTAAAAAAATGTAATAGAAATTATACCAACATGTACAGTAAAAAAATTGCAGTGGCAATATCTTAAGTTATCAACATTTAAAAAAAAAACCTCGAGCTCTAAGTAATTAAAAACAAAATTCTGTTACTTTTGGCCTCTTTATAAATACCCTTTCAAAATCCCTAACCAAATTTCCCTGACTGTCCCAGTTTTTGATAACCCTCTGCACAAAGCAAGTTACATATTGGTAAAAAAGGATACAAGAATATTCACTTCTTGTGTAACGGCCTTATTAGATTCATCATCAGCTGCCATTAACCTCTGAAAAACAAAACAAAAAACAAATAGCCAAATTAACAGACAGTATGCTATTGATTTATTTGATTTAGTAAACCAATATAAAAGAAATAGATTGAGTCATACTAAAGTACATTAACACTGACATTTTCAACCAGAAGCGATAAATTTAACAATAATACTATACTGGTATAGTCATTATAAATTCCTTGATGCAGCAAACCTGCATATACTCAGTGAATTTCCAATGCAAATATATTACATGTACATCACTTATAGACGTGAAGTCATTTACAAAGTTTCATCAACATATATTTATAAATAAATGGTACACTTTAATTATTCTCTATAAGAATAACATTGGGGCTGAGAACGCAGGTCCGCTGTGATGAGTACCACAAAAAATGAGTTTAAGGTCTAATGCAAATATCAATAGACCACAACCACATTAAGCCACAAAGTCTTAATAATTTTTGCACACGTGGCATTGTGTACGTATATCAAGTTTTATCACACATCATAAATATTCAAGATACAATTTTAATTACTCCCTATAAGAATAACATTAGTGCTAAGAATACAGGATTTTAGCAATGGGAAGTGGTATTTTTATCCAAAAGACAATAGACCACAACCAGGTAAAACCACATACCAAGTTTTATCAGTATAGTTACAGCACAAATATATACCGAATTATTAAAGAAAATTTAAATAGACTAAACACAGGTTATTGTTTTATGAGGATTCTACATTAGAAAAGTCTGTTTTTCATATCTTGGCTTGGCGTACTTGTATCACCACCAGAGCCCCGATACAGTAAACTCTCAGAAATCTGGAACACACTTATCCGGGATCTCGGTTATTCGGACCGATGATCTTGATTTTTTTTGTTGCAAATAAAACGAAAAACAAAACTTTATGGTTTAGCCCCTTTAGTTTCCACGTGATTATCCCACACCATACGAATGGCATGTAGTTTTCATCGTCAGGCGCACCAACCCGACCTCGTATGGTCCGAGTCCTCAGTTAACCCAACCGTGCCGTTATCGGTGTTTTGTTATGGTTACGCATCCGATGCGCTGCTCCGTTCAGGTCTTCTCCTGTCGATGACTCATCACTAGTGATGTAAATCAGTAGTAGACCGGTGACACTTGGCACATGAACTTAAAACGCATATTGTCATAAATGTTCACTATAAAGGCAGAATTGATGAGTCACGCCCACCTTCGGGAAATCCGGACCGGCCCTCCGCCACAATAGTCCGGATTTCTGAGAATCTACTGTACCTACTTTTCATTCCTCCTCTTAACCTTGTAAAGAACAAATTACTTATAAATTGGTCCTGGGCTTAAGTTTTACCATGTGAGTCATGCTAATAGCTCAATTTTCCACAGAAATTTGCAAAACATTTAGCAGGACCATGAGTCTAAAACAAAACGTTTGAAACCTAAAAACCAAAGAATTTTATGGATTATTTTTTTGAAAAGAGAATTTCTCATTTAATTCAAAACTAGGCTATGATTCTTTCTACTGAATTTCAGCTCCATTATTCTAGTATTAGCATGTGTTTGTAATCAACCTCTGAATGCTAGTCGGGTAGAGCCCCATGGGATTTTCGAAACAAGATTAGCACATTTGATTCTGGTATATGATCTATCTACCTATCGAATTTCAGCTTCATCGGTTCATTAGTTGGCGTGTGAAAGGTTAATGTGGTAATAATTAAGGCCTGTGGGGCGGAGCCCTAAATAATATTTTGATCAGGAGAAGGCCTATATATTCTTTGAGTGTTTTAGCTATCTCTCTACAAAAATTTAACTCAATTAATCTATAGGCCAACTGTGAGAGTGAATGAAAATAATTACATAATGTCTTATTAAACTTAATCCATCATTAACAACTATTTATTTTAACTAATTAATATTCCTACATTTTATTGCTCACCTTAATAGCATACTCTTTTCCTGTATCAACTGCCTGAGCAACAAAGACAAATCCAAATCCACCTGAAAAAATATTAAATTGAATTACGTGAATAGTACATTCAACTTCTATGCTTCACTTTTCATCCCAAACTCATCAGAACACAATATGGGACTACAGAATTAAATGAAAATGCCGTACCTGAATTAAAATATTTAGCCTACCAAATTATTCTTGAGATTTTTTAATCATAAATAGTTAATTGTATTTGTTAAAAAGTTTTGTATACCAAAATCTTGTAGCCTTAATTTCTTAAATTAATAATAACTAACTGTTACCCGTCGTGGCTTCGCCTACTTTTACAACATAGCGTTGGTAAGATAACTGTAAGTAGCGTTAACTGACTAAGAGTCCCGTTGTATTCCAAGGCAGCAATTTCAAAAACACCCCACGTATTTCTGGTGAACGTTTGCCAATGCTGGGCAGCCCTTACAGCTTCAGCTTCCTTAACAGTTTCTGTAGATCACTGCTCTGCCATATTGTGCCATTTCATTTGCTCTCAAACTGGCCTGCCGCTCTCAAACTTGCTCTTTATATAGAAACTGCTGTTCTTCTGGAGTCTCTCTGCTCCGCAGAGTTTTTTTAAACCAAAGTTTTTTTTCTAACTTCCATTTGCGTTAAAGTTTCCTGATTTCTATCCACTTGACTAAATAAGGCTTTTTTGAACTTTGAGACAAATTTTATTTAGGCTACGTTTCTCCAACATTATTATGATACAGGTACCTGCGTGGTTAAAACGAGCAACAAAAATGTTAGCCAAAATATAAACAAACACAAACTCTAAATCTTGTTGAAAATCTCAAAAACGGAACACCTGTTTTAGTTATCATCATATCCAGTAAATGTTAGTGTCCAACTTAAGTTATATATAACAAATTCTCCTTGCCAAACCACCATAGAACCTTGTTTCCGTCAATGATCCAAAATACAATGACAAAATACTGACAAAAACACGATGCAACGTGGGCGGATGGGCGGTCATGACTCAAATAGCTCATCCGCCCGCACCACATCGTGATTTTCATTTGGCCAAATTAGTTTTTGTTTCGTGTAAAACTGTACGTACTGTGTAACTTAGTCTGTGATAAACATAACAACGTATGCTTTTGAACTTTGATGGTCCTATATGAGTTTTGTTGGAGCCTGATGATGAACACATGATTCCTCAAAACCGATAGCCAACACCGGACTAAAAACGGATCATTGATGAAAAAAGGTAAAATAAACAACTTTTTTAAGTTATACTTATTGTCGCTTCTCCCCACCAGGGCAACCATCCTAAGGCAGGATGGGCTGAACACGGTCAATTGTGGCGACACGGGATGAATGTAGGCCTACGTATGTATGTTATGTTAACATACAATTTTGCAAAATAGGCTTAACTTAGGCTGGTTAGTTGAATACTTTTTGAGTTTATCCAAAAAAGCTCATTTGTTTAGTTAGGCTATGCAGTTTAACCAAATACAAGCGCCCATACAACGATAATCGTCCTTTCAATTTGGTACACCGTTGCCGATGTGACAGAAATCTTCTTAAAATGTTATAGGTATTTTGATTTAACAGCTGTGTGAATGTTAAGCTAGGTAATACTATACCTATCGAAAGATCATATTCTAAACTTTCATTGTCTTATGATTGAACATTTTAGCAGTAAATCAAAATAATTTATAATAACATTTGAATGAAAGTTTACAATTTCAATAAATCAGTTAGGTCCTGGCTATTGGGAAATCCCATGTGTATGATCTAAATGATTTTTTTTATTTTAATTTATGTATTGTTAGATTTAGTTCCCTTGACTGTGATATGTTATATATACCGATCTGAAGCTTGGTTATGTGTTCGGACCAGTGAGCGACTTATCAAGCATGACACCGAGAAAATTAACAGAAGGGGACAGATTTATTAATTTAAAATTTCTGTCCGAGCTCTGATACTATTGCTATAATTTGGATGAACATTTACAATAGCATTAATCCATTACAAGAAATCCACGAGATCATGTCTTCTATAGCCTCATCCAAAATTTGCCCGAGATCGACTCCATTGCTACTCCTCAAGAAAGCCGTAATATCATAGAATCACACTAGAATTTCTCACATTGCAAGCCAAATCACTGACATATAAAATTAACAACGAAGGCCCTAACTTTGGATGGAACCCTGTGGAATACCTGCTAAAACCTGCTGGTATTTTGACTGATGACTAGAGATGCCGGTGCACTAAAACCTATTGGCAAAATATGAATGAAGCAACTGGGAGGTCTTTCCTTTTAAGCCATACTACTCTAGTTTTCTTGCAGGAGACTTATGATTGACAGAATCAAAAGCTTCTGTGATCTCATTGAATACTCTAACCGCAAATAATTTCTCATCGAAGGCGTCACAAATTTGCTTAGTTAACTCAAAAATTTCATTTGTTGTAGATTTATTTTTGTACAAGCCAAATTGATTGTCATACACTATATTGGAATTTAGAAGATAATACTGAAGCCTATTATTGTAAATACCCCACACAAAAAGCTTAGAAAAGACAGGAAGAATAGCAATTTAGGTCTGTAATTATCAGCAGAAGATGAGTCGTCCTTTTTATACAACGGGGTTCGTCAATACGAGAAAATTTTAAGAGATGAGGATTAACATCCGTTTCAAAGGATGCATTGATAATACGTGCCAGAGGCTGGCTTATGTGTTTGGCACAGATCTTAAGGAGGGAACCATCCCATCCAGAAGTTTTTGTTGGCTTCAGATCTCTGCCAGGGCTTCAATCTCACTTCGATCTCACTTTGTCAGGGCTTCAATTTCTCTAACTATGACTTGTAGAAGAGGTAGATGTGATGTGACTGATTTATCAAACCTTTTACGTGCCAGAGGCTGGCTTATGTGTTTGGCACAGATCTTAACTATAAAAGGAGGGAACCATCCCATCCACAAGACTTTGTTGGCTTCAGATCTCTGCCAGGGCTTCAATCTCACTTCGATCTCACTTTGTCAGGGCTTCAATTTCTCTAACTATGACTTGTAGAAGAGTTAGAAGTGATGTGACTAATTTATCAAACCTTTCCAATAATGAATTTTGGAACTTTTTTGGTTTGAAGTGAGATTTAAATGTGTTTTGGTGTTCAGGAAGTGTTTGTTAAGAGTGTCTGCAATATCTGAGGGATTTGTGAGATGATTCCCTTTATCAACGAACAATTCAATTTGAGAAAATTTTGGTTGTCAAGATGTTTCTGTTTTTACCACATTCCATGCCATTTTTGTTTTACTAGAAGCATTAATAATTAAATTTGAATTGTACTGCATTTGAGCTCTTTTCACAAACTCCCTGAAAACCTTTTTGTATTTTTAACATAGGCTACAAAAAGTTTGTCATTACTCTTTTTACTTAACATGTATAGTTCTCTCTTTCTTTTACTGAAAACAACAATTCCAGGTGTTACCCAATTTTTTCACTGTTTCAAATTATTTGAATAATATTTTAATTCTTAATCAAATCTAAACAATTTCAAGGTACCTACTGTAGTATCTATTGAAATGTTAACACTAATACCAGGACCTAGCCTACCAGAAATATCCAGTTTAGGTCACTTGTTTCTGTCCCATTTGCTGCTAAGTTATTAATCCTAGCCATGGCCAACCGTCCGTTTCGGACTGTTTTCTCTGTCACCTTAGAGTGGCAGCTGTCGGACGGTTTGGGACCTGTTATGTATTTGAACAAAACTTGAACTTGTAAACTGGACTTAAGTTGTTATCAAAACATCTTGTTATCGGTCGCAAGGGAACACATGACCATTATATTATATACATAACACTCGTCCCCTTACTAATGTCTTGGAACACCAATTGTATGACTTTGTTGACAAAAATAGTTTATAAACAATTATATCAAATGTGGTAAAAGTACATAATTCATACTTGAAATAAAACTAACACAATTTTAATAGCACTCCTACTACAGCTGCAAAATCTGATTCATTTTTTTTTTATTCAATAAGTTCAAACAATGAGGCTGTTTTTCAACCCTCTTCGAACGTCTTAAAACATCCGGACAGCCCGTAGAGGAAGTAGACTGTCGGAATGGTAACAGGTGTAAAAGTTGCTGGTTCTGACTCCTCCAGATAACTTTTCCTCAAATGATCCACATGACAAAATCTGGATTTTCCCAGCACCATAACTGAGCAGGTTACTGGACTTCCTTTCATAGCAATCACACCTGGAACCCAACTTACTTTTCCCATGCGAACAATTTTGACCAACACCTTCTCCCCTTCTATAAAATCTCGTTATGAACTGCGATGTCGATCTGCTACTAGTTTTTCTTCAAATTTTCTACTTTCCATGGAAGCCTGAAGATTTGGTTTTAACAACGAGAGTTTTGAGCGGGGTTTACGCTTTAAAAACAGTTTGGCTGGTGTTACACCTGTAGCAGTGTGTGGAGGTATTTATATACGCAAACAAAAAGTTGTCTATTCTATGTTGCATTGTTTGAGGATAACCCGAGCGTTGTTCTGACATAACTTGCCTAAGCAAATTCTTCTTAATATCCTGAATGGATCTTTCAATCTGACCATTCGAGGCTGGATGGTAAGGTGGCGTAAGTACGTGTTGAATTCCATTGGAGGCTAAAAATGACTTAATCTATTCTGCAACGAGCTGTGGCCCTTTATGAGATACCAACTGTTCAGGAAGACCATATGATGAAAATAAAGACTGAAGCGTTCAATTGTTTTCAGAGTAGAAATAGATTTCATTGGTAAAACCTCCAACCATTTTGAATGACTATCAATTAGACACAATAAATAATGTCCACTCTCAGTGCACATTAGCTTATCTGAAGTGTCCTTAGCAAAATTCATATGAATACGTTGCCAGCATCTCGATGACCAGCCCCAAGGCTGTAAGGAGTCTTCATAGCAGCATTGTGGGTGCTTTGACAAATAAAACAAGAAGCTACCATATTCTCTATGGCCTTGTCAATATTTGGAAACCAAACATAACTCCTAGCTAGCAGTTTCATCCTCATAATACCTGGATGTTGCTCATGTAATAACTCTAGAACTGATTGTCTTAGTTTCTGTGAAATTACAACTCTATTTCCTAAGCACAAACATTGTTGACCAACTGAAAGTTCATCTTTTCGAGAAAAATAATCCGATACCACCGAAATCTTGTCTCGCCATCCGTGCATGATGTAATCCATTACCCGGCTCAGGATGGGATCTTTCCTAGTCTCTTGAGCAATGTCTTTGGCAGTTATTGGGTTTTGGTTATTTAACTTAAAATAACAAAGAGCCTTTTCAACTTGAAATACTGGTGAAAAATAGTTTTCAGCCATTTCTAGAGATTCACATTCCGGTAAAGGCAGTCTGGAAAGTGTGTCAGCATGAGGAATTAGTTTTCGTGCTTTATAATTTCAAAATCATGAGAGAACAAAATAAGCGCCCAACGCTGAATTCTAGCGGCCGCCATCACTGGAACTTGCTTCTTTTCGCCAAAGATTGCTGTCAAAGGTCTATGATCAGTATGTAAGCAAAACTTTCTTCCATACAAATAGTTATGACATTTTTTAACCCCAAAGATTATTGCCAATGCCTCCTTATGCAACTGTAAATAATTTTGTTCCGCTTTTGAAAGTGTGGATGCAAAACCAACAGGTCATTCTACACCATCTACTATGTGTGACAGGACTGTCCCAACACCCCTCGAGCTGGAATCACACGTCAGTACCAGAGGTTTCCTAACATTATAGTGTACCAATACCTGTGATTCAAGAACCCATGTTTTGCTTTCCTCAAAAAGCTGTTGAGATGGTGTCCAGTTCCATGGCACATTAAGTTGTAGCAAATCATAGAAAATTGTGATTCTACCTGATCAATTCTGGATAAACTTACCATACAAATTCAATAAGCCTACATAAGCATGTAACTCATCTTTACCTGTTGGTTCTGGAGCATTCCGTATAGCTGTCACTTAAGATACGGATGAAGAAATTCCCTGTTCTGACAAAACGTAACCCAAATACTTAACTTCTATTTCCAAAAATCTACACTTACTCAGATTTACCCTAACTCCATAGTCTTGCAGTCGTTGCATTAACAGATCCAGCCGGTGTACTGTCTCCTCCCAAGACGCTCCAGATACCAGTATATCATCTAAGTATGCTGCAGTTCTTGGAAGATTAGTAATAATCCTATCAATGCAAGACTGGAAGAGTGTGATGGTGCTGACTTTAGTCCAAAAGGTAATCTCGTCAGTCGAATTAACCCGCGGTGGGTGTTAAGTGTTAGCAAAGGCTGCGATTTTTCATCCACAGGCAACTGCAAATATGCTGATGATAAATCCATGGTGCAAAAATACTTGCCTCCCGCCAATGAAGCAAAAATATCCTCTGGGACTGCAAAGTCCTGTATAACTGAATTTAATGTAACTTTAAAATCGCCACAAAAATCTTACTCCACCCTGATGTTTTGCCACACATACACATGGAGTAGCCCACTGGCTGTTGGTTACCGGATAAGCAATACCTTGTTCAATCCACCGATCAATCTCATCTTCTACAGGACCTCGCATCGAGTAAGGTACTGGCCTGGCCTTGCAAAACTTTGGCACAGCTCCAGGCTGCAAGTCAATACAATACTAACACTTATGTTTTTCATAAGTCCTAGCCTACTTCTGAAAATATCTGCATATTTTTGTTTGAGACTGTATACTATTTTTGAACGCTCATCTTCAATAGGCCTATCATTTACTAATTGTGACTTTTCTTCTGGTTGTAGCCCCACTTGTACATTAAAGATAGCTTTTCAATCTACTTTAACACTTCTAGCCAGTTACGACCTAACAGAATAGGTAATCTATCATGAGGCTTGGTTTTAACTATTATAAGAGACAAAGTTGCCTTCTGAACCTTGTACTCAACGTTAACCAACGCCCGCCCTAGAACAGGTACTTCATGACCTCCATAACCTATTAATTTGATTTTTTCTGAGTTTGGGCTCACATTAAAACAACTTTCTTTAAAAGAATTCTCTGGCATTACAGATACGGCCGCTCCAGTATCAAGTTCCATAGATATTGGTTTGTTTTCTATGTTTAACCTTATCTTGAAAGGGTGGAGACCTAGAGTTAGCTTAGGTGTTACTTCATTCAATGAATACATAGGTATCGTGTTTAGTTGGTGGTGTGGACTCCTGTTCATTGTTCTGGATCTGGCGGCTTTCTTCTTTTGTAACGTGAAAATTTTGTAACGTTAAAAACCCCAAATAATTAACTCTAAAGTGAACAGTATATATATCATTCGAAAGATCATATTCTGATCTTTCATTTTATTACGTAAATGAACCGTGTAGCAGCTGTATAACAATGTCACGACGATTAGAAATCGAATGAATTTTTGGAACTACGCGATTCCTGCAGCCGACGCTCCGAAAATGTCAAAACACATTTTTTTTTAAATTACCCAGCTCGGGTAATTATTGTCACGGGAAGATGCAGTTGGTACCAATGCACTGCTTAACAGTTGTGCTTCATTTTGGGATTGATATTTAGAACAAAATATTGATTGAACAGATAATATGATTTTTTTGTTTCTTTAGCGAATGGCTAACTGTCTGAATCGGACTGTTAGGAAAATCGGATTTATATGCAGTGTAAGTTATAGTTACTAGTCAAATAATATGTCATTTTGAAGAGGAAGAAATGTAGAGGAATTTAGTTTTGCCGTTGGCAGCACTGCTTGCAGGGTAACATCTGCCTTCACTGATGAAGACGGAAGTATTGCATCACACCTGACACTTCAGTTGTCTGTGTTAGTCATTGCTTGTAGAACTCTGTGCGTACGCATTATTTCTTATCCGTGAATTATTACTAGGAGTCAGTAGGAGTCCTTTATTAATTTTGAGTTTTAGGGTTAGTGAAGTGTTTGTATATACATAAAACAGTAATATTTAAGCATTAGGCCTATATTATGGATAAATATTGAGGAATAGTGTTTATAAATAGCTCTCAATGAAAAAAATAATAATTTTCAAAATATTTCCAAGTAAGTGCTTTATATATTTTTGCATAACACATATATAAAAATAATAATTTACCCTAGGTGTTGTACATTTTTATATACGGAATTGTATTTACTACAACATATTTCTATTATTTTGGGGGAAAACATTTTGGTGAAAAAGTTATATATACTAAATACTGTGATTTTTTCCAAATCCACAAAAATTTTAAAACATTCTTCTATTGATAATTATTTATAAGTGATAATAATTTTTTACCATCAACTTGATGACTTTTTTATATTCCTTACTTCATTAGCTTTAAAAATATGTAAACACTGAACACTTTACACATTTTTCGGTTTTCCGTTTATTATTATATTACACCCTTAAAACTTACAACCAAAATTCTTTCCCCAACATGTTATATATGTAGGGAATTAGATTGTCCACAAAATGTATATAATGAATTTTCCATAAAGAATCTGTAGACAAAATTTCACCGAGGCTACTTATGAAATTTCAAAAGGAATTTATAATTTTTATTCTTTTACCTTTCCCGAAAAATTTACCTTTCTTGATCTTTTTTATTTTACTATTTTCAGATTCTGTTGTTATTTCCGATCAAAATTAGTATAAGCTTGGCTAGATTTACTACTACGGTTGAATTTTTAAGAATTTTAAAAAAAGGGTCTGCGGATTTGCCAAATTTGCTCTGCCACTTCCCACTTACTCCTCTGGCCACTGCTAGGGTTAACCCATTTAACCCTAGGACTACCCTTAGCTGAATATTCGGCTATTGCATGTGTGTGCTGGCTGAACTAGGCCTATAGCCGACATTTGGCTAATTGGGTAATTTTTTTGAACTGCTTATAACGCATTGAAAATGACCCAGAAACGTAATAATATTGATACCATTTTAAAGAGGACAATTTTAACAAAATTTAACGTGCGAAACATATTCGACTTGCGAGCGGCGAAATCTTATAAAACACGTGCTCTTCAAAAAAATCGTAGTGTTTGTATTTTGGCCCGACAGGAAACAGCACCAAAATGGTGGTTTTGGTACCATTGGAAACAGCATTAGTTGTTCTTTCTTTTCGTAATGAGAACTTTATCATACGACTTCAGAAAGTCTGAGAAATAATTTTTGAAATCAGCTGTTCATTTGCCCCATTAGCCGAAAATTCGGCTAATTATAAATCACTAATAAATAGGTATATTGATAGTTGATTTAGCGTGACGTAAATCACATACCTCTTTGAAGCCAGGAAAAAGTTCTTCCTCTTTGTAACGGTGCCTTCCTGTATGGAGCGTTAGGTGATTCGTATTACGTAGCCGGAAATACGAGTGTTTATTCTTTGTGCTAGCCAGAGGCAATGTGCAGTTTTTAGTGCTGCTAGGTTATTACTAGTATTTTACTATCGTATCTTAGTGTTTTAGTGATAAACAAGTGAATTGTAGTGTAGTGTGTGTGTTAGTAGTAAGATTTATCCATAGTACTATGGGTAAATATTATTATTTATAATCAAATGTGCGTTATTGAAAATTTCAAGTGTTTTCAGATCACCATGTTTAAAGAAGCGGCCTAGGGTTTTTTTTACTTTATCTAAAAATCTAGACTACCCAACCGTGTTTTATTGATTTTATTTCATTTTATTCTAATTCTCTGGGCTTTTGTGAACAAAAACAGAATGCATATGGTAGGGTTATCTTCTAAGGATTGGACACAGCGACGGTTTGAAATAACCTCTGCACATTTAGCTCAAATACGGCTATGCTGCAAATTTATATTGAAAAATCAATATTTATATGGAACCTTTATTTGTTTATATTTCTCTAACCTTATACATACGCTACATATAGCCTATATTCTTGTTCAGAAATGCATTTATTATAAATATATGTAAGTTACCATTTATTATATTATAATAAAAGTAAACAAATTATATCTAGCTTCAAATAACTAATTTTGGCTTTCGGCAAAACTCAAATTTTGTTTTTCGACTCATATAAGTTAGTCATAAAAACAGTTTTTACTTTGAACAAAAGTGTATTATTTTCCAATAACTGTACTGTTACCTTTAGTAATATAACAGTTTTAGTATATTACTTTTATACTTTTGATTTTAATTCTATTTTTCAAATGAACAGAGTAAGTTGTAGATTTTCTCCAGTTTCCGTATTTCTTCCCATAATTCGGGTAAAAAAATGTTAAAATAAATCAAACACATTTCCAAGTAGAGAAATAAATTGCCTACATTTTGTATACCTATCTTTGTTTGTAAAAAAAATAGTGTACAAATGCTAGAGGACTCTACTTTTACAAATTATTTCAAAACAAATTTTGGTTTTTCACATTTTGCAAAAAAAACAACAACAGGGATTTGTTTTCTTTTATTTTATTCAAAATCTACTTCTTTTTCTGAACAAAACGACTACATATGACTAGGTTATCAACAGTAGTTTAGACACTGCAAATTTTTAAAAAAAACCTCTGCAAAATTCACAAAAAATTGCTAGGGCACCGAGCAATTTAGGGTTGCACTTCCGCAGACGTCCGGTGGAATATTCGAATGAAAATAATCGATATAAAATATAATAATATAATCGATTATTTTTGTTAGATTATTAATGTTTTGAAATAAATACAAATAAATTTGTCATGCATTTATTAACTTTGTGACTTGTTTCTCTCAAAAAAAGTCAAAACTAATAACGTTTATACTAAAGAAGTAAATAATTGTCAATATGTTTATTCCTTTTATATATCCGAACTTTGCTACTTCAAAAAAAGTGTTTTTCAAAGGACTAACTGAATGTCATGTTTATTTAAAGTTTTACAACACCGAATAAACACTTGATTTTCTCCCTTGATTTTAATCTTCATATCGTCGTTACTAACTCTGTATTTCAATAATTTTATAATATGAAACTAAGATTTTTAAAAAACTCTACAGTATTTTCTTCATTGTTTAAAATATTTTCTTAAAGAAAACTATAGTTAATAGTCATTTGGTCATTTAGACTGAAAACTATAGTCATTTAGATTGTCTGCCATTTTACAAACAAAATGTAATGCAAATAGGCCTACAATTTAAATCATGTAATAAAAATACTTATAGGTATATTAGTATTACGTTTATAATACTGTAAGTGATTTGTATTGATTTTATTCGACATAATTACCTATATCGAAATATCAAAACATTAACGCACCTCGATATTTTATATCTATAATTTTCATTTGATTGTTCCAAGTGCAACCCAATTTAGCATTAATCAGGCCAGGCCAGTCCTAGTGTTAAAAACCGTGCCAATTCCAAATTCCCACACAAATTATTTAACAACCAGAATTTTAAAGCCAATGGCCTATTCTGAAGGCCCTACTAGGTCAATATCTGTATTAAACCTATTTCTTCCTCGTAGGCGTTCTCTTCAAGCTCTTCCACAGTAATTCCCTTCACTTCTTCATAGTGATGGGATCAAAATCACGTCACTGATATCTGAAAATCACCGTGGTAACTGATACTCCAAGGCGTCTGATATCAGTGATTAACGGTGACGGTGATTGACGACGCTGCTACCGCGGCTGTTGTGTGAGAGACTGGGACTGTGACTGTGACGCTGATGCTGTGATCGTGTGTTGCTATCGGTGATCGGTGGCCAACCCACGTACTACTGTCGCTACCCACTGCGCGCGCTGTTACTGTCTTCTGTCTGCTATTTTGCGCGCGTATTTGCTCACGACTGAATTAGGCCAAGGATTTTTGTTTCTTAGGAATAATGATAAATAGGCCTAAAACAAGTCCAATATGGACATTTTGTATGCCTGTTTTAAACAGTGACCATGTCGCTGTTTGTAACATATGCAAACAACGACTTTCTTACAAAACCTCTACTTCAAATCTACGGAAACATATGAAGTGTAAACATCCCACTGCCTCCTTGGACGAAGCTACACCAAACACATTTCTGGGTAGTCAAGAGGTAAGAAACACTGGATTTATAACTAATTAATGGGTTTATAATAACACTTGTGTTAATATTATTTATATGTAGATTATTTATATGTTGAGCTTAGGTTATATTTTGATGAAAATTGATATGTGGCCTTACCTAACTAAACTCTACTGATATTAGTATAGGACACCTCCATCGCAGTAATCCTGCGTACTCAGCCCAAATATAAAACTTGGCAATAGTTGATGTACAGTAGTGAAATAAGTAACATGTATTTTTTATTTATACTTTTTATTTATGTTGATATTTTTTAGATTTAAACCTGTGTTAATATATGATTAAATGCTTTTCTCATGTTGGGCATATTATTGATTTATTTATCTTTACTTCCTTTAAACAAAATAATCCCGACAAACCGACACATTTCCCAGTAAATGAATTCACATTACATATCAATTAACACCTTGTCAAGCATGCGCGATGTTCGTACTCTATGGTATGAGCAGAAATAACCTTCCTACAGACGGAGCCGGTAGTGGTGATCACCGTTAATCACTGATATCTAAGAATTACGGTATCAGTGATCCCCGATAGAGCAAAGTAACTGATATTTCCATTACTACTTCTTCACTATCTTTACTAAAAAATAGCTGTCTAAGTATTCCTCTAGAGCAAGTCCTTAGGCTTCTTTAAATATACTTTAAAAGGGTCCTTGCTTTGCAACCTTTATCCTTGGTCCATAACTTGTACTGGCCCAGGCCAACCTTATTTTTATGATAATTTTAAGGCTATTTGCCCTGTAAGCTATGGAAAAGGTTTGAGATTTTTCTCAACTTTATCAAATTATTCTAGGTATTAAAACAGAAATGTATGCATATAATTTTTTTTAAATCAGTGTAGTGAATGAAGTAAGTAAATTAAAGGAAAACTCACCTTCTGCTATTACTTTTTTCACTCTTAGTTTTACATTACCGATTTCAACGATCTGGCCAAGGAGTTCATTTCCCTGGCCGGCCGTGTTACTACTACTAAAGTAACCAAACGCAGATTTAAACAGATCAGACATAATTACTAAATGTGAAAATTAGAAGACACAAAGAAGCATTAGAACGACAGATTGAGGTATCAACGATTCAACATTCAACACAAACATTCGCATTCGCAGAGGCAAGTCAACCGTTTAGACAACAGCTGATTATTGATGGAGAATATGAGTAAAGAAATCGAAATGATAAATCTCCGCCGCCTAAATAACAATTACATTGAGTGTAGTATTAAAATATAAATACTGTATGAAAAAACTCTGATTAGAGGGAATCAAGTTTTTG
The DNA here is from genome assembly GCA_963675035.1 of Allygus modestus. Classification (NCBI taxonomy): domain Eukaryota; kingdom Metazoa; phylum Arthropoda; class Insecta; order Hemiptera; family Cicadellidae; genus Allygus; species Allygus modestus. The sequence goes on along the minus strand of OY776111.1, from coordinate 244,775,252 downwards.
GAAAGGGTGGTTAGGCCAGTGAACTGTTGTTGCTCAGTTGTGTATGCTCAGTTGTATATGCTTGGTGGCAGGAAATCCCCAAAAATCCTAAAATCCGTGATCACTGCCATTTTTTCCTACCTCAATCCTCGAAGGAAAATTATCAGTGTAACAAAGGCAGAATAATACTAATACAACAAAAACCAGCCCTAAATTATGAACATTGAATTTAAGTACAAACATTTATATAAAATTACTTTTGTACAATTCACGTTTTGGCCTGATTAAGGAATCCCATCACGTGTTTTTTGGTAGCCTCCTCAGTTGTCGTTGGGGACACCTCATCACTGGATCTAGAAATAAAAATGCAAAAGCCTGTTTTAAATGTCTGGAAAGTGACTATTTTGAAAACAATATAGGCAAAGTTAAAAAGGTGTTTTTATCCTACAAATTTTCATTCCAACTTTTTTTATAGTACAGCATTGGTACTTTATTTTACAGACTTAAAAAATCAATTTCCGAACTTCATATTATCAATGAATTAATTGTATTTAATTTATTGCTAATGATTTCGTTATAATTTTTTAGTACAAATTTAACTATTTTCAAGATTATAACATTTATTGTATTGTGAGATAATACATTATGAACTAACGTACAGCGTATTACAAAGTGCTGGATGGTGCTATGAACCATTTTGATGACTATTATCATAGACTAACTACTGTAGTTAGTCTATGCTATTATCTACATGGTATTTTAAAAAAAATCCTTCTTTTTGTTCACCCACTTCTTAAAGTTAATACTTAGGTGATTTTGATGTTTCTTTTTTTATTTCAAAGATACTTTCAAGTTTTAGGCCCCAGGGCTCTGCCCCACGGGACTTCCAAGTTCCCATGTTAATCATATGGAGGAGAGTTTTATTTGGTTTATGTCACATGTGTTTTTCTTGATTCAATAAACAGCTGTTACAAGGATTATATCAGCAAAATATTGCGGGGGAGCAGCTCGTAGTTATAATAAATAATAATTATTGGTAACACTAATTATTTCTCTTGAAACATCTTTTCATGCATGTCACTATAGTTATCTATAATTGTTTTCTTCTTTTATAAATATAATCATTGGGTCCAAATCTACTCATATGACTATCAATTAGGTAGCCTATTTATTTCTGATTATATTAGCGAATTTCCCCTATAGGGAAGAAGCTATTACCGTAGTCGGCATGGTAAGACCTAGGCTCGGGACCATGATAACTTTTTGTTTTGAGGTTCCCAGACCCCAAAAACACCACTCGTTCGACACTGTATATATATATATATATATATATATATATATATATATGTGTGTGTGTGTGTGTGTGTGTGTGTGTGTGTGTCCATGGGTATGATAACTCTCTTAAAAAAGGTCCGATTTTGATTAAATTTGGTACAAACGTGTAAAGCAGTATTTTTGACTTTAAGTTCGAAAACCAGACAGATCTCTTCTTCCGAAAGGGTATTTTGGGGGGTTTTGTACCCCAAAAATGGGTTTTTTTAGTTTATTACATACAATTTTTGAAAAAGTAAATGTTTTTTCCCCATTGGAATCAGCTTAAAAATACGCACAATTTGGCGTTTTAATCATTGCTCTACATCAATTGGTTACTGAGATATTGAAAGTGCTAAACACAGTTTGATTTGAAGGAAACCAACCACAAGCTGTCGCAGCCTGAATTTGTTAAAATTCTTCATTATTTTACTTTATTAACTTAAATTAATTTTGTAGTTAATGTTTTCGCTGCTTGTTCGTGCTGCAGCACGGATTCTTGATTTTCATTATGGCGCCATACGGGGTCCCAATACATAGGCTTTGTAAAATATCGTGAGTTTTGTTAAGCATTTGTTTATTTATTCAAACCTTTATTTGGTTTGCCAAATTACCACTGTTCGACTTAAAAAAGGTAATGTTTGAAGGTAAGTTTCAGGTGTTTTTTGCAAAAGTTCGATAATTTTACCTGAAATACGACAGTTTTTAGCCACTTGTACGATATTTGTCCCTGACCGAACTGGAGACAGTGGAGATACTGCGTGGCCCCTTCCACTTTCCACTTTTAGTAGTTGCTCGTTCTCAGTTTTGCCAGAAACTGCTAATTACCCGGTTTTCGGGTATTTTGATGGCCGTGCGGGGATTTTGCGGGGATTAAGAAAAAACCGGGTAAAACCGGGGATTTTGAAATCGAGTTGTGGGGATTTACCCGAAATACCGGATATTTAAGATTTTGGTGTGATAGTTGATATAAACGGCAGTGGTAAACTATCAAGCAATTTAACATTAACTACAACATAATAAATATAGTAAACAGTAATTTGTATTAAATGTTGTGTTGCATTTGTTTTTATTATTAATTTATTTAGACTTCTTACCTATCGCTACGGGAGGTAGTGAAAGTTATTAGTGAAGCCTATAAGGGGGTCGCCATATTCCCGACTATTCCCAAACAATACCCTACACCTCTCATGTAATCAAAATTACATGAGAAAACCCAAAAAAAAAACATTTTTGGGGTACTTAACCCCCCCAAAACCCCCCTTCCGATGTTGCGATTCATCTGGTTTTCGAACTCGTTCAAATAAATGGTACTTTACACATTTGTACCAAATTTCATTAAGATCGGACCTTTTTTACGAGAGTTATCGTGCTTACGGACACACACACATATATATATATATATATATGTGTCCGTAAGCACGATAACTCTCGTAATACCCCCGTCGCAGCAAACCTGCAAACTCAGCGAATTTCCAATGAATTATAACATGACACATTAAGCCACTTAACTTTTATGCAAATATCAATAGAACTCAGCTAAGTGAAGTCACATACTAAGTTTCATCCATATACATTCATAAATAAGCGGTATATAACATTTTAATTATTTTCCATAAGAATAACATGGGGACCGAGTACCTAGGTTTGCAGCTACGGGAACCATAGGTGAAAAATTGTTTTTTTGTGCAAACAACAATAAACCACAACCAGATGAAACCATATACCAAATTTCGTCAGTTTATGTTCATAAATAAGCGAGATATACAATTTTTCTTTTTCTCCATAAGAATAACATTAGACAACGTACTGTGTTTAGCACTTTCAATATCTCAGTAAGCAATTGACGTAGAGCAATGATCAAGATACCAAATTGTTTGTTTTTTTATGCTGAATTCAATGGTGAAAATTAAAATTTGATTTAAATAAAAGTTACATGTGAAAATCCCAAAAAACCCATTTTTGGGGTACAAAACCCCCCCAAAACCCCCTTTTGGATGGTGCGATTTGTCTGGTTTTCGAACTCGTTCAAATAAATGGTACTTTACACGTTTGTACCAAATTTCATTAAGATCGGACCTTTTTTACGAGAGTTATCGTGCTTACGGACACATATATATATATATATATATAAATATATATATATATATATATATATATAAATTTGAACGAATGGTGTTTTTGGCATCTGGGGACCTCAAAATGAAAAGTTATCATGGTCTCGGGCTTAAGTCTTACCATGAGACCTACGGTAATAGCTTCTTTCCTATAGGGGAAATTCGCTAAAAAAGGTCCGATCTTAATGAAATTTGGTACAAATGTGTAAAGTACCATTTATTTGAACGAGTTCGAAAACCAGATGAATCGCAACATCGGAAGGGGGGTTTTTGGGGGGTTAAGTACCCCAAAAATGTTTTTTTTTGGGGTTTTCTCATGTAATTTTGATTTAAATCAAATTTTAATTTTACCATTGAATTCAGCTTAAAAAAACAAACAATTTGGTATTTTGGCCATTGCTCTACGTCAATTGGTTACCGAGATATTGAAAGTGCTAAACACAGTACGTTGTCTAATGTTATTCTTATGGAGAAAAAGAAAAATTGTACATCTCGCTTATTTATGAACATAAACTGGCGAAATTTGGTATATGGCTTGATCTGGTTGTGGTTTATTGTTGTTTGCACAAAAAAAATTTTCGCCTATGGTTCCTGTAGCAGCAAACCTAGGAACTTGGTCCCCATGTTATTCTTATGGAAAATACTTAAAATGTTATATATCGCTTATTTATGAATGTATATGGATGAAACTTGGTATTTGACTTCCCTAAGATGAGTTCTATTGATATTTGCATAAAAAACTCATTATTTTGTGTGCCTTGTTGCAGCAAACCTGTGTACTCACCCCAATGTTATTCTTATCGAGAATAATTACTATTTCAAATACCGCTTGTTTGTGAATACATTTCTTATGAATCCTGTTAAGTGTTTTAATGTGTTATGTTATATATTCATTGGAAATTCGCTGAGTATGCAGGTTTGCTGCGACGGGGGTATTTTATTTTACGGTCAGCTTGGAGGCAACGATGCAGAACAGGTAATGTATTGGCAGTTTTACACTTGTTCGTGTATATACATGTTGTGTTAGTGTATTGTATTTATTTTTTGTATCTGTATTTGTTAGTTTTGTGTTTGTGCGAATAAAAAAATAAAAATAAATGTAGGTTAGGTAGATGTAAGAACTTGATATTTGGATGTAAGTATAGGGTTCACTTGATAACGGGAGGAGTTTTCTTACCTCCCGAAACGTAGTGTAGTTTTAAACAATAGAAGTGATAGGTAAAGTCCAAATAAATCAATAGTAAATTCAAATCCATCGCTATTATGAGTTTCAAAAATACAGTTGCATTTGTTTTTGTCAAAGGATACATGTATTACTGTAGTACATTATTTGTTCATTGACAATTAATAATTGTAATGTTATTATGATATTCTTTTACAAATCTTGACTTTAGGCGTCCGCCTATGTAGCATATGCTTAAATCCGGCCCTGCACTGAGGTGTAGGGTATTGTTTGGGAATAGTCGGGAATATGGCGACCCCCTTATAGGCTTCACTTTGTCTTGGGAAATTAACATGTGTTGCAATGGGAACACTGCTGGACGAGGGAGATTAGGGAATTTAGTCTATGGTTAGGAGGACATTTCTGATTACCCCAACGAGGCTAATATATATGTAGAGAAGTCTCGTTTCGTATAAAAAAGTGTTGCCTATACGTAGTTATACGCCATTTTGCTTCTCTGTAAACATTGCTCCCATGTAAACCAATCAAATCCCCTTGTTACAAGTTCAAACTCAAACTTGCTGCCATATCGGAAACATCTAGAACACACTACCGCGTACAGGAGGACCTGATAAGAATGCAGTCACGTGACCCGCCTCGCTCATAAAACTGACCGACCGCGGCTACTCGTTCTCTTAGCTCGGAACAATTCGGCGTAACAGCATCTAAAACTATTTTCTAAATTAATACCGTGTTTCTTTGCCAATTCTAAAAGTTCGTCGATTTGTTAACGGGGTGCATCCCATACTTTCTCTATTTCGCGAATTATTTTAAAGAAAAGGCCGAAATTCGCGGTACAATCTAGCATTCGTATAAATTAATTTGTCAAACTTTTTCAAAATTACACGTGCTAAGAGCAGGTTTTAACACTGCCATTCTTGTCGTTTTTTTGGGATTAAACAACTGGTATTATTAGTATTTAGTGCATTAATAGTGTTACAGTGTATTTATATTGTGTGCGTATTGTGTATGTAATTTTCTACAATGGTCATGTAAGTAATATTTATTTGTTTTACATACTTGGTCATATTTCACCAGAGCACATGTCATAATTGGTACTGATCAATGTTTATTAATTGTTAAGTTTGAATTCATATATCATTGTTAATTTATTTGATGTAATTTCATATTCACAGATCATTTTACGCAACTCTCTATTTATTGTAATCTAACTTGAAAACGTAATTGCTGTACAAGAATTAATTTATATTTAAGCAAGAATACTTTTGAAAAATATTTAAATTTAATAATATTGTCTCAAATCTAAAATAATTGTGAGAGCTGGAAATTGAGTAGAATCCGAAATTCTAGGAAATTTAGTACTTATATAACAGAGTGTTACTGTTTGGTTGATTTAAAAAAAGAGTATAAAATTAATTAATTTGCAGTTTAGAGCTCAAATCAGGATTCACAACAGATTTTAATAAGTTAATCATGAATCATTCGAATGTGTAATTTTATTTGGTGGTAAAATGATATAGGAGGATAGAGTGTGTCGGAGGTCAGGAGGTTTAGTTAGGAGGACTAGAATATTATTATTTATTCCTGACCACTCGCTTGTTTTTATGAACCACCATTTGATTAACTAGGATTTCCTGATTACCTCAACTTGATACTTTCACTTGAGAACTGCTTTTGATTATTTAAAATACAAAATACAAAAAAAATTTAAACTAAAAAGGCCAGAAATCGACCAAAGCCATAACCTCTAAGGTGATCCATTTCAGATTAATTAAAAATACTCTTTTCCGGCTCTGATTTAGGCATGTATATGTTGTAATGTTTTTTCTTAGATTTAAATAAAATAGTTTCTTGCAATCAGGTTTTTCATTCAAGCAACCCACAACTAAATCAGAGATCCGCGAGTGTTTTTGGGCCCAGCAACACTCGCTCTGCATTACTGCAATTGACAGATTAATGAAATTGAAATAAATTGAATTTTAAATTTGACAGACAAACAGAGTTTAATTGCAGTTAGGTTATGGAAACATAACAAGTATTTTCATTCATTCTTGTTTTTCATTCTTGTACCAGTACACCCTAATCACAAGTTATATATTTATTAGCTGACTAACATTTAACTTTTAAATAGATGATTTGATTGCCACTGAGGTGGCTGGCTGCGTCCCATTAGTGTAAAGGGTTCCGTAAGGCTAAATTAAATTTCAACAGGTCAAGTGGCCAACTATAACGCTTTGGCTGCGAGTTAGAGGGAAGGCGGCCTTAGAGTACCTAAAGGCTAAAGAAAATTACTGTCAACATGAAGGCTTCATTTTGACCTCAAACAAGACCTCTAGATACATTAAACTCGTTGAATCTATCCAACTATTTTGATCCGGTTAACGTTTGTTCAGGTACATCCGGTTTTTATTTTCAAACATACATGCATATATGATGAAAAACACCCGATAAAAAATAATCAATCTATGATTATTAACGAATAATTAAATGTTAGTTAATTAACTGCAACAAAATAGTTTATTCATACCATAGACTAACTACAGTATGAGCATACGATTATTTGTATGACTCATCGTTCGGTTTGTCATCCTCTGTCCAGTGTACCAACTTTTGAACTTTCAGGAAATCTAGAGCATTATTGTTGAAGAGTGTCGTCTCCAGTAACACCAGAAATACCCCCGTCACAGCAAACCTGCGTACTCAGCGAATTTCCATGCATAATATTTGTCTGAATTCCATATAAAGCCGCGTACCAAGTTTCATAAGAATATTTTCACATATAAGCGATTTTAATTATTCTCCATAAGAATAACATTGGTAATGAGTACGTAGGTTTGCTGAAACAAGGAACACAAACAATTGATTTTTATGCTAATATAAATATAAATTAACTAGGCGAAGCCCCATACCAAGTTTCATCAATATTCAATCATAAATAAGCACTATATAACATTTTAGTTATTCTCCATAAGAATAACATGGGGCTGAGTAAGCAGGTTAGCTGCAACAAGGAAAAAATTGGTTTTTATGCAATTATTAATATAACTCAACCAAGTGAAGCTACATACCAAGTTTTATTAATTTGTGTTCAAAATTAAGGGAGTCATTACATTTTACTTATTCTTCATAAGAATAATATGGAGGCAGAGTACGCAGGTATGCTGCTACAGGAATAACCAACAAAAAATCTTTTTTTTTTTGCAAATATCAATATACCAGTACTACGTTATACCACATACCAAGTTTCATCAACAAATATATAGAGGTATAGAGATATCAAATTTTATTTATTCTCCATAAGGTTAACATTGTACAACGTACTGTGTTTAGCACTTTGAATATCTCAGCAACGGTTGGGCGTAGAATCACAATTTACAAATTGTAAACACCAAAATGATTGTTTTGTGAAACTGAACACATTTCTAAAAGCAAATGTGAAGGTTAAATTAAAATAAACTGAGGAAATGCCAAAAACCTTTTTCCCTTAAGATTAACATGGGAGATTTTATGAGTAGTTTTTTTTTTTTTTCTCTCCACAACCACTTAACCTAGGTTCATAATTCAAAATACCATATTATTTGTTTTTTCAAGCTTCATAACATGGTCAAAACCAAAATTAAGTTTTTAAAAAATTGTAGGGTGAAAAATGCAAAAAAGTGATTTTTTGACAATTTAAAACCCCCATAAACCCCCTTTCCCATGATCCAATTTTTCTGGTTTTCGAACTTAAAGTCATGAATGTCATTTTACACATTTGAGCCAAATGTCTTTGAAATCGGACGTTTTAGCGAATTTCCCCTATAGGGAAGAAGCTATTACCGTAGGTATCATGGTAAGACTTAAGCCCGAGACCATGATAACTTTTCATTTTGAGGTCCCCAGATGCCAAAAACACCATTCGTTTAAATTTATATATATATATATATATATATGTATCCGTAAGCACGATAACTCTCGTAAAAAAGGTCCGATCTTAATGAAATTTGGTACAAACGTGTAAAGTACCATTTATTTGATCGAGTTCGAAAACCAGACGAATCGCACCATCCAAAGGGAGGGTTGGGGGGGTTTTGTACCCCAAAAATGGGTTTTTTGGGGTTTCCACAAATAACTTTTATTAAAATCAAATTTTAATTTTAACCTTTGAATTCAGCATAAAAACCCAAACAATTTGGTATCTTGATCATTGCTCTACGTCAATTGGTTACTGAGATATTGAATGTGCTAAAAACAGTACGTTGTCTAATGTTATTCTTATGGAGAAAAAGACAAATTGTATATTTCGCTTATTAATGAATATAAACTGACGAAATTTGGTATATGGCTTCATCTGGTTGTGGTTTATTGTTGTTTGCACAAAAAAAATTCGCCTATGGTTCCCGTAGCAGCAAACCTAGGTACTCGGTCCCCATGTTATTCTTATGGAAAATAATTAAAATGTTATATATCGCTCATTTATGAATGTATATGGATGAAACTTGGTACTGTGTATGTGACTTCACTTAGCTGAGTTCTATTGATATTTGCAAAAAAAACCATTATTTTGTGTTCCTTGTTGCAGCAAACCTGCGTACTCATCCCCAATGTTATTCTTATGGAGAATAATTAATATTTTAAATATCGCTTGTTTGTGAATATATTTCTTATGAATCTTGTTAAGTGGCTTAATGTGTTATGTTATAATTCATTGGAAATTCGCTGAGTATGCATGTTTGCTGCAACAGGGGTATTTTACTCAAGTTATCGCATTCACGGACACATATATAGATATATACATGTATATAAATTTGAACGAATAATGTTTTTGTCATCTGTTGACTTCAAAACAAAAAATTATCATGGTCTCGGACTTAAGTCTCACCATGAGACCTACGGTAATAGCTTCATCCCTATAGGGGAAATTCGCTAAAACTAAGCGCATGGCCGGAATTAAGCATAGACTACTTAGGCGTGCACTTAGTGGCCCGCACCACACAACCCTTTTCAAAATTCTGATAAAAACAAGAAAAAAGGTCACTAATTTCGACCTGGACACAAGGGCCTGCCCCCGGCTCCTAAATCCGGCCTTGACTAAGCGCTAAGATTACTAAAACTGACATTATTTCGGGTACAATGGTGAATTTTCGGGTAATTATCTGGCTATTTCCAAAATATATTAACTTTTATTCCGGTTTTCGGGTATTTGAAGCTCGCGCGGGGGTTTTGCGGGGATTACCACAGGATGACCGGGTAAAAGCGGGGATTTTGTAGGTAGTTTGCGGGTAAAATAGCAAACCCAGTCTGGCAACACTGCTCGTTCTTGGGTTCTTGTTTATTGGCTGAAAGTTGTTTCCTCCCATTTTGATTTCTCTTTGATTGAAAATCAGGATCAGGATTCGGTTTTGGTTTTGCGGCTTACGGCATGCTTCTTAAGATTTGTCCGCGAATGCAATTATAATATTAAGTTATAAAAATGGTGGAGATTCGCTATACAAAAAACTTATTTTTACGATGTATGAACGTTATTTATTTGTTTGCATTTGCATCTTTGTATATTCAGATCCCTGGTAAGTGAGTCTTCAAATTAAAATTTGCCTGTCTTATTTCTGAATATTTTATATGCTTGGCTGAATTTATTTATCAGTTGTGTTTATACATGTGTCTTCGTTTGGACATATGTAGGGTCTATGCAAATTATGCAAGATCTATTAAGGTTAGGGCCTATGTTGTTGAATTGTAATTTTGGTAGCCAACTGAATGTTGGATTAGTGTGACCAGAGGACCTGTCAAAGACAGAAATGTCCCTATTTTGTTACATAGTCTACTCTAATGCTGTTGTGCCGAAATCACCAAGTCGAGGACTTTAGAATATCTTGGCCTAATTTGTCAGTAACACATTAAATTTAGATGTATGTTACTACGGATAATTTTTGTTATACTTGCCAAAATTGTGCTATTATTAGCCTAAGCATTTTCATATTTACTATTCTGTATTTATGCAGTCTGTACTTGTATGTATTATTGGTGTAAACCGTTAACAAATGAAATGAAATGCGGGGGATGTGGGGCTGCAGCAGGAAACTTGCAGGGTGGGCCTGGTCAATATAGACCCTGTAGCTAGCACTCCAATTTTGCTTTTGAATGTTGTGGCTTAGTGACACTCAATATGTTTTGATAACAAATATCATATCAAGCCTGGTTTATCACTTCTATTATATCTGTGCCGTGCCCAGGGCCTGATTAAGAGGTGTGGCCCCTGTAGGCTTGAGTTTATTTGGCGCCACCTCCCCCTAACTATTGAAGGGGGACGTGTGTCGAAAACACTCGATGAACGAGTTTCTGAACGCGGCCCGTCACTGTAGCTTAATTTGTTGAATGCGCTATGCTTTATCCCTAGCAGTGGCCTAATCTTGAAGTGGGAAATAGCCAAGCAAATTTGCCGATTTTGCAGAACTTTTTTTGAAAATTCGTATAAATTCAGCCGTAGAAGTAAACCTAGCCAACCTCATATTCATTTTGATCGGAAAGAACAGGAGAATCTATAAATACTAATACCCCCCGTCGCAGCAAACCTGCGTACTCAGCGAATTTCCAAGGCATTGATATGTTTCTCACTAGTACATAAAGCCACTCACCAATTTTGACAAAAATACATTCATAAATAAGTTATTTATTACATTTTATTTATTCCCCATAAGAATAACATTAGGACTGAGTACGCAGGTTTGCTGCAACGAGGAAGATAAGAAATGATTTTTTATGCAATATCAATATAACTGAACCAGGTGAAGCTACTTACCATGTTTTATTAATTTATGTTCATAATTAAGGGAGATATAAAACTTTACTTATTCTCCATAAGAATAACATTAGGGCTGAGTATGCAGGTTAGCTGCTACGGGGACAATCAACAAAACATTTATTTTTTGTGCAATTATCAATATACCAGTACAACATGAAGCCACATACCAAATTTCATCAATATACATTAATAAATAATCAAGATATCCAATTTTATTTATTCTCCATAAGGATAACATTGGACAACGTACTGTGTTTAGCACTTTGAATATCTCTGCAACGGTTTGACGTAGAATCACAATTTAAACACCAAAATGATTGTTTTGTGGAGCTGAAGTGATTGGTAAAAGAAAATGTGAAGTTTAAAGTAAAATTAACTGAGGAAAAGCCAAAAACCTTTTTCCCATAAGATTAACATGGGAGATTTTATGAGCATGTTTTTTGGATTTTTTCCGCAACCACTTAACCTAGGTTAATAATACAAAATACCATATTATTTGTTTTTTTAAGCTCTATAACATGGTCTAAACCAAAATTAAGTGTTTTACAAATTTTAGGGTAAAAAATGCAAAAAACTGATTTTTGGAAAATTTAAAACCCCCATAAACCCCCCTTCCCATGGTCCGATTTTTCTGGTTTTCGAACTTAAAGTCATAAATGTCAGTTTACACATTTGAGCCAAATTTCATCGAAATCGGACGTTTTTTACTCAAGTTATCGCATTCACGGACACATATATAGATATATATATATATATATATATATATAGATATATATATATATATATATATATATATATATATAGATATATATATAAATATATATATTTGAACGAATAGTGTTTTGGACATCTGGGGACATCAAAACAAAAAGTTATCATGGTCTCGGGCTTAAGTCTTACCATGAGACCTACGGTAATAGCTTCTTCCCTATAGGGGAAATTCGCTAAAATGAAAAAGATCTAGGAAAACTATTTTTTCGGTAAAGTGAAAAAAATATTTTTTTTTAGAAATTTAAAAAACAGCCTCGAGAGTAAAACGTTTTCTACAGATTTTTTATAGAAAATTCATTAATAACTTATATTCAATTTGTAAACAATCTAATTCCCTATATAGAAATATAGATACTTTGGTATTATACGGATGCCACTATTTTTGGAGGTTAAATTTTTACCGGATACAAAGGATAACTACATAATTCGAAAAAACGTACTTTTATTGACTTACTGTACAAATTTTACATCATTCTGATGAGCGGTCTTTGTGTTGTGCCTCCCAAAAGGCAGCGATGTCCGCTAGGATCGTGTTGAATGCGTCGCCGCCGCTAGCAGCCAGACCCGATTGCCACAGGTACTCCGCCAAATATACAGCGCGCTGCGGCAGTTATGTTAGGATGGGTTATCATAAAAATACGTACGGTTTCCTCTTCATTTCGAGGTAAATCCCACACCAAAAGAACGTCACTCATTATGAAAACAAATGTAACGTAGTGCACGGCAATAAATCACTCATGACACTGACCCAGATACAGTCGGTGACAGGTGATGCTCGCGCTCCGGTCAACGACCTGACCTTGGCCTATTTGGAGGGGGTTTGGCGGCCGTAAGGTTGCCTCATCAGGTATCATTCGATTCGTAACGAAACAAGGAAAGTCCTACAATCATTTTTATGATAACCCATCCTAACATAACTGCCGCAGCGCGCTGCATAAGGGTGGCATCCGTATAATACCAAAGTACCGAAATATATAACATGTTATGGAAAGAATTTTTTGTAAGTTTTATTGGCGGAATATAATAATAAACGGAAACCCGAAATATGTATAAACTGTATAGTGTTAGTTTGTGTTGTAAATAAGTCATGTAATATATGTATATACTAATAAAGCCACATAAAGCCACTTACCTAGTTCCATAAAAACACATAAATAAATAAGTGATCTATAGCATTTGATTTATTCTCTATAAGAATAACATAGGGCTAGAAGTACGCAGGTTTGCTGCACAACAAGGAACACAAAATATGTGTTTTTATACAATTATCAATACACCTCAACCAGGTGAAGCTACATACTAAGTTTTAGCGAATTTCCCCTATAGGGAAGAAGCTATTACCGTAGTCGGCATGGTAAGACCTAGGCCCGGGACCATGATAACTTTTCCCGTAGCAGCAAACCTGCGTACTCAGCCCCATGTTATTCTTATGGAGGACAAGTAACGTGTTATCTCCCTTAATTATGAAAATAAATTAATGAAATTTGGTATGTGGCTTTGCCTAAATGAGTTATATTGATATTTGTATAAAACCCCAATTTGTTGTGTTCCTTCCTTCAGCAAACCTGCATACTCAGCCGCCATGTTATTCTTATGGAGAATAATTAAAATGTCATAAATCGTTTATTTATGAATGTATATTGATGAAACTTGGTATGTGGCTTTATGTGGTATTAAGATACATATATATATGCATTGGAAATTCGCTGAGTACGCAGGTTTGCTGCTACGGGGGTATTATTAATTTATGTTCTTAATTAAGGGAGATATGAAACTTTACTTATTCTCCATAAGAATAACATTATGGCTGAATATGCAGGTTTGCTGCTACGGGCATAATCAACAACAAATACATTTTTTGTGCAAATATCAGTATACCAGTACTACGTGGAGCCACATACCAAGTTTCATCAATCTACATTCATAAATAATCGAGATAAGTTATCAAATTTTATTTATTCTCCATAAGGATAACATTGGACAACGTACTGTGTTTAGCACTTTGAATATCTCTGCAACGGTTGAACGTAGAATCACAATTTAAACATCAAAATGATTGTTTTGTAGAGCTGAAATGATTGGTAAAAGCATATGTAAAGTTTATATTAAAATTAACTGAGGAAAAGCCAAAAACCTTTTTCCCATAAGATTAACATAGGAGATTTTATGAGCAGGTTTTTTGGATTTTCTCCGCAACCACTTAACCTAGGTTAATAATTTAAAATGCTAAATTATTTGTTTTTTAAGCTCTATAAAATGCTCAAAACCAAAATTGAGTGTATTTTAAAAATTTGAGGGTAAAAAGTAAAAAAAAACTGATTTTTGGAAAATTTAAAACCCCCATAAACCCCCCTTCTCATGGTCCGATTTTTCTGGTTTTCAAACTTAAAGTCATGAATGCCAGATTACACATTTGAGCCGAATTTCATCGAAATCGGACGTTTTTTAACCAAGTTATCGGGTTAACGGACACACATATATATAGATATATATACAGTAGAACCTCGATTACTCGAACCTCAGGGGGAACGGGAAAAATTCGAGTTATCGAATATTTCGAAATATCGAGGTTCGACTTATCAAGGTGTTTTTCCACAGACTTCGACTTATTGAGGGTCACGGTAACGCAATAATAGATGAGTCATGTAAGGGTAGAATCCTTACATCATTTCGTGCTTTGTATCATAAATAACTATACCGTATAATAATTATTACTAAAATTAAGAAGGATTTGAACAATTTTGAATGTCTAAAATAAGCCCGAAAATATTTTTTAAAGCTTCTTTGGTTAACGTAGTAATGATTATACTTCCTTCAGTAAAAATAGTGTACAGTAGGAAAGTAGACAAAAAATGACTCACAGTTCGGTATTTTGGTGTTGTTTTCCCCGTTCGACCACTTCCTGTCTATTTCCTAGACGTTTTTTGCTCACTTCTTATCACCTTTCCCAAACAAATCCCTCCCTCTTACGGAAGTGAGTTCTGACCAACTATTATCAATTTAAACTTAGCTGAACATCAAATGTTCTGTAGCCTATTAAAATAATTTGTAAAACTAAAAGGGAACAAAACATGATAACAATTAAAATTGCTGAGCATTGTTGGAATTGGAATTAGGGTGAAGCAGTACGCCACTTATTTTTGTTTTAAAATTGTCGACAGTGTCTATACTGGTGTTTCTAAACTTCCGATGTCACTCTTAGCAAATTTCCCCTATAGGGAAGAAGCTATTACTGTAGGTCTAATGGTAAGACTTAAGCCCAAGACCATGTTAACTTTTTGTTTTAAGGTCCCCAGATGACAAAAACACTATTCGTTCAAATATATATATATATATATATATATATATATATATGTATCCGTGAATGCGATAACTTGGGTAAAAAATGTCAGATTTCGATGAAATTTGGCTCAAATGTGTAAAGTGATATTTATGACTAAGTTTGAAAATCAGAAAAATCGGTCTTTGGGAAGCGGGGTTTATGGGGGTTTTAAATTTTCAAAAAATCAGGTTTTTGCATTTTTCACCCTATAATTTTTAAAACACTTAATTTTGGTTTGGACCATGGTATAGAGCTTAAATAAACAAACAATATGGTATTTTAAATTATTAACCTAGGTTAAGTCGTTGCGGAGAAAATCCAAAAAAACCTGCTCATAAAATCTCCCATGTTAATCTTTTGGGAAAAAGGTTTTTTTGCTTTTCCTCAGTTAATTTTAATGTAAACCTCACATTTGTTTTTACCAATCAGTTTAGCTCCAAAAAACGATCATTTTGGTGTAAAATTGTTATTCTACGTCAAACCGTTGCAGAGATATTCAAAGTGCTAAACACAGTACGTTGTCCAATGTTATCCTTATGGAGAATAAATAAAATTTGATATCTCGATTATTTATGAATGTATATTGATGAAACTTGGTATATGGCTTCACGTAGTATTGGTATATTGATATTTGTACAAATAATTGATTTTTGTTGATTATACCCGTAGCAGCAAACCTGCGTACTCAGCCCCCATGTTATTCTTATGAAGAATAAGTAAAATGTAATGACCCCCTTAATTATGAACATAAATTAATAAAACTTGGTATGTAGCTTCACTTGGTTGAATTATATATTAATAATTGTATACAAACCCATTTTTTTGTTCCTTGTTGCAGCAAATCTGCTTACTCAGCCCCCATGTTATCCTTATAGAGAATAACTAAAATGTTATGTAGCGCTTTTGAATTTATTATTGAATATTGATGAAACTTAGTATGTGGCTTCGCCTAGTTAAATTCTATTTATATTTTCATAAAAACCAATTGTTTGTGTTCCTTGTTTCAGCAAACCTACGTACTCATTATCAATGTTATTCTTATAAAGAATAATTAAAATAATGTATATAAACATATATTTTTATGAAACTTGGTGTGCAGCTTTATATCGTATTAAGCTATATTATGCATTGGAAATTCGCTGAGTACGCAGGTTTGCTGCGATGGGGGTATTTTATTTTTCGTGTCAACAGCCTCAAATAATCTTCAACTTTTCCTCATAGGGTAGAGCTTTGCCAACACTTTTTTCCCAAACTGCAAACACTTAGTAAAAACACAACCTAAAAACTATCCAGAATCTCTAAACTCGCACTAACTGACACCGGACACAAATCTAATAAAATCAAAACAATTTTATTTTATAAAAAGATATAATTTACAACAATATGAGACTGTTCCTTATTTATGAAATGAAATCCTCACATATGTGAAATCCATGCGTGAGGAAAAGTGTATTTGATATGTGTGTTGCTCATTAATATAAATTTGTCGGTTGTTTTACCGACACCAGGAGCACCCAGAAAGAGATGTAGTGGGGAGGGAGGGTTGGAATTTCCGGCTGCAAATAAGTCACTGGAGGTTTAGTGAATGAACAACTTCGACCTATACTAGTCAATACTTCGACTTGTAGAGGTACGGAGATTGTAATTAATTATTCGAGTTATAGAGGTTCTACAGCTAAAACTTCGACTTATAGAGGTTCAAGTTATCGAGGTTTCACTGTACATATATATATATATATATATATATATATATATAAATTTGAACGAATAGTGTTTTTGGCATCTGGGGACCTCAAAACAAAAAGTTATCATGGTCTCAGGCTTAAGTCTTACCATGAGACCTACGGTAATAGCTTCTTCCCTATTGGGGAAATTCGCTAAAAGTCATAAAGTTGATGGTAACAAATTTATATATCATATATATAAATGTAAATAAAAGAATGTTTTGCTATTTTTATGTATTTGGAAAAAAATTCACAGTATTTAGTATATAATTTATTTGCCAAATGTTTTACCCCCAAATCAATAGAAACATCTTGTAGTACATTCAATTCCCTACATAAAAATATATAACATGTTATACATAGAATACATAGAAATATACTTATAAATATATAACTCACCACTAGGCCTACCAGATAAATAATCCAATCAGCCTACGACACCTATGACACATCATCAGGAAAGTCGTTCACCTCAATATCACTGCCTATATCACTCTCTAAATCGTCATCAGTCACTAATATTTTCTTCAAGAGCACCCCGAATGTCACTACAATCTATTTTTGCGTAAATTCGGCTAAATAAATAACTAAAACACTCTTACGCAACTGACAGCGGTCAAACAATAACATAGCGCGCCATTTTGGACTGGACATTGCATATTTCAGATGTAATGTTATATTGTCAACAAAAACACAAAACATCGAGACATAAATAGGAAGAAAGCCTGAAATCTGCTGGTTACAGTGATACCAAATACAATACAGTTTGGAGCGAGCTAAACAAACTGACTGAGACTTCGTAAACAGCTGCGGAGTTGCCGATTAGGCTAAAATGTGACGTAATGAAACAATTCCTTGGTGATGAAGCCAAGGGCAAACAGTGCTGCCAACGGCAAAACTAAATTACTCTACATTTCTTCCTCTTCAAAATAATATATTAGTAAACTATAACATACATTGCATCTAAATGCGATTTTCTGATCCGATTAATTTGGTCGGATTGGCCATTCCACAAAAAAACCAAAAACACCTTTTTTCATAAAATCATAACCTGCCCAATCAATATTTCATCCTAAAAATCAATACCAACATAAAACGCTACTGTTTAGATGTACATTGGTACCAACCGCATCTTCCTGCGAGTAAAATTACCCGAGCTGGGTAATTTAAAAAATATCATGTTGTGCCATTGTCCGAGCGTCAGCTGCAGCAATTGCGTTGTGCCAAAAATTCATTCGATTTCTAATCGTCGTAACATAGTTATACAGCTGCTACACGGTTCATTTTTGTAATAAAATGAAAGTTCAGAATGTGATCTTTCGAATGGTATATATATTGATCACTTTTGAGTTTATTATTATTGGTTTTTTAACGTTAACAAATTTTCAGTCATATCCGACCAATTTGGTCGGTGGCCACTCTAGGCGACACAAAAATCTGACCAAATTGGTCGGATGGCCAAATTCAAATTCATTTATTGACTCAAAACATCTTACAAATGTACAATGTACACAGACAGGAGTTTCGTCATAAGCTAGGAGTTACCATACTAAATATAGTTACTAAAACAAAAATTACAACTTAATTTAAAAATTACAACAATATTTTAACTGAACAAGAAAGATACATCCAGATTCAAATGTGAGCTGTGAATTCCAGCTGGTCTGTATTACATGGTGATTGATTTATCCGACTTAGTAGAAAAGTTTCTTGTCAAGTTAGTTTAAATTCAGAAACTATCCATAAAAAATTCCTCAATATTATAATATGTTTTTTCTAATAATAATTTGTGCAAATTTTTCAATAGCATACTTTTTGAAGTGTTCATGATCAGACTTTTTGCTAGTTTGTTAAAAATTTTGATGGCCATGTAATTTGGGCTGTTTTCTTATGAAGAAAGTCTATGGTGAGGGAATTGAAATAAATTTTGATGACGTGTGGAATAATTCTGAGTAAATTTAAACTTTCCAAAGCTGTCCAGATCACCTTACAGTAATTTAACAATTTCAAAGATGTATAGACCAGTAATAGTTAGAATACCCAATTCCTTGAACAAAGGTCTACAGCTTGTTCTTTTTGAAATCCTAGTAAATGTCCGCACAATCAATTTTTGTGCATTGAGAAGTTTTTTTTGTTTTGGAACTGAATCCCCAAAGTACAATTCCATATCTAATTACAGATTCAATATAGGCATAATATACTAATTTACAAATATCATTAGATGTTGTATTAATAATGACACTTATTGCATATCGAAAAGAGTGGAGTTTTTTTGTTAAAAATTGAATGTGGTCATCCCATTTTAATTTTGAGTTGATATGTATGCCTAAAACCTTATGAGGGTTCACCAAATTCAATGTGTTGTCTGAAAAAGCATTTGCATCTGCTTTATTGTTTGTTTTAACTTTGAAGTGTATTATTTGTGTTTTTGAATTATTCATCAATGGACCATTTTTGGAGAACTATTCGTCTAGTTCTTTTATTGTTTTTTTAATTGAAATCTGTAGTTGATGAAAGTTGGAATTTTTTACTACAACATTTGTGCCATCTGCATACAAGAACAGATTCCCTGATATATGAGTGTCTATGTCATTAATAAATATCAGAAATAATACGGGGCCTAAGATGGAACCTTGAGGAACACCATAAATGACTTTTTACCATCTTGACAAGAATTTTGTATTATTTTTAAAAATTGTAGTACGTTGTTGTCTTCTATCTTTTAGGTAGTTTGAGAGGAGTTGTAGAGCTTTACCGCCAATCCCTACTTTTTTTAGTTTACAGATTAATAGTTTGTGGTCAACACAGTCAAACGCCCTGGATAGGTCACAGAATACTCCCGCAGTACTCTGCATCCCATCGAGCGCCTCCGTGACCATGTTGACAAATTTAGTGAGGGCATTTGTGGTTGACTGATTTTTTCTAAAACCAAATTGTGATTGTGAAAACAAATTGTTGCTTTCCAAGAAATCTGTCAAACGGGAATTAATTGCTTTTTCAAAGATTTTTGAAAAATTGCTCAGAATTGAGATTGGCCTATAATTTGTTATATCTGTTCTTTTTCCTTTCTTAAAAATTGGTTTCACTTCTGATAGTTTAAGTTTATCTGGAAATTGTCCTGTGATAAAGCACTGATTGATGATCGTACTAAGACCCGGAGCAATTAAGAGTTCTGACATTTTTATGAGCCTTGTTGGAACCTCATCCCAACCAACAGTGCCAGAATTGCTTAAACTACGAATAATTTCCTCTATTTCCGGAGCCTGTGATGGGTGAAGGTCCAAAAAACCGGAAGGTGGCACAGTTTGCGAGGCATCACAAGCTGTTAAAGAAGCAGTTGGGATGCTAAAATATCAACTGTCTCTATGAAATGGTGGTTGAAGCGAGATGCTATAATTACGGGATCTTCAATCAAACCACCTTCAACCTCTAATTGTATTTCCTCTATGTTTTCATCTTTTTTGAATCCAATTTCCTTCTTCACAACAGACCAGGTGGCTTTCATTCTATTTTTTGAACTAAGAATAAAACTACTATTTGCTGCTCGCTTACTTTGATTTACAAGAACTTTTAACTCTTTTCTGCAGCTTTTATAGTCTGACCTGTATTTGTCACTATTTAATTCCTTATATTTTCTATACTACAGTTTTTTTCTTATCAGCTAACATTTTTATTTTATCATTAACCCAAAAAGCCTTAGATTGTTTCGTACTTTTTGATAGTTTTAATGGAAAAGCTTCATGCATAGTGGTTATAAATATATTTAGAAACCAGTTGTAACTACTGTTAGATGAGTCTAGAATAGTAAAGTTCTGTAGATTTTGATTAAGTAACATTAAAAAATGCTCTGAGTTATCTAGTGAAAAATATGTTTTAAAAGTACAAGGAGCAATTACATTTTTATGAAATTTAGGTAGAGATACAATTAATGCATTATGGTCTGAGAGACAGTGCTTATTATTATACAAAACAGATCCACCGTAATTTTTACTTGTAATAAAATTGTCAATACAAGAGGCCGTGCTATCCGTAATTCTAGTTGCCTCATAACAATGTATATCATAGCCATATTTTTTAACAATGTTGTGAAATCTACTTGAATTTGTATCCTTCTTTAATAAATCAATATTCAAGTCCGAAGCCACTAAAGTTTTGATGTTTTTATTTTTTTGTTATAGAAACTTAAGAAACTCATCAAATTTGTTCAAAAAAATCTCAGAAGTTTTATTTCCTGGAATTCTATAGATTGAACCAATTAAGAGATTTAATGCAGTGATTTGTATGAAAGAACCTTAAAAAGAAAATTCCTCATTAAACACAGCAAGATCATCTCTAACAATAAATGATAGGGAGTTGTGTACTAAAATACAAGAACCTCCCTCTGACCTCTCCCTAAAATATCCATCAGCTAAATTGAAGTTTGACATTCTATTCAACAGATACCTTTTTTTTTACACAGTGCTCATTTATACATACTACTTTTACCTTACAGCTTAAATCTGAAATGAACAATTCTAATTCCTCCATTTTTTTATTTACACCCTGGATGTTCCAATGAAGTACAGCATTCTTATTACTGTTACTGTTACTAAAATAATCATTATATGAAGATAAATCAGTGGAATAGGAGGACTTTTGTTTACAATTAGTTTCTAAATTTAAAATGGAAAATTTCTTTCTGGTCTTATTTCTAAAAAAGGAAAAGGCTTTTCTGTTATATCAGTAAAATTCTTGTAGGAACCTCCAGTGAGTAGTTTACCATCATCATTCATGAACTCACTGAAACTAGCATTTGCATTGCCTTGAACTAGTGCTTCCACATATGAAAGGGGGCCAGGTGCCAGGATAGTAGAAGGGAAAACACAGGGAACACTTCTCACAACACCAGACACAAACATATTGCTGCTACGTTGAGGCTGTTGGTTGGTTAAAATCTGGTGATGATGGTCTGTCATCATTGCTGGGCTGTCATCAGTTTGCTGGATGTTGTTGGGGTTAAGCTCGGTGGACGCTCCAGGATGACAAGAAGCTGGCTGATCAGGACATACCAGCTGTCGTAGCATTCTCACGAAGTCGCTGTGGGACCGACCTCTTCTCAGTCGTCTATTTGACTCCTCTGCATGTACTACTATGTCAATGTGTGCACCAGTAAATTCTTTAAATTCTATTATTTTGGCTGCAAAGTGTTCCAAACAGGGATTCAGCTGGGAAAAAAATTCTTCGAGCAAAAATGCTACAAGCTCTTAGAGACTTGTAGTAAAAATATTTTCGTTTTCGCATTTTAATCGCGTGTCATTATACTATTTTTTGGTCTTAAGTTGTTTTTTGCTTGTATTTGTTTTTAAGGTTTAACATTTAAATAATATATAATTCAGTAGAGTCTACTTTTCTTGGTAACTTATCCATTTTAACCATTAAAGTCTGTAATGGAAATATACTAAATATTCTAATAGAATAGACCTAATATGGCGCCAGAACAACTAAAACTCACACACCCCAAACATTACACACTCTGAATCATAACTCAAAGCATATCGCGATCGCATATTTGCGCACCACCGATTTCCAGTTGTCTGTTTTTGCTAAGGTACCTCTACACTTCCGCCCGATCGTTGCAATTTCGAGCGACTCGTGCTCGTGTAACCGTCCACATTCTGCAGTGAGTCGAGACCGCGAGCGGCGGTATGGAGTACCTGCCGCTCGTCTCCTTTGACTAAACAAAAACCGACAAGAATCGGTGCGATGGTGAGGCGAGTGCAGTCATCCCTTCGGTGGCGAACTAGCCCTCGTCATTCTCGCATTCGCCCTCGCCGATTCGCTCGGCTAGACTCGGCTACTACAAAGTGCGTGCCAAACCGAGTCACGGCGCATGACGTCTGCTAAGGAAATGCAGACTACTGTCACTACAACGGTCATATCAGTAACTCGCCCGTTCCGTTTACACGGTACGCAGTTGAAATCGACAGCAACTGTTAACGTAATGTAGGCTCGTCTCCTCTACCACTCGCTCAGAGGCGATCGGTACAGTGACATAGTGCAACCAAGGCAACGTTAAGCCTCTGTATAACATCCCAACTACTCTTCTAATCTTTTTTGGTTGTGGATCGTGATCAGGGACTTGTAATACCATTTGTATTGTTAAAACCAGATTTTCTGCAATAACATTAAAAAATACTTTTCTTTGTAGCAAAAAAGCGACAGCCTGCCCAAATATTGTCGCATTTTCGTGGTGCATGTCGCAAATTGCGACAAATGCGACCGCAGCTTAAACCCTGGTTCCAAACTTATATTGTCTCTGGTGCATCCCATTGGAGAACAAATAAGACGTTTAAAATTTCTATTTTTAAAAACTTGAACCAGACTTTGAAAAGCTTTGTCATAATTAGATCTTGAAGGTTTTTTGAAATACTGTTCCTTAGTGATCAAACTATAAACACCCAACTTCTTACTTATGTGTTGATATGCTAAATATGATTGGATGATATCAGATGAAGATGCCACGATGAAGATGGCCACGGCTAGGGTTAAGGTATCTTTTTCTAACTTAAAGTAGAGCCCCATCTCTTTTCAACCAATGAGTGGTTTGCCTAAACTCCACTCCACTGGTATCCCCTTAAAGCAGATTGTCTGATCTAAAGGGTCCTATTTCTCTCGGTTTTAGTTCCATCGTAAATGACGGCCGGATCACGTAACATCGGCCGTAAATGACGATCGCACCTCATAACATTGGCCGTAATCAATGATCGCACCACATGTAACATTATCTACCATAAAATATGCCCAGTCCATGCACCATCAACGTAATAGATGACCAAACCATGTGATAGTTGCCATAATTGATGATCGGAACGTATGCTTTCAGCCATAAATGACGATCACACCACACTTTATAAAAAATAATGTTGATCGCGCCGCTATCCGCCGTAACATACGATCGGACCATGTGATATCAGCAGTAAATGACGACTGCATCGCGTAACCATGGCTGTAAAAGACAATCGCATCGCAGATGACCATTTTGAGGATATAATCCCAAGGTAAAATAAATACCGCCCGAAAAATGTGATTATTTTTTTTCTGAAAATTTCCCGAAAATTCAGGAACCCGTCCATCCCTAATCACAACAAACTAACCTTATTCTGTCCCCTTACTGACTAAATCAATTCTTGGAACAGAACAACGTACAAACAGTCACCAGTTTGGTTTTTGTTGAGAGTACTCAACACTTTAACCCGTATACAGTCTGGTAACAGCAATATCCAACTCTCTCGAAGCCTAGCAACAAGTCTCTGGGTTATTTCTTGACCTTACAAAGGCTTTTGATGTCGTCGATCACTCTTTGCTTCTAATCAACTGGTTCTTGGGGTGTCAAGAAAGTGGATATATTCCTACCTCAAGCGCAGTGAAGTCAGGTAGTGGAGGTTCCTTACATTTAAGATTAATCCCCAAAAAAGGGGTTAGAGTTTTCTCGATTGTTTTGCCCAGTGAACTTTTCCAACTGATTAAAGAAAGGAATGTTCAAGCCAAATTTGAAGTAAATGGGACAAAAAATGTGACCACTAAGTACAAACAGATATATTATATATATATATATAATATATGTGTGTGTGTCTGTTTTGTGTGTGTGTGTGTGTGTTTTCAATCTAGCGGTCACATTTTTTATCCGATTTACTTCAAATTTGGTAGGAACATCCCTTTCAATAATCAGTTGGACAAGTTCATTGGGCAGAACAATCGGGGAAAACTCTAACCCCCTTTTTTAGAGATTAATCTTTAAAATTTCAAGTTTTTGGGCCCAAAAAGAGTTAGAGAAGCCCCGGGTGTAAAATTAATGCATGTGAAAAGATGGAAATTAATAAGGTGAAAGTTTTAAGCCCTCTCTCATCATTCTAGCATCATTCTAGCTTTACATTAGAAAAGCCCATTAATGCATTTGTTGGTGTCTTTTTAACATCCTCAGCAAGGTCACGATTACTTTCAATCCTGACTGGACCTTCTCCTAACCTTATAATGCGCAGTATTGTATTCCCCAGCATTGCATGTAAATAGAACCAGGAGCATCAGAACAGCCAAACAAATAAATGTTTTCAGATTTCAATAAAAATTGGAATAAATTTATGTTTCAACACTGATTTGAATTTAAAAAAGTTTGTATGTGGAAATTCATTTCCCTCACGACAGCGTATGCTGCGTGCGAACTCGTTGTCATTCTTAAAACCACTGTGTGTAAACTATTATTTTGTAGTGCCTCCAAAAAAGAGATTTTAAAGGGTGGATATTCCTGAAAAAAGTTCATTAAGATATTCTATACATGCGACCGTTCTTTATATTAAATAGGCCTACTTAACACTGACTGTGTGTGGGACGTGGGGCGTGTTCCCGCCACACGGCAGCTGTTCTGATAGGCGCGGTTACATTTTCAATTCCCGGCTAACGAATGACAAAATCACTGTGCGGTGCTGTACTGTGTTACAACACAACTGGACGTAGTTCTAAAAAGCGCCAGGTCGCAGCACAATCCAGGTAGCAGTAGTCAACCAGGGTCGCCATCTAGAGAGACTAACTGGGACGAAAACTAATGCAGGGAAGTCCCGTGACGGCCGGGATATTGGGGGAAATTTACTACCAACCTAGACCAAAATAAAGCTCGCACCCTGAGCGTCACATGCAAAAAATATCGTCTTCCTCCGGCCCAGACTGAGCTCACACTTGAGTCATTGTTTCTAAACGGACTTGGTGGGAAGCCGGTGTTCCATGCGCGTGCGCCGCGGGAACGCAATGGGATGCCGGCGTTCCATGCGCAGTCAAAGTGTTAATAAATATAAAGTACGGTAAAAGAGAGAAAGTTTGTGTAAGTTTCCTGATACCGTTTATTCCCAAACATGATTGAGTACCTAACTTATCTGTTGTTAATGGTTATTATTGTATAATTACAAACTTCGCCTAACTTATGTCTCTAATTTCTAGGACTTTATGGTGAGAATGGGGTGTTACCAGCCCATGTCCAGCTTGAAACCAAAGATGACAATTTGGTTAGAAATATTCACAATAAACCTACTCTGCTGTGGCTTGCTCCTTATATCGGCCTTGACACAGAATACATGATGGATGTCCTTGCTCTCACTGGAATATTTCTTTCTTTTACTGGGTGAGATTTAATCATAGTATTAGTTTTCCGAATTCCTATTAACCCATTGGCTCACAACCCCGAGTATACTTGTGGCCGCCGAACGTAGCCCGGATGTGCAACCCCGAGTATACTCGGGATAGCACCTTTTTATTTTTTTAAAATTTGTTTATTTTATTTTTTTAATTTTTAAATTTATATTTTTTATTTATTTGTTGTTTTAATAAGTTTTCATTTTTTATTTGTATGTATTTTGTATGCATATGCCCATACTTGGGGAAACTTAGTCAAATTTCGGAAAAATATGATTTTGGAAAATATGTTATATCTAGGTCAAATATAAATGTATCACTAACATTTTTTATTTTCATGTAAAAAATAAATAACTTACAAGTACATAATAGTTGTTGGGCTGAAACATTTTTTTTTGTTTTTTACATGTAACTCCTTTTAAAATTAATATTTTTTATAAACTATATATATTTATTTATATTTAATATATATATATAATATTTACCATACATAAATGCTGTCAAAAGTATTTTCTTCTTGTAGATAATTTACTTCTCTAAAGATTAGTCTAAAATTAAGTAAATTGAGCAATAATTGTTGCTATAGTGACAGTTTTAGTAAGAGACTACATTTATGTAATTTTTCTTAGGAAACTGAACGGTTTGTCAGGTGGCAAATTTCAGGTAAGCCAATGGGTTAAGATAGTGCAAAGGTAAAAACCTATAAGTTACTGAGTAAATCAGGTAGAAACCTATAAGTTACTGAGTTTAGTTGATTTACTTACATAAAACATAACTTAGTCTCAACATTGTATTTATGCCCTGTAGATTAACAAGGACTGATTACGCAGGTTTGTTGATGCATATTTTCCATAAACCAATTATTTATGCAATCTTCTTTTCAATATTAAATCGTAAACAAATGTATAAGTGTTTAAAAGAATACAACCGAGTGATTATTGCACCTCACATTCAGGAGGTCTCGGGTTTCATCCCAGGTGGGTCATTCTGAGAAGAGTTTTCACGGTTTCTCATCTCAGGCAAATGCCAGCCAGAATGGTTCCCAAAAAAGGGCTGTACCCCGCCAGGAAGGGAAAGATAGGACTCAGGCCTACCTTACCTGGTCTAAAGATTTCCACATGAATTAACCATGTTGTATATTACAATACATTGTTAAACAATGTCACAAATCAATATTATTATTATTATTTTTAATAAAATTTACTTCTCATTACAAAGAACCCATTATATTCTCTGTTATAGTTTATCAAATACTCTAAAAGCAGTTTATCACGCCCATATCCACTCAATTTGAACATTTTGTATTTCTATTTTTGTGGCAACATCAGACAAAAGATGAAAAGATTATTGATTCTGAAAAAACGTGCTTTTCGGATCACGCTGAACTTAGGTTATCGAGAGTCAGTTAAGGAACAATTTAATTTATAAAGTTAAACATAATGACAGTTTTCAGCTCCTATAGTTTCCAAACAATTACATACTAAAACACATTCTGAATATTTCCCACTAGTTGGAGATAACCATAGCTATTTAACCAGATCTAGACATAATTTTGTAATACCAACTCATAGGCTAAAATGAAAAAATAAAAATCATCATACATAAGGAGTAAATTCTTTAAAAAAACTGCCAATAGAAATAAAAACAGAACATAACCCAAAAAAGGTTTAAACAAATTTTACAAACTTTTATGATGTCAAAGGCTTTATACTCCATCGATGAATTTTTTGAGACATAGCAGATGAGCTTATAAATAGGTTATGTAATTTCTCTCAAACATCAGTGATGTTTATGAGAAATGGGTAATGGGTATGAGCTGGGTAATGGTAATGAAGGTTATTGTCTGGTAATTCAAGCTTGCTTGTTCTTTATTATTTGTAGGCCCCAATTTGATTTTATTGCATACAAAAATAAGTATTTTCATTTAGTTTTTACAAATAAAACAAAATATTTTAAGAGTATTTAATTTAATTTCACTATTAGTCCTATTAGTTTTTCAAGACTTAATATTTCCTGTTTTGCAGGTTTGTGTCACAAAAGTTCTGCAATAAACCAATGTTTGCTGCCCTCTGGTCCCTGTACTACTCCTTGTACCAAGTCGGGCAAACATTTCTTTGGTTTCAGTGGTAAGTTTTTACTACTTGTAAAGTATAAATACGTCCTAAAATCAAGTTATAGATCTTGTAGGCTAATTCAATGTTCAAAAATGTAGGTTTTTAAGACGCACTATATCTGACAGTGTCAGTCAATCATTTGCACTCAGACATCCGATTTATCAGATGTTCGCAAAATGTTTGAACATCAGCAAAATTAGTTTAATTGGCTTTATAAACTATTCAAATATTGTAATACCAATAATCATTGCACTATTCTGGCTTGGGCTTTGTGATATGTGCAAGCCAGATAGTTGCAGAGTGTTACTATGTACTGACTCACTCAGTATTGATATGCCGTTTATTTTGTAATGAGTTGTTTTGTTTTGGTTGTGTGCATCATATATTTTGGTATCAGTGAGAATCAGTTAATGTGCTGATTGTGTTGTTTACACTGAATTGTTTTGTTATTATTTCAAGTTGTGTTATGACCCAAATGTGTTTATTGAATTTATATTATCCTATCTAAAATGAGTGACGATATTTTTTAAATTTTTTATTTAAAACTTTTTTTGATTTTTGTTAAACTTTGGAAAACTACCTACAACTTCTTGGTTTTTCATGGTTAGTGCATGTGTGTGTTCATGTTTATAACTATATAGGGAATCTGACAATACCAATACCAGTAGGAAGGGGGTGAATTATATTTTCTGTTGTAAGAGTTCAAAGTCAACTTTTATAAATCATATTCATAGGCCTAACATATTTATAATTTTTGTTCCATGAATAAAATAACATTTTCTGATGATATATTTTTTAAATTATTTATAAATATATAAGGAATATAACCAAAACAATTAAGACTTCATCTGGTAAAACAAAACAAAATTTGTCTATACCCTTGATTAAAAGGGTCTGGAGTTTTTGGTCAATACTAATGTGGAGTGGTTAGAGGTTCACAATGACCACAAACTTTTGGCTGGAGTGCAAAGGGTTAAAGATGAATAAATCAAGTACCGTATTCAAGTAAATTAATGTACTCATTATTACTATGAAATAAAATATATAACTTACAAATTTAAAAGATGTTAAATTATCTTTTGACTGATAATAAAAGACAAACAATCATAATAGGTCGGTATTGCAATTAAGTTATCAGTAAGGGTTATACAGTATCTGGGTGACCAAGCTTTGTTGAGATAAGGTCTCCCCAGTCAGTTATTTTATTATACTTAGGGTGATTCCCATAAAAAATCAACCAGGGGTTGAACCTTTGGGTTTTGGATTTTGATAGTTTTGGGGTTATTTTTTGCATGTATTAATATAAAGAAAAGAATCAAATTTCAGATTTTTTAGCTGTACGGTTTTTGAGCTGAAATAAGTAGGTGAAATTAAAAAAAAGCCAAAAAACATGCATTACAATTTTGTTTCGGCTATTTCTCCAAAACTATTAGGGATGGAAAGCTAGGACAGGTGTCACATTTTTCAATTATTCATGCTCTTTCTTTTGATATGGTAGTACATCATGACCTTTTAAAAGAGTACAATATTTTTTTAATAAAGCCTACAAATTGTTATTTTATTTTAGAAAAAATACCCCTTTTGATATCCAAATGTTATAAGCAATGTGATTCTTACATGTGCTGGCTCAGTGTGTGGCAAATTTAAAAGTAGAAAAACAATGGGTTTATAAAGTACTAAATTTTAACCATCAAGATGGTGTTTGTTAAAGATAGTCAAAATTTGTGAATTTTAGGATTTAGATTGTATAAATATGTCCCAAAATTTCTGGGACGATTTAATAACTTTAATACCCCAGCCGCAGCAAACCTGCGTACTCAGCGAATTTCCAATGCGTAATATATGGCTTAATACCACATAAAGCCGCATACCAAGTTTCATTAAAATATATTCACAAATGAGCGATATGTACAATTTTAATTATTCTCCATAAGAATAACATTGGGGATGAGTACATAGGTTTGCTGAAACAAGGAACATAAACAAGTGGTTTCTATGCAAATATCAATATAACTCAACTAGGTGAAGCCACATACCTAGTTTCATCAAAATACATTCATAAATAATCGATATATCCCTTTTGATTAATCTCCATAAGAATAACATGGGGGATGAGTACGCAGATTTGCTGCAACAAGGAACGAAAAAATGGGTGTTTAGGCAAATATCAATATAAATCAACTAGGTGAAGTCATATACAAGGTTTTATTAGTAAATATCAATAGACCAAAACCAGATAAAGCTGTATACCAAGTTTCGTCATTATACCTTATAAAGAAGCTAGATATAATTCTTTTCTTATTCTCCATAAGAATAGCATTAGACAACGTACTGTGTTTAGCACTTTCAATATCTCGGTAACTGATTGACATAGAGGAATGATCAAAATACCAAATTGTGTGGTTTTTTAAGCTGAATCCAATGGTGAATTTGATTATTTCAAAAATTAGATGTAAAAAGTTCAAAAAACCCATTTTTGGGGTACAAACCCCCCCAAAATACCCCTTTAGATAGAGCGATATGACTGGTTTTCGATCTTAAAGTCATAAATGTTGCTTACACGTTTATACCAAATTTAATCAAAATCGGACCTTTTTTATGAGTGTAATCGCACCCACCGACACACATATTTATATATATACAGTTTTGAATGAATGGTGATTTTGCAGTCCGGGGACCTCAAAACGAAAAGTTATCATGGTCCCGGGCCGAGATCTTACCATGCCGACTATGGTAATAGCTTCTTTCCTATAGGGGAAATTCGCTAAAACCAGACCAGATAAAAGCAATATATTTTACACACACATTTGGGCGACAAATATGTAAATGCCCGCCATTTTGTACGAGGCCTTGACATCGACCTCTGGTTTGGACCATTGTATTTCTATTAAAAGGCCCTTCAAAATTAATTGTCACTCGATAGGGGTTTACATTTTAAAAATTTGGGGGGACAATCCCCCAAAATAGCATTTTGGGGGCAGGGGCAGATATAGCACATACAGCCAAAAGTAGTTTTTTGTTACCCTATTACGTGTTTAAAATGTACTATTCATATCTGGTTTAGTTTTAAAGTTATTAAACTGTTCCGGGAATTTTGGGACATATCTTAAACAATCTAGAAATCCTAATATTGATAGATCATAACTATTTTTAAAAAACATGTTTAGGGTGACAATGCTGTACTTTATAAACCCATTGTTTCTCCCCTTTTAAATTTGCCACACACTGATCCAGCACATGTAGGAATAAAATATAATTTCTTTTAGAAAATCAAAAGGGGCGCATTTTCTAAATTCAAAAATTATTCTTAGGCTTTATTGGAAGAATATTGTATTTTTTAGCGAATTTCGCCGATAGGGAAGAAGCTATTACTGTAGGTGGCATGGTAAGACTTAAGCCCAAGATCATGATAACTTTTCATTTTGAGGTCCCCAGATGCCAAAAACATCATTCGTTCAAATTTGTATATATATATATGTGTGTGTGTGTGTGTGTGTGTGTGTGTGTGTGTGTGTGTGTGTGTGTGTGTCCGTAAGCACGATAACTCTCGTAAAAAATGTCAGATCTTAATGAAATTTGGCACAAATGTGTAAAGCACCAATTATTTGAACGAGTTCGAAAACCAGACAAATCACACCATCTGAAGGGGGGTTTTTGGGGGATTTTGTTCCCCAAAAATGTTTTTTTTTGGGGGTTTTTACATGTAATTTTTATTTAAATCAAATTTTAATTTTCACTATTGAATTCAGCTTAAAAAAAAAAAAAAACAATTTGGTGTTTTGATCATTGCTCTACGTCAATTGGTTATTGAGATTTTGCTAGTGCTAAACACAGTACGTTGTCTAATGCTATTCTTATGGAGGAAAATAAAAATCTTATATCTCGCTTATTTATGAATATAAACTGACGAAACTTGGTATAACTTGGTATGGCTTCATCTAGTTGTGGTTTGTTGTAGTTTGCAATAAAAAATTCACGTATGTTCCCGTAGCAGCAAACCTAGGTACTCGGTCCCCTTGTTATTCTTATGGAAAATAATTAAAATGTTATATATCGCTTATTTACAAATGTATATAAATGAAACTTGGTATGTGACTTTACTTAGATCAGTTCTATTGATATCTGCATAAAAATCTATTATTAGCGAATTTCTCCTTTAGGGAAGAAGCTATTACCGTAGGTCTCATGGTAAGACGCAAGCCCAAGACCATGATAACTTTTCGTTTTGAGGTCCCTAAATGCCAAAAACACCATTCGTTCAAATTTTTATATATATATATTTATATATATGTGTGTGTCCGTAAGCACGATAACTCGTAAAAAAGGTCCAGTCTTAATGAAATTTGGTACAAATATGTAAAGTACAATTTATTTGAACGAGTTCGAAAACCAGACAAATCGCACCATCTTAAGGGGGGATTTTTTACCCCTAAAATGTTTTTGTAGGTTTTCACATGCAATTGTTATTTAAGTCAAATTTTAATTCATACCATTGAATTCAGCTTAAAAAAACAAACAATTTGGTATTTTGATCATTGCTCTACGTCAATTGGTTACTGAGAGATTGAAAGTGCTAAACCCAGTACGTTGTCCAATGTTATTCTTATGGAGAAAAAGAACAATTTTATATCTCGGTTATTTACGAACAAAACTGACGAAACTTGGTATATCGCTTCATCTGGTTGTGGTTTGTTGTTTGTACAAAAAATCAATTTTTCGCCTATGGTTCCCATAGCAGCAAACCTAGGTACCCGGTCCCCATGTTATTCTTATGGAGAATAATACAAATGTTATATATTGCTTATTTATGAATGTATATGGATGAAACTTGGTATGTGACTTCACTTAGATGAGTTCTATTGATATTTGTATAAAAACCCATTATTGTGTGTTCCTTGTTGAAGCAAACCTGCGTACTCATCCCCAATGTTATTCTTATATAGAATAATGAATATTTTAAATATCGCTTATTTATGAATATATTTCTTATAAATCCCGGTAAGAGGCTTAATGTGTTATTAAGACATATATATTCATTGGAAATTCACTGACTATGCAGTTTTGCTGCGACGGGGGTATTTTGTTCCTTGTTGTAGCAAAGCTGCATACTCATCCCCAATGTTATTCTTATGGAGAATAATAAAATTGTATTTATTGCTTATTTGTGAATATATTTTTATGAAACTTGGTATGCGGCTTTATGTGGTATTAAGACATTGGAAATTCGCTGAGTATGCAGGTTTGCTGCTACAGGGTATTTTTTTAAAATTGTCATGTTGATATCAAACGAAAGACCATGAATAACTGAAAAATACAACACCTATCCCAGCTTTCCATTCCCAGTAGTTTTAGAGTAATTGTCAAAAGGAAAATTTCAGTATGTAACTTATTAGTGAATTTCCTATGGAAAGTGAACTATTAGCATGACCCGCACGGCGAAACTTAAGCCCGGGACCACCATAGAAGTTCCTGACGTGACCCCCTGAACACGTTTTGGGGGTTCGTTCAAAATTTTATATATATATATATATATATATGTGTGCAGGCACTCTAACGGTCGCATTTTTTGTCCGATTTACTTCAAATTTGGTAGGGATGTTCCTTTCTATAATCAGTTGGACAAGATCGTTGGGCAAAACAATCGGAAAACTCTAAACCCCTTTTTTGGGGATTAATCTTTCAAATTTTGAGTTTTTGGGCCCAAAAAGGGTCAGAAAAGCCCCTGATGTGAAATTAACGAATGTAAAAAGATGGGAATTAGTGTGGCGAAACTTTTAAGCCCTCTCTCGTCATTCTAGCATATATATTTACCGAGTTATTAAAGGAAATGTGTATTGGCCAAACACAGTACGTTGTCTTATTGGGGTTTTACATTAGAAAAGCCTGTTAATCATTTTTTGGTGTACTTTTATCATCCCCAACAACCTCACACCTACTTTAAAGCCTGACTGGACATTCTCCTAACCTTATAATGCGTAAAATTGTATTCCCAGCATTGCAGGTAAATAGAACCAGGAGTATCAGAACAGCCAAAAAATAAATATTTTCAGATTTGAATAAAAATTTGAATAATTGTATGTTTTTAACTGATTTTGAGTTTTATAGTTTTTTATCTGGAAATTCACTTCCCTCACGTCAGCGTGCTGCGTGCAAACTCGTTTTTTTTTTTTTTTTTATTACAAAAATTGTAACTCAAAACCGTAAATCCAAAAAACACATTTTTTAATATTTATACGTGGGAAAAAATCAAAAACTTTCAAAAAGTGTTCAACTCCTGGTTGATTTAATATGGAATGACCCTTAGGGGTAATCTTTCACCACACCCCCTACTGTCAATTTGATTTGCTTAGCTCATTTGGCTCTTTTATGCATGTTTAAGACTCCAGTTGTTATGATGCTCATTATCCTTTCAGGTAGTATTTTGTTTGTATGCACATTTGATTCATTTTAGTCATTGTTCTCAGGAAACTTTGAGTGATACTTATGAGGGCATTAGAGACACAGGGGCTGCTAGTCAGGCATAAGTTGTGGTGAAACTCGGAATTAATCAAATATATTTCGCCTTTAAAGATGTTATACACCCTACAGGACTAAAAAGTTTAGTGCTTATCTAAACAATTTATATCATGGTATGGCTAGGATTTTATTACACCTCCAGGGCAATATACATGAGTAATAACAGCTTGGTTGCTAGATTAACATCTAAGTAATACATGTTTTATTTATTTTGATTTTATTCTAAGCACTCGCCAATAAGTGTGTATTTTTACGTATCGGCAAGAGGATGAGTTTTTGTAACCAGCCATCTGATCGCAAGGTAACCAGTTAAAATTTCACAGTTGATTTGTGCTCTACATGTCTATTAAATATTCATTTTAGCGAATTTCCCCTATAGGGAAGAAGCTATTACCGTTGTCGGCATGGTAAGACCTAGGCCCGGGACCATGATAACTTTTCGTTTTGAGGTCCCCAGACCCCAAAAACACCATTCGTTCGAAACTGTATATATATATATATATATCTATATATATATATATATATATATATATATGTGTCCGTGAGCACGATAACTCTCGTAAAAATTATCCGATTTTGATGAAATTTGGTATGAACGTGTAAAGCAACATTTATGACTTTAAGTTCGAAAACCAGCCAGATCGCTCTATCCAAAGGGGTATTTTGGGGGGGTTTTGTACCCCAAAAATGGGTTTTTCGAATTTTGTACATATAATTTTGGAAATAGTCAAATTTTATTTTGTCCCATTGGATTCAGCTTAAAAAAACACACAATTTGGTATTTTGATCATTTCTCTACGTCAATTGGTTACCGAGATATTGAAAGTGCTAAACACAGTACGTTGTCTAATGTTATTCTTATGGAGAAAAATAAAAATTTTATATCTCGCTTATTTATGAACGTATACTGACGAAACTTGGTATACGGCTTCATCTGGTTGTGGACCATTGATATTTGCTCAAAAAGACAATTTTTTACCCAAGGCTCCTGTAGCAGCAAACCTGCGTACTCAGCCCCATGTTATTCTTATGGAGAATAAGTAACGTGTTATCTGCCTTCATTATGAAAATAAATTAATGAAATTTGGTATGTGGCTTAACCTACATGAGTTATATTGATATTTGTATAAAACCCCATTTTTTGTGTTCCTTGCTTCAGCAAACCTGCATACTCAGCTGCCATGTTATTCTTATGGAGAATAATTAAAATGTCATAAATCGTTTATTTATGAATGTATACTGATGAAACTTGGTATGTGGCTTTATGTGGTATTAATATACATATATATATATATATGCATTGGAAATTCGCTGAGTACGCAGGTTTGCTGCTACGGGGGTATTTTTTGTTATAATTTGACCAAACAATTTCAAAGTAAATTTTTCCGAAGCTTGGTAAGTTATAATGTTGTATTATCTTGGTGAAGAAATTTTTTTGTCTAAGTTTGAGAGGGGTACAAATTAATAACAAACTTTTTTTGAAATTAGAATGCCTCTAATTTTATAGTTTTATGAGGTAGGAAATATAATTTTAAAATGTTTTAGCGAATTTCCCCTATAGGGGAAAAGCTATTACCATAGGTCTAATGATAAGACTTAAGCCAGAGACCATGATAACTTTTTGTTTTGAGGTCTCCAGATGCCAAAAACACTATTGGTTCAAATTTATATATATGTATATATAAAAATAGATAAATATATATGTGTGTGTGTGTGTGTCCGTGAATGCAATAACTTGAGTAAAAAACGTCCGATTTTGATGAAATTTGGCTCAAATGTGTAAAGTGACATTCTTGAATTTAAGTTCGAAAACCAGAAAAATCGACCATGGAAAGGGGGTTTATGGGGGTTTTAATTTTTCAAAAAATCAGTTTTTTGGATTTTTCACAGTAAAATTAAAAAAAAACTTAATCTAGGTTTTGACCATGTTATAGAGCTTAAAAAACAAATAATAGAGTATTTTTAATTATTAACCTAGTTTAAGTGGTTGCGGAGAAAAACTAAAAAAACTTGCTCATAAAATCTCCTATGTTAATCTTATAGGAAAAAGGTTTTTGGTTTTTCCTCAGTTTATTTCACTGTAAACATCACATTTGCTTATACCAATCAGTTCAGCTCCACAAAACAATCATTTTGGTGTTTAAATTGTGATTCTACGTCCAACTGTTGCAGAGATATTCAAAGTGCTAAACACAGTACATTGTCCAATGTTAACCTTATAGAGAATAAATAAAATTTGATATCTCGGTTATTTATGAATGTATATTGAGGAAACTTGGTATGTGGCTTCACATAGTACTGGTATATTGATATTTGCACAACAAATTGATTTTCTGTTGATTATCCCCATAGCAGCAAACCTGCATACTTAGCCCTAATGTTATTTTATGGAGAATAAGTAAAGTTGTATATCTCCCTTAATTATAAACATAAATAAATAAAACTTAGTATGTAGCTTCACCTGGTTGAGTTTTATTGATGATTTCACAAAAACATATTTCTTCTCTTTCTTTTTGCAGCAAACCTGCGTACTCAGCCCTAATGTTATTCTTATGGAGAATAAATAAAATGCTATAGATCACTTATTTGGTTGTGTATTTTTATGAAACTTGGTAAGTGGCTTTATGTGGTAGTGAAAAACATATGCATGCTTTGGGAATTCGCTGAGTACACAGGTTTGCTGCGACAGGGGTATTTATTCTTGATATTTATTTAATAAACCTAACCATTTAGTCTTCAGATCTACACATAAGATGAGCTACTCAATGCTAAAACAGTGAAAATCACTTTAATGGGTAGCTCTGGAGGTAGTTAAACGTTTAGAGAAAATACACCAAGAAAAAAAGTTTTAAAATTGCATCCTCTGCCCATTAAAATTATTAAAATGAAGTAAAATATTTGTATTGAATTGTAAAGTTAAAACAAATGGTATATTTTCATTTTGACAATTTTACGACTTTTGTAATTTTTTATAGGTTCATTATTCTGATTCTGTTTATAGTACTGTAAATAAAATTACTATATACGAATATTGTTGCCAATTTTGTGGGCATAAAATGTTTGGTAACCTGTTTACAACTGAAAACTTTAAATGTGCCATTTTTTGTTAGTTTTTCCTAGGTGGCGGCAGAAATTTAGACAATTTTACGACCTTAGTCATTTTTCATGAGTTCATAATTCTGATGCTATTTATAGCACTGTAGATAAAATTATTATATACAAGTATTGTGGGAAATTTTGTGTGACATAAAACATTTGGAAACAGATTTATAACTGAAAAACTTATAAATGTGCCAATTTTTGTTAGTTTTTCCAAGATGGCAGCAGGAGAACATGGTGTGGAGTGACAGAAACTTGGTTTTTTTAAGGCACTACCAACCTAAACCATATATAAAAAATAAGCACTACCACACCATTTGTAGGGTAAAACCTCTCTATTTAGTGAACTAGTATGCTAAAATCTGTATTTAGTTTCGTAATAATTTTTAAATATTCAATGTTATGGTTTTGTTTTATATACCACATAATAAATACAATTTAAAGATTTTTAATTCCAATTTTATTTTTGATCTATTAATTTGGTCCAGTTAAGCATATTTAAACTGCTATCAAAACAAATTTGCAATTGCAGGCTAAGCTAATAGTCATTTATCACGCAAGGCTCAGTCCTCCCAGCACTACTGAATAATTGTCTACAATGTTAATCTTGAAATGAGAGCTAGGTAAAACAAATAGCAAACTGTCGTAACCCGATAAACCCTGGAATTGCAACGTAAAACTGGTTCTGACCACATGGTCTGATGTTTCACTGGTTTATATAATGCAACACCGTCAGCATTTCTGTTCCTTTTTTGTGTTGAATATTAAGAAATACTTTTTGTTGAGGTTGGGAAAATCCTGTTTAGTTCTTATACCTATATTAATTTGTACATTTTCAATTAAATTTACCACTATGGCCACTCATCAATGTTTGAAAGGCTCAATGATCAAAATCAGCCTGTTTTTTATTAATTTTTATTATAATACACATCAAGATGATTTTGAAATCATTACAAGTACCCTCCATAAATAAGTGCTAACACAATTTAAAATACCCCCGTCGCAGCAAACCTGCGTACTCAGTGAATTTCCAATGCATTTATATGTTTCTCACCCCTACATAAAGCCACTTACCAAGTTTGACAAAAATACATCCATAAATAAGTGATTTATAACATTTTATTTATTCCCCATAAGAATAACATTAGGACTGAGTATGCAGGTTTGCTGCAATGAGGAAGATAAGAAATGAGTTTTTATGCAATTATCAATATAACTGAACCAGGTGAAGCTACTTACCAAGTTGTATTAATTTATGTTCATAATTAAGGGAGATATAAAACTTTACTTATCCTCCATAAGAATAACATTAGGGCTGAGTATGCAGGTTAGCTGCTACGGGTACAACCAACAAAACATTAATTTTTTGTGCAAATATCAATATACCAGTACAACGTGAAGCCACATACCAAGTTTCATCAATATACATTCATAAATAATCGAGATATCAAATTTTATTCATTCTCCATAAGGATAACATTAGACAACGTACTGTGTTTAGCACTTTGAATATCTCTGCAACAGTTGGACTTAGAATCACAATTTAAACACCAAAATGATTGTTTTGTGAAGCTGAAGTGATTGGTAAAAGCAAATGTAAAGTTTAAAGTAAAATTAACTGAGGAAAGGCCAAAAACCTTTTTCCCATAAGATTAACATTGGAGATTTTATGAGCTCTTGATTTTTTCCGCACTTAACCTAGGTTAATAATTCAAAATACCATATTATTTGTTTTTTTAAGCTCTATAACATGGTCAAAACCAAAATTAAGTGTTTTAAAAATTTTAGGGTGAAAAATGCAAAAAACTGATTTTTGGAAAACTTAAAACCCCCATAAACCCCGGTTCCCATGGTCCGATTTTTCTGGTTTTTGTTCTAAAGTCATAAATGTCACTTTACACATTTGAGTAAAATTTTATCGAAATCGGACGATTTTTACTCAAGTTATCGCATTCACGGACACATATATATATATATATATATATATATATATATATATGTACATAGCCCGAGACTATGATAACTTTTTGTTTTGATGTCCCCAGATGCCAAAAACAGTATTCGTTCAAATCCATATATATAAATATATACAAATTTGAACTAATGGTGTTTTTGGCAACTGGGGACCTTAAAACAAAAAGTTATCATAGCCTCGGGCTTAAGTCTTACCATGAGACCTACAGTAACAGCTTCTTCCCTATAGGGGAAATTCGCTAAACGAAACATGTGAAATAAATAAAAAATAATTATAGAATAAATAATAATAAGTTGTAGAGGATTTTAGGTTTGATTTTATTCTAATGAGAATGTATCAATTTGTTAAAATTTCTTCATTCCTTTATTGCCTAAAATGATAATTTAATTTGTAAGATTTGTAAGATTTGTAAGATCTGCTGATATCCCTATCAAAAACATAACATTGTGTTAATGTCTTATCCATTTGTTCATTGGTAACTTAACATTAAAACCGACTACAAATTTTATTGTATTGTATTGTCTGGGGTGCTGTGTGTGCTGGTGTTTCCTATGTGCTACAAGCCTGGTCCGCGGCGACCCCATGAGCCTGTCTCGTTCTGGCTCATCCGTTGGCACCTCTTCCGTTTGTTGGTCAGCTACACCATTGTTATGAGCACCTGGGTACAGTGGTTGTTTTACACAGGGATATCCTACTGCTGGAGGCTGGGGGGTGCTGTGTGTGCTCGTGTCATCTCTGCGCTACAAGCCTGGTACGCGGCGCCGCCCAACCCCTCTCGCCCCCCAACCCCTCTCGCCCCCCAACCCCTCTCGCCCCCCCATGAGCCTGTCTCATTGTGGCTCATCCGTTGGCTCCTCTTCCGTTTGTTGCTCAGCTACACCATTGTTATGAGCACCTGGGTACAGTGGTTGTTTTACACAGGGATATCCTACTGCTGGAGGCTGGGGGGTGCTGTGTGTGCTCGTGTCATCTCTGCGCTACAAGCCTGGTACGCGGCGCCGCCCAACCCCTCTCGCCCCCCCCATGAGCCTGTCTCGGTCTGGCTCATCCGTTGGCTCCTCTTCCTTTTGTTGCTCAGCTACACGATTGTTATGAGCACCTGGGTACAGTGGTTGTTTTACACAGGGATATCCTACTGCTGGAGGCTGGGGGGTGCTGTGTGTGCTCGTGTCACCTCTGCGCTACAAGCCTGGTACGCGGCGCCGCCAACCCCTCTCGCCCCCAATGAGCCCGCCTCGTTCTGGCTCATCCGTAGGATCCTCTTCCATTTGTTGTTCAGCTACACTATTGTTATGAGCACCTGGTACAATGGTTATTTTACACAGGGATATCCTACTGCTGGAGGCTGGGGTGCTGTGTGTGCTTGTGTCACCTATACGCTACAAGCCTGGTACGCGGCCCCGCCCAACCCCTCTCGCCCCCACATGAGCCTGTCACGTTCTGGCTCGTCCGTTGGCTCATCTTCCATTTGTAGTTCAACTACACTATTGTTATGAGCACCTGGTACAGAGGTTGTTTTACACAGGGATATCCTACTGCTGGAGGCTGGGGTGCTGTGTGTGCTCGTTTCACCTCTGCGCTACAAGCCTGGTACGCGTCGCCACCCAACCCCTCTCACCCCCCATAAGCCTGTCACATTCTGGCTCGTCCGTTGGCTCCTCTTCCGTTGGTTGCTCAGCTACACTATTGTTATGAGCACCTGGCACAATGGTTGTTTTACACAGGGATATCCTACGGCTGGGGTGCTGTGTGTGCTTGTGTCACCTATACGCTACAAGCCTGGTACGCGGCCCCGCCCAACCCCTCTCGCCCCCCCATGAGCCTGTCACGTTCTGGTTCGTCCGTTGGCTCATCTTCCATTTGTAGTTCAACTACACTATTGTTATGAGCACCTGGTACAGAGGTTGTTTTACACAGGGATATCCTACTGCTGGAGGCTGGGGTGCTGTGTGTGCTCGTTTCACCTCTGCGCTACAAGCCTGGTACGCGTCGCCACCCAACCCCTCTCACCCCCCATAAGCCTGTCACGTTCTGGCTCGTCCGTTGGCTCCTCTTCCGTTGGTTGCTCAGCTACACTATTGTTATGAGCACCTGGTACAATGGTTGTTTTACACAGGGATATCCTACTGCTGGAGGCTGGGGTGCTGTTTGTGCTCGTGTCACCTATACGCTACAAGCCTGGTACGCGGCGCCGCCCAACCCCTCTCGCCCCCCCCATGAGCCTGTCACGTTCTGGCTCGTTCGTTGGCTCATCTTCCATTTGTAGTTCAACTACACTTGTTATGAGCGCCTGGTACAGTGGTTGTTTTACACAGGGATATCCTACTGCTGGAGGCTGGGGTGCTGTGTGTGCTCATGTCACCTCTGCGCTACAAGCCTGGTACGCGTCGCCGCCCAACCCCTCTTGCGCCCCATGAGCCCGTCACGTTCTGGCTCGTCCGCTGGCTTCTCTTCCGTTTGTTATTCAGCTCTGGCATCGTTAAACTGACAAGTGGATGCCCTCAGTGGTGGGGACTAACAGGTAATAACACATACATTAACAGAGAGACAGCATATTTAGATGCATTACATTACATTTACATTTTCTTAACCCAACAAATGTGCATTATTTTTCGTAACTTTGTTTTAACCCTTTCAGTGCTAAGTTTCTGAAAGAAGTAGTTGAATCTGTGATGTTTTGTTAATTTTTAAAATGTCTTGAACGCCTGAACAGTAAAAACTATTAAACATGTGCTTCCGCTGGACACACACACAGTAAAGGATAGGTAAAAAGTAGCAAAACACCTGATCAGATGTGCAACTCACAAAGAATCCACCCATCCTGTCAGCTTTGACCCGAGCCGTCCACCGTTTGCTTAAGGTCCGCCCTCCCCTTCAACAACTCTGCCACAGACAGGTGAACTCTCCATGAGTTGCACATAAAAACCACTGACTGTGACGGGATTCGAACCCTCGATCCAAGTGTTACCCCCGGCCGGGAAGGTAACGCCTTAGACCGTGCAGCCACTGATCAGACTAGCAGCTGTAGTGGACCAGGCAGTATTAGAGGCTAGGCACTGGACGAGGTAGTTCAGTTTGTGTATACCATGTAACATTTCATGGATTTGTTGTTAAATAATATCAATCGCAATGTTCATATAAGCCATCATAAATAAGATGTATTATATAATTCTTGTAAAATTGTTATTTCCCCAATAAATACACATATAGGCTAATGATAGATATAATATCCTTCCATAATGATCGTATCACAAATTGAACCCTTCATAAAGTAAGTTATTATATGATATTCCATCATTCAACACCATGAGAAACTTATGTGTATATTTCTACTTATATTTAATTTGTAATATAATTAAAAATAATGGGTATTGAATAATATTGTAAAGCTGCTTCAAATATTTAATTAATGATACTAATTTTTAAAAATTGATCTCACTTCCCCATTTTATTTTATATAGTGCAGTGTTTAAAAATAGATCATCATGTGGAAGAAATTTGTGAAGAAACATATGGCAGTGTGCTTTGTTGTATAGCTGGATTTTGAATATGAGCAGAGAACAAAAAAACAAATGGAAGATGGCCCAGTGTTAATTGTATTTTTTTATGAGTCTCAACTCAAATTAAATAACATCCCTAATAAAAGTGTAGTAGGCCATAAAGAACCTACTCTTTTAGTAGAATGAAGAGCCACAGATAATTATTTCCCATATTTTTTAAGGCCGCCAAGAGGAATCTGTGGTGAAGAACATTGGTGAGGAAATTCCATGTCATTATAACTTAGTCTAAGAAGAAACTACATGTTGAGCAACAGATGCATTATTTGATTTAACCAAGACTAAATAAGTTCAAATACCTGAAAGGAACTTAACTCAACTCCAATTCATTGGTTAAATATCCCTAAAGACTCTAGTTGAACTTTGTAAAGAACATTTATTTCATTTTATAGTAGCCTAAATTCCAAGGCCTACTACCTCAAGATTTTCATAGTAGCCATTTTTTTTTTTTGAGCTGAACAGTTTGGACTTATTACCTCATTCAGAACATTTGAGATCATAATTGGCCTATTTACATATTTAATTAAATTCAAATTCTGATTTATTAAGTATTTATAAGTATTTAAAACATTTCAATCAATATAATATAGAACAAATATCCAGATCCGGCACACTACCCCACCCGAGATTTAAGAGATACTCTCATTTATTAATCAAAATTTGAGCCTAATTTTGTCTTATATTTATCATGTAAACAAAAGTTAGAATTTCCCAGATATTGTAAAATATTCTTTGTACCCTTATTTTGATTGAAAACCCATGACATTGTAACTTAATCATAATAAAACCACAAGTTTGTTAATTGTATAAAACTTTATTTCTTGACTAAGGTAAA
The DNA here is from genome assembly GCA_963675035.1 of Allygus modestus. Taxonomy (NCBI): domain Eukaryota; kingdom Metazoa; phylum Arthropoda; class Insecta; order Hemiptera; family Cicadellidae; genus Allygus; species Allygus modestus. The sequence continues at coordinate 244,730,809 of OY776111.1, read as the reverse complement.
GGAAAACATTAATTATAAGTTTACCAGAGAGAAATGTATCCAACGAAAAACAGCTGTTTATAATTTTAGGTCATAGTAAGCCAGGGCTAGATTTACATAGTATATCAAAGATAGAATCATCAGTTAATAGTTAAAGGATAAAGAGTGAGAGTAAACAAATAATTAAGAGTAAATAAATAAAACAAAACGTGAGTAGTTTTTCAACCAGGATTCACTACATGTCAGACTCAGACTGCAGACTAAGCGCCTCAGGTACAATCCCTTATGAAGCCGTAACAGTGTTTATTGGTAACAGATTCAAAAGCCGATATATTGGTCCATAGCACTGAAAAGGTTAACTTAAAACACATTTGATCATGTATGTTAAACAATGTCTATAGAGATCATAATTTATTTTTGGTGTAAAATTATCCGAATTCAGTTTTTTTTTGTTCGTGACATGGTGAGAAAAGGGTTATTTCAAACTAATATGCTATGGGCTGGTGCTGGAAACCTTTGACATTTGGGATCTATGATCGGTTTTGAGTTAAAAGAGGGTTGCAAATGGTATCGCATTTCTACTTGCTTCCCCCATAAAACTGAAATTAACTGATGAATCCTTAATAGTTCCTCAATGATCATCACAATGTCATTTTTTTATTACTTTTTAGAATTGAATTGAATGCTGACTTAACACTCCAAGTGTAGCGGGACCACAACAGTGAATTTACACTCCATTGGATTCGCTCTGTCCCAATCACCCGAACACTGGAAATGCAAATAACCAAAATTACTAATGTAGGAAATTAAATCTTGGGACAAGATTTATCTGTGGCAGAGGGAGTATAAACATTAATGATTTCATCCATCAGGAGGAAAATAACAATTAGGCCTACTTTATTTTTGTCGTAATATTTTTGAAACTCATAATAGCAATGGATTTGAATTTATTATTTCAAATAATAAAATAATAATCACATTTGAAACATTTAATAAAAAATAAATAAGATGAACAAAATAAAATTTTCTTGAGCTGCTTCTGTGCAGAGGCCAGTTGACTCGCAGGCAGCTAGTATCATATTGCCAACATCCTGTTATTTTAACAGGTATAAGGTGTCTCCATGTGAGATTTATCCTTGAATCTGAAAATAAAATAAATGCTTCTTGGTCTGTTATAAAAAAGAAACTTGGTCTAGCTAGTAAAAAAATAACTGATGTTAAAATAAGTAATGGCAATGAGTTGGTTATAGCCCTAGTAAATTGGCAAATATGTTCAATGATTGTTGTTCTAATATATGCTAGATAGTAAATTAAATGTCCTCAAGGTGAAAAGGCCAATGATCCATAACCAATATGGCCTCTGATCCAGTGTTTTAAATGTTTTCTCAAGTGTAACTCTCTGAGAAGTTAGACAATAATTCTTAATTTTAAGAACACCTCTGTTGGATTTAATGAAATTCCTGTTATCAAGTGTAGACATAATTTAACCAATAAAATAAACCCAAAATATAAAAGAACAACTTGTAGACCTTTGTTCAACAGTTTAAAATCTTCACAGTTGTAAGTCTTTAATTATAAATACTTTTGTTAACCCTACCAATGCGTCGGTTAATGACCAAAAATTTTGTATTGTAAAATAACCATTAATAATCAACTCAAAAGTGAACAATATATATACCTTTAGAAAGATCATATTCTGAACTTTTATTTTATTACATTAATGAACCGTGTAGCAGCTATATAACAATAAACAATGTCACGACGATTAGAAATCGAATGAATATTTGGCCCAACGTTAGTCCTGCAGCCGACGCTAGGAAAACGCCAAAACAAGCCTTTTTTGAAATTTCCCAGCTCGGGTCATTTTTGCCGTTTGAAGTTGCGAGTGGTACCACTGCACAGCTAAACGGATGTGCTTCATTGTGGTATTGATTTTTCGCACAAAATATTTATTGGTTAGATGATTTGATTTTATAAATACAGGTGTTTTTTGTTTCTATAACAAATGGCAAACCGACGCAATTGGAGGGTTTGGAAAATTGGATTTACGTGCATTGCAAGTTATAGTTACCAGTCAAATCATATGTCATTTTGAAGAGGAATAAATGTAGAGGAATTTAGTTTTGCCGTTGCAGCACTGCTAGTGCATATGTTTTCCTGCAACATCCAATTACTTCGTCATATTTTTTCCAGTTCGTCTGAAGGCCATCTTGTCTTTATTTAGGTACCTAAGCATGTGCTATTTTTATTCGTGAGTTGTTACTAATTATGTTATTATTTCAGAGTGTTAGTGTTAGTGAAGTGTTTGTGTGTATATAACAGTAATCTTTATGCATTATATTATGCATAAATATTACTGAAGTGTGACAAATAGGGTTTATAAAGTGTTGTGTTTACTCCTACATAGGCCTAGTGAAATTTGCTAAGTCCGCGACTGTTTGTTTAGTGCTACATAACACATATAAAAACAATAATTTACTCAACATGTTTATATTGGTTTTGGGTAAAAAAATTCAGTGAAAAAGTTATATATACTAAATACTGTGCAAATTTGTTTTTCCAAATTCGCAAAAATATCAAAACATTCTCTTATTTACAAATATTTATAAGTGATAATTATTTTCTACCATCAAACTTATGACTTTTTTAGATTCCTTACTTCATTAGCATTACAAATATGTATATATCATTATTAGTATATACATATATTATGTAACTTTTTTACAACACACACTAACACTGTACAGTTTTCACTTTTATCGGTTCTGCGTTTGTCATTATAGAACACCCCTTAAACGTGCAAAAAAAATTCTTTCCCCCACTTGTTATATAATTCTATGTAGGGAATTAGATTGTCTACAAAATGTATATAATGAATTTTCCATAACAAAACTGTAGAAAAAAAATACCGAGGCTGCTTTTGAATTTAAAAAAAATCTAATTTTTTTTATTCTTTTCACTTTATCAAAAAATTACCTGTCTAGATATAATTTATCACTTTACTATTCCTAGAATCTCCTGATCTTTACGATCAAAATGAATATAAGGTTGGCTAGGTTTACTTCTACTGTTGAATTTATACGAATTTTCAAAAAAAGGTCTGCAAAATCGCCAAATTTAGCCTGCCATTTCCCACTTCCACCATTGGCCACTGCTAGGGTTAACATTGTAAAAAGGCATTAAAACCCTGTAAAATTATATATATATATATATATATATATATATATATATATATATATAATAGATTTATAATTTTGTTCTTTGATTTTGTTAGATGTTATTGTTTTTATTTATACTTATTATACCTTTACTTTATACACCCGAAGAAGCAAAATGTGAAATATAGTACTATGTATTAATTTGCTTAGTTCCTTATTGATTTAGCTCTATATGTATGTACAATCTCCCTGTCATAAAATATTCATGCCTGTATTAGGACTCGGAATGTTGACCTCGCATTATATAACCATATTTAGGAGAATTTTGAACATTGAGAATAACAGCAACCTAGGAGACTCTATTCCAGGCATTACCTCAGCATATGCATTGGGTTTAAATATTATCAATTAATTTTTTGAAGGCCTTATTAAATATATAAAGTAGACAAGGGCCTTAACCGCCCTTCATGGGACCGAACCCTGGGTCAGATAATTAAAAGGACGGTTAAAATGATAACACCAGGGTCTTGTCAAATTAAGCACTAACATTTATAAAATTTATATAATTTTAAAACAGTTACAAATTTGGTATAAACAATATGTGCTAAGATGAAATACTTGACTAACTAAAAAAACATAATATGATAAAACATAAATAAGGTTTTTTATAACTTATTTATTTAACATAATATCATATTGTGATCGACTTGTGACCTAAATGTTTTTTATGGTACAGGATTGGTACGACAGCTGTGGCGGCGGACATGAGTTATTTCTTGGAAAGAGGGTGAGATTAATCCGATGGGCGTTTGAAGTGAGGATGATTAAGAGGGCATCTACTGTACTAGTCAAAATTTATTTACTTTATTATGGTAGAATGAGAATAAGACATACACAAACTAAAAAAGTTGTGATTAAAAAAATGTTGTCAAGGGAATTAAATTTTAGTAGGAATATTAATTAAGTTTAATTAATTAATATTAATTTAATTAAGTTTTAGTATGAATATTGTAGGAAACGACCTTGTACTAACAAAATGGTTTCTGCCCTCAGCTCTGAACGTGCACTTTGAGTCGATGTGCCTGCCTGCGCCTCTTGCCTGGTATTGCTTCCACTTGCCTGCTTGGTTCCTTAATCTCAACACTGTCTTTGCCAACGTGGCCGAGATTTTCATACCTCCTCTCTTCTTCTTCCCTGTGCAGTCTGTCCGAACAGTTGCTTTCTGGGTCGAGGTAAGCAAAGTGCCCTATTCCTGTGAATTGATGTTTTCAACCTTTACATGTATTTAAAATCAAATGGTGCAATACATGCACCATTTGAATAATTTACTTTTTAATCAGTTGTTATGTTATGGATTTTGGAATAAGAGTATTTGGTGCTGTAACTTGCCTTCCATTAACCCTTTTACCGCCACGGACGAATGCAACTTTGCGCGCAAAGGCCGCCGAGCGCTAAGTCAGCTGACCGGACGAAGGTCGCCGGCCCGTCAGCTGGCGCCACGACTGAAAACCGCCGCGGTAAAATCCACTAATTTGATGACATTTGTTGAAACGATCATAACTCAGCTTAGACAATAGCTAGAGCTATAATCTTTTTTTTTGTTTTGTTCGTCTTTAATTGTTCTAAATGTCGATGTGTAGTTTGTATAGCATAAACAGCGTTTTAATATTATTACTGTAAGAAAAATAAAAATTAAAAAAAAAATTTATTTAAAATTTTGATTTTAAAATTTTAAAAAGTACATTTGTAATTGTTTTCCTCACAATAACTATATTTTTTCTTAAACCTTATTATCGTATGAGAGTACAGTTAAAATTTTAAGCCAAAATATTTACAAATAAAGAAATATAAGTGAAAAAGAACAACATGTGTATTTTTGACAAAACTTACTTTTTGTAAAACATAGGTAGTTTCTTATTGTTTGGTCACAATGACACCATTTAGGTTCTTACAGTGTAACTTTTAGAGTTCAAAATTACATTTTCAATTAAAAAAACAGTGTTTATAACAATTAGGCCTACTTGTAACTGCAACCCTGGAAAAACATAAAAAATTAAAAATAAATTGTACCTTTATTGCAGCTGTCCCAATGATCCATCCAATGTGCACAGACAACTAGTTGTAGGTTACTCAGTCACAAAACTAAAAATATACTAAAGTAAAAAAAACACTTTTAAATTCTATTTACACATATTTACAACACGGTTTTTTGTTTTTGTTTACGGTTTACACTTATGACGTGGGAGGCAAGATAAGTGACATCCGGCCTTGCAGTTCACACACACCGTTTTGCTCCGCCTTCTCTTCCCTTCCGGATCGTTCTTCCCGCTACAGACCGAACATATCTTTTCTTTTGCACCATCCAGCCTTTCTACCCCAAATCCTTTCTTATTTATAGGTCCATCACCACCCCCGCCTAAATTTACCCCAGCATTTTTCACAGAGAGCCACTCTTCAGCTAATTCATCGATTACTGCAACTTGGAAGTGAAGGCGGTCCATTGGTCTGTCAGTATTCAATTTATACAGGACGTATGCATTTAACATCATTCGGCCGAAAATGTTAAAAATTACCTTTTTCCAGTGCTTCATACACCTTCTTTCGTCAAGGTAAGTATAAAGCATCTGGTCCGTCCCGTCGATGCCCCCCATGCCATGATTGTATTCGTATACAATTTGGGGTTTGTTTTTTATTTCCATTCTCCCACTTCTACGGATGGTGTAACGCACATTTCTTGCAACTGATTTGGTTGAGAGTACAATAAACTGTGTTTTGTTTGTGGCCTTTTCCCTGTAGGCCATTAGCAAAAGGGGTCCTTTACGAACATATACCTTTTTCCCAACTGGGTATTTCCTGCGCAATTGATTGGGGATTCCTTTCCGGTCAATTCTCACCGTGCCAGTTACATTTGTCGAGTTTGAGAAAAGGTACCTTGCGAGTTTTTTCGTTACAAAAAAATTGTCCAAAAACATGTGGAAGCCTTTATTCAACAGGTTGGCCATTTCTAGAAGTTTTACAACGACGGTGTATCCTAAACCAAACTGGTCAATCCTAGGCCGTTCAGTTTCATATCTGGCCCCCTTGTAGCAGTAAAACTGATAACAGTACTTCGTGTCGGCGTCACAAAGTACCCAAAGTTTGATTCCCCATTTATGATGTTTTTTTTTTGGATGTACTGCGTTAAAGCGATTCTCTTTTTGGTTCCCACCAAAGATTCATCTATTGAGAGTTTTTCGTAAGGCGTGAAATACGTTCGAAAAACTCTGTTGCAATGGTCGATTAGACACTGAAATCGACCACATGGGTCATAGTTAGGGTCCCCAAGCTTTGGCAAGGTGTTTTTATCAACAATGTGAAAAAACTTAAGTAAAATTTCAAACCTGTTCCGGCTAAACATCTTACTGAACCATGGGGTACTCATTGATGATGCGGTAAACCAGTAAGATTCTATTGTCGGTTTTCGAATTACACCCATGTTTAGGATCACAGCTATGAATTCTTTCATTTCCTCCAGAGTTACATTTACCCAGGACCTTATGCGACTTTTAGGGGACAGGTTACCTTGCTGAGACCTTAAAAACTCGTTGGCATATTTGTTGGTTTCTAAAACAAAAGTGTTCAATAATACATTTGTAAAAAACAAGTAAAAATATGACAAAGGACGTGAGTTCCGGGGCGGACAGTGTTTTGGCCCAGACAATTCAGAAAAGTTGAATGTGGCGGGAAATCCAGGATCATGCCCATCTTCTACCTCCTCCCATTCACTACTGTCGGAATCGTGATTATTCCTTTGGCCTACAGTCCGGGGCCTTCGAACACCACCCCTCCCTTGCCTACGTCTGCCCCTGGGTTCCCGATTTCCGTTTCCGTTAGGCATTTGTGGCGTATTACTAGGTACGGGCATAGGGGGATCATCGGGCATGGGGGGATCATCGGGCATAGGGGGATCATCGGGCATAGGGGGATCATCGGATTCACTCTCGTCAGAACTATTATAACCCACAGTAGGCTGATGTACAACAGTTTGGTTGACATCAGGTTGTTCATCCGTTACTCTGTTTGAAGGCCCGGGAGCATTTATATCGAAATCTAAAAATCTAGGCCTATTCCTTACTGACAAAAATCGAAAATGATTCGGTGTTGGACTTGGATCGTAGGTTGGGTCCTCGTCTGTATCGTCAACAACATCTTCTGAGGAAGAGGACACGTCATCATCTAATGAGTTGTCCCCACCGTCATCGCTAGCGACGTCGTAACCACTTGCAAGAATTTCATTCACGATAGTATTTTCACTTAGTGGTGACGGACACGGTCTCTTACTCATTTTTACACAAATACGCGCAAAAAACTGCACTCAAAACAATGTTTACCGCACTAAATAATGTAAACTAAACTCACGAGATGCAATTGTAAACAAAACCTCGATGCAGACTGTTTGGCGCCAATAAATGCCGCGGCAGACTGCGTGGCGCCAATCACCTGTCTGCTCTTGGCACGGCCTACCTGATCGATATTATTTTTGTTGTTGGGATACTATAATAACATTTTTAGATAATTTCACGCAGCGGAACCAACTAGAGTGGTTCTTAGGCTTTATAGTAATATGAAGTTTACGAGTATATTATTGTAAAATAACAGCGCAATAACACAAATACGCCAAGCCGATCTGATCGGCCCGTGGCGGTTTTCGCTCGACATTGCAGATCCGATGAGATCGGCCCGTGGCGGACTTCGAGTAAAATGTGTAGGCCGATGAGATCGGCCCGTGGCGGTCTTCAGAACATATCGTAAGGCCGATCTAATCGGCCCGTGGCGGTAAAAGGGTTAATGAACTTGTCAGTGATCAATTTTTTTTATCGGGCGTAAAATGTAACTTACTAATAAGACCAATACACCTACCAAGTTTTAATTATTTACTAAAGGTTATGAGACAAATATTTTTAAAAATCACATAAAGACACTTCGACAGAAAATCAAGTAAGACAGGTATTAAAGGAAATTAATAAATAGGGGTGTGTGAGAATTCGAGCTTCGAGCTTTTTCGAGCCAAATATTGTAGTATTCGGCTCGGCTCGAGATTTACAAAAAAGCTCGAAGTTCGAGCCGAATATTTAAATGTCGACAGTGAGAAGAGTTGTTTACAAAAGTAAGTTTTAAGCAAAATCTTTTCAGAATCAAGTCTTAAGACATTGAGTGAAGATGGTTATAATGTAATAATGATTTAGCGTGACCAATTGCAACAATTCATATATTTACCCTGATAATTTTGCCCCTAAAAACCTGTAATTTTAATTTCATGTTCCAATATTTAATGTATATGTAATTGTAAATACCAGACAACTTTGAAAACCCCATATTAGGAATGTTTTAGATAGGCCTATTAGGTAATTTAGTTATTATTTTATGGATAGAAAAAATATTAAATAGCCTAGTCAATAAATATATAATAGCCTATATTACCGTGTAACAAAATTGCTTCATAATCAATATCAATCTATTTTAATAATTTTCCAAATTCCAAATTTAGCTCTTTAGCAATTTTTATATAGTGTATGTGTAAAAGTGGGCAAAAAGAGCCAACAGTGATGTAGTGAACCTTGACGTGTGATTTCTTACAACAATACCAGAACCTTCCCTTCTCTTTCATGATGGCCAAGTTTTAACATTTTTAAATAAGTGGGGGACATTTCTCAGCCTAATAATCCCATTAAATTAGTATTTGGATACTAAAAGTCCAAATTTTTGTTTAGAAAGAAGAGCTACAGGCCGTATTTGACCCTTTTGCAAGGCCGAGAAGATTTATTTACCTGTAGCGAAGAACTTTTTAAATAGTGGTGAGATCCATCCTTATTCTTGTACCAAGGAAGCCATTTCAATTACAGTTTTAGGCCACACACTTTGTTAGAACTTTCAACTAATTAAAGTCCAAGTAAAATCTTATTATCAATCAGAACTTTCAATTATTAACCAAGAAGAATTTTAAAGTAACTTTTTTTGTCTCCAGTTAATTCTGAAACTTTTAATATTTAATTGAACAATAGCCTACTAGGTATTTTTGAGAACGTCACCTGACTGCTGGACATTACAAACTTTTCAGTGAACTATAGCTTATCCACCTGCTACTGAGCAACATATAATAATTTAGAATCCAAATCATAATTTATTAAGAACTTTATTTAATATTATGTGTATTTATCAAGAGTTTATTAAGTACCAAAGATCATAAGAATAAATTCTAACGCCGCACGATACCACAACCTGTGATATGAATTTCATGTGAACCCTGAGACAGTCAAAGACATTTTTGTATATTTAATAATTGTCAAAGTAAATATTAGAGTTGTCCCCAAGTTTGTAAATATATTGTTAGTCCCTTTTCCTTTTAAAGAATATCTGTTTTGTATGTTTTTACAATAAACAATAGGTTTGTTCTGTAACCCCGGAGTATACATTGTAGGCAGAGACGCCATTATTTTAGTGTAATTAATTGTAAGCAGTGAAGAAGAACGCATAGACAGTTGGAGTAACATTACCCATAACCTCTAGCTAGCAGAAGGCAATAACACCTGAGTTTTGTTTATAAACATTCAAGTAGGTTAAGAAAGAAATAAAGAAGTTATTATTATCAAAATAAAATAATCATTAAGCAAATAGTTAAAAACATCAAAGTATGCAAAGTTTAAGTATTTATTACACAATGACCAGGGACAAGATTGTAGGTGATGAACGCCAAATCATGATGGCGGCTGCGTTTTGGTGTGCAGCCTAAATAGCACTCTCCAAAAATTGTACTCTTAAAAAATCGTCAATTGATATAGAATCTAAAGTTCTGAACGAGGTAAAGTGAATTGAAATACAACTGTAACTATACTGTGGTTGTTAAAAGTTAACAATTATTGTCGCATCACTGTTTTAATACTTTACAAATCAAAATCACTAATTGCGAGATTTGCAAGATCAAAGGATTTTATCCAAATTCTAAAAGGTTACGTCACACACATTATAATACCGGTGGTCATATCATTTACAAGTTATAATTGATTATATTCTATGAACGCCTCCCTAACCAAGAGCAAGACACGATCAAATTGGCGCAGTGTTTTGTTTTGATACAGCTGTGCGATTAATCGTATTATTAACACCGCGGAATTGTTTGAATTTGTTAATAAATGTCAGTAGAAAGCATTTCGTTTTTCAATTGAAGGTTATAAAATTGTTAAATCAGCGATGGAAGAAGAATTCATTGACGATCCTCTTCCACCAGGAACTTCTGCTTCTGAACCTTTTGTATCAGAAGCAGATATAATAGGTTAAGTCTATTAGATAATAGGTTGGATAATATATTTCTGTGAGTACAATTAGTATGGTTAGCTGCTGAGTGTCCAGGATTAACTAACTTATATTAAAAGGATAACCTAAAATTTACTATTTACCAACAGTTGAATGAAAGATAGGCTTACTGGGTTTTGGCAATTCCCTAGGGCCTAAATGATTGGTTACATAGAGGGTACAATCTTGACATATAGTCTGTTTATTATGGCTGTTATAAAAATGGTAATAACTACATTAGGCCTTATTAGTCTAGTTTAAAATTTGTTCCTATGTTCCTACTTTTTATTTAAAGAAAAGTGTTCATTACTATCAACAATTAGTCTCAATAAATGTTCCTTTACAGTATTTATTTTGTTATTTTTGCACTGTAGGTCTTTACTTAGACCTATTGAAAATAGGGCTAGTGAATATAGAAGAAGTGAATGAAACATGACCAATATTGAGAGTATAAAATTATACGTAAAAAATTCAGCTCGGGTCATAAAGTCACTATCGGTATATTGCACACCCCTAGACAAAATTTCTATAAAAAAAGATCGGCTCGAGAAAGCTCGAAGTTTGAGAACTTAGAAAAAAGCTTGGCACGGCTCGAGTCAGAAATCACTATTCGCACACCCCTATTAATAAACCTTTAATTTCTTTAAAAGCTATTGGTCGTCATATACATTGGGTTGGGCTATACGGTGAATTTTGTTTGTTTTGACTTATTATATAAAAACCCGGTGAAATTGAAGAACTATTTTGAAACACCTTGTATAAAAACCCTTTTGCTTTTTAAGTGTGATACCTATTATACATGTTTAACTGTTTAACGTATCACTTTATAAAGATTGTCTAATGAAATAACATCATCCACATATAATGTCGGTGAAGTCATAACTTGAGAAAGGATTTTAAATAACATCAGACTATATTTTTCAGGCTTTCCTCCAAGTGTGCATCATCATCAGTGGCAACTTCAACTTTTTTAACTTCCTGTCATTGACATTATGCCTCTCCTTGTTGAATGATCGATTCTTCTTCAAAATAAAAAGTAAGATATATATATTTGTGGAGTTTCAAATTTTTAATCTGTCAAACAATATTATATCGTCAATTTTAACCCATTGGCTCACAACCCCGAGTATACTCGTGGCCGCCGTAAGTAGTCCGGACGTGCAACCCCAAGTATACTTGTGATTGTGAAAAAAATTAAAAATTAAAAAATGAATAAGTACTTTAATAATTTTTTACAAATGTTAAGTCTTAATAAGAATAGGTTGTGTATAATTGATTTTCTATGTCATGAACCATTTTGAGGAATTTTGTATGCATATGCCCATACTTGGGGAAACTTAGTCAAATTTCGAAAAACTATGATTTTAGAAAATATGTTATATCTAGGTCAAATATAAATGTATCACTATATTTTTTTATTTTCATGTAAAAAAATAAATAACCTACAAGTAAATAATAGTTTTTGGGCTGAAATATTATTTTTTGGTTTTGTACATCTAAGCTCCTTTTAAAATTAAAATTTGGTATAAACTATATATATAATATAATATTTACCATACATAAATGCTGTCAAAAGTGGTTTCTTCTTGTAGATAATCTATTTCTCTAAAGATTATAAAAGTGATGTGTAAAAATTGCTCTTGTTAGCAAATGTGTGTTACATTTTAATTTTAAATTTCCTAACAGGGTTATCTATAACATGATTTCTGCCTACAAATGGGGAATGTTAACCCTAGGACTGCCCTTCCCCGAACATTCGGGGAATGCATGTCGTGGCCTATTGTCCTTTCCCCGATATTCAGGGAATGGGGTCATTTTTTTAAACTGCTTATATTGCAGTGAAGATGACCGAGAAACATAATAATATTGATACCACCATAGATTAAGCATACTCCTTAGGAGATCACCCATCGTAATGGGGCAAGCGTACACGGTCTGCTTGTACGTCCAAGGCGATGGCGGAGATAGTTCGAAACGTCTACGTTGCCGCGCTGCTGTCGCTGCCCTTCCCCTCTCCCCCTTCGGCCACGCGCCCATCCTAACAGCCTTAAAAAAAAATTTAATTTATTTTTTATATTTTTTTTATATTTTGTGAACCATAAATTTAAACATTGGTAGTTGCAACATATTTTAATAATGGATGCTGTTTTTTTTTTTTCAAAGCAAGTACCGAGTCCAAAGTGGTTGTGAAATCACTGTGATTTATGAAAGTCCAAAATTTATGAAATCTTAATAATCTCAGATGATAATAAATTCACTGTCCCTTAATTATGTCCGCATTCTTGTTCAATGTTTCCTGCTTCATTCCTCATAAGCAATAAGCATAATTAGTTGTGGTCCAGAAATGTCAAGAAGTCTTTACCATTTATGAGGAATAAAATACATGAAACACTGAACTGCAATAAGGAAAAAAATGAGGAACAGTACAATTTTAACAGGTGATAAAATGCAGGTCAGCTATTAACATTAAAATAAAAATGGATTGTAACCATCTTTATGAGATTTAGCGTATTAAAACTACAGTAGGATTATCAATTTCAAAATAAAAATATTAAAACTATTTTTCATAACATTTAATTGTTATTCATTAACCTGTTCACATTTATTTGTAATGGCTTATATTTATTAAAAGTTTAAGGATTGTTAAGCGTAATTCTGAGTTCAATTTTAATCTTTAAAATCACGACAACTTCTTCTTTTGTGTACTGATTAATAAATGAGGTGTCGTTGGATTTGTATTAAGAATTACTCAATATTTTGTTTCTTGCAACATTTCATTCCAGTTACTGGTTTTCATGAAATTTGACTTTACAATTTTCAAATGACTGCCATTTTTTAATTTGATAAGTTTAGAGAAAAATATGTTTGGAAATTTTAGGTATCAACGGTTTAAATACAATGTTTCATAAAAATATCTAGTAGGATTCTTAAAATAATAATTATTTTAAAGAAAATACAAAATGGTGGATTACGGCTAAACTTAGCTGAAATTGAACCAATTGTAGTAGATAATTTTGACTTATTTTCATATGTGGAATCAAATTCTGCGAATCACACCCGCTTTTTTGTGACACCCTGTATATATTTTTCGAATTACACATATTTGCCTGATCACAATTAAGTTTATTTATTTTTATTATATAGTTAGTCATAAATTCCTTTCATGAAACGTGACAAAAGTGTTTTAAATAACCCTTAGGCCTATATACGCCATAACAATTTTAAGCAGATACGTTTACTTGATATTTTGTAATTATCGTTTAAATTTGAGATTTACTCACACATTGTAAAAAACCACCGATATTTTACACTGTTTTTCCTTATACAGTGGAACGTGGCTAATTCGAACTTCTATAATTCGAAATCTTCTTTAATTCGAATTTTTCTCTTGGTCCCTAGCATTTGGTATAAAATCAATGCTAAAAAGTCGTGGTTAATTCAAATTATATTTTGGATAATTCGAAGTTTTTTCCCCTAAAAAGTCGTTCGGAAGTCACTATGTCGGGTCAGGTCTTTCCGAAAAACGACGTCGTCTCATTGGCATGCGCCCCCTCGCCGGCCCTTTCGCGCGCAGGCTTTATTGCGCCGAGGTCAGCGTACCCACCCCTTCCACCCTGCCGCCCTACCCTATTGTTTTGCCTACGTGACTAACCCGTCTGCCGCGCTCCTCTCAAGGTCAATGCCCAACCCCTCCCACCCACCCTCCTATTGTTTTGCAACGCTCTCGCATCTCATAACAGTGTCAACCCTTACACCTGTCTGGTAGTGCGTGCTCTATACTGCAGTAGTCCGAGTGGTTTGTTTAGCATTGTGGTCTTAGTTTTGTTTTGTCTGTGGTAAGTGTGTGAACAGAGTTAAGATGTCGTCATCAAAGCCTCGGGTTTCATACAAAACATTGACTTTGGCGGAGAAAGTAGCGGCAATTAAAGAAGTGGAAAAGGGACTGAAGAAAAAATCGGAGATTGCGAAGGCTTTCGGGATTCCTCCAAACACCTTGTCTACATATCTAAAAAATAAAGACAAAATTCTCGGGTGCGAAAGTGAGAGTGGCAAAGGCCGAAAAAGATTGAGAGAACCGGTAAATCCAGACGTGGACCAGTGTGTTTTGAAATGGTTCAAGCAAACTAGAGATAAGAAGATTCCTATTAGTGGTCCACTTTTGAAAGGCAAAGCGGAACAGTTTGCTAGCGAACTAGGAAAATCAAATTTCAAAGCTAGCACTGGGTGGCTAGATGGCTTCAAGGACCGAAATAAGATTTCGTTCAAATTTGTTTGTGGAGAAAGCGGGGCTGTTAACCAGCAAGAAGCAAACCAGTGGAAAAAGGATTTGGAAGAAATGATACAGGACAGGAACCCAAAGGACATCTTCAATGTTGACGAGACGGGCCTTTTTTTTAAATGTACCCCAGACAGAACGCTAGCATTTAAAGACGAGAAGTGTCACGGAGGAAAGCTAAGCAAAGAAAGACTGACGCTGCTAGTTGGTGCAAACATGGACGGGACGGAAAAACTCCCTCTGCTGATGATTGGCAAGTCGGCAAATCCACGTTGTTTCAAAAACGTAAAGTCAAAACCAGTGGAGTATGTTAACAGCCCAAGAGCGTGGATGACTGGAAGTCTTTTTGAAAACTGGCTGTTGAAATTAGACAAAAAGTTCATCAAAGAAAAACGAAAAGTCATAGTTTTCATTGACAACTGTACTGCCCACAACACCATACCTCTGATGGAAAATGTGAAAGTTATTTTTTTCCCTGCAAACATGACCTCCGTGATTCAGCCCATGGACCAGGGAATGATAAAAAATCTAAAACACTTTTATAGGCGTTTGTTAGTGGAGAACATCCTTACTGAAGATTGTGACGCTCTCAAAATCAAGCTCGACATTCTCCAGGCATCTCGAATGTGTAAACAGGCTTGGGACCAAGTGACTCCGCAAACAATCGAGAATTGTTTTAGAAAAGCAGGGTTTAAAAGCACGGAAGACAATGAAGAAATCGCCGTCGAAACTGTGCCTCCAGTTGACAGCTGGGATGACGTCATCGCCGATCCTGCCATTTCGTTCGAGGACTTTGTCAACGTGGACGAAAATGTCGCTGTTTGTGGTGAACTGAGCGACGCAGAAATCATCGCCGATGTACTGAGCTCCGAAAAACAAGATGGTGACGACGCTTCTGGTGACAAACTTGTAGAAGTTGCCGAAAAAACAGTTCCGAGTGCAGCCGAAGCAACAAACCACATTACAGAACTTAGGCGATTTTTTGAAAGTAGAAATGACGTAAGTGATTCTGTTTTCCGTTCCTTAAATTTGTTAGATTCTTTTGTGATGTCTGAGAGACTTAATTGTAAAAAACAGGTAAAAATCTCAACCTTTTTTGAAAAACAGTAGATTTCCCTGAGACTTACTACATTTCTGTATTACTACTCTCGTCAAATAGGCCAACAGGACATTTTGGTTTGCCTATGTCTTATCATTTTAAACTTTTGAGGTTATTAATGATTTCGTTAGGCCTACTGTTTTATACAATACTGTCTTCTGTAATGTGCTTTTTGTGAACATAAATCATTAGCAACGTAATAAATACTATATAAGAACTTTAATTGTTAAAACGTTTGTAATATTATGTTCAATAAAGGTTTTTGGGAAAAAACTTGAAATTTTAGTATTTTCTCTACCCTTTTCAAAGAACTTTCATAATTCGAATTTTTGGATAATTCGAATTTTTTCACTGGTCCCTTGAGGTTCGAATTATCCAAGTTCCACTGTATAAATTTAAAAAAGCAATGTAAAGATTAAAACTCCGTAATATAAAATTTGACAATATTTCCGTTCATTTGATAGGTCTCTCGTTAAAATCGGACTGGCCGTTTCGTAGGTGTGATACCGTAAACTCGAGTATCCATAATTTGTGCGCGAACAGTTGTTACTTGTACGCTAGGGTTGTAGTGGTGACCTTGGCGAAGATGAGTCACTCACAGTGTTGGCGGGAAATTCGCTGTCTGAATTTGGCTAAAAATAGCCTTAGACAGCCTGACACCCCTTTCCCAAGGAATACCCCTCTTTCCCCAATTTGATTCCTCACCTACACCACCATTGGGAAAAAGTAATGAAACTGCAAAACAAGTAGGCTATTGTTTTCTTTCAATGCCCAGATCATTTGTTTAAAAGTTTTAGGTAATAAAGCTTAACCAAAGCTAGTAATTGTACAAAATTATTAACAATGTACAAGTACTTTCAAAATCAGATGGGTATCTTAAAATCAGCCACAAAATCAATGTGATACGCTATATCGTAAATAAATATTAGATAACAACCTTGCTTTGAATTGATGAGTAAATCACGTTTCATAATAATTACTGATATTCTTAATTAATTAATAATTTCAAACCTGTATAATTTCTTAATGTTTCTCAATTTTTTTCAAAAAGAACATATATTTTATTTGAACTTAATAAAGGTTTTCAAAGTTAATTACTCAAATCACAGAAATTACTTTATTTATTTTAATAATTTTAAATTTTTCGCAGGGTTTTTTTAGCCGGTAAAAGTCCGGCACTACTCTCGAATACGGATTTTTGAGTGTCCATGAGGATTTCCTCTCCGCCCCGACGAAATTAAAAGGGAAAAAATAATAAATTGTGAAAAAGAATTAAGTGGGATTTTAATAAGGAAATATTGTATGTTATGAATTCACTGAATCATTGGTAATGAAATATCGGTTATACATACTATACACCTATTACACTAATTTGTAATTATAACTGTAAGAGTATTTTCACAAGCGAACGTAGAACATTTATCAAGGGAGAAGCCGCTTTACGATTTGACTACACCTATTACACTAATTTGTAATTATAACTGTAAGAGTATTTTCACAAGCGAACGTAGAACATTTATCAAGGGAGAAGCCGCTTTACGATTTGACGAAAGGAAGGCACGAAGGCACTGGGGCTGGTGGCTGGCGGATGCCCTGCGAGCGAGCCACAGCACTACGGCAGTGTCGCGTCAGCGGCGCCTATCTTTCTCACTCCCTCTCTCTCTATCGCACAGGTACTCCCGCTCTCTCTCACACACGGATGTCGTATCCCCTCCTAGCCCGCGGATCGTTGGTTCCTCACGTGGCCACGAGCTGCGCCACTGTGCTGATGCCGTCGGCACTAATTCTATGCTAGTACTAGAAAATCCCGCAGGAGCACGCCACTGTTTACCCGTCTTCGTCTGATAACTTGCCGATGCAATATCTCCTAAGGAGTATGCTTAATCTATGATACCACTTTAAAGAGGAGATTCTAAACTTTCATTTTCATATATAAACAAACCTTGTAGCACTAACAGATCAATACAATTGCTATTTTAAGTTGAACGAAAGTTTGCGCATGAAACATTTTCGACTCGCAATCAGCGAAATCTCGTAAAACAGATGTTCTTCAAAAAAATCGTAGTGTTTCTATTTTGGCCTAAACAGAAAGTGGTTGGTACCATTAGAAAGAACATGAGTTCTTCTTTCTTTTCGTGAAGTGACATTTAGCTTACGATTTCAGAAAGTCTAAGAAATAATTTATGAAATCAGCTGTTATATCAGGCCCTTGATTATTCCTATTCCCCGACAATCGCGGAATTATAAATCATTATATAAATACTTCTAAAATTGATTTAGTGTGATGTAAATCATATCACTTTGAAGCCAGGAAAACGTTCTTCCTCTTTGTAGCGGTGCCAAGTGTATGGAGTGTCAAGTGACTCTCATTATGTAGCAGGAAATACGAGTTGTTTATTCTTTCTGCTAGCCAGAGCCAATGTACGTTTGTTAGTGCCGGTAGGTTATTATTCGTATTTTACTATCGAATCTGAGTGTTATTGAAAAACAAGTGTATTGTCAGTTAGTGTGTGAGTTAGTAGTAATATTTATCCATATTACTATGGGCTAGGCCTACAATGAATTCGGAAATTTTCACTGTTTTTACTTTATCTAAAATTCTACCTAATCGTGTTTGATTTATTTTATTCTATTGAAATTCTCTGTTCTTTTGTGACCAAAAAGAGTATGTATATGATAGGGTTATCTTTTATTGTTTGTAGTAACCTCTGCAGATTTTGCTTGAATACGGCTAGGCCTGTGCTACAAATTTAGGTTCAAAAATCAATATGTGCTTATGGAACCTTTATTTGTTCATATTTATATGTACATATATATACAATATATATATACATATTTATATATATATAATATTTATATATATATATAATATTTATATATATATATTTTTATATATATATAATATATATTCTTCTTCAGAAGTGTGTTTACTATAAACATAAGTATCATTTATTATATTATAATAAAGTAAAAAAATTATATCTAGCTTCGAATGACTAATTTTGGCTTTCGGCGAAACTCAAATTTTGTTTTTCAACTCATATAAAGTCATAAAAACAGTTATTAGTTTGTACAAAAGTGCATTATTTCCAATAACTGTATTGTTTCCTTTAGTAATATAACAGTTTTAGTATATTACTTTTATACTTTTTATTTTTTTATTTTTAAAATGTACATCGTAAGTTTGTCGATTTTCCACGGTTTCCGTATTTTTTCCCATAGTTTGGGTAACAAAATGTTTTCAAATAAATCAAACAAATTTCTACGTAGGAAAATAAATTGCCTAAATTTTGTATATCTTTGATTATCTATAAAAAAATTAGTGTAAAAATGCTAGGGCTCTATTTTTGAAAATTATTTCAAAAATTGTTATAAAATTTTGGATTTTCACATTTTGCAAAAAAACTACCAACAGGGAAACAGGGAATTCGCTCTTTTAGCGAATTTCCCCTATAGGGAAGAAGCTATTACCGTAGGTCTCATGGCAAGACTTAAGCCCGAGACCATGATAACTTTTTGTTTTGAGGTCCCCAGATGCCAAAAACACTATTCGTTCAAATTTATATATATGTATATATATATATGTTTATATATATATATATATGTGTGTGTGTCCGTTACCGCGATAACTTGAGTAAAAAACGTCCGATTTCGATGAAATTTGGCTCAAATGTGTAAAGTGATATTCATGACTTAAAGTTCGAAAACCAGAAATATCGGACCACAGGAAGGGGGGTTTATGGGGGTTTTAAATTTTCCAAAAATCAGTTTTTTGCATTTTTCACCCTAAAATTAAAAAAAATTTGGTTTTAACCATGTTATAGAGCTTAAAAAAACAAATAATATGGTATTTTGAATTATTAACCTAGGTTAAGTGGTTGCGGAGAAAATCCAAAAAAACCTGCTCATAAAATCTCCCATGTTAATCTTATGGGAAAAAGGTTTTTGGCTTTTCCTCGGTTCATTTCTATGTAAACTTCACATTTGCTTTTACCAATCAGTTTAGCTCTACAAAACAATCATTTTGGTGTTTAAATTGTGATTCTACGTCCAACCGTTGCAGAGATATTCAAAGTGCTAAACACAGTATGTTGTCCAATGTTATCCTTATGGAGAATATTTAAAATTTGATATCTTGATTATTTATGAACGTATATTGATGAAACTTGGTAGGTGGCTTCACCTAGTACTGGTATATTGATATTTCCACAAAAAATTGATTTTTTGTTGATTATCCTCTTAGCAGCAAACCTGCATTCTCATCCCTAATGTTATTCTTATGGAGAATACGGAAAGCTTTATAACTCCCTTAATTATGAACATAAATCATTAAAACTTGGTATATAGCTTCACCTGGTTGAGTTATATTGATAATTGGAAAAAACCCGCATTTTTATCTTCCTCGTTGCAGCAAACCTGCGTTCTCAGCCCTAATGTTATTCTTATAGAGAATAAATAAAATTCTATATATCACTTATTTATTTATATTTTTTTATGAAACTTGGTAAGTGGCTTTATGTGGTAGTAAGAAATATATTCATTCATAGGAAATTCGCTGAGTACGCAGGTTTGCTGCGACGGGGGTATTATTTTATTTTATTCAAAATCTCCTTTCTTTTATGAACAAAACGAGTATGCATATGACTAGGTTATCAACAGTATTTTAGGCACTGGGAATGTTGAAAAAACCTCTGCAAAATGGCCAAAATTGCCAGGGCACCGAGCAATTAAGCATAAATCAGCCCAGGGCAGTCCTAGGGGTTAATGGATGATTGTTTTTAGAAACAATCATGCTTTTTTAATATGCATGTGTAGTGAATACTTGATTTTACTTACAAATAAATTTTGTAGAACAGGGTTCCCTTATAAAAAGGTCAGGGATATTTTCAGGGTAGTTTTTATACAAAGGCCAAAAGTCATGGAAAATGTCACATAATCATACAGATTCAGAAAAAAAATTGTATAAATTAATTAGAACATGCACACGTTTTTACAGAGATTTGGTTTTTGCAGTATTAATTTTGGAATCAAATATCTGTAGTGACTATCACCGTTGGTGATGCTAGCTAAACACTGAATTTGTATGAGCCTGGCTTCCGCTCTGATTAAACTGCCTATCTAGTCTAGGTGCAATTAAGTTAGGTGTACTATTACGCAATTGTAGCGTGACATCATCTGGTGTCGGAAGCACGTCACCAAGGTATTCCGACTATCCTATGTGAAGGAGTGGGGGACGTGGGGTAGTCAGAATCATTTGGTGAACGCTTTTTTTAGGAAATAGTTCGCAACCATTGGGAAACTTCAGCACTGGCGGCTATAGCCTATCCAAAAACTCAGGTCGGGATCAGAGCGTCCACCCTAAAGTATTCGTTCTGATTCCGACCTGGGTTTTTGAATAGGCTGTAGCCGAGAGTAACTTCAGCTGCCATAGTAAACCAGCTGATCAAATAAACACCGTCACGTGTCACCTGGTGGCTGCGCAGAACGTGCTCAAATTTGTACTTCTGAATAGCACACCTTACTTAAATACACCTGTTATCTAGTGTCCTTGTGTCACTGTATATATTAGTTGTAATCACTTCCTTGCCTTCTTTCCCTTTCTGTCTGTTTTATTTCAATTAATTTATAACATTTGGAATTTATAAAATATGGTTACGGCAAATAGATTTGTAATCATATAAGTATATCTCCAGTTCATTTATTGTTAATAATACAGTTACAAATTGTTACAAATCATAAATAAGGTTTATTGTATTTATTTTATATTATATTGTGACTTAACAAAGCTAAGTTAGACAAATAAGCAAATGAGTAGACATAAAATTGTGACAAGTCTTTGAACTAGCGGGTAAAATTATAAGGGAATTATAAGGGACATGGTTGGCAAGAGGAAGCATCTGGTGGCTAAATAGTGATTCATTGTTTAACCCGGTGTGGTGGCCTGAGGCCTGACTAGGTTGGCACTGTATTCTACCCAGCCATGTTATGCAACTTCATTGGTTCAGCATCACAGCTAATGTGTTTAGTTGTTTTTTTAATATTTTTTATTTTAAGTGATTTTAAAGCTATTTGATCACCTTTTTGGCCAAAGGTGCTATTTGTTTCAAGGTAACAATTTAGATCTTCACTTTTTAATTGCAGCCAAGTGGTAGTTACAAATAATGAGGAAAAACAGCCTATTGCAGTTGCAATATAAAGAGCCAATAACTATTACAGAATTAAAACATGAAAGTTTTTCATTTAAATTTAGGTTAAACTAATAATTACTTTTTATAAATCAACTTTTTATATTTATTCTTAGCTGTACCATATAATTTCTATAATCTCACTTTAATAAATCAAATTCAATGGGAAACAATATCTATTAAATTTAACAAGAATAATTTCAAAATACCAATGTGGTTTTAATAGGTCTTCCAGTTAGAGTAGATTGAATTTGTATGATAGATCCCAAGAGAATAAATTTATAGATAAACAAAATCAATTAGTCTTGATAGTAGACTGTTTATTGGAAATATAGAACCCTTACATTTTACAGTAAAGTGTGTTCCTTAACACCAAATTGATCTGATTTATTAGTTCATTTGTTGCATACATTTTAACGATTCTGTAATATTTGTTAAAAGTATGGTACATTTTAAGTATTGAAAAAAGGTTAAGGTTATTGAAAGGTTAGTTTAATACTAACCTTAACTTATTATGATCCTGAAGTGAAAAGTGGGCCAAAAGCTTCCTTTGGCAAACATATTCTAAAACGTTGTATTTAATTGACTTACTGCAGTTCATAGAAGTTAAACAAACAAGTTTTGACTGAAAGTCAAGGAGATTCAAAATTAAGTTTATCTTGGGAGTCAGAACCCTGTAAAATCTATGATGTTTATAGACTGAATATTCGTTAGCATTTTATTATTTTGGCATTCTGTTATTTTCGAGAATGGTATATATTATGTATCCATAAAGGTATCAAATTTATAAATAAATTTATTCATAAACTGTCATAAATTTCATCAAACTAAAAATTTTTTTATTAGTAGAATAACAATGCAAATTGATGTTCAGAGCAAGAGATGTCCAGCAGAGTGTTGTCCATCCTCAGTTTCCTGACAGCCGTGGTCGTTTACGGGGCTGTCACCTACGCCACTGTTGTGCTCTACACACTCAAGTACCGCGATGGAAAAATTGAGTCCAAGATTGGTAAGTATCTAGAGTCTCTTAAACTCGACTTGGTGTGGTATAGAAAATATTATAGTAAGATATTAAATAAATGATATTATATGGGTCAAAATGTTTAAATCTATTACTTATTTGGGACTGAAACATTTTAGGGCATAGTTATTATATTTTACGGTAACAATAATTTGTATGTTTTAGAACTTAGTTATTGATACATTTTTTAGCTATTCCTTTATTATCTACACTGTACACTCTATTTTGGAACTAAAATATACTTAAATTTATAAAAATGTATGGGTTACCATCACTAAATTACTACACTGGGTGGTTGTGATCAAGGATCACTAATATATGGGATCTCAGTAGACACTAACAATCTGGTGATGAGAGCCCAGATTGCAGATCATTGATCTTCTGGGTCAGATGCAATTTTGCCATGACTTCTGAAGCAAGTTTGTGACCTGATACCAACCTCACTCTCGTATCTCATTAATATGTCATTTGAGGTTGGTTGTTTTTAGGGATGTGTCGGTTCTTAAAGTCGGTTGTCGGTTTTACCGGTTTTTTACAAAAAACCGAAACCGAGGACCGATGGTCAAATGTCGGTTTCGGTTTTTCACTGTCAGTAAGTGTTCATATTGGAAATAAGCATTATAATCTTGTAAAAATATCGAATGACAAGCTAAACAACGTTTAACAAAATAATTGGTTGAAATAAGATTCCGACAACTAATAACTTCCTTTCCAGTCCCAAAATAACCCTCAACTAACACGAAAGGAGAATTGACAGGAGTTCTATTTATGGATGTACTTGAATGGAGACAACAGATAAGGAAGCAAGACGAGGGGGGTGGGGAGGGTTTGGTTGCTACAAAAAATCAGACCTTGACAGGTCCTGAGCGCAGTTATTAGTCACTATTAAACATCTTTCTCTCTGAATACGGAAATGTATATATAATCGTGCTTTTTTCACATTATAAATTTAAATAACACTTATTTTGTTTATTTTATATTATTGTAGGATACTAGTGAAATCAATATTATACTGGTGGCTTACAGGGGCTATAACCCCTAACATATGGTTTTGTGTACACATCATGCGGAATATCTTGGCCTGTGGGAACTGTTTTCAGTTCAAACAGATGGAGTAGAGCGAGATTGCCATCTGTTGTTTCCATCGTCTGATCAGTTAAACTGAAGCACAATATGGCCCAGCTGGTTATCTCAGTCACTCCGGCAGTGGAGTAAGCCATAGGCCAAGATATTCCGCGTGATGTGTAAGGAGATAGTCACAGCTGATCATTAGTTCATTTTGCTTATTAATATAAATACTGTAGTGATATTTATATAAGAAAATCATTGGATCTTTGGAGTCCAGTGAGGTGTAGCCCACGTAATGTTTGACATTTCTGATATTTTTCCCACCGTCCTTGGTTCTCAAGCTTTAAAATAAATCGTCATAACCTAACTTAACTTCTTCCTAGCTAGAGGTGTTTTGTGGGTACCGATTCGCTTTTGAATTAAATATGAAGATTGCAGTTGACAAGGTTGAAAATTAGGTTAAAAATTAACCATAAAATACCTAATAAATAATTGTAAAATGGCTACATATGATTTAAAATTGTATACGTTATTTAAAATAAAATCACTTAAAACTCTACATGATAGAGCCAATTAGGAATTTAGTATTCTTCTGCTTCAACGGGATTCATTGTTTTCATAAACTCTCAGAAGCTGATAGGTACAGATAAGTGATTTATTGCTCTCTATTCATGAAAGGTGCTAATGGAAGACGTCCTGGAGCCTAAACACAACAAAATGCCGGTCTGTCTGCCTAGGAACTAGGAGTATTATTTATGATCACTTCCTTGTTTAAAATGTTCTGGTTTGGTTTTTATAAACTAATCTGTAACCTATAAACTGTATTTAGAATTAGATTCTGGGTTTCCTAAGTCTGCAAAACTAAAATATCAGCAAAAACAGGTAAACTTATTTTGTTTTTAATGTTAGACCTACAATAGGCTAACCTTAAACCTTAAAATCTTAACAAAGTTTAAGTTAAAGATTATTTAGACTACGTTACTGCCCTAAGCTAACTTGTTATTATTTGGCTAAACAAGATTTAAAGCCTAGGTGATTAATTAAATTTGTAATGGCCCATAATATTTAATTTAAATTCATTTGATTTGGCTTTGATTGATTTGTGACTTTTTAACCAACTCTCCTGCGTAGTGTCTCTACAGCAATATTTATGTAAACCAGTGAAGCAAAGTATGAAATAGGGATTTAGAGGTACCGGTATATAATCAATTAAAGTTTTTTTTTTGGCAGAATTTCATAATCTAGGTAGAAACTAGAGTACCGGTATCAAGTTATTTAAAAAATAACCGAAACCTACAACCAAAATCCGTTTTTTGTAAAAAACCAACCGAACCGATAAAAAATGCAACCGACCCATCCCTAGTTGTTTTCCAGAATCTCTAAAAAACCTGTCATAGAACCTATTCATAAAGGTGGGACTAAAGAAGACTTTAATAACTATCACTCATTCTTTGACGTATTCAGTCCATGGTCTTTGAGCGAACATTTCTCAAAAGGCTTCAACTTTTTGGAGGAAAATAACATTCTTTCCCATTGCCAGTTTGGGTTTACTAAGAGCTTGTTCACATTTGATGCTGTACCACCCGTACACTACTTAGTTCCCTCAATAGTGCAGTCTGTTAATTCTGGAAATATAGCAGTTGGAATATTCTTTGATCTTAAAAAGGCTTTTGAGCTCATGATCTTTCTATTTTGCTTATCGGTTAACAAAAATCACAGATTTGCCTGTAAATCCATTTTCAAAAATAATAACATTTTAACACCCTCAATAAACATCCTAAATATTTTAATATCGTACAGCAATAAACTCCACAAACCATCAACAACCCTCATTACAATCTTAGGAGAAATACCCCGTCGCAGCAAACCTGTGTACTCAGCAAATTTCTAATGCATGTATATGTTTCTCATTACCACATAAAGCCTCTTACCAAGTTTCTTAAAAATAAATCTATAAATAAGTGATATATAGTACTTTATTTATTCTCCATAAGAATAACATTAGGGTTGAGTATGCAGGTTTGCTGCTTTGGGACAATGGACAACAAATTATTCCTTAAAGTGATTTATACACCTGCATTAAGTAATCCAATTTGTTGCTTCATGCAACCGGTTTCAACTCCGTGGAGTCATCATCAGCCGTTGGTACAAGGATAAAACAGTCTCTTCATCACAATGTGTTTTCTTTTTTGGGATGAACATCATGACGACCTTCAAATGAAGTGATATGTTTTATCCTTGTACCAATGGCCTGATGATGACTCCACTTAGTTGAAACCGGTCGCATGAAGCAACAAAATTGGATTACTTAATGCAGGTATATAAACCACTTTAAGTATTATACAGTATTCCGGAGGCTAAAATCCATTAATAAAATGAATCAAATTATTGTTCTGTGCAAATATCAATATACCATGACTAGGTGAAGCCACATGCCAAGTTTCATCAATACTGTATACATTCATGAATAATCAAGATAACAAATTTTAATTATTCTCCAAAAGGATAACTTTGGACAATGTACTGTGATTAGCACTTTGAATATCTCTTCAACGGTTGGAAATAGAATCATAATTTAAACACCAAAATGATTGTTTTGTAATGCTGAACTTATTGGTGAAGACAAATAACACCAAAATGAATGTTTTTTAATGCTGAACGTATTGGTAAAGACAAATATGGAGTTTCCAGTAAAATTAACTGAGGACAAGCTAAATACCTTTTTCTCATAAGATCAACATGGGAAATTTTATGAACAAGTTTTTTTGGATTTTCTCTGCAACCACATAACCTAGGTTAATGATTCAAAATACTATAGAGGATGTAATTTTCTTGAAATAAAATTAGACTCCTCTTTTATTTGGAAGATGCACATTGAACAGTTGATTCAAAAACTGAATAAAGCCTTTTATGTAATTCTGACTCATTCAAAAATAGTAGACTTCAGCACCCTAAAGATGATTTACTATGCCTACTTCTATTCTAATCTCATATATGACATTGAATTTAGGGGAAGCTCCAAAGACACAAATAAAATATTTTGTATACAAAAGAAAATAATTAGAGTTATCGCCAATGTAAAGCCAAAGCATTTTGTAGAAATTTATTTACAAGATGTAATATCTTACCAGTTTCATGTGTATATATCTATAGATCATTAGTTTTTGTAAGAAAACATTTTAATAAATTTGTTAATAGATTTAACTGTACATATAACTTTTGAAATAATGATTTTATCCAATCCATAATACAAGTCTTTTGGCAAATAATTTACATTATTTGGGGAAGAAATTGTATAACAAACTTCCTGGTTACATAAAATACTCTAAAACTAACACAATGTTTGCAGAGCAAATTCAATCTTTTTTAATTACAAAATGTTTTTACAGTATTGAGAATTATTTAAACTAGGTTGTAATAAGAAAAAGCGTGACAGGAGATAATGGTTTTTCTGTTTTAGCGAATTTCCCCTATAGGGAAGAAGCTATTCCCGTAGGTCTCATGGTAAGGCTTAAGCCCAAGACCATGATAACTTTTTGTTTTGAGGTCCCCAGATGACAAAAACACTATTCGTTCAAATTGATATATATATATATATATATATATATATATGTCTATTAGGGATGAGTCGATTCTCGATACCACCGATACTTGGACATTGGTATCGGTATCGAGATTAATTCGTTCAATTTTGATACCGATACCATCGATACCCCTGCCGTTTACCTGCGCTACGAAGTGCACGGGAAGAGATACTCCCGCTGTTTACCCGCTCTACAAAAGGCACGAGGAGTGTTTGAGTCGGCGGCAAAAATCTTACCTTGGAGATAAGGAAGGAAGAGGGATGTGAGGGGTCTGGTTGAAAGCAATAAACCAGTCGGCTGACCAACATTTCTTTGAGTCAATATCTTACAACCAAGTTTCTCCCTATTATGAATTTATATTAAATAGTTTTTGTTTTCTAATAGGTTGATCTTTTGTGAAGTTATAGCATTTCTTCTAAAACATTGCAAAAACTGCCAAAATTACCCTGGTCCCAAGCAGCATGGCATATATATTTGGGCCGGTCTCCAAAGGGTTAAATTCTATTTATATTTGCATAAAAAACTGATTGTTTGTGTTCCTTGTTTCAGCAAACCTACATTCTCATCACCAATGTTATTCTTATGGAGAATAATTAAATTGTATATATCACTTATTTATGAATATATTTTTATGCAACTTGGTATGCGGCTTTATATGGTATTAACCCATTGGCTCACAACCCCGAGTATACTCGTGGCCGCCGAAAGTAGCCCGGACGAGCAACCCCGAGTATACTCGGAATAGCACTTTTTTATAAAAAAATAAAAAAATTTTAAATAACATGTAAATTAAATAAGTAGTTTATAAGTATATTTTTAAAAATAAACAATTTTGATACTATTCATCTGTAACAATTGTACAGTTGACGAATAAAGAATTATTTGATTTGATTTGATTTGACAACAATATGAAGCAATATACCAAGTTTCGTCAGGATAAGTTGATAAATAAGCAATATATTAAATTCTTCTTATTCTCCATAAGGATAACATTGGACAACGTACTGCGTTAAGCACTTTCAATTAGAGGTTTGCAGATAACCGATAAGCTGGTTCGGTTTTGGATCGGATCGGATATCTGAATCCGATCTGAAGGCTTTATCGATATCCGAGATAAGGTCTAGTACATATCCGACTTATTCAGATAGACTGTACCGGGTGTCCACAAAAGAACTGAAACATTTTAAAGGCAAATACTGATACCAAATAAGAGACTATGTTTAATGTTTTATATATGTATTTAAAGCTAAAATTCTCAAGTTTCATTATAAACTTAGTATAACTCGATATGTGGACCATTAGGGCATTAACATCCATTGTTTAATTTTTTTTACAAATTTTGGACGATATTTTATTCTAAATTACTGAACTGTTGGCATCCCTCGTTAATGTTTGCACAGGCTTCATTGTAGTTCTGTGTGTTAATTGTTGAACATAAATGAGCTGTTATTATGAGTTCAAATAGACAACTAGACATGTTTATGTAGTGCAATGGCAACTCCACAGCAAAAGGCCCAGTGCGTTATATGGTTTGTGGAAAGTGGCTCTATTGTTACAGTCCAACGGAACTTTCAACGTCAATATAGTGGTCAAGCGCTTGCATACAACACTATCCATCACTGGGTGAGTTCCTTTAAAGAGACAGGTAGTGTGGGGTAAGCTAAGTCGACTGGGAGACCTCGTGTTTCAGAAGAAAATGTAGACCAAATTTGTGCTTCTTGTCAGCAAAGCCCCAAAAAGTCGTTGAGAAGGCGTGGTCTTCAGTTCGGGATACCAAAATCTATATCTATACCTTATATACCTAACCGCGACCTTACTTCATGTTCATAAGGTGATGAAGAAAAGACTTCACCTAAAAGCTTACAAAATCCAGTTGTTACATGAAATCAAACCAAGAGACAAAGACATCAGGCTTCAATTTGCTGTTAGCATGCTACACAAGATTGAAGAAGACGATAATTTTTTGAACAATGTAGTCTTCTCTAATGAAGCAACTTTTCATGTCAGTGGTATTGTAAACCGTCACAATATGGGGCGCACAACCGCCTCATGAGTTCATTGAATATCAACGTGACTCTCCCAAGTTGAATGTTTGGTGTGGCCTCATCCACGATAAAGTTCTAGGACCTTTCATTTTTGTTGAGAATTCTATAAACGGTGACATTTATTGTGACATGTTAGAGGAGTACATTTTCCCACAGTTGGATCAGATTGAGATGGAGAATGGCCCTGTCTATTTTCAATAGGATGGCGCGCCACCACACTACAGTTTGCGTGTGCGAGAAGCGCTAGATACTCAATTCGACGATCGGTGGATTGGCAGGGAAGGGCCCCCATCCAATGGCCTCTTAGGAGTCCAGATCTGACTCCTCTGGACTTTTTCCTCTGGGGGGCAGTAAAGAATGACGTCTACTCGGTGGAGATTCGGGATCTTAATCACCTCCGACAGAGAATAGTCGCATGTGTTGGTGCAATATCCCCTGAAGTACTGACCAAAACCTGGGAAGAGGTCAAATTTCGCTTAGATTTATGCCGGGCCACTAATGGTGTTCATATCGATTTATACTAAGTTTATAATGAAACTTGAGAATTTTAGCTTTAAATAGGTTACATATATAAAACATTAAACATAGTCTCTTATTTGGTATCAGTATTTGCCTTTAAAATGTTTCAGTTCTTTTGTGGACACCCGGTATATCTGGGGATAAAAAGGTAGGAACGAAACAATAAATATGTTTGGACCATTAGTTTTGACTCTTGACGTCGTTCAAGGTAACATGACTCAATTCCTATTTTCGGTATGTAACTCGTATCAATTCATCGATACGATATTTGTATAAGCATGTATCGTATTGCGATACATGGGCAGATCGTACATCATTTTAGCAAACAGAATGAATACGGTTTTAGAAAGAGAAATGTGTGATAGCGAACCTTTTTGATAGTAAACAACCGCAAATTCATACAATATTGCAACTCGATGTCGATTCACGATTCACGGGATAAACGCTGACAACGAAAAAACACTAGTGGATTACTGGCGAATAAGTCGATAATTTTTCGTCGATAGTCGATTTCCGATAGTTTAATTTTCTTACGAGTGCAATGAGCAAGCTCTCATAGAGTATTCAAAAGTTGCATAATGGAAATTGAAATGTTAGTGTACGACATTTAAAATTGCTGCTATTGATATTTTCCTTCCATTCAATGCAATTAAAAAACGCTGAGTAAAGTATTAATGACTTGCGCAAAACGACTTGCATAGCTTTCTCTACGATGAAGTTTCCTGCTATGATCAACATGCTTAATCTAGCTAGAGCTCTTATACTCCAAGAAAAGACTTCACTTGTTTACCCCCGGACGAGACCTTTAGATATATTAAGCTAGTCGAGTATCTTTACGACCACGCAACGTTTAAAGCAGTGACCACTTGACGACGGATTCAAGAAGGCATCGCTTATCTCCATTATTTATTTATACCGATTTTATCGTTCGGATATTATTTTATTTCGTTAAGTTCATGTATTTAAAATGGAACCGAAAAGGAAGAAAAGCATATGTAAATTATTAAAAAAGAACAAAGCCGATAGTTTGGAATGCAAGCTGACGCTGACACTTTGTAGTCTGTTTACATTCCGGTGACAAACTAGGTTAAACAAAGTTTCTAATTTGTATTAAACAATATAAATTCAAACTAGGCCTAGTTAGTAAATTTATAAAACAAAGGAAATTCTTTGGTTATTGAAGTTTTTGGTTAGCTCATAGAGTTGAAGCCCTATACTGATTCATTGTTTCATTAGGGTCTGATTGCCTTTGTCGTGCTAGGCCTTTTGTGTGTTGTATTGTGATGTCTGCTTTGCTATCAACATCTGTAATTCCGGTCTTTTAAACAGGCTTTAATCATATTAAAATGTTTCCTTGTTGTCTTCCTTGTTGGCCTGACCATATGTTTATGTTGTTTTTTTACCAGACCTACACCCAGATAGGCTGAGGTGTTATAGTATAATGACAAGGATTAATGATAGTCAAGGTGACATTACATGATTTGAGTAGCCTAACCAAGGCCTACTGTTATTAAATTACTTATACTTTTATCTTATACCTATACAACCAATAAACATATTTCTTGTATTTTCCACTGCAGAGAAGATAATATTTTTGAGTATGTACAGAGGTTGGTGTATTGCTCCTCCAATTAGACATGCTGTTTTCTGGTGGGGTTATGTGTAGCACAGTCTTCAATTACTCAGAAAGATACATTTGTAAAAATAATAACCACTTGTTGTGTTATGAATAAAATTACTTAGCTTAGATATTGTATATGTATATCTTGCAAGAAAAATGAAAATGTTAAGTTCCAACCTGAAAATATGGTAGTTTTAGAGATCAGGGTAAAGTAGGCTAAATATCCGAATCCGAAAATTATCCGATCCGAAACCCATACCATCCGATCCTTATCTGATCCGAACCTAAGCTATCCGAACCGAAACCGATCCGAACTAAAAATTCACTATTCGCACACCTCTACTTACAATGTCTCGGTAACCAATTGACGTAGAGCAATGATCAAAACACCAAATTGTTTGTTTTTTTAAGCTGAATTTAATTGTGAAAACTAAATTGGATTTTCTTAAATATTATATGTAAACAACTAAAAAAAAAACATTTTTGGGGTACAAAACCCCCCTTTGGATAGAGCTATCTGGCTGGTTTTCGAACTTAAAGTCATTTCGAGTTTAAATTTCATAAAAAACGGATTATTTTTACAAGAGTTATCGCACCCACGGACACATATATATATATACGAGAAACGGGGGTATGTATTACTACAAACGAATAAAGATATTTTAAATTGAATTGAATATTTACAGTTTTGAACGAATGGTGTTTTTGGCATCTGGGGACCTCAAAACGAAAAGTTATCACGGTCCTGGGCTTAGGTCTTACTATGCCGTCTACGGTAATAGCTTCTTCCCTATAGAGGAAATTTGCTAAAATACAAATTATAACTTAAATGTAAATACAAACTTATGATTCAATCTACATATGTCTCGAATGTGTAATACAGGGTGTGGGGTATTTTATTTATTAATTTCCTTAATTTTTTCAAATATCGGATTTCTTTGTTCTGTTTGCATAATATTTAGTAAACATTTTTGTCATCAAAATGGTTCATATATATAAACAGATCTTCTTTTGCGTTCATTTTATTTCCTTTGTTTTCAAATGATAACATTTCTAAACTTTCTTGGATGTTACCGTAGCTTTGATCAATTGTTAAAATATGATCTGTGAAAGCAGATTTTTGTGTGGTACGGTAATATTTATATATTTATATTTTTATATATTTATATTTTATATATTTATACTGCAGCGACTGCAATAAATATTACATAGGTCAGACAGGCAGAAACTTTAAAATACCCCCGTAGCAGCAAACCTGCATACTAAGCGAATTTCCAATGCATATTAATTTATCTTAATACCACATAAAGCCAAATACCAAGTTTCATCAATATACATTCATAAACAAACGATTTATGACATTTTAATTATTCTCCATAAGAATAACATGGCAGCTGAGTATGCAGGTTTGCTGAAATAAGGAACACTAAAAATGGGCTTTTATACAAATATCATTATAACTCAACTAGGTAAAGTCACATACCAAGTTCTATTAATTTATGTTCATAATTAAAGGATATAACACGTTAATTATTCTCCATAAGAATAACATGGGGCTGAGTATGCAGGTTTGCTGCTACGGGAACTATCGGGCAAAAAATGGATTTTTGTGCCAATATCAATAGACCACAATGAATTGAAGCAATATACCAAGTTTCGTCAGGATAAGTTGATAAATAAGCGAGATATACAATTTTTCTTATCCTCCATAAGAATAACATTGGACAACGTACTGTGATTAGCACTTTCAATATCTCAGTAACCAATTGACGGAGAGCAATGATTAAAACATCAAATTGTGCGTCTTTTTAATCTGATTCCAATGGGAAAAAATAAAATTTTACTTTTTCAAAAATTGTATGTAAAAAACTCAAAAAACCCATTTTTGGGGTACAAACCCCCCCAAAATACCCCTTCGGATAGGTCGATCCGTCTGGTTTTCGAACTTAAAGTCATAAATGCTGCTTTACACGTTTGTACCAAATTTCATCAAAATCGGACCTTTTTTATGAGAGTTATCGCACCCACGGACACATATATATATATATATATATATACAGTTTCGAACGAATGGTGTTTTTGGGGTCTGGGGACCTCAAAACGAAAAGTTATCATGGTCCCGGGCCTAGGTCTTACCATGCCGACTACGGTAATAGCTTCTTCCCTATAGGGGAAATTCGCTAAAATAGATACAATGAGCATATCCAGGCCATAAAATCAAATAATAGGACAAGTCAAAAGTCTTATAGTATTACATGTCATTCATTCATCATTTAGTAATAATTTTCCTATTATGTGCTATTTTATATTTAAGTTTCCATATAAATGTGTTAATTAATTAATGCCCCTAAATGTGTTATTTGTATTAATTGCCCTATGTCCATGCCTAATCATAATCACCATTATCTTCACTCCTCAGAAAGCCATTCCCCTCTATATATATAATGTTTATTTATCTGTGCAATTGTATAATAATATGTATTTCATTAATTTAATCACCAATAATTATTCATAGCCTATCCCCATATAATAGCCTACTCACTTAATTTAATATGTTTGTTAATAATAATATTTTAGATATAATTTATGTGAGAGGATTGCAATAACATTAAAATTTAATATAATATACTTTTCAAAAATAGTCCTTAAGGAATCTAAATTACAGTGACCAGTGTTAACAATTGTGTGACCATGTGCTTCTCAACAATGGACCATGCTTCCAGACCTCATCTCTACTAGATCTTTCTTCTTGCTCCAGATGCCATTGTGTTAAGAC
Source organism: Allygus modestus (assembly GCA_963675035.1). NCBI lineage: Eukaryota > Metazoa > Arthropoda > Insecta > Hemiptera > Cicadellidae > Allygus > Allygus modestus. The sequence continues at coordinate 244,696,149 of OY776111.1, read as the reverse complement.
CTAGAATCTGTGAAGGACACAGTTCCTATTTTAAATTTCCCAGTATGGCCTAAGTTTTGCATCGCTTAGTGCTCATTTTATTAGGGACTTACTGCTCAATTAATACCATCTTTAAATTCACTCCTTTTTATTTGATTTTCCCCAAAAACTGGTATTTGAGCGAAGAACATTTGTAAGCAGATTGGTAAACTCCTTCCATTGTATTCTATTTAGGGACTGGAAAGAATACAGACATTTAAATAGAACAAGCCTAATGTTCTGAAAGTTAAAGTAACCTCAAGAGAGTATTTTTTATATTGAACTATCTTTCCAAATTTAATTTTGAGTATTTTAACCATTCATAAAGTCAGTGAAACCATTGGACTCTCCTTTTGGACAACAACCAAAATTTCCATTGTTGTAACTTTTCAACACATCAGCTTAATTGGACTTAATATTCTTTCAAATATCATCCCAACGTTATTCAAGTCAGCACGATACTTCCCCCCTGAGAAAAAGAGCCCTCATTTGTAAAGAAACCCCATTTAGAACCCAAAATATGAACATTTAGTTTTAGGCCTACAAGTATATTTGTCATTTACCTTCTAGGCTAGGCCACACATTGTAACTGTTCCCCCTGAGTTGTATATTATTGTAAATCCCTTTAATTGAGAACCTTTTGAAACATAATTGTACTAATAGATAAATAAATATTGTATTGTTCCTCTGTAACTCTGTATTTTATTCAAATAGTTAAAGAAATCTTAGAAATTGTACACCTACCTTTTGTAGACATCCAGAGTAAATACAAAACACATTCTACTCACTACAATAAAGTAAAGGAGACCACAAGTATAAGTATATTTATTATCAAGTCAAAGAAGATCATTTGTGAGCTATATTTAAATAGCCTAGGGAATTTTGTAAGTAATAACACTGATTTTTGTAAAGAGAAGCTAGGCTTAGCACATGGCAGCCATTGCCCTCAGATCCCGATAGCGTCCCCTTTTATATCCACTTCCCCTGAGCACATCCGAGCAAACAATTAGTTAAAAGTTAGCAATTTAGAATCATAAGTAATTAAATAAGTAAGTAGTAATAAGAAAAGCAAATAAGAGTCTGCATTTGCTGACCATATACTAACAACTGATCATAATTACAAAAATATTGAGGAAAATATGACAGTTCTTGACATTCAAAATAAAGGGTACAAAATGGATATCAAAGAAGAGTTTTATATATATATCAAAATTATCGAATTGACAAAGATAACATTTTAAACTCGATGCAAGTCCAGACAAAAAACCCAATTTTTGACCAAATAATACACATTAGAAGTGCTCCTAACAACCTGCACTGATAAAAATTCATCATATGATTTATAGTCACATGTGAAAATCTTTATTCTTGTTGATAAGGATTAGTTTTAAAATAAGGTTAGGTATTATAACTAACACTGTGAACATGGCCTAAGAGCTGAAACACTTGTAAGTGTAATTAAAAATGATTTTACCAGGGTGCTCAAGTTTATTTACTTTTTGTTAGGGGTGTGCGAATAGTGATTTCTGGCTCGAGCCGAGCCGAGCTTTTTTCAAAGTTCTCGAGCTTCGAGCTTTTTCGAGCCGAGCTTTTTTTGATGGGAATTTTCTCTAGGGGTGTGCACAATATACTGGTAGTGATTCTCTGACTCGAGCCACGCCAGGCAGAATTTTTTCAAAGTTCTTGAGCTTTGAGCATGTTTGATTAGGCCTATATGTGTTCTTTATTTATATTATGTTTAAAAGAATAAACATTTTATCAATTATGGTAATGTAAAATGATTTATAACTTTCAATATTTGTCATCTTTCATTCACTTCTTCTAGATTCTTTATTCCTACGTTAAATAAATAAAGGCCTACAGTGGGAAAGTAACGAAATAATTACGGTAGGCTACTAAAAAGGAAGATTTATTGAGACCAGTTGTTGATAGTAACGAACAATTTGTCTTTCAATATAAAGTAGGTAGCCTACATAGAGAACAAATTACATAAAGGAAGAGAACTAAAAATGTTTAACTAGACTGATGAGCCCACAGGTTAACTAATGCGGATATTACGTATTTATTAATAGTCATAATAATAATAATTGACTATATGTCAATATGTACTCTCCATGTAACCAAAGACTTAGGCCCTAGCCTTGGGAATTGCCAAAACCCAGTAGCCTATCTCTCATTTAACTGTTTGTAAATAGTAAATTTTAGGTTATCCTTTTATAAATATAAGATAGTTAAACCAGTCTTTATATCTTATTATGTACTCACAGGAATACATCGTAGGCCTAGCTTATGTTCTATCTAACCTATTACTATTACCCAATAGACTTAACCTATTATATCTGCTTCTGAAACAGAAGGTTTCAGAAGCAGAAGGTGGAAGAGGATTGTCAGTGCATTCTTCTCCATCACAACTTTATAATTTTGATAGCATACAATTACAAAATGATATGGTTTCTAATTCTTCTGACGTTTATTCACAAATTCAAAAAATCCCACGGAGTTAACAATATGATTTTATTCGCACAGCTGTAGCGTACGGTAATAAAACACTGCGCCATTTAGATCGTGTCTTGCTCTTGGTCAGGGCCTTCGGCGTACATAGAATATAATCAACTTTTAAAATAATATGACCACCGGTATTATAAACATGCGTTATGTAACCATTCAGAATGTTTATAAAATCCTTAGATTTTGTGAACCTCGCAATTCCTCAATTTTTAACTATCCAATTTTTGGAGAGTACTAATTCCTCTGCACATTGTAACGCCGTCATGTTTATTAGGCGTTCATCACCCAAGATGAGTGGATTAAGGGTGAACACTTACTCTAATCATCCTGTTCATCACCTACACCCTTGTCCCTAGCTATTGGTCACATTAAATCATTATAACCATCATCATCATAATCATCTTCACTCAATGTTGGTAGTTCGCAAAATGGGTATGCCAACAGTGTTGCCAGACATAATTTCAGACTCCAGCGAATATAATTATTGTGTAATGTACAAATTTGTAATTGTAGAAAAGACTGTACCGATGCAACAATGAGAAAAGTGTTGTAATGGATTTTAGTTTTTTCCTGTGGTACTTTTTCTGGAGCAGTACGGTTGTTGTATTAATTATTATTAACCGTGAAATATGCATAACTCAACTGGGCAACGGCAACACTGCACTGCAAACGGAATAGTGTGATAGGTCCACTTGATGTGATTGAGCGTAGAGAAAGTAGCTCCCGTTGGTTGATCACTGATCAGGTCGGCAGTTTAAAATATTACAGTACTATGTTTGGTTATTTTTTTACGAAGGACCGAAAGCATTAGCACTGCAGAATTATATTTGTTATGGAATGGAGCTCTACCGATGCAAACTACGAGAATTCTAACATTGATTCTGGAAAATGGTTTTTAAATTTACTTTTGTAGACGACTATTTTTACTGGTCGGCGTTTTAAATATTCTTCGGCTCGAACTTCAAACCTTTTTGGCAAATCTCGAGCCGAGCCGAATACTGCAATATTCGGCTCGAAGTTTGAATACTCGCACACCCCAAATATATTTATTTATAAATTTGAACGATTAGTGTTTTTGGTATCTGGGGACCACAAAACAAAAGTTATCATGGTCTCGGGCTTACCCATGCTACCTACGGTAATAGCTTTCCCTATAGGGGAAATTCGCTAAAAATGAAGAGGTCATTCCTTGCCATAAGAAAATAATACCTTTAAAAAAAATCATATTTTCCAAACAATTGTATAAATTTCCAACGCTCTACCAGACACTATTATGAGTAAAAAATATTTTGTTCATAATTAAACATTTATCTTTGTATTGTCTGAGGTAGCCTCGGTCCTGACAACCTCAGGTAGTTGACATTTTCCTTCATTAAATGTTTGAGATATTATGAAACTAGATGTAAACAGCATGTGAGCAATTTATAAGCAAGTTTCTATGTTTGTAGCATTCTCCAAAAAGGAGTTTGACCAGGCCCTCTCCAAGGGCCTTCCGGCTGTTATTGTGGTGGGGTTGGCATCTCTTGCTGTCACTGCATTACAGGCTCTCCTCAATGCCATCTCTCAGGCATCCACATCCTTCTTCTCCAAACTCGTCACCGTCTTGTCCACACTTTTTTACATTACAGCAGCTGCCTTCATCTTCACTGATAGTCTGGTAAGTTTTGATTTAAAACAGGGGGTCTACTGACCGGGAAAACCATAAAAACCGGGATTTGTTCGGGAATTTGGGGTGGCCATGAAATGTATGGGAAATGTCCATAAATATTGGATAATGTCCTTAAATTATCGCCAGAATGTTTAAGTGTATTTAAAAAGAGTATTAAAAAACTAGACTATGATTTATTATTATTTCCCTTTGTATTCTAATGTTTCAAATATTGCTCAGCTGTGCTTTACGTGAGCAATATGCACATATAAGTTTACGTGTTATAACCTGAAAAGTATTACGTTGAAATTTAATTCAAACACGGTCGAGTTTTGTCTGCTAATATCCGGAAGGCCTGGTTTCTACGGTGCCAAGTAGAGATATCAGTAGCCAGTGAAGCTGCTGTCAGTTTCAACTATGCACCGTGTAAGCGAGTTAATGATGCGACCGTTGTACGACAGTAACTGACCCCCCCTGCTAAGTAGCTGGCTACTGCTGTCGCTCTTTTACACCGGTCAATACAAGACTGCTGGCAACTGAAGTACGTTAGAGAAGACGTTTAACGGTCTTAGGCAAGTGCAAGTCAGGGGCCAGTTTGTTTGACAGTAAAAGCGCTAGCAACTGTCGCGCAAGTTACTTCGCACCGTGGAAATAAGGCCTCTGTTAGCCCGGCTGTGGGCTCCTGGGCTGATGTTGCGTCGCCTGCAGCGCATCCGCTGAAATGGTTATTTGGTTAGTTAGTTTTTGTTACTAACGACAGCTTGAATACATTTTTGTCCTTCGTTAAAAACTATGTCATAATATGGTAAGTGAGACTGTGTCATTACTTTAGATGATGCCAGGATATTGTCCTGGCATCATCTAAAGTAATGACAATGATAATGTTGTATACGTACTGCAAACGTTAAAAGGTTCAAATTGTGGTAAAATAAAATAATCATACTTTTCCCAATTTTTAATCTCGATTTGAATAACCAACTGCAGGGAGCTGTCCAACATTTTGATGGATCAAAATTATTCCAACATTGAACGAACCTGTTATCACTGTATTTACGATCGACGACGGACTCCCGTCAGTCCAGCCCTTCATGTTTTGCTTATAGGTTATACACGGCAAAATCCAATTTCAAATTACTTGTTGATTGATTACCTCATTGATGATTTTGTTTGTCAGTTACAAAGGTTATACGGCCGTAATGACTACGTCCTGCGTCAATGCTAGTAGTTTAGTTTTTTGTTTTTCACTAAATAGAAGGACTTAGTGGGAAAATTTGTTTCTCTTATTTGCATTATCTTTCTTTTACTACAATTTCGTTTTTAGGTTGGCTAAAGAGTGTGCGATACCAAAGTCAAAGTAAACAAAATAAACAGCTGTGTTGCTGTGCGTTTATTTGAGGATGTATTTAGGAGGCTGTGTCGTTTTAAATTGCCTAATAATTTTCAAAAGTAATAATTGCCTAATTGCTCCTACAAAATAGGTATATTTAATCCCAATCATTTTAATTTTGTTAATAGTAAGTTATGTATTTATTCGTATTATTTTAAATCTTGAATGTTATGTAATTGTAAAATAGGCATAGTTTATTATATTTTAATTAAATTTGATAATCTATTCCCAAATTTGTAAATGCCTAGGCTATGTTATTAAGCTGGGTTAATTACTTACTTTAACTCTTGGAAATATTGTTTTATGGTCTAAAAATTGTGTATGTTACATAATGTCTAACATTTAAAGAAACTGGTGGGCCAAGCTGAACAAAATATTAAGTAGTCAATGTAATGTTTACCTTTGACAACATCTTAATTACCGTACATAGCCTAGTCAATTTTCAATTTTTTATAATCGTCAAATTCTTTGCCAATGGGAACTAGGTCTATTCTTAAATAGGCTAGTTAAACATTGGTAGTCTTTAAGCCATAGAGGCCTAAGCTACAATTGTTTGTATTTAATGTAAAAATAAGTTAAGTTAATAATATATTTTCTTCATCTCTGATTTTTGTTGGATTTCAATTTAATTTTAGGTCAACTTAACTTGTTGAAAGTTCATTTTAACTGTTATGGATCAACATTCAATTATTTAATTATTGTAATAGGTAACTAATTCATAAAATTGCGAAGACTGAGTTATTTAAAGACTTGTTTAAATAAACAAGCTAGATATATACAAAAATTATTTTCTAAATGATAAGTGAATGTTAGTTTTAAGTTTATTAATTGAATATTTTGTAGACCTTTTTAATTGTTCTGCGTACTACTGTATAATGTATTTTATTACAGCCTAGCCTTAGATTTCTAAGAGGTCTATATATCGATTGCTTGTAGAATTATATTTCAGTATATTAATTTATTCTGTAGACCAATTTCCCCCCCTTTTTAACCTTTTAATTTCATTATTTTGTTCTTAAATAGAAAAATAATTACATGCAAATAGCTAATTAGGGATACATTACCTCTTAGTTGTCGCCTACATTTGTTAATTACAGTATTATACAACTTTTACTGAACTTAACAGTTTTAGAAAATGTCCTTAAATTTTGGAGGAAATGTCCTTAAATGTACGGGAATTGTTCAGGAATTTTCTGTTTGGAATAAAGCAGACACCCTGTAAAATTTCTGTGGTATTGCCTATAAAGAAGTTCAAAATTGAATATCTAAAAAATTAACTAATGATATTATTTATAGGCAGCCCCAAAGGTACGTGGCAGGCAATTTTATGGGGTCTTTATCATGGTAGTTAGCCACAGCTAACGTGTTAAATCAGTTAAAAGTATGCTTCCTAACTTGTTGTAATTCAGCATTTCCTGCAATTTATAATCTTTAAACCAAATATATTATTTATTTGAATAAAAAGCCAGTTCTGTTGAACACACCCAGCTATCAGTCATTATTGTCCAGGTACCATTCTCAACACTGCACCCGTCGGGCAACACCACTGTGCTGCCTGCTGTGAGGGACTGGCACTCTCGCCTGAGCCACCTGCACCTCACCAATGCCTACGGGCTGTTCCGCCGCATGACGGGTGTCGGCGGTCGCCCAGAGATCATCATTGAGGGAGCCAACGACCTCAAGGATCCCTGGCTCGAGTATCACTTCCTGTACAAGCCTGGCGATGTCAACAGAAGCTTGCCCTTTGTTGGTAAGAGTTTTATACTGTTTGTTATTATTTAACTTAACGTCGTCAATCCAGATTTGTTTGTGATGGACGCATTTCGGCACTAGACAATCATCAGCATCCATACATCACACTAGGTTTTGTTCAGTTGTGTTTTTCTTCAGTTGTTCGTGTAAAATGTGTGTGAATACTCATTGTTTAAACAGCATGACATGTTTTCTACGAGCCCCTGAGCACGATTTATGAATGCTGATTATGGCCTAGTACCAAATGCGTTCATCACAAATAAATTTGGATTGACGACGTTAGTAAAATAATAACAAGTCTATCCTAATTAATCTGTAGCTAAAAATTGCAAGTCTTACTGTTTGTATGTTTTATATTGGTCAACGATCAGATTTTTGCACCAATTATAGGAGGTTTTAGATGGGATTAGATGAGCTGGATAAAATGGATTTATCAACTACTGGAGAAAGATTTTATGTGTTTCTTGCTAACTAATAAGCATCCAACATGCTTTGTGCTTATAGAAGTATATGCGCTACAAAATAGTGATGGTGTTGAGACCTAGTATCAATGAATCGATGATCAAAATCAACCCATTCCTAATTATAAACATGAGACCTGTGATTTTAGTGAATTTCCCCTATAGGGAAGAAGCTATTACCGTAGTCGGCATGGTAAGACTTAGGCCCAGGACCATGATAACTTTTCGTTTTGAGGTCCCCAGACCCCAAAAACACCATTCGTTCGAAACTGTATATATATATCTATATATATATATATGTGTGTCCATGGGTGCGATAACTCTCGTAAAAAAGGTCCGATTTTGATGAAATTTGGTACAAACGTGTAAAGCAGCATTTATGACTTTAAGTTCGAAAACCAGACAAATCTACCTATCCGAAAGGGTATTGTGGGGGGGTTTTGTACCCCAAAAATGGGTTTTTTGGGTTTTTACATACAATTTTTGAAAAAGTAAAATTTTATTTTTCCCCATTGGAATCAGCTTAAAAAGATGCACAATTTGATGTTTTAATCATTGCTCTACGTCAATTGGTTACTGAGATATTGAAAGTGCTAAACACAGTACGTTGTCCAATGTTATTCTTATGGAGGATAAGAAAAATTGTATATCTCGCTTATTTATCAACTTATCCTGACGAAACTTGGTATATTCATTTCATTGTGGGGTACTTTGGTATTATACGGATGCCACCCTTATACAGCGCGTTGCGGCAGTTATGTTAGGATGGGTTATCATAAAAATGATTGTAGGACTTTCCTTGTTTTGTTACGAATCGAACGATACCTGATGAGCCATACTTCTGGCCGCCAAACCCCCTCCAAATCAGCCAAGGCCAGGTCGTTGACCGGAGCGTGCGCATCACCTTTCACCGCCTGTATCTGGGTCAGTGTCATGAGTGATTTATTGCCATGCACTACATTACATTTGTTTTCATAATGAGTGACGTTCTTTTGGTGTGGGATTTACCTCGAAATGAAGAGGAAACCATACGTATTTTTATGATAACCCATCCTAACATAACTGCCGCAGCGCGCTGTATAAGGGTGGCGATCGGGTGTGGCTGCTAGCGGCAGCGACGCATTCAACACGATCGTAGCGGACATCGCTGCCTTTTGGGAGGCACAACACAAAGACCGCTCATCAGAATGATGTAAAATTTGTACAGTAAGTCAATAAAAGTACGTTTTTTCGAATTATGTAGTTATCCTTTGTATCCCGTAGAAATTTAACCTCCAAAAATAGTGGCATCCGTATAATACCAAAGTACCCATTGTGGTATATTGATATTTGCACAAAAACCCATTTTTTGGCCGATAGTCCCCGTAGCAGCAAACCTGCATACTCAGCCCCATGTTATTCTTATGGAGAATAATTAACGTGTTATCTCCTTTAATTATGAACATAATAGAACTTGGTATGTGGCTTTACCTAGTTGAGTTATATTAATATTTGTATAAAAGCCCATTTTTAGTGTTCCTTATTTCAGCAAAGCTGCATACTCATCCGCCATGTTATTCTTATGGAGAATAATTAAAATGTCATAAATCGTTTATTTATGAATGTATATTGATGAAACTTGGTATGTTGCTTTATGGTGTATTGAGATAAATTAATATGCATTGGAAATTCGCTGAGTATGCAGGTTTGCTGCTACGGGGGTATTTTATTATAATCCATTATAAGTAGGCCTACAATATGAAAAATAACTCACTGAAGAAGGACAGTGGCCAATTTATTTCATATTTTACTGTTTATATAAATATTTACTTATTCATTTTTAAAGTAGATTGTTAATTAGATTGGTAAACCTAAATTATGAGTGCATAACACCATCAATGAAATTATTTTAACTCTGAAAAGGCTTATTGTTGACAAATGTGATGTGTGTTTAGCTCCTCACCAACCCCGCCTGGACTGGCAGATGTGGTTCGCAGCCCTAGGCACCTACCACCAGAACCCGTGGCTCATGTCGCTTACCTACCGCATACTGACCAACCAGAAAGAGGTGCTGGCACTCATGGACCAAGCCCACAATCCGTTCAAGGACGCCCCTCCCAAGTACCTGCGGGCCACACTCTACCACTATCACTACTCCTCGTGGTCCCAGCGGTGAGTCTCTGGTTGAATAACACCAATAAAATAATATGTGTGACTATTCATATAATGAATTTGCTGTCCTATGAATCACAACTGAACTTTGGATTTGGAGATGTGTATAGTTATGTTAAATTTTGAATGAGTAGATAATTAAGTATAAAACAATACATTTTTAAATATCAGTTACCTGTTTTATGTTTATTTGAAATGAAGAAATCATGGATTCAAACATAACCCATAACCATAATTACTAGTATATCCTTGTCATAATGCATGTGAAAAGAAAAAAATATGTTAAAACAATATTTTAATTCCTATGGAGGGACCACCCACCTCTACTGGACTATCATACTAGCAGAATGATCTGTCTCAGTCTGATTTAATTAACATACTTGTATTGCAGAAACACCAACCGATGGTGGACCAGGGAGAAGGTGGGGGATTATTTCCCTGTGTTCTCTAAGGACCACCCGCCTCTGCTGGACTATCTTCGCAACCTCAAGATGTTATCCAAGGACAAGCACAAGCCCAAAGTCAATCCCTACGCTAAAAGTGAGTGTTTACATTTTTCATTGAATTTGTGTAGATAGCTTATAATATTAAACATTTGCTAACATTCTATTGGTTGTATGGAAACATTATGGTTGAGTCAGTGATGATTATTTTTCAGTGCAGGTGCAGAACTAAATCAATTAAGTACTGCGTGATGTATTACGATCTGTTGGGAACAATGTTCCACAGTGATGTGGAGTGATTTAGTCAGTTGTTAACTGGTTTATTGATTGGTGTGGTTCACAATAATTTCTCCTTCTAATGAATAGTTTCCTCGTAGTAAAAAAATTTGACAAGTATGAATGATGCTAGGGGCATTTTTTTATTACAATAGCGCTCCTTTTGAGTGTACAGCTCATTAAGAGACGCACGAGTTCCAGGACAAGATAAGGAACTAAAATTGTCATTGGTGTGAAACTAGAAAGGTAAACACAGTGTTTTAATATTTAACTTTTAATTCAAATCTAGTCTGTCGGAAAGTGCATTGAAAAATTGTGTCTAACTTTTTTTAATGTCTGTGTACTTTTCTTTACTTTAATTTTATAGTAGTTTTTCGATTATTACTGGTGGAATTGGTTTAAAATCAATGTTTGAAAAAATATGTCATTTTCAAGTAGGGGTGTGCGAGTATGGATTTTTTTTATTCGAGTCGAGTAGTGCCAATTAGGTTAGAGGATTTTTGAGCGAGTATTTGCCATCAGTTGGTAGTTTCAAATAGTGTACTGGGATTTGGATACCACTCCAGATGTGATAATCTAAACATAGTTTCTAACTAATACATGAGTAGTAATACAAAGTTTTGGCCAGTACAATCAAACTTGATCACGTATTGATTAACAAAGCACGGTTTTTGACCAGTACAATCAAACTGGATCACGTATTGACAAACAAAACACGGTTTTTGACATTCACTTCCAGCTGATAAACCACGGTCCAGTTGTCATTTGGCCAATTTCACCTGGCCCAGACATCTCATATAATCAATATTATATTGCGAAATCGTTAGTTACGGCCGATGTGAAGTGGCCCGGTCGCCTCTTTTGCCAATATTATGTATTATGTATATTGTGTATGAGTAATTTTTGGCCGATATTATGTTTTCCGTCGTCATATATGACCGAAATTACTCGGTCTGATCGTCATTTTCGGCGCTGATTTTACGTGATACGATCGTTTTTTGCAGCCGCTACCACGCGATTTGGCCGATCGTAGTTGTTAGCGATCGTCCGGAAATTGGCGTAAAATACTCGCTCGAACTTTCGAGTATTTTTCTAAACTTCGAGTCAAGTTCGAGTATTATGATTTTCATCCGAAAACTCAGTTTCGAGTACTCGCACACCCGTATTTCCAAGCTAACCCTCCCCCCAAACTTCATTTTACTATAATTTTATATTCAGGCCCCCTATTAGATTTTAAGTTTGTATGATCACCATATTTTGCTTAAATATATCAGACTAGAATTTCCGCGCAGCTTGCGCATCCCGTTTCGAGAAGCGAGAATAGTAAATAGTTAATTGCTTATTTAATTGAATTAAGAAAAAACACACCAAAATGGAGGTTTACCAGGACCTTCAGATTGAGTTGTATGAACACTGTCTGTATAGAGTCCACTTTTAGGTTAACATAAACCAAATAAAACTCTCCTCCATATGAAAAACATGGTGACTTGGAAGTCCCATGGGACAGAGCCCTGAGCCTTAAATTGAATATCTAAAGCCAGTTTGCACATCTGTACACCTAGATGTGCGTTTTAGTGTATCATTTTTGGGGGTAAATCTTATCACAAAAAAGCCTTATTGTTTACACAGTTTGCATGTAGCGTATTAATAATGTAGATTATCAATAGGACCATAATAAACAGTAATTTACAATGAAACAATGATTGTAGTCATTGAAATTTAACACTGAATCAAAACAGTTATGTTTTAGACCACCATGTTGGCAGGTTAGGGGAAAAAACAAATTAATTTTTAGAGATGTGCGAGTATTCAAAATTGTGAGTTCGAGCCGTGTTTTTAAAGACAAGTGATTTGTTTTGGCCTTGTTTAGGTTTAATTCATGATTTTTTTAATAATTTGTAATATTTTAAAACTCTACTTAAGACATGGCTTCAATTTCATCAATTGATTTGCCAGGCACTTTCAAACATATCTTCATGTTGTTACTAACTGATTGTTCTTATTAGGACTATTAGCGTTAAAATTAATGCTAAGATGTTAATACATTAACAATAGTAAATACATTTTGTGTGGTAAGTAAGTAGGCTAATGTTTTACCATGTAATAGGCCTTTTAAATATTAAAATAATGTTCATTTTAACTTATAGGCCTAAATGTTATTTTATTTTGTCCATTCATTGGGAGATGTAGCTTACGCCTGAACATAATATACAAAACATAGGATAAATAAAAAGGAGGAAAAAAAATAAAAACTGAGATTATTTTTTAATGAAACTGTTAATTAACACCATATAGGCTATAACAACCTTATTACCAAAAGATTAAAAGTATTTTATCTTAATGGCAAAATGTTATGCAATTACTTTGGTATGATTTATTTTCAGGTAAATGTACGGTACTTACCTTTTTCCAATGAAACAGGTATCTATTTATTTTACTTACTATTGTTATTTTCAGGTCATAGTGACTAGAAAAGTATATTTTAATAACAACATTTATAAATGGAACCCCATACACTGTTTCGATCCAATTCAACTCGAGCTATGTTTTTTTTATTTGTATACTCGACTGAACTCAAAAAACCTGTACTCGCACATCTCTATTAATTTTACCACAGTACTGTACTTGCGTACTTTTGCGTGAAGAGAAAATAAATCTGGCTATTATTTGAAACAATCTACTATCAGTGATACTCGGGGGTGGGGGACATGTTGCAGCTGTGCTGGACCAGCTGAGGTCTCTGTTGGCCCACGTGGACGGAGGCATCCTGCTGTGGTCCCTGTTCTCTGCTGGGATGGCAATCACCATGTTGGAGGGGTGGAACGCACCTGCCACCACCCCTCACTCCAAGAAAAACAACTAAGTAGCTCTTCTTTATCACATCAATAATAAATGCAGGATCTGAGGGACTTAAAAGTTCTTGTATACGGCCTACAAGAGGGTTGTTAAAATTTGTTAGATAAGTCATACCGAGAAAGGAATCTCCAATAAAATATTACCTTTTTTGTTTTCTGACTGCTAAAAAGTGTTTCATGTTTAGTTTATCTCTTTTTGTAAGTTGATAAGATCTGTTACAAAACATGCAATAAATAAAGTTACAACACTAAAGTATGTTATTAGTAAGAAAATAAACTAGTGTGAATGTTCTGTAACGTCTGTTGATTAATATATTTTATGTACAGATGTATAAAATGTTAACTAGGATATATTCTGTAGGTTATACAATTTTCTAGAATTATTTTATTCTTCATGTTTTGTGATACTTATCACTTTTATATTAACAGCTGTCTAATCCCTGTGTGCTAATCAGGATGCGTACATCACAAAATTTAATTTGCAATGAAGAATTTGCTTTTACTAATCATTCCTCCTGTCTTTCCACTACAAATCATTACATTTCAATAATGTTTAGAGATTTTAATGTATGTAGATCTTTTAGATATTTTTTACTGTCAAACTTGATTAATAAACAAAACAATTAGGGCCTATAACACTTGTAGCTTTTTCAGTGGTCATTCCAAGTGTGTTTAAATCATTCACCCTTTTGTAGAGTTTCAGTACAATCTGTGGGATCAACAGTCACGGTTGCAATGCATTTATTAGTCCGTAAGTTGTGGATGTCTTAGCAGTAGTCTAGGCTGGATTATTTCATATGTTCCTTTCACGAACGTTGATGTGGAACGAGAACTAAACATATTAATGTTTTTATTAAGTAGCCGTTCAATTTCATCAAGTATTTATCGAGTTTTTAACTGTTTTTACTGATAATACAAATTCCTTTTTATACCATCCAAGTTTAAATAGTCTATTTAGATCTTATACAGGGAACGCGATTGAAAAATAAGACCTGTTATCTCTAGCTCATCTTAATTTTGTTGATTCGGACACAGCATTACTGTTTTAAAATGATAATAAATAATGATTAAAGTTATACTGAAAATTGTTTTCCTGTATATAACGAAAAATATTTGAATCATTATACTATCGTTCCTTAGATGAATAACATATTCAATATTATTGTTTATGGTAAGGTGAGAGTCACAATTGGAGTTTAAAGACTAATTAAAATTAAATGCGCATTTTGAAAGATTTAATGTGAAAGACAATATTTCGGTTTTTATTTTTTATATGTGAAAGACATATTTTGGTTTATAATGGACAGTTACTATAATTATTTTCGTAGAAGGATTCTAGAAATTTTCTTTAAAATCCTTTGAAATTGAATTGCTTTGGCCTACATTTTTGAATGATTTTTATAGGAAAAAATGTTAACTTTAATTACAAAAAATATGCTAATACAATATTTATAATATATATATATATATATAACGTTATGTTTCTTTCTTAAATACTTAGCTACTGCTTTCATAAACAATTAATTTTATAATTATGCCGCTTTTTATAACTTTTTACTCCATGTTTGCAAATTAGCCTGTTTAATGTATAACCTGATTTCTCATAAGCTTGGTGTAACTATATTATTTTTTACTCAGTTTTGTTTTGAATATTTTATTTTTATAATTTATGCTTTTATCTATTTAGTAGTCTTAAGTTAACTATGACTTGAAAACAAAATTACTAATTAAATGTTTTTTACTATACAATGTTGTACATTATATTTGTCCAATGGCCTTTCTTGTCTCATTAAGTTGATCCCTATGGGCTGCTTGTGTTGCCTCTATAATTGTTATATGAAGACAATTACACACCGTAGGATCAAGAGATACATTGGGTAGCCTACCTTGTGATCAAAACTTGGAACTATTGTCTTGGTGCTTGTAAACTGAAAATATGGAGAAATCATTCAGTTTCAAGATGGTATGATATTCTTAATTTTAGCTTTTACAGTAGACGGAAGGAGCGAGGGAAAATTCTTTATTTCAAGATCATTAAGATCTGAAAAGGCGTAGAGAAAAAAAATATATATATATATATATATATATACACAGGGTGAGTCAGACCACCCGTTCAGCATGTATAACGGGAGAACGGTTTGGTCTAAAGTCATCAAACAAAATTCTTCCCCACTAAAATGCATATGGGCCATCTATTGAAAATATTTTCATCAAAATCCATGTACAGAATGTCCCAAAACTAAAGGTCACGGGTTCGAATCTCAAAGTTTTCTTATGTAAACATAGAGATTATTATACATCATTTTAAAGGTCTCGTTAAAATAAACATTTTGGCGATAACAGAATTCACTTATCTTTATCTGTTTCAAAATGGCGGCCATTTTTGTGTAAAATATTGACATTTACGGAATACCCTGTATTTTCTAAACCACTATTCGTATCTTTTTTCCGACTTAAATTTCTTACTCGTGATAAACTCAGCTTTACTCTGGTATGCTACATGACAGGTTTTTTTGAGAAAATCTATATTTAAAAAAATATTTATTTTGAAAAAGCCTGTATGCCCAAAATTCAAAAAAGTCAAATGGTAGCATATGTCAAAAAGCATACCATTGAAAAGGTCTTGTAAATCCTAGCAACTTTCTAATTTACACCAACCTTGTATCTCTTTTCGTTTTTCTGCAATCAGCAAAAAACGTTATGTTTCCCATATGAAATGCATGTTAAATTGCATAACACTTGCATGTATTCTGTGGCCACATTAGTTTTATATGTTATGTACAATTGCTTTGCTTTTCATGCTGGAAATTAATGTTTTTTGCTGATTGCAGAAAAACGAAAAGAGATACAAGGTTGGTGTAAATTAGAAAGTTGCTAGGATTTACAATACCTTTTCAATGATATGCTTTTTGACATGTGCTACCATTTGACTTTTTTGAATTTTGGGCATATAGGCGTCTTCAAAATAAATATTTTTTTGAAATATAGATTTTCTCAAAAAAACCTGTCATGTAGCATACCAGAGTAAAGCTGAGTTTATCACGATTAAGAAATTTAAGTCGGAAAAAAGATACGAGTAGTGGTTTAGAAAATACAGAGTATTCCGTAAATATCAATATCTTACACAAAAATGGCCGCCATTTTGAAGCGGATAAAGATAAGTGAATTCTGTTTTCGCCAAAATGTTTATTTTAACGAGACCTTTAAAATGATGTATATTATATCCTATGTTTACATGAGAAAATGTTGAGATTCGAACCCGTGACCTTTAGTTTTGGAACATTCTGTACATGGATTTTGATGAAAATATTTTCAATAGATAGCCCATATGCATTTTAGTGGGGAAGAATTTTGTTTGATGACTTTAGACCAAACCGTTCTCCCGTTATACATGCTGGACGGGTGGTCTGACTCACCCTGTATATGTTGTAGTAGATAAAATATTCAGTGCTTTTTTCAATACTGAATGTCCCAACCTAAGAATTCTTCTGTATAGTAAAGGGTTATGAAATTAGCCATACAAACAATTTTCTTCTTCAAGATTTCCTAACAAAACTCTTCACAGTATGAATAAGGACTTTAAAAAACATTAATCCACCATATGTTGGGTTCCCTCATTCACTAGTGTTGATTATACAACTTGAATTCTACCACACCAGCAACTAATTGTGTACTCTGTATCTACACAGTTGCTTATAATTTACTCAGCTGTTGCAAAATTTCACTGGTATGTCTTGTTTACACATAACCACTTTTACCAAGTATTCAGTTTTAGTTGATACAGTTTTTAAAACTTTTTTACTTCTTACAGTCCCAATAAAGATAATAGATGTATATGTGGCAAAGCAACGTTCTTGTATATTATATGCTAGGATGATTTTTGTTAAGAGAACTACTTGTTTTTTTCTTAACAGTTTTCAACAATTTATTGAAAACCCAACAGTAGCTATTCAAATTTGCCTTAATTCATAGATATATCTATTGGATATTCATTCATTTGTAACATAGTTATTGTTCTGAATGGCATGGGCCGTTTCTTTCTTATTCATAAGATTAACATTTTGAATAATCTATTTTAATTTAAAACACAAATTTAAAAATTCAATCAGTCAATTAATATTTTTTAATTTTAAATTCTGAATTCACTCGGGGCTAAAATGAATTGGCTGCGTGATGAGCAAGCAGGCTACATATAGCCGCCTGTTTGAAAGGCAGACAGATCCACTGATCTCCGCCGACAATGGATTACATCTGGCCCTATGATTTGTTGGTAGTCATTAGTGGTACCAATAATTTCAGATCGGTATGGTAAAAGATGTTGTACCTCGGTTCTTGGGACGGTACAATGTACCGTCATGCATACAGTAGACTCCCAGAAATGATCAATGATCTTCATTTTTTAAATTTGTTTGTTTCAAACAAAAATTGGAACGTGGCGATGTAAATCAAAAGACCGGTGGCAGTTGTTATTACAGTATATTACAGAGAAGTAATATACTTTATTTGTGATTTATAGTGTTATATTAAATCTTTAGAAATGTAAATATATTTTAAATATTTTCTATTTAAACAACAGTTTTATCGTGTTTTCATATAATAAATATGTTTCTCTGATATTCGGACCTTTTAGCGAATTTCCCCTATAGGGAAGAAGCTATTACCGTAGGTATCATGGTAAGACTTAAGCCCGAGACCATGATAACTTTTTGTTTTGAGGTCCCCAGATGCCAAAAACACTATTCGTTCAAATTTATATATATATATATATATATATATATGTGTCCGTTAACACGATAACTTGAGTAAAAAACGTCCGATCTTGATGAAATTTGGCTCAAATGTGTAAAATGACATTCATGACTTTAAGTTCGAAAACCAGAAAAATCGGACCATGGGAAAAGGGGTTTATGGGGGTTTTAAATTTTCCAAAAATCAGTTTTTTGCATTTGTCACCCTACAATTTTAAAAAAAACTTAATTTTGGTTTTGACCATGTTATAGAGCTTAAAAAAAACAAATAATTTAGTATCTTGAATTATTAACCTAGGTTAAGTGGTTGCGGAGAAAATCCAAAAAAACCTGCTCATAAAATCTCCCATGTTAATCTTATGGGAAAAAGGTTTTTGGCTTTTCCTCAGTTTATTTTAATGTAAACTTCACATTTGCTTTTACCAATCTGTTCAGTTCCACAAAACCATCATTTTGGTGTTTAAATTGTGATTCTACGCCCAACCGTTGCAGAGATATTCAAAGTGCTAAACACAGTACGTTGTTCAATGTTATCCTTATGGAGAATAAATAAAATTTGATATCTCGATTATTTATGAATGTATGTTGATGAAACTTGGTATGTGGCTTCACGTAGTACTGGTATATTGATATTTGCACAAAAAACTGATTTTTTATTGATTATTCCCGTAGCAGCAAACCTGAGTACTCAGCCCCCATGTTATTCTTATGGAGAATAAGTAAAATGTAATGACTCCCTTAATTATGAACATAAATTAATAAAACTTAGTATGTAGCTTCACTTGGTTGAGTTATATTTGATAATTATATAAAAACCCATTTTTCTGTTCCTTGTTGCAGCAAACCTGCTTTCTCAGCCCCCATGTTATTCTTATGGAGAATAACTAGAATGTTATATAGCACTTATTTATGATTGAATATTGATGAAACTTAGTATGTGGCTTCGCCTAGTTAAATTTTATTTATATTTGCATAAAAACCAATTGTTTCTGTTCCTTGTTTCAGCAAACCTACGTACTCATTACCAATTTTATTCTTACAGAGAATAATTAAAATCGCTTATATGTGAATATATTTTTATGAAACTTGGTTTGCGGCTTTATGTGGTATTAAGACATATATTATGCATTGGAAATTCGCTGAGTACGCAGGTTTGCTGCGACGGGGGTATTTTGTGTTCCGTCCATGCTCTTGGTCCCGTTGGTGACAGATTAACAAGGTTCTTCTGTAGTACGGAGTGTTAATAACTTTCTTATGGAAGCTCACTGTTGTATTAGCCCATAAACGTAAACTTATAATTGTTCACTATAAAGGCGGAACTGATCATTCATGCCCATCTCCGGGAAATCCGGATTTTTGAAAATCTGGACCGGCCGTTCGCCACTGTAGTCCGCATTTCTAAGAGTCTACTGTACTAATTTGTACTAAATATGAATTTGTATTTATCATGACGAATTATTGAGAAATACTTAAGGCCATATGCAATTTATTATTATTTATTTGATTAAAAGAATAAAAATAACTGTACTATGGATAACAATATTTTTAAAATCCTGCAACTTTGGAGTACGGTTTTGCATTTTAAAGTTATTTTATATATTATTAATTCAGGTTATTGTAATATTTATGATAATTGAATTCAAAAACTACTTGAGAATCAATTAATTGCATAAGTTGTTTAACTAATTAATTTGATTGATTTAAATATAAATATGAACTATTGATATAAAACATACAAGAACAAAAACTAAAATTGTATATATAACATTCTTTGTTGTATTGGGAGATTATTGTATCAATAATAAAAAGTAAAATAAGGTAACTAAAAATTATATGATTTGAAGCTAAAGAAAATTATAAATTATACCTTTAAATACTGAAGATTAAAATAAAAATAGTTTTTATTTCAAAATTGTGTAATCCATAAAAAAAATCTTACAGTACATTTATTTAAACGCAAGTACCATCTAAAACTAGAAGATAAAGAAAGAAAGTAATTAAAGTACAGTGGTATCCTGTTAAATTGGCTAACTCACCTTTTAAATAATGAACTATTAACCTCATCAACAAATCATTTTAGTTTTTTGTTAATATTTAGATGAATTATCCAAAACTAGTATGCTTCAATAACAGCAATAGTAACCCATAAATTAAAAAGCAGTTTAACCCATTGAATACTTTTCACGGAACGGTTCCGTGATGGCCGTTTTGGCCCGAAATCTTTATCACGGAGTGGTTCCATGATGATGTATACAGACACAAAATCCATCAAAAAAAACCCAAAAACAACAGGAGTACTTTAGTGCCCCAAAACTCAGAATAGCAGTTGGTTTTTTAGTGGTCTCTTTTGGTGGTGGTGTTTGTACTTTAGTGTTGTTTTGTGGTATATGTTTTTTTGAAAATTTTTAATTTTGTTTAAATTTTTTATTGTTTTTACTTTAAGCTTATATCCATAAATGATTTTTATAGGTAAAATATTGCAATGTGATCCATTTTTGGCAAAAGGGTAAAATATAAATTATAAAAAAAGTGCTTTTGCAACAAAAATCATAAAAAATTTGTCTTTTTAGATAAAGTAAAAAACTACAAAGTTTTATGTAAGGAAATAGTTTTTGCACATGATTAGACATTTATTTTTATTTTTAATATATTCTTTTTTCAAAATAATTAAATTTTTTTACTTTTATAACAAAATATTTTAGATATGATTTTTTATTTTTTGTTTTCTATTAACATATTAAAAAAAGAATGTATCCAGCTTCAAGAAAAACACTATGTTTGCCCAATTAGTAGCAAAAGGAAATGTTTACAGTTTATTTACTAAAACACTGCAAAATATTGAAATTTAATTGGGTTTCTAGGGCCATGCAGTAATTAAAATACCCCCGTCGCAGCAAACCTGCATACTCAGCGAATTTCCAATGGATATAAAACATAACACATTAACACTTAACGGGATTCATAAGAAATATATTCACAAACAAGCGATATTAAAAATATTAATTATTCTCCATAAGAATAACATTGGGGATGAGTACGCAGGTTTGCTGCAACAAGGAACACAAAATAATTGGTTTTTATGCAAATATCATTAGAACTCATCTAATTAAAGTCACAAACCAAGTTTCACCCATATACATTCATAAATAAGCGATTTTTAATTATTTTCCATAAGAATAACATGGGGACCAAGTACCTAGGTTTGCTGCTACAGGAACCATTGGCGAAAAATTGTTTTTTTGTGCAAACAACAATAAACCACAACCAGATCAAGCCATATACCAAGTTTAGCCAGTTTATGTTCATAAATAAGCGAGATATACAATTTTTCTTTTTCTCCATAAGAATAACATTAGACAACGTACTGTGTTTAGCACTTTCAATATCTCGGTAACCAATTGACGTAGAGCAATGATCAAAATACCAAATTGTTTGTTTTTTTAAGCTGAATTTAATGGTGTAAATTAAAATTTGATTTAAATTAAAATTACATGTGAAAACCCCAAAAAACACATTTTTGGGGTACAAAACCCCCCTTCGGATGTGCGATTCATCTGGTTTTCGAACTCGTTCAAATAAATGGTACTTTACACATTTGTACCAAATTTCATTAAGATCGGACCTTTTTTACGAGAGTTATCGTGCTTACGGACACATATATATATATATTATATACATATATAAAAATTTGAACGAATGGTGTTTTTGGCATCTGGGGACCTCAAAATGAAAAGTTATCATGGTCTCGGGCTTAAGTCTTACCATGAGACCTACGGTAATAGCTTCTTCCCTATAGGGGAAATTCGCTAAAACTATCCAATGGGTTAATTTGAATTCCAAATGGAGAAAGAACTGATTAAAAGATAGTATTCCTTTTCTCATTCAAGGAATGATGTTGGACAAACAACTGATGTATTGCTGATTACCTGACCCCTCCCCCCTCACCCTTCACTAGGGTCACAATAAATACAAAACAGACAGATCCAAGGTCTTATCTCCGAGGTCAAATTTGTTGCTGTCCCTGACCCAAACCCTCCCAGACCTTTCTTATCTCCATTCTTGTATAGCTAAAAGTAACACCTGTCAAGTCTCTTTTCACATGAGTTGAGAATAGTTTTGGCGCTTATAAGTGAATTTCCTTTGGAAAAGTGAACTATTAGCATGACCCGCTCAGTGAAACTTAAGCCCTAGACCACCATGGAAGTTCCTAACGTGACTCCCTGGACACGTTCTGGGGGTCGTTCAAAATTCATTATTATATATAGACATTTATATATATATATATGTGTGTGTGTGTGTGTGTGTGTGTGTTTGCACTCTAGCAGTCACATTTTTTCGATTTACTTCAAATTTGGCAGGGACATTCCTTTCTGTAAGCAGTTGGACAAGTTCGTTGAGCAAAACAATCGGAAAACTCTAACCCCCTTTTTAGGGATTTAAAACTGAATTTTGAGTTTTAGGGCCCAAAAAAGGACCAGAAAAGCCCCGAATGTAAAATTGATGCACATTAAATAATAGGACGTAACAAGGCGGAAAGTTGCAGCCCTCCCTCATTATTCTAGCACAAATATTTACAGAGTTATTAAAGAAAATGTAAATTTAGTAAACACTGTAGTTGTCTTATGGGGACTTTACATTGAAAAGGCGGTTTTCATATCTTGATAAAATTTTATCACTCCTAATTACCCCCATACCGACTTTTGATCCTGATAAAAAAACATTGCCAGCCCATTATTGTATTGAAATAGAATCAGGTGCATCAGAACAGCCAAAATATCTAATATTTTTCATTTTGCTAAAAATTACATAAATCTTTGTTTAAACCCTTTACTTGATTCTTTTAAAATTTTTAATGCGGGAATTCAGTTCTCTAATGTCAGCGTGCTGCGTGCGAACTCGTTTTTCCTTAAAGAAAATTACCAGTTATCAACAAGAGTCTCATTTCAACCACTTATTTGGTTAAACATTGGTTAGCTTAACCCTGTTTATGGTTTGATGCAGTAAACTGTACCGTACCGAATCTGTATCGGGGTTATGTTCTGTACCGAACCGATGACGGTAATTAGTTTTGCACCGTACCGGTACCGTTTTTCGGTGCACTGCAGACTCCTAGTTGCCATCGCAGAGCAGACGCTGATCGGGACTGCAGCTTCTTGAACTCAAAACAGGTAGTTGCTTAAGGGGCTGACTCAAGCAACACAGCCAGTGAGGATGACTGCTTCGATGATGTATCTTTGCAGTCTACGAACCAGAAGCCGCATTCCGTTGCACTACATGCGTGCGAGTTTCCGAGGAGCATTATTGGAGCTTGTGAGCGGGTAATCCGG
This sequence comes from Allygus modestus, assembly GCA_963675035.1. Taxonomy (NCBI): domain Eukaryota; kingdom Metazoa; phylum Arthropoda; class Insecta; order Hemiptera; family Cicadellidae; genus Allygus; species Allygus modestus. The sequence continues at coordinate 244,672,575 of OY776111.1, read as the reverse complement.
GTGCTGTCATTTTGGAGATGTTTGTTAACAATAAAGGTCAGGGGTGAAATCAATAAGTAATTTGAAAACCTGTAGGCTCAAACGTAAAAAAGGGTTGTACAGTTAATTTTAACACATTTGCTGCGCAAATCGGGTATGCCCGTAGTTGCGGTTTTCGCGCGGTGCGCACTGCGAGTATGCCCGAACAGTTGACCTTCAAACGTTACAGGCTTCAGTGTGCACCAGCGTGGCGCGCGGGGTAAACGATTTGTTGCCAGCGTGTAGCTTAGAATGTGAGCTTTATTTTGGTGTAGGTTGGTAGTAAATTTCCCCCAATATCCCGGCTGACACGGGACTTCCCCGCAGTCTTTTCGTCCGACTTATTTCCTGTACATGGCAACCCTGGTTGTCTACTGCTATCTGGATTGTTCTGCTACCTGTTGGCGTTTTGTAGAACTACGTCCAGTGGTGTTATAACGCAGTACAGGACCGCACAGTTTTTTTGTCATTAGTTAGCCGTGAATTCAAAATATGACAGCGCCTATCGGAACAATTGCAGCATGGCGGAAACACATCACGGGTGGGCCCAGCAGCAAATGTGTTAAAGGAAAATTTAATTCATATAAAATGTGTTGAATAATATTACAAAATTAATCATGAAGGTTAAAATTGAAAATGTGATTTCAATCATAATGGTCAAACTTTTATTTCACTTAGACCATTTGCAAAAATAAAATTACATATATTTGTCATGCATACAAAATCAAACTTGTTACAACATGTGCTATACAATATATGCTCCCCAGACTTACTAAATTACAACTTTAAAATCCAAAAGATACAAAAATATTATAGAGCTTACTTCTAATAATTACAATAGCCAGGTCTATCAGGACTTTTCACAATTTTATTAACATGTTCGCTGCACCTGTATCCGAATGGATATGGTCCAAGCAAACTTGGGCATGCCTGTATTGCTTGGTCAGAGAGCTGCTGCAGCAAGCATGTTGAATTAAATTATGGTGTGAAAAGAATTATTGAGCTTTAATTCCCCCTGAACTGCAGATCTCTCCTCTTTCAATAATAATTTCAAAAGTTAGTTTTAAAATATTTTGATATGAATAGTACGATAATATTTTGATATGAATAGTACAATGTTATTCTGTTTTTAGTATACTTTATCATATATGTTAAACAAATACAAAATTTATCAACAGCTAAAACCTGAATAATTAAAGAGGACATTTAATACATAACATGAATATGACATGCAGTAACATCTGACAATGTTGTCTGAAAAAAATTATTTTAAAATCAATAGTAAATGTGGTGCCGAGTAGAACTAGATGATGCACAGGACTTCTTACCTTATAAATCATATGTATTGGAAGTACTTTGTACTTTTCAAATTTCTTTAACACAAAGTTAATTAGCTAAAACATATCCAAAATTATAGTAAAATTACCACTACAGCACTTTTTATTTGGTAGCCTGGGACATTGGGAGTACTCACTAACACTCCTTGTACTGGCTTCTCCGCTTTTATTTGTCTACCAAATTGTATCTTGAATAATTGAAATTTGTAATTTTATTGATGATTAGTGTAAATAAGGTTAATTTACTTAAATTAAATCAATGTAATGTTGCCATTAATTACATTATACAATCTAACAGATCCAAACCAAGCCTTAAAACTAAAATAAAACGGTATCAGGAAACTGACACATACTTTCTACCTTTTAGTCTAACTTTAATGATAACAAAACTTTTTATTTACTAAATATAGAAACTAAAGTATGGTTGAATGTACAGAAAATCTTCTAAATAAGTTGTTTTTAAATATATCCACCCAAATTCCTTTTACGGAGGCACCACAGTCCTTTACTACACACAGTGGTTAAAGGAGGGGAAATGCCCCCTCATCCCCCCACAGGGTCAAGTGGCAATATTTTTCAACCATTCTCTGCGTTGTCTCGGAGTGAGTACGAAAAAGGATGTTAAATGCACTGAAGGCTTTTATATTTTGTACAATTTAAGAAATACCACGGATAGAATGTCTGTAAGTTTATTTTTCAGGGAATGTAAAGAGTTTTCCACAAAAACATATAAAAATAAAAACGTGAAATCCCCCATCGACTGAACACTATTCTTCCCACTCTCTAAAAATTATGAAGTTAAAATTTGACATGGATATATGACATTGAACAATTATTTCCCTACCATGGATTCCCATACCTTAACGACCACTACTCTTTTAAGTTCCATGCGAATGAAATGGACTGACATTTGAATTGAGTCAGATGATTACTTTTAAATTTACATTAACTGAAATTACAAAGACAATACATTACTAGACAAAATACATTCGAAAATATATATTTAAGCTATACAGCAACAAAATAGGTTGAGTACACAAGATTACCACGTTAAAAAATTACTATTTTAATAACTTTACATACGACCAAGTAAAGGTGCTACATCAATAACGTTAGGGGGTTATAATATTGAATGTATTAATCTGAACTTTTTTTAAATGCCTTTACCAATCTTGGAATCTTGTAAACCAGTCTTACTGACCTTGTTGGGTCAAATTAAAAAATAATTACTTATATAAACGTGAGTTGGAATGTTAACAAAAGAATAATTTGTTACAAAGTGTGAAAATAAAATGAGAATATCAAAACATTGGAAACATGAACAGGTCATATGCATAGAGTGAGAGATTATTGACAAAATAACTATTTAATAATGGAATATAAAAATGTAAATGTAGACATGAATTAATCCATTCCTACATTAATCATTCATGTACAGTTATAATTGATTGCATATTCTATGAAAAATCACTCGATACTAAATAAAATTTAGTTTAGCAGATATATTTTATTTTATTTCACACAGCACCAAACAGTAAATAATTTGATGAAGACAAAACTAATCAGGGTTAATCAGTTAGATTAATATATAATGTATGTAGTAAAATAAATGAGATCTCCATAATGCATTCCATTCACAATTGAAAGCTCATTTATTAAATTATTTGTATTCACAGCACTTAATAATCAATAAAATACAATATAATTTTAAGAAACAATGCAAAGAAAACCATATACTGTCATGTGAAAATTTGAGAATCCAAAGTACGGTAGACTCTCAGACGCTTATTACCATAATTGTTCACTATAAAGGCGGAATTGATGATTCTAAATCCGGACCGGCCAGCCGCCACAATAGTGCGGATTTCTGGGAGTCCATTGCATAAGATAATTAAACTTTACTAATATTAATGTATTTAATTACTACTAGCAGCTCATAGGGGCAATAGCTCCTATATATTCTAGTAATTTTATTAAATAAATTATTAATCATATATATTCCAGAAATGCATTAGAGTATTTTAAACCTAAAATACTCAAGTTAGAGGTTGAATAGCTTGATTAACACTCATACAGCCAGATTTAAGTCTATTTTGTGACACCTTCTTTGTGTTACACTGGTTATAATTAATTAAACTAGAGTAGTTCTCTATCAGTGATGTAAATAGCCATTTAGTTTAAGAACTACATTTATTTTAGTTAGTAAATTAATTATTAACTGTTGGTCAATACTGCCTTTGAATAATTCAATCTAATTCTTCTCAACAGTAAGTACATTTTTATAAATAAAAAAATATGTATTTTACACACAATGTCTCAATAACAATGTCACATTATAAATAAAATGCTTTCAATTTTTGTGATGTTTATAAACCGATTCATTAAAACAATATGCAAATAAATCATATGGCAACAGGAAATAATTGTGATTAGATGTGACAAATGATTAAAGGTGGTGTAGGGAAACACACTTATACAGTATGTAAAAAAAGTCCGTCCCCCCCTTCAATTTTTTTGTTTGTTAAAACAAACAAATCACCTTTGGGGAACGATAATAACTTAACCCAAAGTATCTTTTGACGTTATCGGAAATTTTGAGTGTCCCCCAAAAATGGGGGATTTTGGGGGCAACTCAAAATTTTCAAATGTAAACCCCTTTTGAGTGACCCCTCATTTTAAAGAGCTTTAAAAAAATAGGCGAATGGTGGAGGTTGGAGGTCTGTAACGTGTTTCTATCCAAAATGGAAGCTTGTCAAAGTTTTGAATACAACTTATTCTTGAAACCTGGTGTCTAAGACTTTTGGAGTTTTAATTTCACCTTTGGTGACTTCAAACTGAAGACTCTTGAATAAATGCTATTAAATGAAGAAGTTGTCTCTTTTGGTAATATTTAAACTTGTGAGTGTACCACAAAAATGAGGGATTTTGGGGGCAACTCAAAATTTTCAAATGTAAACCCCTTTTGAGTGACCCCTCATTTTAACGAGCTTTAAAAAAATAGACGAATGGTGGAGGTTGGAGGTCTGTAACGGGTTTCTACCCAAAATGGCAGCTTTTCAAAGTTTTGAATACAACTCATCCTTGAAACTTGGTGTCTAAGACTTTTGGAGTTTTAATTTCACCTGGAACGACTCTTGAATAAATGCTATTAAATGAAGAATGTTTTAAGTCACCAAAGGTGAAATTAAAACTCCAAAAGTCTTGAGACGCCAGGTTTCAAGAATGAGTTGTATTCAATACTTTGACAAGCTGCCATTTTGGATAGAAACACGTTACAGACCTCCAACCTCCACCATTCGCATATTTTTTAAAAACTCTTTAAAATGAGGGGTCCCTCAAAAGGGGTTTACATTTGAAAATTTTGAGTTGCCCCCAAAATCCCCCATTTTTGGGGGACACTCAAAATTTCCGATAACGTCAAAAGATACTTTGGGTTAAGTTATTATCGTTCCCCAAAGTTGATTTGTTTGTTTTAACAAACAAAAAAATTAAAGGGGGGGACGGACTTTTTTTACACACTGTATAATAATCAACATTCACTGACATTTAAAAAACATCAAATCTCAAAAATTAACACTTATAAAGAAAATTGATAGGTTATATAACTTATCTTAATATGTAAATGGGAATCTGTAGGCAAAATATATTTTAGACCTTGTCCTAAAATAAATTTTCAGTTTATGTTTAAGTCTAAAAAAGTAACAATTTCTGTTAACCCACTGGCGTAGACATACAAGCTGGTCTCGTTCCTTACTTGTAATTTTATTAACCTGTGAATTGGAGTGTAAAATTGGTGTTTTTAAATGGATTAATGGCGTATTTTGATTAAAATATTGTTTTCTTTCAGTTTAGAGAGTCACATTGGCACACACAAAGTAGACATAAGTAAAAATTAGCAAAATCAGTGTTGACCATGTGCAAGTCTCAAAGAATTAACCGATCCCGTCAACTTCCAAGCAAGCCTGCCACTGTTTGTTTTACTTGGGCCCTCCCACCAACGTTGCCACAGACCGGTAACTTATTGAGAGTTGCACAACTGGTCAGTTTTGGTCGTGTGCGGGAATCGAACCCACGAACATCGTATCACCACCTGGCCAAGGTGTTTCCACGACGTAGCCAACTCAGCTAACACGAGCAAAGGCCTGGCAGCAATATTAAGGTTTTTCAGTCAGTCCGCGCCCCTAGCGGATAGAACCGTAGACGCCCGCGGTCATTAGTTACATATTTTGCTACTAGAGTGCAGCACCAATCAAATCCCGTTATAGGCTACAGCAAATAGAATAAAATTACTACCTCAATGGGTTAAAAATGTTGAAATGTACATTAACATTAATGCACATTTTTTATTTATGTTTTCTGGGGATAGTAAAGGCTTAAACTATGTTATTTCTTTTATTTGGCATAGGCTACATCGGACAGACAATGTAAACCCATTGCTTTACCAACTGACCTTTAATTCCTTAGATAATTTGATGGACGTCTTTTTTACAAAAATTATTTTAAAACAGTTTGTCAGATAAATATTCAACTACAAAATAAGCAATTTTTTCAATGGGTTGTTATCTGAATATTTAGATTACAATAAACTTTTAAAATACAGTAAAACCCTGTTTGACCAAAATAAAGGGGAAGGAATCATTTCGGATAATCAACGTTGATATTTAACGTTTAATTTGCCAAATAAATTCGTACAATTGCTACTACCAAAGTTAATTTAATAATATTTCATTCTAAAATCCACTAATGTGCATAGAATAGATTTCTTAAAATTGTTTTTAATTTTCTTTACATCAGTTGCGGGGATTCTTATCTCTTCATTTCATAATTAGCATATTGATTATCCAGTTTCAACTGTGGTTTCGGCTAACCCGGGTTTCAGTTTAGCGGGGTTCAGTCAACCGGGACTTGCTGTTAAATATTTGCCTTAATTTAATTACAAATTTAACTATCAACAATTTAATTTCTTACACTTTTATTTACTCTTTTCATTTGAATACAAACTGATTAAAAATAAATAACAAATAAATTCATCTGATATAAAACCCTGTTTCAAGTCTAACTAATAAAAACCCTAACAAAATCAGTCTTTTAATTTGCTACAACACTGTGATGAATGGTGATGTTTGTTGTTGAAGACTTGACGTCATTATAGTTCAGAATTTGACTTAGCTTGCTTTTTGAAAAATTCTTTTTTCTTTTCAGGATCGGGTATTATCTGAAACAAACCAAGAATTGTAATCAAACCTCACTGTCAATAAGCAATAGCTACTTATGTTACAACACATGATATTCAGAATTTACTATCATAAATTCTTTTAATAAGTTCCGGTTGTCCCGTGGCGATAGTTTTAAACTTTATTATGTTGTTATTTAAGTTACAACAAGTGAGAATTTCCATGTCCACATATCCGGTCAATCTTGGCTTCTGTATTTTCGTGTTTTATTTTGTAGAATATTAGTTGCTATTTGACTGTCAACTGTGGTGATAAAAAAACTATTAAAAATGTCACATACAATTTTTGGGTCTTCAATTAACTTTCAATCACTAACCAATGATATATTCCTAATTTTAACGAATTTCCCCCATAGGGAAGAAGCTATTACTGTAGGTCTTGAGGGAAGACTTAAGCCCGAGACCATGATAACTTTTTGTTTTGAGGTCCCCAGATGCCAAAAACACCATTCGTTCAAATTTGTATATATATTTATATGTCTGTAAGCACGATAACTCGTAAAAAAGGTCCGATCTTGATGAAATTTGGTACAAATGTGTAAAGTACCATTTATTCGAACAAGTTCGAAAACCAGACGAATCGCACCATCCAAAGGGGGGTTTTGAACCCCAAAAAGGTTTTTTTGGGGGTTTTCACATGTAATTTTTATTTAAGTCAAATTTTTGTTTTCACCATTAAATTCAGCTTAAAAAACAAACAATTTGGTATTTTTATTATTGCTCTACGTCAATTGGTTACTGAGATATTGAAAGTGCTAAACACAGTACATTGTCTAATGTTATTCTTATGGAGAAAAATAAATATTTTATATCTCGCTTATTTATGAACATACACTGACGAAACTTGGTATGTTGCTTCATCTGGTTGTGTTTTATTATTGTTTGTACAAAAAAAATTTTTCACCTATGGTTCCCGTAGCAGCAATCCTGGGTACTCAGTCCCCATGTTATTCTTATGGAGATTAATTAAAATTTTATTTATCGCTTATTTATGAATGTATATGGATGAAACTTGGAATGGACTTCACCCAGATGAGTTCTATTGATATTAGCATAAAAACCGATTATTGTGTTCCTTGTTGCAGCAAACCTCATCCCCAATGTTATTCTTATGAAGAATAATTAATATTTTATACATCGCTTATTTGTGAATACATTTCTCATGAATTCTGGTCAGTGGCTTATTGAGATATTAAGACAAAAATTTATTGGAAATTCGCTGAGTATGCAGATTTGCTGCGACGGGGGTATTTTCACTTCTCTTTGTTTCGCCATTAATTATATTCCATCTGATGAAAATCAAGAATTCAGATCACATAATCACAATAATTTTCTTTACTGGTGGCGTTCATATGTGTCGTTGTAAATTTGCTCATTTAGGCTAGTTTCACTGCCTCTATCTGATGAAAATAAAGAATTCAGTTCATCACAATAATTTTCGTTACTGGTCACGCGATCGATTTTATTGTTGGTACACAATAATGACTTGTAAGCTTTGAAGGCCTATGCTGTGTTTCACTGTTAATAGTCTGCACAAAAAGCAAACTCCTCTAAAGCACGTGCAAAAACTGTAAGGTTAGCCAAGTGGGCAGTTACACTGTGATGAAGCAGAAATTACAATGTCAACAACAGTTTTGCCAACTACTGTGTGATGTCACAGGCCAAGCAATGCAAATGCGCATCAGATATCTCTCTAGACCGATACAAAGAAATCAGGGCTTTCTTTGCCATTGCTAAAAAATGTGCTTTTGAATAACAATGGGCTACTGACGCAAATATGCCTTGGCAGTCTATCGAGAAAAACCATTCAATGCAAATTACGTTGATGGTCTATAAAAATGACAAATTCCATATAAGTAAATGCGGTCACGAACGTGTTAAAAAGCTCTGAATTCAGTGCAGCAATGATAGGATGGTTATTAATTTAATTTAGGCCTTTTGAAGGTTCCTCAAGGGCACATCATGACTTTTATTGCGTTAGGAAAAACAATTAAATTTCCCTTTATCTGCCTATATATAAACCTACCTTTCATTCTTTTTTTAAATAAAAAAAGTTGTCAGCCTCTTCTTCCCTATATTTTACTATCCAAGACTGGGATTCAAACCCACGCTAGAGCCACTACCATGGTTCTGAAATCCAACGCCTTGACTTTTATGCCAGCAACTCATGTATAATTCAGAATTCCACCGGGCCCCTGAGCTGGATCACCATATTGCAATCCCATAACCAATTTATTTTCATCGGTTCAAGCACATAATGTTTAAAATATAGTTTTAAAAATAGCTGGCCCTAACAATCATTAACTGGACTGTACAGTGGTTAATATGTTGGTGAAATGTTTGTCTCTTTTGTTTTTAAAATCTAGTATAAAAAATAGCTGGCCCTATGTTTATTATGTTTATGTGTTGTTGAAGGGACGGATTCAGAGATCCAAAGATTCAAAGATCCTCACACGTCAACCGAAGCTTATTGTGTGTCCCTAGTACGTTAGTTTGGCAAACCAATGCCCGTACCCTTTACGAGATCCAGGAGTTTTTTACCAATACTAGCGTCCCTTTCATCACCTGGTTGCTTACAACCAAACAGAGCCCTTCTCCTTGCCCCAAGTCTCTCGCAGTCCAGTATGATATGCTTGGCAGTCTCTTCAGACTGATTGCAGAGCCTACACACCTGACTTTCATTTCTGAGTCCGAGAGTGTGGAGATGTTTCCTGAAATGGCCATGTCCAGTTATCAAAGCAATCAACTGCTTAACCCGACCTCTGCCCAACCTCACCAACCAGTTAGTGAAGTAAGAGCTAGTATCTGCTAGCAGCCTTTTGCCAAGTGCTTGACCAGTATAACCTTGCCATTGCTGGCGATGTAAGTCCCTGGACCATTTGTTTATTGTGTGAAAAGCAGTTGTTTTGCTTATGCCACAGCTTGGCTCTGGACCAAAGAATGACATACTGGAACCTCTTTTAGCAAACTCATCTGCACACTCATTGCCACCTATGCCTACATGGCCAGATACCCAACCAAGATGCACCGAGTTGCGTGTCGCGAGTTTGCTGAGTGTGTTGTAACATTCCCACACCAATTTTGACTTGATTTCGTTGGAGTCAAGAGCCTTGAGGGCAGCCTGACAATCTCACAAGATTACTATATGCTTGTCGCAATAGCGTCTGGCAATGCCTAGATTGGCACAACCCATGATGCCACAAACTTCTGCTTGAAAAATAGTACAGTGTTGTCCCAGACTTGCACAGAGTTCTGTTCTAGGTGATTCACTGTACACCCCGTAGCCAGATTTTCCTTCAATGAGAGAGCCGTCCGTGTACCAGACAAGGCTGCCCTTCCTGTAATAGGGCCCTTCCTCAGATGTCCACTCTTCTTTGGAGCAGAATCCAACAGAAAAAGGTTTAGTGAAAACCATCTCCGTACTCATGACATCTGATGTCATATCAAGCACAGGGCTTTGAGCAACAGCTTTGGTGATGGTGCAATGGCCTGTTCCAGACAGGCCTTCCCTCCATTGGCCTGCGACTTTTAATCGATAGGCTGATTTCCGTGCTTCTGCCTTGATGAAGATATCCAAAGGCAGTAATCCAAGAGCAACTTCGAGAGCTGCTGACGGGCTACTCCTGAAAGCTCCAGTGACTAGAAGTGTGCCCAACCTTTGTAAACTTGTGAGTTTGGCTATGGCTGTAGTCTGGTTCACCTTTGTCCACCAGACTAGTGATCCATATGTGACTTGAGGCCTTATTACTGACTGGCCCTAACAATCATTAACAGGAATGTACAGTGGTTAATATGTTGGTGAAATGTCAGTCTCTTTTGTTTTTAAAATCTAGTATAAAAAATAGCTGGCCCTAACAATCATTAACTGGACTGTACAGTGAGTGGTTAATATGTTGGTGAAATGTCGGTCTCTTTTGTTAGCGAATTTCCCCTATAGGGAAGAAGCTATTACCATAGGTGGCATGGTAAGACTTAAGCCCGAGACCATAATAACTTTTCGTTTTGAGGTCCCCAGATGCCAAAAACACTATTCGTTCAAATTTATATATATGTATATACAGGGTGTCACAAAAAAGTGTGATGGGCTATACAGGACCTAATTCTACATGCAAAAATAAGTCAAAAATGAAGAATAACATTTTTTGGATTTCGGCTTGGTTGTAATCCGCCATTTTGTTTTTTTTTGGAAAATATTTATTATTTCAAAAACCCAATGAGATATTTTTACGAAACTTGGCAAAAGTGTTTACACTAAAGTAAGTAACATTTGTAAAAAAAAATTTTTTTACCTTTCCAAATTTCAAAATGGTGGCCATTTGAATATTTTTATGCCAAATTTCATGAAAACCGGTACCTAAATCAAAATCTTTCAAGACACAAAAGTTTTTGTATTTATTATAACAAATCCAACAAAACAAAAATGAATAAAATCGGTTCATAAATAAAGAAGCTGTGTTTATTTTAGTAATTTAGACTGAAATTACTTAATTACATTACATAAATTATTACATTACATTTAATAAATTGTAATATTAATAATAATCATTTGTTGTTTAAAACAATGGAATGAAGAGGATATACCACATGTAGGTAGGCAATCAATCTACTAATCAATCTTGATTAATTTTATTTCTCCTTTTTACTCCACATTAACAGCTGATATGCATTTAATCAGCTGTTATAACAAATCCATTGTTGACCTGCCACACATTATTGCTGTTTTGTTCACATCCAATTGCTGCTTAGACGTTTACGTAACTAGCTCATAATGCCAGTAGAGTTTACAAACGCGGAACTAGCTGATATCCACTTAATGTATGGACTGTCAGATTGTAATCGAGCGCTAGCTCGACGTTTGTACTCTGAACGTTTTCCAAATCGCCGACTGCCTAGTGAAAATACGTTCTTAACAGTGCACGACCGCCTCACACAGTATGGTTCATTTACCACTCCGCCTTTAGGTCGAGGTAGACCTCGAACAACAAGAACGTTGGAATTGGAAGAAAGAGTGTTGCAAGCTGTCGAAGACGATCCTTCATCAAGCACAAGAAGAATTGCATCTGCCGAGGGAGCTGACCACTCAACGGTATGGAGGCTTTTGAAAAGCAATCTACTTTATCCTTACCATGTCCAACGGGTTCAAGCTCTTTTAGAAGAGGACTACCCAAACAGACTGCATTTTAGTCAACAGATAGAAAATAAATGTACTAGGAGTCCGCAGTTCCTGTCTTCAGTACTTTTTACAGATGAAGCTGGGTTTAACCGAAATGGAATCTTGAACTTCCATAACACCCACCAATGGGCGGACGAGAATCCTCATACAATAGTGCAGTCGAGGTTCCAGCATAACCTTTCATTGAATGTTTGGGTGGGAATTATTGGGAATAATTTTATTGGTCCAGTGTTTTTACCAGCAAGTCTGAATGGACTTACCTATTTGCACTTCCTTCAGAATGATTTAGATGATGCCATGGAAGAAGTGCCCCTAAACACACGTCAAAACATGTGGTTTTTGCACGACGGTGCACCTCCTCATTTCAGAAATGAAGTAAGGAATTACCTGGACCAGCGATTCAGAAATCAGTGGATCGGTCGTGGTGGCCCGATAGCATGGCCAGCAAGATCGCCCAACTTGAATCCCATAGATTACTTTGTATGGGGACATTTGAAAACAATGGTGTATGCAACGCCTGTAAACAATGTTGAACAGCTGAGGGAGAGAATTGAAGATGGATGTCGGAGGATAAGAGAAATGCCTGGAGTGTTGGAGCGGGTACGAGAGTCCATGGGACGACGATTACGGCAGTGCGTGATCGCCAATGGAGGTCACATTGAACACCTACTATGAAGGGCAAGTGCCTACCTACATGTGGTGTATCCTCTTCATTCCATTGTTTTAAACAACAAATGATTATTATTAATATTAAAATTTATTAAATGTAATGTAATAATTTATGTAATGTAATTAAGTAATTTCAGTCTAAATTACTAAAATAAACACAGCTTCTTTATTTATGAACCGATTTTATTCATTTTTGTTTTGTTGGATTTGTTATAATAAATACAAAAACTTTTGTGTCTTGAAAGATTTTGATTTAGGTACCGGTTTTCATGAAATTTGGCATAAAAATATTCAAATGGCCGCCATTTTGAAATTTGGAAAGGTAACAATTTTTTTTTTTTACAAATGTTACTTACTTTAGTGTAAACACTTTTGCCAAGTTTCGTAAAAATATCTCACTGGGTTTTTGAAATAATAAATATTTTCCCAAAAAAACAAAATGGCGGATTACGGCTAAACTAAGCCGAAATCCAAAAAATGTTATTCTTCATTTTTGACTTATTTTTGCATGTAGAATTAGGTCCTGTATAGCCCATCACACTTTTTTGTGACACCCTGTATATATATATATGTCCGTTACTGCGATAACTTTTGAAAAAAACACCCCATTTTGATGAAATTTGGCACAAATGTGGAGAGTAGGATTTATGACTTTAAGTTCGAAAACCAGATTGATCGCACTATGGGAAGGGGGTTTTATGGGGGTTTACAATTTTCCAAAAATCGGTTTTTTGACCCCAAAATGTTAAAAACACTCAACTTTGGTTATAGCCATTTTATAGAGCTTAAAAAAAGAAATAATTTGGTATTTTGAATCATTAACCTAGGTTAAGTGGTTGCGGATAAAATCCAAAAAACGTGTCCCGTGTTAATCTTATGGGAAAAAGGTTTTTAGATTTTTCTCATATAGTTTTACTAAAAACTTCACATTTCTGTTTATTAATGTGTTTAGCCCAACAAAACAAACATTTTGGTGTTTGAATCGTTGTTCTACGTCCAACCGATGCAAAGATATTCAAAGAGCTAAACACAGTACGTTGTCCAATGTTATCCTTATGGAGAATAAATAAAATTCTATATCTCGATTATTTATGAATGTATATTGATGAAACATGCTTTGTGGCTTCAAATAGTTGTGGTATATTGATATTTGCAGCAAACCCCGTCCCCGTAGTTCCCCTATAGGGAAGAAGCTATTACCGTAGGTCTCATGGTAAGACTTAAGCCCGAGACCATGATAACTTTTCATTTTGAGGTCCCCAGATGCCAAAAACACCATTCGTTCAAATTTCCATATATGTATATATATATATATATATATATATATATATATATATATATATATTTATATATATTTATATATATATATGTGTCCGTAAGCACGATAACTCTCGTAAAAAAGGTCCAATCTTAATGAAATTTGGTACAAATGTGTGAAATACCATTTATTTGAACGAGTTCGAAAACCAGATTAATCGCACCATCCGAAGGAGGGTTTTGTACCCCAAAAATGTGTTTTTTGGGGGTTTCACATGTAATTTTTATTTAAATCAAATTTTAATTTTTACCATTAAATTCAGTATAAAAAAACAAACAATTTGGTATTTTGATCATTGTTCTACGTCAATTGGTTACCGAGATATTGAAAAGTGCTAAACACAGTACGTTGTCTAATGTTATTCTTATGGAGAAAAAGAAAAATTGTATATCTCGCTTATTTACGAACATTAACTGACGAAATTTGGTATATGGCTTCATCTGGTTGTGGTTTATTGTTGTATGCACAACAAAACAATTTTTCGCCTATGGTTCCTGTAGCAGCAAACCTAGGTACTCGGTCCCCATGTTATTCTTATGGAAAATACTTAAAATGTTATATATCGCTTATTTATGAATGTATATGGAAGAAACTTGGTATGTGACTTCACTAAGATGAGTTCTATTGATTTTTGCATAAAAACCCATTATTTTGTGTGCCTTGTTGCAGCATACCTGAGTACTCATCCCCAATGTTATTCTTATGGAGATTAATTAATATTTTAAATATCGCTTATTTGTGAATATTTCTTTTGAATCCTGTTAGGCCCCCTAAGTGTTTTAATGTGTTATGTTATATATTCATTGGAAATTCGCTTAGTGTGCAGGTTTGCTGCGACGGGGGTATTGTTTTTAAAATCTAGTATAAAAAATAGCTGGCCTTAACAATCAGTAACAGGACTGTACAGTGGTTAATATGTTGGTGAAATGTCAGTCTCTTTTTAATCTTTAAACAACAACACACAATAGCTGGGCCTACAAACTAATAGAAGACCAAGGTTCGTAGAGCTTTCAGACAAGGTGTGCTGAGTCGATCTATTTAAGGTTTTCTACTTTACCGGAAGAGACCTCGTAAAAACAGTTGGAAGGTCACGTGATCACCAATCCAATCTGCAGTGTTGCTGGAAACACGATATTTATCGTACGAGTACCATATTTTCCTAATCAGTGTAATTATAATTAACATTTTTTAACTGCTTACATTCTATGATCAGCTGTTATTTTATGAAACTAATATATTGTTTTGATTTATTTGTATTATTAGATTAATCGATTAAGGGTTTAAATGTTCTTTCTGCATGTCCAGTGACAATTTAAAAATAGCTGTACCATTATTATACCCTTAAGGTTGGCAACACTTTGTGTTGTTGATTTATGAATCAGCTGGACAACCTCGTAAGACATCTTTGCTGCGAACGTTGCTTTTGTGTAAATAAGCATACCTGGTCTGAAAGCTCTACGAACCTTGGGCCAGATACACCAAAGTAAAGTAAGATCCAACCATTATATCTTATTAGACAGTAGCTGATATAGCTAAGGGTCATTTTAATTTATCATTAGTACATTTTCCACTATTAGTAAACAGTATTAAGTTACAACGATTTCAGATTTTCCTTATTTAATCCCGGAGTAAAGTATCTCAAGTGGTTGGTTATTTAAAACCCAAAATTTAACCATATTTATACCAAATTGTCACCCTCGGTATAACATAGTATGGAGAACGTATTGTTTTCGACAAAATTTTCGAATTTGAGTTGTTAGTGGAAATATGCATTTTGGTGCTCCCTGAACCCAAAAAAGTGGTTTTTACTGACTGACTGACTGGACCGGACTGGACTGGACTCCGCAGACTTTTCGCGGATTTTTCGCGGACCTTTCGCAGACCTTTCGCGGACTTTACGCGGACTTTTTGCGGACCTTTCGCAGACTTTTTGCGGACTTTCCGTGGACTTTTCGCGAACTTCAAATTATATGGTCCCAGGTTTGCTGCTACGGGACCTATATGCAAAAGTTATTTTTTGTGCAAATATCAATAGATGATAACAATATGAAGCAATATACGGTACCAAGTTACGTCACGATAAGTTGATAAATAAACGAGAGACACAATTTTTCTTATCCTTCATAAGAATAACATTGGAAAACGTACTGTGTTTAGCACTTTCAATATCTCTGTAACTAATTGACGTAGAGCAGGGGTCTCCAACCTATTTACCCTAAGGGCCAGATTATAAATCGTTGGAGATCAAGCGGGCCAATAACATCCGGGGGGTATGGAATACCCCTCTAAGGAGTAGGGGGGTCCGGGGGATATCCCGGGAAATTTTGTAAAATTTAGGTGTTAAATGGTTTGTTTTAAGGCTATTGTAGCAGTTTTTTAATTTTTACTTTGATGTTTCCTTTATTTAAACTTCGTAAAATTTTTTTTTCCATTCTGAGAAACTGACAAACTGTACTGGACTGAACAAACTGGATATACAATTTATACTGATTTAAACGTGTTTTTCAGGCTCAGTATGTTACACTTGCCTAAAAAATCGTAGTTGCTAAATCAGCAACTTTTGACACCTTTTTTTAGGTTTAAAGTTTTGAAACTAGTAATTATTGGCCAAGTTGAGTACTTCCTAACTTGTCCCTACTCCCCTGCATGCAGCCGTGACCTTCACTGTGTACGCAATTGTACACGTTCATATTTCTTATGTCAACAACTCCTTTATACAAACACAACGAGAAGATTTAAGTTTACCCACAAGAAGGATCGGAGACGACTGAAAAAACAACTTTACCAGTGGTTGATGGTCAAACTGTGAATTTTGAATAAAATCATATATCTATATATATATATATATATATATATATATATATATACATTCATCTGCGCCCGGTAAGTCAGTCACCGCGCTGGTATTTTACACGGTGTGGCAGTCATCTGTCCAAAAGCCAGTCAGCCCTCCCGAAAGGCAGTCAGGTACGGCTTGCCGTGCATCCTTTACATACCGAGACGGCTTACTGGTGCTGCTATAGTGTGCCGGTATGTGGAACTACTTATCACATTCGCGCTCAGTCGAGTAGTGGAAACTAGTTTTAACTGACGTATGACTGTCAAATACAAAATACAGTACTTGGATTTAAAATCCCGCCGAACACGCATTCAATTATTTTGTTAATAATTTTTAAAAAACTATAAAATACTAAATTCGTAACTTTAATTAGCTAGGAGTGGTTTTGTAGTATAGCTTTATAATTGTAACTTACTTATATCTAAAAGCAAGTTATCTCCGCCGTTTTTTTTTATAATTTTTGTACGAAGCAAGATACAAATGTATGAATTTGCTTATCCTTATAATAAAAGGTTTTATAATTTTACTGTACTCTTTAACTAAAATTACCTAACAACGAAAAGAAGTCAGTACAAATTAGGCACTTATATTAAGTTTAAGTTTTTACTCTTTATATCTATTAAAAAGTATTTTGTATTTTTGTATTATTTATATTTATTCTTCCTCACAAAAGGACAGAAAACCTCAAATCCGACACAAATGAAGAGTGCAGATTTCACTTTGCGTATTTATTTTCCCCTCCATTTGTTCTTAAAATCGCCATCATTTGTATTACACATTTTCCAATTTAAGTTTAATTTAAGGGACAGAAGTGTAGGTATGTTGGGACTTCCCTTTCTGTAGACAACCTTTGCGCAATCAAACATAAAACACACTCTATAAGACCGCTGAAATTGTTAATGACATTCAATTCAATGATAATAAACTCTTCGATACTATAAAACATATGAGGAAAGTATACCACGGATGGCAAGGCCTAACAGAACTCTGTAGTTGAAAGTTCGTCACATATTTAAAATTATTATTAGTCAATCTAGTAGACTTGGGCATAGTGGTTAGTTTACCCTTCTTTTTTTTATAAAACCAGTTCCGTTCAATTTATAGTACTGACAAATATCAAACTATGTTATAAATTTAAGATTTACTTTACGACAGTTCCTAAACTGAATGCGTTCCGTCTTCAGGCAATGCGTTCAGTGACATCTTCGGGCAATCTATTGCTGCTTCAATTTAGGAACTATGTGAGGAAAATCTAACATTTTTAGTATTGATGACATTTCAGTAATAGGAAAGAAATTGTTATTAAACTAGGCCTACTATCATTCTATATCTTATATACTATTAAGCTGAGCCGATTCTTGTTAAGAGTACTCCTCCGTTATTTCTGAGCCTATTTTGACGATTGAGGTTTCAACATAGCCTATTTGACCTGATAACTAGTTGTGCAAAAAGGTTTTATTTTTTGATATGTTCAATCTGAAGGGCACGGGCCGGTTTCAAAGTTCGTTTTTCGCTTTAAGATAAAAATAAGGAATAATGTATTTGAATTGCAGCCGTTAATACGTTATGGACAGATTATTAGTAATACCAGATGTTAGAAGTAAGGAATTTATCGATAGAAGTCAAATAAGTTTTGTTTCTACATCGCTTTGAGCAGTGAAATGTTGTATGCAGTGGAGATATTTAAATTTAATTTCTGTTGATATTTGTTTATCTTTCTGTCTTGTTAACAGCCATTTTAACTGAATTTCACAAAAAATACTGTACTGAAATAAATAAGACATTTTACCTATCGTCTTTTGGAGCATGACACGTTTAGGCTGTTTTAAATCATCGTACGTCATTAGGGTTATGCCGCCGCCCCTTGGTCCGTCAGTGTTCAAAACTAGATCTTATGGGTACAGGTTACTTAACCTTTAATAACAGAATGCACAAATTTTTTCTAATAATCGAATTATATTTTACCACGGAATGGAGGAAACACGTCTGCTTCACTATTCTACAACGGTATACTAAACCATATAACGGCACGCAATAACATATATGACGGTACGGAACACATAACCCATAGAAGATGCAACATGGATTAAGGTGACAAGATCCGTTGAAGCCTAAATTGGGGTATCAATTATAATACCGGATAAACAGTGCCGTGGATAGGACCTACACAAACAAAATTTGGTCCGGGGGCCCTCCTAGAAGATTTCAGAAAATTAGATACCAAATTGTGAGTTTTGGTCCAAATATTACTCAGTGTCGTAAACAATAGGTTTTTCAATCACATTCATAAAATTGTACAACTATTGTTTTATCTATGGTAAGCAAAACTTAATTAATAAATTAAAGTACCATACAAAATAGTATACGAAAGAGGATTGAATAGCTGTCACTAACATTGAAATTACTTTAATCTTATTGTGAAACTGAACACAAACACGGTCAGGGCCTGATTACGATGTGAGGCACCATAGGCTTGAGTTGATTTGGCAGCCCCCTCAACTCTTGGGGTGGGGAGGGGGGTTGTCGAAATGACTCCATGAACGAATGTCTGAACCCTGAACGCGGCCCAAGGTAGCTTCATTTTGTGGATGTGTTAAGCGTTAAGGGTATACCAGCGTCAGGTAGCTTTGTCTCTTATCAATGTAGAGTTCCATCTCTTTCTAACCAATGAGTGGTTGCCAAAACTCAGGGACACCTCTGGAATCCCCTTAAAGCAAATTGTCTGATCTAAAGGGTCCTAGGTTGACTTATCTCTCGGTTAAATAACGGCCGCATCGTGTAACATCGGCCGTGAATGACGATCGCACCGTATAACATCGGCAATAATTGACGATCGAAAAACATAATATAGGCAGTAAAAGAGGACCATGCACCATCAACGCAATAGATATCAGCGTAGTTCGGGGGTGGCAAGGGGGTGGTTGACCCCCAATAATTTGGCGAAAATATTCTTGTAATATATGAAAATTCCCAATAATCATAATCACGGCCATGTTTGCCCTCCAATACAAATACAGAAATTACGCTTATAGTAATAGATAATCGAACCGCGTTATAGTTGCCGAAATTTATGATCGCAACAGGTGCAATCGGTCATAAATGACGATCGCACCGCACTTTATAAAAAAATAATGGCGATCGCACCGCTATTCGCCGAAACAGACGATTGGACCACGTAATATTGGCCATAAACGGCGACCATAATCACGGCCGTAAATGACGATCGTACCGCGTAATCATGTTCGTACAAGACGATCGCACCACAGATTACCAATTTTATTACATAATCCCGCCCCGAAATAATCTCGAGGTCAAATAAATCCCGCCCGAAAAACGGAATTATTTTTTGCAGGACATTTCCCGATATTTTTGGAAATGTTCATCCCTCATCACGAGCTTACGAAACAACTAAACTACAGCTGTTCAAAAACAACCATTTCCTAAGGTAACACTCACTTGGTAAAGTATAATTGTTAGATTTTTTGTGAGATTAGTGATTAGAACCAATGTACAGGGCTTAAATATGTACAAGGATTAGGTTATGTGTAACTAATAAAAATAAAGATTGAATATAAAACGGACATATCAAAAAGAAGAAGAAACGAGTAAATAAGAAACAATACTTATTTGTTTCATATAACTATTGCATAATAGTTTAGTTTTTCTTGTACCGGTAACTTCAGCAAAATTCGCTGCTTTTCCTAGAAAAAAAAAATAGTTTTCCCATGTACTGACATTAAGTTCAAACTTTATTTTTACTAACAAATATAAATATTTCTTTAGTTTTAAATACTTTAATTGCAATTTAAAATCCTACTAACATATTTATATAATATATTTGAACATTAGTGATTTTTTTGTATTACAATAATTGATATAAAATGCCTGTTTTTCATAGTAACAAATTTTCCTGTTAACTTGTAAAGTTATCTTTTAAAACACAAAGGACTTATCTACTTGCTTATTTTTTGCATATCCATTTAACAGATCATTCACATGCATATTTCGTTCACTACACCGTATCCTATTGTTATATAAAGTTACAAAAACATCACACATTCTCTGGGGAAATGTATATCATAACCACTTACCTTTAACTTTCATAAATAGTGATGTTTTTTATGGTTTTGTGATAGTTATAAATACTTTGACAAATATCATATATTTAATAATGTATTTATATCAGGGTTTTTTGGCTTATTTGGTGATAAAATTTGGATTATCCTTAAGTGAATCCATGTTGACGATAAGTATTGTGTAGCGGTAGTAATACCTTATCATGACAAATTATACACATCGTGTCTCCAAGCTGCTACATTATATAATACTCTATTACTTTAAGGTGTGTATGTTGTTACTTTAAGGTAATTTGTTTCAAAGAAACAGATTAAGAAATAAAAATATGAAAATAAAAAAGATAATATATGTGTTTTTTTATTAATTATCAATAAGACAAAGGACATTATAATGTAAATTACGACCCTTATACGCTTGCAACTTAAATGATTAAGCACTATAAGTAAAGAAAATTGAATTCTTCCTATCACACAAAACAACGTTCTCCGTTTAAAACATTCAATTCGGCGAAGACAATAAATTATGCACATTTCCACAAAATACGGAGTCTATGAGCTTAATAATCGGAACAGATCCGGTAAGTATTACAAACCTAAATTACGGTGACTAGCGTAAAATGGATGAAACAAATCAGTGCGTTATTTAGACAAATATTGCATTTAAACGTAAACTACAACCTAAATATCTACTTAAATGTGTACTTGCATAGTTAAAAGGAATACATCACATATAATTGCATATATAATTGCATTGCTTTATGTGTCTTTGCACAGTGCAATAATTCAGAAACGGTCCTATTGGGCTGTTTGCTGGGTTTTCATCTGCTTAAATTTTCATAAAATAATCTATCTTACGAAAATATGGCCAACATAATAATAATTATGTAACATAGAAATAATTCTTATATTGGAAAAGTAAATGTAAACCACAACAAAAATACTAGCGATCACCAAGAGGTTGAAATTAGACCAAAAATAATTCTACGTAAACCTAAAGTGGTGCACACGAATAATGTTTGTTTGCGTGAATTTTTGTTCCATCCTGCGTGAGCAGTTAATTACAAATGCATTTTAACCATTGCCCTTATGCTGAACTTCTCGAATAACCTATATTTCTCTCTCTCTCCCTCTTCCCTTCATCCGCCACTCCCCCTCACATCCAGGTTTATTTTTGTATGTGGTGTTAAACGGATAAGAGAATGGTGTCACTATTCCAGTAGTCAGTGACATTTTTTATTTACATTAGTCCTGAAACATCTATTTTGCTATTGTGCTAGCATTTTGTTATTATATCAACTTTCAAATATACAATTCAATTAATTACTGTTCTTCCATAAGATTATCATTGAAACTATGAAAGCCTGTGGGGCGTAGCCCTGAGGGCTGGTGTAAGTTATAAGGTGTTTCTGCACATCTATACAACATCTATACCTTTCTGTGCACATCTGCACATCTATACCTTTCTAATGACGGTATGCTTGAATTTCTCCTACAATGTGAGAAAAAAGGGGGACGGTTGTGTGCTTTAATGATAACGTTCAAATTAGATATATCATATGCTAACATCCATATGATTAGCGTTACAAGCTAACCTATACTTTTCATTACTATCAGTGCCTGTTGCAAAGAGACAATCGCCTTGTAACTTGTAACCTTTTCAGGCAAAAACAAACATAATAAACCTTTTAAATACCCTAGGGGAATCTCCACAAATGTATTTAGTTAAAACACTAATTATTTAATTAATTTTTCGTAATTAAAATACCATAAAAAGGCAAACACCTTTACGTAATAAGATAATCGTAAACTAATCAGTAAGGTACCTGACTTGATATGAATAGCTATGAATGCGAATGTAAAAATCTATATCTATAAATTCGAAAAACCGATCATCCTGCAGGCCGAAGTTCTACAAATACTACCACGAAATTTGGCAGTGTACTCTTTCCATACCGTAGGTAGCCACTAAGAAAGGATTTTAAGAAATTCCCAAAGGGCTCCGCCCCCTCTACGGGGAGTCAAAGTTCCAATCCTGTGTTATTCTTATTTATAGACATCCACTTTAGTTTGATCTCTTGAGAATTAAAACAGCTGATCATGTTTCTTAGTAGTTCCACGGGTTAACCACAGAATGCAGCAAACACAACTGTTGTATTCCTGGGTGAAACCGGGTACGATAACAGCTAGTAGAATATAAAATGTTAATTGTTTTATTATAAGTTCTCTTTTAATGACCTATTTCAAAAAACATATATTGCTCAGTCATTATTAATTATTACTATTTCTGTTATTATTTTTGTATGAATAAAATTACATTTTGGAGTTCTGTAAAATTACAGAGTGACCTTTAAAGATTTATAAGACTTATTACTTATAAATAAATTTGATGGAACACGTGGGAGCTTCAAAGACTCGCTTAATATAATGCCACACATATTATCAGTGAAATATGCTTTATCGCTTTAACTAAACAACAGATAAGCAAAGATATATTTGAGGGTGTAACTGACTGGCTTCCCAGTGCAGATTTTCAGTGACTGCCTTCCCGGGCACTTACGTTCAATATATTGTGACTGGCTTAGCAGTACAAACTTTACGTGACTGGCCTTCCCGGCAAAAACGCCGGTGACTGGCTTAGCATAGGAAGTTTTACGTATATAAAGTTTTTATTTTTGTAATATATACGACATATATATAATCGGAAATGGCCAACGACAATATTTGAGCAAATACAAAAATATATATATCGCATATTTTCCAAGTATATGTGGGGGTGTTACTGACTGCATTCCCCGAGTATAATTTCAGTGACTGGCTCTCCGGGCATAGCCGTGTATATATATTAGTGATGGTCAAAACCAGAAATTTCGAATCTCGAAACCGAAACCGAAACTTACAAAATCGAATCTCGAATCTCGAAACTCAAATCGCGAAACCCTATTTACTTGCCTGGGTATGGTTATGAAAAATAAATCCAGAAAAATTAATTAAAACTGATTATATATTTTGGTTAGAGTTGCTCTTTCAGAAATAAAAAATCAATAATCCAAAAAAGGTGAAGGTAGACGACCGATGACAGTAGGCTTTTGACCTTTGCATTATTGATCGAAACACGGGCGTGATTTCTGTTAAAAAACAACAATAAAGACACAAAAAATCTCAGCAGTTTCGAGTTTTGATTCTCGAAACTCACAGATCGAATCTCGAAACCGAAACTTTTCCAAAGTTTTGGTGGTTTTGAGATTCAAGTTTTGGTTTTGACACATCACTAATATATATATATATATATATATATATATATATATATATATATATATATATATATATATATATATATGTATATATATATATTCAATACAGTGATTACATATATATAAATAGTGGGTTTAATATTTCAATAATTTATTCAGTATTATATATTGGGCTAACCGAGGGGCCGGTTAACAACTGTTGGCGGGCCCGTTGGTTGGAGACTCCTGACGTATAGAAATGATAAAAAAACCAAATTGTTTGTTTTTAGAGCTGAATTTAATTTGGAAAAATAAAATTCAATTTACTAAAATATTATATGTAAAAAAAAACCATTTTTGGGGTAAACCCCCCGCCCCCTCCAAAATACCCCTTTGGATGGAGCGATCTGGCTGGTTTTCGAACTTCCTCACAGTCATATTGAAGTCATAAATGTTGCTTTACATGTTTGTACCAAATTTCATCAAAATCATTGGGACCCAAAATCATTGGGACCATTTTCCCAAGAGTTATCGTACCCACGGACACATGTATACAGTTTTTAACGGATGGTGTTTTTGGCATCTGGAGACCTCAAAACAAAAAGTTATCATCGTCCCGAGCCTAGATCTTACCTTGCCGACCACTGTAATAGCTTCTTCCCTATAGGGGAAATTCGCTAAAAAACTGGCTTGCTTGCAACTTCCATTTCAATTCTTGGTTAATTACCCTTATAATTGTACTCCAACATAGTTGCCTATAGGTGGCTCCTCCTCAAATGTATAAAATCTCAAGGGTTTTCCCTTTATTTCAATTAGCATTCTGTACTCAAAGACGAGGTTTATATTTTGAGGGTATTTGAGGGTAATTTAGAGCAAAGTGATGACCACACTGCTTTCACTCAGACAGTGTTTGTAGAGCTTTCAGACCAGGTGTGCTGAATCGATATATTTAAGGTTTTCTACTTAACCGGAAGACACCTCGTAAAACCGGCTGGAAGGTCACGTGATCACCAAGCCAAGGTGCAGTGTTACTGGAAACACGATATTTATCGTACGAGTACCATATTTTCCTCATCAGTGTAATTAGAATTAACATTGTTTAACTGCTTACATTCTATGATAAGCTGTTATTTTATGAAACTAATATATTGTTTTGATTTATCTGTATTATTAGATTAATCGATTAAGGGTTTAAATTTTCTTTTTGCATATCCAGTGACAACTTAAAAATAGCTGTGCCGTTATTATACCCTTAAGGTTGGCAACACTTTATTGTTTGTTGCTGATTTATTAATCAGCTGAACGCCCTCGTAAGACATCTTTGCTGCGAACATTGCTTTTATGTAAATAAGCATACCTGGTCTGAAAGGTCTACGAATCTATTAACCTTAGGAGAATAAGAAAAATTGTATATTTCGCTTATTTATCAACTTATCCTGATGAAACTTGGTACATTGCTTCATATCATTGTAGTCTATTGATATTTGCACTAAAAAACATTTTTTGGCTGATAGTTCCTGTAGTAGCAAACCTGCGTACTCATCCCCCAAGTTATTCTTATGGAGAATAAGTAACGTGGTGTGTGTTATCTCCCTTAGTTATGAACATAAATTAATAAAATTTGGTATGTGGCTTTACCTTCTTGAGTTATATTGATATTTGTATATAATCCCATTTTTTGTGTTCCTTGCTTCAGCAAACCTGCATACTCAGCCACCATGTTATTCTTATGGAGAATAATTAAAACGACATAAATTGTTTATTTATGAATGTATATTGATGAAACTTGGTATGTGGCTTATGTGGTATTCAGATATATGCATACACCCAAATGCAACCGTTTGAAATTGCACGTCATGCAATGGTTTGTAATGATATATAATGCATTGGAAATTCGCTGAGTACGCAGGTTTGCTGCTTGGGGTATTTTTATATGTGGTAGTGGTGCGACCCCTAGCGCTTGCTTATGTAGTGGTTATTTGCTTGCTATTTTCCTTTAAAAGCCATGGGGGTGAAAAGTTACTTTGGGTCTATCGGGAAAACTGAGAGACTGATGTTAAATTACAGTAAATAAATGTACTGTAGGTAAAATTTAAAAAAATGTACAGACCTTGCCATTCTTATAAGGACCATTTTGGTAAAAAACATTGACAACAGTGTGAGTAAGGAAATAAATAATGTCAGATGTACGGTGCCAGTCATATCCTAAAAAATATTTTAAATAGGTATAATAAAAATTTTAAAACTTTGGTTTAACCCTTTGAGCCCCAAGAGCGGATATATTAACACTTGAATTTATATTAATGGTATATGGTTTGAAAATTTTACAATCAATTATATATGTAATTTTACACCAACCACACAAAATCAGAAACCATAGACATCAATATTTCACAAGAAATAAATTTACAATAGAGAATCACAATAACAATCAATTTACAAAAGCACTTTAAAAAAATAAAACCTCTTATAAGGGCCTTCACTTCCTCAGATTCATTTCAAACCAAATTCAAAATCAAGTAACTGTTGATAAATTTAACTTATAACTGAAAAAATATCTTACATTTATCCCTATATTACTTGGTATATTTTTATTATTCTGACTGTATTCTTGAATTATTTGATTCCACAATGTAAAATTATAATCTCCAAACTACCTACGGTTAAGAAAATTATTTAATGTTCACACATTGTATTTTATATGAAAGAATAAAGAGATTTTGATTTTATTTGATATATAACAACTCCGACACAGCAGCTAGCCTCAGAGTGGCTGAGCGGTCTAAGGATCTATCCCCCACCCCCCGACCAGGGGATAGCGCTAGGATTATTGAGGGTTCGGATAAATGGTTTGTATCCCACTGTGATACTCATTTACTCATTACTCATTTTATGTCTGTCTGTGGCAGAGTTGAAGGGAAGGGTGGACTTTAACAGTGCGGCGCGCCGGATTTCAGGCATTGCCTAGCAAGGAAACAAATGCAATTATTCTGAATAAACACGATTAACGCAGTGCAAACGGGACAGCATGGGTGGATCCTTTATGAGTTGCACATCTGATCAGGTGTAAAGCTACTTTTTACCTATCCTTACAGCGGGTGTGTGTCCACCGGAAGCATGTTTTTTGCAATTTAAATTGTCCAGGCATCCATAAGCATTGACAAATAATTAAAAAATTCACACAGATGTCACCCCATTCGTATACCCGGGGCTCAAAGGGTTAGTAATACACCATGCTTTAAAAGTAAAACAAAAAATTAAGTACTTCAACAGCATTGCAGAAAAGATTATTTCCTTTATTTATAACTGGTTCTTTATCAATAATTTTTAATGTATGATCTGCATATGCTGTCCATCCTAATTCCATACATAAAGGGAAACATTCCTGATGCAGTAAATTACATTTCTTGTAGAAATTGACAAACAAAATATGTTATTCACTAAATATGGTACCTACTTCATTTTATCATAATTTAAATGTTAACAGAAAAAGATCTTAGAACTAAGAAAATTGTGAAGGACCTGAACCTCAAAACTTGGGAATATTCAGACTAACAACAAATAAAAGAAAACCCGCCACACATATTATTTATTTTGGCCTTTGGCCTAAATCACCTTTAACAGTAATCAGCACATAATGATTCATATGTACTGATACTTATCTACACTTCTTTTATTCATACACATAATGTCCACAATTTTGATTAATTGCAATGGACTAGTATGGATAAACCTTCATTGTGCTGTAGAATACATACCGGGAGTCCCATAAAGGTCCTCCCCCTGTTAATTTTTGAACGACTGTACATTTTCAAACAATCTTTGGTAAATGTTAGTACTTTTTTAGGTGGTTAAGGGTTTCAACCCTCGTCCCTAAATAGAGGTTGATGGGGGTAGTTTTTATTTTTCAAATAGATGAGGCTAGCTGCTATGTCAGACTCTGTGCATTACAAGAAGTGATGATTTTTTGACTATCCCTTGTGGAAAATACCACATTCTCTAAAATAATTAACAACTATGCAGTAGACTGACAGTTGTCAGGGGAAATTTTCAGTGTCAAGAGTCTGGCTCATTATTTTTAAGTCGTACACCATTTATAAAATTAAATTATAAAAAAGTCTTACCTCTTGCCTCGCTAAATGAGATGCTCAAAATGGCCTCCATTCACCGCTTGACAAAAGTAAAGACAGTTTTCAAATGACTTTCTAGCACTTTGAAAGGAATTTGTTCAAACGTTTGACCAAGGAAAAGCTGGATTTTCCCACCGCGTATCTGGTTTAAGGTAAAGAGGGAAACTTAGCAGTACAAATAACAACATTGGTATATTTTTTCGCTGGCCATAACATTAGATTAAATAAACATAGAGAGGTCTAGTTTGCGACACTCATTTTCTTATTTTACCCTCTTTAATAATATACGTGTTAAGGGTTTACATATAAAAACTACCTCAATCAACCCCTATTTAGGGATGAGGGTTGAAACCACCTAAAGAAGTACTTTGACTTATGCTAGTAAATTTACCAAAGATTGTTATAAAATTTACAGTTGTTCAAACATTGAAAGGGAGGGGGGCACTTTATGGGAAACCTGGTATATTCTTCCTAATGTTTCTTGGTACAGTGAACCTAAATTACTCGAATTCCTTGATAAGTAAAAATTTTACATTCCCTTTGAACTTGCCTATTTAATATTATGCTATTTCACCTCTATAAGTCGAAGGATTGGTGGGAAACATCTTGATAACTCAAAGTTTTGCGGTGTTTTAAGCTTACTGCCGCACTTCTACAACTCAAAGTTTTAGCTAAAAAACCACTATAACTAGAAACTAAAGTTGCCGAACCTCTATAAGTCGAAAGTTTACATTATTGGTTCGGATTCCTAAATCCTAGTGACTGATGTTCAGGACTTATATATGTTCTGGATTTATATAATGTGGTTTTAAAAATAATTAATTCACAACTACTCAATAAGAAAGAGCCTGGTTCATCACATTTATACCCCACCAATTAAAATCATATGCTTTTTATTTTAATTTGATTTTAAATATTTCTTTTTTCTTATACTTTTATTCTCACCTGTTATCATTTGTTTACATTTTCAATGTTACCTATTTTATAATAACAAACCCAGTACTCACTTATTTTCAGTACCAGCCAATTATCACTCCCAGTTCACTTTTGTTCATATGAACTTACCTTCATAAATATAATTTCCCCTCTTTGTCAATTATGAGGCACGTTTGTTAAGTAAGTACCGTTTTAAAATAAAAAAAACCAGTACACTTATTGTAATAATTATATTTTTACTTGAAAGCCAGTATCTTAATCTACTTTTCTACATAGTTTCCATCAATATTAAGGCATTTATCATATCGTTCCACGAGCTTTTGCATTCCTTCCTCAAAGAATTCTGCCGCCTGACTCGATAACCACTGCGTCACTGCCGTTTTGACCTCATCATCGTTGTCTAGGCGCTGACCACCAAGATGTTGCTTTAAATATAGGAAAAGGTGGTAGTCAGTGGGCGCTAGATCCGGGCTATATGGAGGGTGGTCAAGTTGTTCCCAGCGAAATGATTTGATTAGTTCTTGCTTAGATTAGCCACATGTGGACGGGCATTGTCATGCAGCAAAATGACCCCATTGGACAACATTCCACACCGCTTGTTTTGGATTGCCCGGCGCAATTTTTTCAAGGTCTCACAGTACGATATTGAGTTAATTGTGTCACCACGAGGCAAAAAATGCACCAGTAACACCCCATTTCTGTCCCAAAAGACAGTACACATCAATTTTCGGGCTGAAATCATTTGCTTAAACTTCAGTTTCTTTGTCGAATGTGAATGCCGCCATTCCATTGATTGTTTTTTTGACTCTGGCATAACATAAGACACCCATGTTTCATCGCCTGTAACAATTTGACTTAACAAACCATCTCCTTTCTCATCGTAGCGCTCATTAAAAGTCAATGCACTGCCTAGACGCTTGGTGTTGTGCACCTCTGTCAACATTTTCGGCACCCTGCGTGAGCACAATTTTCGGTACTTTAATTTTTCAGTCACAATATCATAAAGGACACTTCTGGAAACCAAAGGAAACTCATCAGATAATGATGAGATCGTAAACCGTCTGTTCTCTCTCACTTTGTCATCGACTTTACGCACCAATTCATCAGTAATGACAGATGGCCGCCCAGTGCGTTGCTCATCATGAACGTTGGTGCGGCCGTCTTTAAATGCCCTTACCCACTTGCGTACCATTCCGTCACTCATAATGTTCTCGCCATACACTTCACTAATCTTCCGATGAATTTCAACGGCTTTCACACCTTTAGCACTTAAAAATCTAATTATAGCGCAGTCGGCTATATAATCACAGTCGGCGGCAGTATCAATCAGCGGCGCCATTTTGAATGCTCGATACCGGATGTAAACACGGCCGATTGTTGTCGAATTTCCGGCGCAGGCTTGCCAATAGATGCACATACACAGCGCAAATGTCCAAAATGCCAATCGCAGCGCTGGAGCGGAGAAATTTAAAAACGGTACTTACTTAAAAAACATGCCTCGTATCAACATGAAAATGCATGTATCACTCCCACTTCGTGTTAAATTTTTTTAATGACACACTGGTTAAAACCCCTTAACCTATGTATCTGTCATAAAGTGAGTGACATCATCTATAACCCTAGACCCTTCAGGTCTTCTAGAACTTCTAGAACGTCTAGATCTTCAAGACCTGCAAGACCTTTTCATCCCATCTCCTAATTCCCTTGATCTCCACATGCCTCATCCAAAGTAATGACTTAAAGGTCAGAACTGTCAGCAAATTTGGTGAGTGGATAAGTAATTAATATAAACTTCTTTTGAACATTTTCTTTTCCTTTTGTTTGATTATAAATACCCTAATAATTGTACTCAGTGCTTTAACCCTAGCCGTGGCCATCCAACCAATTTGGTCGGATTTTTATGTCGCCTAGAGTGGCCACTGACCAAATTGGTCGGATATGACTGAAAAATTTGTAACGTTAAAAAACCAATAGTAATAAACTCAAAAGTGATCAATATATATATCATTTGAAAGATCACATTTTGAACTTTCATTTTATTACATAAATAAACCGTGTAGCAGCTATATAACAATGTTATGACGATTAGAAATCGAATGAATTTTTGGCGCAGCGCAATTGCTGCAGCCGACGCTCTGACAATGGCAAAACAGCCATGTTTTTTAAATTACCCAGCTCGGGTAATTATTCTCGCAGGAAGATGCGGTTGGTACCAATGCACAGCTAAAGAGTAACGTTTTACGTTGGTATTAATTTTTAGAATTAAATACTGATTGGACAGGTAATATGATTTCATGAAAACAGGTGTTTCTTGTTTTTTCATGGAATGGCCAATCCGACCAAATTAGTTGGATCAGAAAATCGCGTTTATATGTAGTGTAAGTTATAGTTACTAGTCAAATAATACGTTATTTTGAAGAGGAAGAAATGTATAGTAATTTATTATTGCCTTGGCAGCACTGTTTGCCCTTGGTCATCACCAAGGAATTGTTTCATTACATCACATTTTTGCCTAATCGGCAACTGCGCAGCTGTTTACGAAGTCTCAGTCAGTTTGTTTGGCTCGCTCCAAACTGTATTGTATTTGGTATCACTGTAACCAGCAGATTTCAGGCTTTCTTCCTATATCTGTCTCGATGTGTTGTGTTTTTGTTGACAATATGACATGACATCTGAAATATGCAATGTCCAGTCCCAGTCCAAAATGGTGAGCTATGTTATTGTTTGACCGCTGTCAGTTGTGTAAGATTGTTTTAGTTATTTATTTAGCCGAATTTACGCAAAAATGGATTGTAGTGACATTCGGGGTGCTCTTGAAGAAAGTATTAGTGACATTGATGACGATTTAGAGGGTGATATAGGCAGTGATATTGAGGTGAACGACTTTCCTGATGATGTGTCATAGGCGTCAGGCTAATTGGATTATTTATCTGGTAGTCCTAGTGGCGAGTTATATATTTATATGTATATTTCTATGCATTCTATGTATAACATGTTATATATTTCTACGTAGGGAATTGAATGTACTACAACATGTTTATATTGATTTGGGGGTAAAACAATTGGTAAAAACGTTATATACTAAATACTGTGAAATCTTTTTTTCCAAATACGTAAAAATAGCAAAACATTCTTTTATTTACATTTATTTATGAGTGATACAAATTGTTTACTATCAACTTTATGACTTTTTTGGATTCCTTACTTCATTAGCTTTACAAATATGTATAAATCATTATTAGTATACACATATATTACATGAATTATTTACAACACAAACTAACACTGTACAGTTTACACATATTTCGGGTTTCCGTTTATTATTATATTACGCCCCTAAAACTTACAAAAAAATTCTTTCCACAACGTAATTTCTATTTAGGGAATGAGATTGTTTACAAAATATATTTAATGAATTTTCCATAAAAAAATCTGTAGAAAAAATGTTACCGAGGCTGTTTTTGAAATTTATAAAAAATTTTCGCTTTACCAAACAAGTCTTTTCCTGGTTCTTTTTTATTTTAGTATTTCTAGATTCTCCTGTTCTTTCCGATCAAAATGAATATGAGGTTGGCTAGGTTTACTTCTACGGTTGAATTTATACAAATTTTCAAAAAAAGGTTTCCAAAATCGCCAAATCTGCTTGGCTATTTCCCACTTCAACATTAGGCCACTGCTAGGGTTAAAACAATTGATACAAACTATGAACTACAATACATAACATGTTCTCCTTTTCTATGTCAATAACCAGCCTGTCAGTCCTTACTTATCTATTTGTTTATGTAAAATAAATGTTTGTTAAAGGTTTGCATTCATTTTTGCCCTTCATTTTGGTCCTTCGCCTATCTTTCTTATCTTCTCCATGATCATCCAGCCCCAAACAACTGTATTTGAGCATCCATCCATGTTGCAACCCGATATTCCTACCCACCCTCCCTCACCCCTACATCTACTTCTGTCTTGCGTCATTAGACCGAATTTGAAGATTTTAGTGTGCAGGTGAAATGTGTGAAACGTTGATATTTAGAACTGACTTAGCTTCAAAGGTGGGGAGGGATGTGTTTTGGGGCAGACGATAAGAAGGGAGCAAAAACGTGTCTACAAATAGGCAGAAAGTAATAAAATGGGCAAAATATCACTAAATTGCCAAACTGTGAGTCATTGTTTGTTTACTTCCATACTCTACAACATGTTCGCTGTTCACTGACAGTTGTTTTTCACCCTCTAGTACATTCACCAAAAAAACTGGGTTTGAGTTATCGAGGTTCCACTGTACAACTACTGTCTATAACATTCAACTCTTATGTTTTAAAATGATTAGCCTTCTTCAATGGTGAATTTACCGAGTGAACTATAATCTGTAATGTTTGTTACAGTCCTGCCCACTCACCGTGTCCTGGCCGGGCCGCCAGCCTGCGGGGCAGACCTCGCCGTGCAGGTCCGTGTACTGGAAGGCCTGCACCAGTCTGAGTGTCTCGTCCACGCTGCGGCCGACAGGCAGGTCATTCATCGTGATCTGCCGGAGAATGCCCTTGGTGTCTATTATAAACAGCCCTCTGCAACAAACAGTAGAAAGGAACCCATGCAGAAGTTTTCAATGATAGAAAACAGCCTAACTGGTAAGTAGCCAGAAGTTCCTTCGACCCAATAAGTCTTTAATTGTACCAATGGTTTGGTCTGAATGTTTTCTGAATGAAATGTTAAGAAAGGAGTTAAATCTTTTACTGAAGTAAATTTATTTATAAGTTTGTTGTGAAGAAAGCATGCAATATTGTACCCCAGGTATAGGTCCTGTGATGGCAAAAAATTAAATTATTTCAAATAACCACCAATAGCAAACTAGTAATAATTAGATTAGATTAGATTTGACAGATAAGATTAGATAGATTAATTAACAGATTATTTATTTTTTTGGTTGAAATTATATTTAATAAATAATGTCCTACATTGTTTTGAAGAACTGTAAAATTAAAAACAAACTAAAAGTGTGTATTCAGTTATAATATTTGTTCGCTTCAATTATATATTTTATATCTTAAGCTATTTTATGTGACACCATTCTTTGTTTTGTAGATATTGTACAAATGAATATATAAAGTTATTCTGAATCTGAGTATATATTTACATTAGAAATTCACTGATTACACAGGTTTGCTGCGACAGGGATATTTTTTGTCTTCTAATTTTCCTAGCACATAAAATGTAAGAAAGCAGATTTCAATCTTCATACGAAATGTTATCAATTAAATTAACATTTTTGCAAAATAATAAACTCTTGCTGGCATTAAATACTTATACACGATTCCGGAAGAAATGCGTTAACTAGTATCAGATAGCCTACTAATAATTGATTAAAAGCGTTGAAATTATGTTTAATACAAAATTACCTATATGGTTTTGGAGAATTAATTGGAATATTGGAAAAAACCTAAAAGTTTGTATTCAGTAGTAATATTTATTTACTTATATTTTATATCTTAATATATTTTATGTAGACACCATCTTTAGCTTCGCATAAATATTGTACAAAAGCACGAATAAAGTTATTCTGAATCTAAATATATATTTGCATTGGAAATTAACTGAGCATGCAGGTTTGCTGCAACAGGGGTATTATTATTAATTTTTTTTTCAATTGATCAAATCTTTCTGGCTCACAAAATGTAAGCAAGCGGTCTTCAATCTTCATACAATATTTGATCAATTAAATTGACAAAAGATGATGTTAACCAGTATTATGTTAACAAAGTTGTTTTTTGTTACCTGAGTGTGTGTCCCAAGTCCTCCAGATAGACCCCGTAGTCCTTGCTAATCCTGTGCGTGAGGTCCGACAAGAGCGGTATCTTGAGGGGCCCCAGGCCGCCCTCTTTGCGAGCTGTGTTCATCCACGCCAGGTGAGTGAAGTGGGAGTCTACAGAGCAGCCAACTACCTCCGCGTTGAGCTTGCGGAACTCATCGATCCGATCATTAAAGGCTAGGATTTCCGTTGGACAGACAAATGTGCTATAAAAAATAACCTAAAATAGTATTTAATATGAACAACATTTCCCCACAGACATTCTGCATGAACACAGTCGCTATGCAGACCCCCAAGAATAAAACAGTTCTACATGACGATAATCACATTGATTACCCCATAGATCCCGTTATTAGTGGTAATAATCCCTCATAGTTAGTGATCATATAACATGAAGATTTTGTGTAAATGAAGATTTGACATTTTTTATAGTGTCACTCTGAGGGTCATGGGCTGCCCTCAAAATGTTTTCTTGCATAAGAACAATTTTCACCTTGGGGTCAATCCATTCTAAACGCTCCAAAAAATAATAACGTGGTTGTTTGACCGACTCCAACAAAATTCAAATGTTGCATGTTGATTTTGTCATCAATGGAGAGCTGAAAATAAATTGCATTTGATTTTTAGCAAATTTCCCCAATAGGGAAGAAGCTATTACCGTAGGTAGCATGGTAAGACTTAAGCCCGAGACCATGATAAATTTTTGTTTTGAGATACCCAGATGCCAAAAACACTATTCGTTCAAATTTATATATATATATATATATATATATATGTGTCCGTTACCTCGATAACTTTTGGAAGAAACGCCCGATTTTTATGAAATTTGGCACAAATGTGGAGAGTAACATTTATGACTAAGTTTGAAAACCAGATCAATCGGATTATGGTATACACCTGTGTAGTGGGCCAATTAGGTATTTGAATTTTAATTTTTATATAGCTTTGCAGTTAGCTTGGCAACGTGGTTAGGAAGTCTAATAATAGATGAAATCCAACATTTCAAATCACAAATATATATTTAGCAAATCTCAAAACAATGAAATCCTTTGGGCTCGGAACATATATTACAAGTGGTTTTATCAACTCAATTGATTATGTTCTAATCAGAGTATGCTACCTTACTGACTTTCTGCGGGCGTATGGCACTGGCATCTAATTACTCAAACTCGTTTTATCACGAGTAGTAATTTACTTTAGTGCCGCCCCTTCTATACTAATAACTGTAATTTCGAACTTCTATTAGCTAATTTACAGGTACACCAACCGAACGAAATGAAATCTCTCTGGACTTAACCTAAGGTAATTTATCATATACATATATATATATATATATTATAAATACAAATCGGTACAAATTCTCCCTTACTTGGGGTAAAAAATATATATATTTCGTGTAAACTATACATTCAAAGTTTTAAACTTCCTTTGTTTCTTTATATCAATTAAATAGTGCTGTACGTGATTTTAAAAGATAATTACTTCCTTACAAATGAATAAAATAACATTTAGTAGTTATATAAATCAAAATAAACTAAAATTAATCTCCGTCCATTTGAAGTTTGCACGTATCGAGTAATTCTGTCAATGACAAGTGTAGTTGATGTAGTTCGAACTTTCTTTCCAAGAGTTCACTACCAGACGGATTACCGACTTCATATATTTTATTTCATCTAAATCAATTATTTTGCGTACAATAATTAAGTATTAAATAAATATTACATTTACAACTAAATAAATCCTTGATACATGCATAACTTAACTAATTCAACCGATATTATATTTACATTTCTTTTCGTTATAGAGTTTTAAGTCTGCAAAATGAACAGCAACATATGTGCATTGTTATCGGTTCCAAGCGGAAATCCCGAATTCCTACTTTCGCTTTAAGATAACTGCTGTCTCAGATTTATTCATGTTCAGTCGTTCTCGAGATTTTAACGTGTTTGCATGTCGTGTTCGTGTGTCGTGTTCAATTGTTCGTCCGTGTGTGTGTTCGTGCGTGTGCGTGTGTAATTAATGTTTAATGTGTTACAGTGTTTGCGATCGCGTGTGTTTAATAGTGTTGTGAAGTGTACTCGAGTATCCTTTTCCAAAATGATTCATTCACCATCCGTACACACTTTCAGAGGGCCCTTACATTTATTCCCAGATACATACTTATTCACTCCTTTAATTTACTTAGTCATTCACCCTTCTTTCGCTAATAAATTTGAGACAAGATTATTACTTTTTTTACATAACGAATATTTTATAACAAAAACATTTTTCCCTTTTAGTTAATAATCTTCCGCTCATTTTGCCGATATAAAAAAATCTCAAAATTGTACCTTTAAATCAAATAATTTCATATTTTAACACATTTTGAATCAAAATTGATTTAATAAAATAAATAATTTTTATTTAAATTTGGCAATTATAAAACTAAATAAACCTCTTCTTTGTTCTTCGGATAAATACTAATTAGTTAAAACCTTTTTTCATTGTTTGTGCAGTTTTAAATCAATAATATGAACCTTTTTGACGTCAGATAAATTATTTACATGCTGGGTCAAAACGCTGACATCCGTAATAAACCATAATATCTTGTAGGGTCCGCAGAATTTTGTTGCAAGTTTTTTTGAAAACTTCTTTGCCTTGTCGCTTAAGTAGTGGGTCTTGTAGAAAACAATGGAATTCTTCCTAAAGGGATGTCGTCTTTTGGCAGGCGAATATCTCTCTCGTTTCCAGTTTCTGAAAACACTCCTCTTGACGTTATTTACAGCCCGTTGAAGTTGAATTTTTTTTTCATCATTTGATAAATCGTGGGATATTAAATCATGTAGATTCCAAGTGTTTGATAGTGCATTATTAGCTTCGTGATTGAACATTAGCTGGAATGCCGTATATCCGGTCGAACTATTTTTTGCGGTATTCAAGCTCATTTGGACTGTGTCTAAGTCCTGGTCCCAATTTGTTTGATTATCGTGATAAAAACATCTCTATAGTGTCGACATATCGCAGATTAGTCCTTTCGCTTTTATTTCCTGAGGCACGGTAAATAGGAATTGTTCGGCCTTGTATACAATTTCTAAATAGATAAGCTTGAAATTCATTCGAAGTAAAACATTTCGCATTATCTGATACAATAATCCGGGGTATAGAGAAGTTTGAAAATGTAAGCTTTAATTTATTTATTATTTGTTTCGAAGTGGCTTCTCTCAATGCGTGTAACCATATATAACGGCTAAATCCATCTACCATAACCAAAATATATTTATTGCCGGTTTTTGATAACGGCAACGGACCAAATAGATCGATAAATATGGTATTCATGCTTTTTTCGATCGGAATAGAAATTAATTTACCCTCATATTTCCGCTGAGCAGATTTGGACATAGCGCAAGTTTGACATTCTTTAACCTTTTCTTTTATCTTGCGTTCCAGGTCGGGATGAAAAAAATATTCATTTATTTTGGCAATAGTGCAAGCAATACCTAAGTGGCCGCCAATTAAACTGTTATGATAGAATGTGAATACAAGATTTATCAGCAGTGATGGCAAATAAATTCTGGCTTTTCCTTGTTGCTTTTTATACATTAGAATTTCGTTCTTTAGATAAAAACATTCTTGGTTGCTCTTGGTTTTTATGCTCTCAATTATTTCAATACATTCTTTATCTTGTTTCTGATGCTTTTTAATATCGTCCATGGCCATTGGAATTTCTGAGATCACATTATACAAATATTTGGTATTTCTTTCGTCCAATCTAAGTTTACTATTTACATTTTTTACATTTTCCTGTTGGGATTTTATCAGATTAATTTTAATCTCCTTTATTTCCCGATTTAAATCCTCGGATTCCGCCTTATCCTGATCGTCAATTGGCTCCTGGTCATATAATCTGGATAGGGCGTCTGCAACCAAATTTTCGGATCTTTTTTGTGAATTACATTGAATGGTAGATTTAATAACTGTTCAACCCACTTCGCAAGACGGCCAAGTTTTCTCCCAGAATGTAATATAAAATAAAGACTTTTGTTGTCTGTTACTAATATAAATGGCTGAACTTCCAAGAACTGATGCCATTTTTCTATAGCTAAAATTGCGCTATATGCCTCTTTTTCATAAATACTATACTTTAATTCCGCATCTGTGAATTTTTTTGAGTAGAAGGCTATTGGCATTAAATCACCCTTATCGTTGTATTGCAATAAAGTTGACCCACAGCCATATTGGGATGCGTCACATTCAACGACAAAAGGTTTCTTAAAGTCTGCCAGTTGTAATACTGGCGGATATCCTATCTTAGCCTTTAGAGTGTCGAAGGCTGCCTGGCAATCGGGTGTCCACTTAAATTTAGCCCCTCTTTTCTTCAAGGCGTGAAGAGGTCTACAGATGTCGGCATAGTTAGGGATATATTTAGACCAATAACCGCACATACCAGTAAATTGCCTAACTTGCTTAACGTTTTTCGGCTCCGGGAATTTCATCACACTTACGGTTCTTTCAGGGTCTATGGTAATACTATTATTCTTTATTAGGTGTCCTAAGAAACTTATTTCCTTACAGAAAAATTTTGCTTTTTGGACATTTACGGTCAATCTATTTTTGGCTAGCCGGTGAATGACTTCCTTAACATATTCTATGTGCGATTTCTTATCAGGGCTGTATATAACGATGTCGTCGCAGAAATTTATAACAAACTTGAATTTTATGTAGCGGAAAATTTTGTCCAAGTAGCTCGACAATACAGAGCTGCCAACTTGTAGTCCAAAGCAGACTCTCTTCATCCGGTATTTTCCAAATATTGTGCTGAATGACGTCATGTCCCTAGATTCAGGTGCTAATTTACATTGTAGGAAGGCTTTATTTAAATCTATGATAGAGTAATAGGAGGCTCCTTGGAGATGTTGATGCATGTTTTGCAGGTCAACAATAGGGTAGTCCATCTTCACAATTTTCTTATTTAACTCTGAATAGTTAACGACTAAGCGGTCCTTGTTGGTGAGAAACGCAGGGCTGCTATAACGACTTGTGGACGGCTCGATGATGTCCTGTTCCAGCCACTCGTCGATAATCTTCTTCATTTTGGTTACAGCTGGAGGGCTCAAGTAATAAGGTCGAATGCAGACTGGAGTAGGGTCGTTTAGTTCCAACTTAACTTCCAAATCGAGAGCTTCCCCTATTCTATCAGTAAATACACCAGGGTATTGTTTTACGAGCTTTTCAATTTCTTCAGACATTTCAGGGCTATCAGTTTTTATATCTTTTATCACTGAAATTTGCTTGCTGTAGTCCCCACGTAATTTTATCTTATTTTCCGGCTTGAATTTAAAATGACAAGTTTAATGGGTGAAATCAATAGTAAAACCCTTTTTGTGAAGGAAAGGTATTCCTAGAATCATATCATAACATCTCTCCTTTATGACTCAGAAATTTTCAGTCCATAAGTATGCGTCAACTTTTATATTTAATTTACATTCACATAAAATTTCAATTTCCCCTTCATTTGCCGCCTTAATTATACCTTCCCATTTTCTGGTCCATTTAACTACTTTTAGTTCCTTTAGTCTCTCATATAGATGGTCTCATATAGACTAATAAAATTTTGACAGGCTCCAGTATCGATCAGTGAGTTTACCTTTATCTTATCATGTAATTTTACTTCTATACAAGGTAAAGTTTCAGTATTTTCCCTTTGATTTTCATAAGGTTAGGCGTGTTTATCTTATTCCATTGTCTCGTTATTTTCCTATACTCCTTTTTAAATTCAGGACTATGATTTGTTTCTTATTGACACTTAATGTTTTTTCTTGATAGGTTAGGTTGAGTTGGAGTAGTTTTTTCAGTTTTCCCGGGAGCATGAGGGTGATATTTAGAGTGGCTCGAAACTCCCGTGTTTACCAGTTTTTTTGAGGTCTATAACAGTTTCGGGCTACATGTCCGGGTTTATTGCAGTTATAGCAACGTTTTTCATAGCAATTTTGATTTCTGTTTGTTGTGTGGTTTTGTGTGTTTTTTCTGACATAGGTTAGGTTAGGTTCTGTTGTTTTAGTTTGGTTTGATCCGTGTGCTGTTGAAAACATTGTTGTTCTTAAATAGTCATTATAAAGAACATTGTTTACATTTATACATAGCTGCTCTAGGTCTTGAAAGGTAGAGGGGTTATTTTCGAAAATGAGTTTGTTGCGGATTTCTGGATTTAAGCCATTTTTTATGAAGGTCACCAATTCTTTTTCAGTTAATGGAGTTTTCAGAATTTTATCGTGCATTCTTATCTCACTAATGTAAATCGATAGGGGTTCTTCAGGTTTTTGTGGGCGATATACTAGGTCTTGTTTAAGTTTTTCTCTCAATGTTATCGGTATAAATGTGTTCAGGATTTCAGTGTGCAATTCTTCCAGGGATCTAGATGTTTTCTTAAAGTCAAGAATTTTGTTTATTAATGGAGGGGTTGCGTATCCAGGCAAAATTTGATATATTTCATCTGGTGTCAGGTTAGTCTCATGCTGAATTTTAATAAAGTTTCCTAGGAATTTCAAGAGTGGGTTTATTTCTAATCCACTGCAGGTAGGAAACTTTTCAAGGCATTTTTCTATGGGATTTTGCAATTTGTTAAAAATAGTAAGCTTTGAGGTGTCAGGCAATTGCATTTGCATCTGTCTAGCTGTTGAAGTAGGAAGATAAGTTTTCTGAAGCTCGGTTACTGGATTTAGGGGAACTGGCATATGAGTTTCTGGATCAAGGATTTTGCTAGGCGTAGACGTATGTAGGGTTTTCTCTTGTAGTCTCTGTTCTGTTAGGAGATTTTCCTCGTCCTCTTGGATTAGCGATTTGTTTAACTTTTCTTCAAATTTGTTTAATTCATCGGGTGATATTCCTGTCTTAATTTCTTCATATCCGGTAGCAAGAGTATCTACTAGCTCCTTAATTACCTTTACATTTTCCTCGTAAGTTTGAGTAAGTTCACATTTGCATAAATTGTCTAGTCTTAACTGTAAATGACTGAATTTTGCATTTATCTTAGCTATAAGTAAAGGGGTTGGGTTTTCTTTACAGTTGTCGATTTGAACTTGTAAAACATCGACTTTGTCCTGTAATAATTCAAGTTCAGATTTTAGTCTGATTTTCCCCGATAGGTATTTCACCTGAGGAGTTACATTTATACAGGACCTAAGTTGTTTTCCTAAAGCTTCGACATTTGAATCTGTGATTTCCAGATTTCTGTTTAGTAGTTCGTATGTTAGTTCTTCTTTATTTAAATAATTTATATTGAACTTAGTCATTTTGGATAGCTGTTACTAACTGGTAGGAAATTTTAATTTCACATACAATTTGGTTTAGTCACCATATAATAAAATTAGGTTATTTCCAAGTATTTTTAATTTCAGCTAATTGAATCGTATTTAACTTCACATAACCACTTAATGTTGCCATAGGCTATTTGATGTTGGTGATAGCCTAGATTTATAAATGGCTACAGTTGGTTAAAACTTTTGATGTGCTATACTGATGTTTGCTATATTAGCAGAGTGGCGCAAATATTCTATACACCTGTGTAGTTGGCCAATTAGGTATATGAATTTTAATATAGCTTTGCAGTTAGCTTGCAACGTGGTTAGGAAGTCTAATAATAGATAAAATCCAACATTTCAAATTACAAATATATATTTAGCAAATCTCAAAATAATGAAATCCTTTGGGCTCGGAACATATATTACAAGTGGTTTTATCAACTCAATTAATTATGTTCTAATCAGAGTATGCTACCTTACTGACTTTCTGCGGGCGTATGGCACTGGCATCTAATTACTCAAACTAGTTTTTTTCACGAGTAGTAATTTACTTTAGTGCCGCCCCTTCTATACTAATAACTGTCGTTTCGAACTTCTATTAGCTAATTTACAGGTACACCAACCGAACAAAATGAAATCTCTCTGGACTTAACCTAAGGTAATTTATCATATACATATATATATATATATATATTTTATAAATACAAATCGGTACAATGAGAAAGGGGTTTTATAGGGGTTTAAGATTTTCCAAAAATCAGTTTTTTAAACTTTTTACCCTAAATTTAAAAAAAACACTCAATTTTGGTTATGGCCATTTTATAGAGCTTAAAAGTCAAATAATTTAGTACAGTTATTTAGTACAGTTAATCGATTATCCGGGACCAGGTTAATCGGGTTGCAATTTAACCGGGGTCACAATAGGTTTATTTTTATTTATCCCCGTCTAAACATAAACAGAGCAATAATAACAATTTATTTTGCTAAATTATCTCCAGAATCGTATTTACTTTGTTTATCAGAATAAATATTATACAAAAAATTTAGTAAACACAACATAATCTGAGAGTCCATCATTTCGCTAATGAGCTGTGGGCGCGTGATGGGAGCGATGACCTTGACACTGCACGGACGGTCGGATGCGGACGCCTAAAAATAGAAACATCTCAAAACAATTACCCTTCCCGCCGCTGTTCACCCTCAGCGACAGACGGACGGTCGGACGCAGACGTCTAAAAATAGAAACATCTCCAATCACCCTTCCCGCCATTGTTCACCCTCATTGGGTTTTACCCCCAGTGCGGAATTGATTAGCATACTGTTCAGTATAGTTTAGAGAGTTCGGTGTTTAGAGATTTTTAACCTGTTAAATATCATTCGGCCTTTTGGATAGTATTTACTGCTATCAAGCATTGCTACTATTAACTATTATTATCTTGATTGTTTGTAGATGTTATCACAATTTAAAGATTTTCAGAAGTATTTAATTTACATAAATATATCTTAAATGGCATTAAAACACAATATTTTAGTATACAAATTTTGATAAACCTTTATTTTATTCGTAATATTCAATTTATTGAATCCTTTGTTTTAACCCTGGTTTTGGGTTATCCGTGACTCTCGAACCGGTCATTACCCCGGATGATCGGGAGTTGACTGTATTTTGAATCATTAAGCTA
This sequence comes from Allygus modestus, assembly GCA_963675035.1. Lineage (NCBI taxonomy): Eukaryota > Metazoa > Arthropoda > Insecta > Hemiptera > Cicadellidae > Allygus > Allygus modestus. The sequence continues at coordinate 244,628,860 of OY776111.1, read as the reverse complement.
GGTTAAGTGGTTGTGGAGAAATGTCTAAAATGCGTCCATGAAATTTCCTATGTTAATCTTATGGAAATAAGGTTTTTAGATTTTCCTCAGATAATTTTACTAAAATCTTCACATTTATAAGTTTAGCTCTACAAAACAATCATTTTGGTGTTTTAATTGTTGTTTTACGTCTAACCGTTGCAGAGATATTCAAAGTACACAGTATGTTGCCCAATGTTATCCTTTTGGCAAAAGAATAAAATTTGATATCTCGATTATTTATGAATGTAAATTGATCAAACTTGGTATGTGGCTTCAACTAGTTGTGGTATATTGATATTTGCACACAACAAATTGTTTTTGTTGATTTTCTTGGTAGCAGCAAACCTGCATACTCGACCCCTATGTTTTTCATATGGAGAATAAGTAAAGTTTTATCTCTCCCTTAGTTATGAACCTAAATTAATAAAACTTGGTATGTAGCTTCACCTGGTTGAGTTATCAATATATAAAGCATCATTTACCCAGAAACTTTTGAGAAAACCATAAGTCTGACACCCATCAATCCTGCACTTAAATTAAAGGTCTCGGTGAGTAAATTGGAGGAAAATTATTAGTTTTCCCTAAGGGCACAAATGTAAACAAAACGGATGAGTACAACACACTTAAAGATATTTAATTTCCAACAGCCAATGTATTTCCAATGTATTTTGTGAACCTTGGTAAGTGGCTCTAGTTAGTAGTGAGACATATATGCATTGGAAATTCGCTGAGTACACAGATTTGCTGCGACGGGGGTGTTATCTTATCTTGAAAATGTGGTGGCCATTTTTCTTTTGCTGCAACTGCAGTTTTTAGCATTTGCAAGAGTTTATGTAAATCACAATATTTTCAGAACAGGAAAAGCTAGAAGGTTGGAAGTGGTGTCATTATTATATACACATTCTAATATATATTTAAATACCATATTTTCATACTTAGTGTTTAAATAGTTTTTTTAGGGCGAATTATTACTGTCGTAATTAAATAAATTTTTCTTTTTAGAATATTTTTACTGAGAAAGTGGTACTGCCAAAGCCTAATATTTTATTCATTAGAACATTTAAAAGGGTAGTTTCAACAATGAAATTTTTTAGTCTGAGGTTTTTTCCTTTTCCAGTTATATATTGCTTAAAAATTTGAAAATAATTAAATCTTACTGAATTTTGAGTTTTAATATCTCAGTTTGGGGCCAGTTAAAAATATAAAATGTATGCTAAATAAAGTCCATAGTGAAACTCTAGTATGAATTTCATCTTTTGGATTTGAATACAACATGAGCTACCGATTTTTGAAACTCTGTGAAAAACAGCGTCATATAAGTTAACGTACCATTGTAATGTTTGATGTAAAAATGATTTTTTCATAAGCTTAAACTGTGTTAAAAGAATCTAAATCCAAACTAAAAAGTGAAATTTATTTAATCGCGTTAGTTATAGTTCACCCTCAAAAAACTACTATTATTAAAATACGGTATCTTATATCTATCTATAAAAGGCAAAGCCCTGGCTGACTGACTGATCACTAATTTTCCACCTTCCCATGTAGGTAGAGAGCTGAAATTTTGTACACTGATTCTTTAGGCATAAAATAAGAAAACTAAATGGTTTTCATCCTGATCTGACTTTAGGGCTCCGCCAGAGACCACGTCAAAGTTCCCATGTTTTCCTTATGGACATTCAATTTTGTTTGAGCTGATGAAAATACAAACAGCTGATCTTGATTCATAGTAGTTCCACGGGCTAACCACAGAATGCAGCACAAACAACTGTAATAGTTATTATAAATCATTTGCGGGGTGAAGCCTGTGGCTATCAGCTAGTTGAACTATATATTAAAATGTGCACACCACCAAGCCTTTACTGTTATGAAAATATAGTGATTAAATGAACTCTTGCAAATGCTAAAAACTACACAGAAAAAAAATGGACGCCACAATTTTATGAGATTAAACAAAATTATTATTTTTCAGTTCTCCAAAGATGACAAAACCAACATGCAAATTTTGAATTTGTTTGGAGTCAGATGAGCAATTTGTGTTGAACCTCTCTACATTATGGAGTATGGTAAAACAACGTTTACACAAAACTACCAAACTCAGGGTTATATATTAGTCTCTGTTTTTTTTTTGTTTTTTTTACTCATAAAACTCTTATTATTGAGCCTTATACTTTATGCATATGCTGCTTCAAAAACTTTAAAAGCAAATTCAAACCAAGATGTAAATTTGGTTTTTGAAAATCCACATACAGAATTTTAAAAATAGTTTTCAGGTAAATGGTAAACGGATATCTGTGAGTCATTGGCAGAGTAGTCAAGGCGACGGACTCCAGAACAATGGCAGCGTCCCTGTCGTGGGTTCGAATCCCAGTCCTGACATGTAAATTTTATCACTTATTCATTTTCCTAACTACAATCCTACATTTTAGGAATGTTGCCCCTGAACTTTAATGACTATTATATGGTTTTCAATTACCTCCCGTCGGCAGTTCAATCCGCAGTCAAAACACTACAACCTGGTTTCAGCATTTAGTTACGCCATGATCATGTGGGTGTCAATCTTTAAACTTGCATTTTTATTTCAGTTGAGACGACGTCGTTAAAAGTTCTAAAACAACACAAAAACGTAAAACACAGGTCACACACGAAAACATTACTACATTTTCAAACACACGGACGGGATCCCTATCTTACTTCACTGTCGCGGCTACCAGCATGAGGACACTGTCCTTGACGGTGCAGTGTCTTTTATAATATCTGGAGCTGAATGATCCCATTGCATTATATTTGATGGTATAATTTACTATCATTGTAAAATTATGGCTTACCAAACTGTGTCATTTATCTTCATATGCAAAACACTATTTCATTTTATTTAACATTTTATTTGTACAAAATAATAGTATAATACTAAAATACAAAAACCTCTTGAACACACAACATTTATTTAATCTACCACCATACTAACTTGTAAAATAAAACATATGATAAACATTATATAAATTATTCTGGTGGTACAGTAGTTATGTAAACTTAATGTCCCTTCTCGATTTTTAATTTAACGACATAAAAATAAAAATTGCAAGTATGAAACTCAAACTCAAAAAGCTAAATCTATAGAATACTTAGGTCTTTACTCATTCGTTCAAAATTCTCTCTTGGCAAACTCTTTGTGAAGATGTCTGTTAAATTGCTTTTCGAATCAACATATTTTATTTTCACTTGTCTACTTATTATCAAATTCTTTATAAAATGGTATCGTGTGTCAATATGCTTTGTTCCCTTGCTGTTTTCAAAAGATTGTGTCAGATCTATGGTTCCTTTATTATCTACATATAAGATACTTGTCATATCTTTGTTGAGATCTTTACAAAGTCCTTTCATGTTGATCAAATCGCACATACTTGCTGCTGCTGCAACATATTCCGCTTCTGCTGTCGATAGTGAAACACATGATGTTTTCTTGAAAACCAAGCTCGCAGGACTATCTTAAGACTGGTCTTTACCAGTTTTGAGGCTGACATTGGGTACAGCAAATGAAGTTGTCATTACATATGGTAAGTCTTTTGGCTGTCCATTATGACAAACTTCCCTTTCACCTTTGGTCCTTCCATTTGCAGCAGCTAGGGACAGAATCTCCGGGTTTGGTCCCCACCTGCCAACCTGAGAATGAATGGTCCCTGGCTGTTGTACATAGATACCCTGTCAGTTGAGTTGACCAGTTGGAGGGCAGAATGAGGGTCCCCTGTTTGAGAGCCTCAACCCAGCTGTCAAAGGGGCATGGGAATTGGCCCTCTGAAGGGTCGATTTGGCTGCCGTCCCTTCCCACCCTTTACTTTCCTGCTATATCCTATCTTTCCGGTAACCTGCGCAATATTCCCGCTTGTGGAAGATGTGACTAGCAGCTATGCTGGGGTTTCCTAATCCGCAACAATGATGATGATGATGATGTTTTCTTGAAAACCATGATATTGTTGTTCCACAGTACAGACTTACTGAGATACTGATACTTTTCCTGTCAAGTTGACATGAAGCCCCAGCTGCATCAGAATAGTTCTCTACATATTCTGATTTATTCTACATATCAAGTTGTTATTATTTCTTTTGTATGTAAGTCCCATTTCTTGTGTTGATTTTAAATATCTTAATACCCTCTTTGCTTCTTTCCCAGCAGTCTTTTTTGGTTTGTCTAAGAACTTAGTTTGTAAGTAACTTGTGGCATAAGATATATCTGGTCTTTAAGTAGTACTAACAGACATCAAACTTCCAATTATTTCTCTATAAGGTACATCAGTATTTTATTCATCCAAGTTTACTTGAAATCCTTTAGTCATAGGTCAAACAGAGGCCATTTATTGGTTCACAGTAGAATATCGTATCATTGTTACAATTGGCAATTTTTACACCATTATTTTCAAAAATTACTTTTAAATTTTTCCTTGTTAATTTTTTTAGAGAAAATATATTTAGCAAAATTTCCGGTACGATTAAAGCTTCAACATTTACTACTTTGCCCTCACAATTTATGGTTAGAATACCTTTCTTTTCTGCTTGCAATACATCCCCATTTGCTATTTTAATATTAACTTTTCTTTATAGTTTTTCTATATAATGCATCGATTTTTCAAACTGTAGTTTTACTAGATTTTCTGTTGCACCAGAATATATTATAAAGTTTACAGAGCTACAACTACTATCTTCACTACAATTGTACATAATCTGCTCAGTATGTAAAGCATTAAATTATAATCATCACAGTTTTGGGTTACATGAGGCTGATGTGAATTGTGGTTATTGTTATATTTACTACTTATAAAACGATCTCGTCGATAACCTCGACCGTTTCTACGATGGTTAGATGTTTGTAAACGACATTCTGAAGCAACATGTCCTTTTTTGTACCATTTAAAACATTCTATCTGTTTTTTAGGTGCACTAAATGCAGCTTCTGGAACAGAACTACTATTACTATTATTGTCTTGTTTGATTTCAGTATCAAGCAAACATGATTTTACAAAATCTAATGTTATATCTTTATCGACACTCATAGTTTCTATAGTTACAACAACATTACTGTAGCATTCAGGCATAGTAAATAAAATATAACATACTTTAACACTTTTTTACATTTTTGAACCGGAAGACTCAAGTTGATTAATTAGTGTATAAAATTTTAGAAAATGATCTTGCACCCTATCATTACGCTTACATTTTAGATTCAACAACTGTTTCCTTAGGTATAGCTTATTTAAAGTGCTTTTCCGCTCAAAAACATTTTCTAGACATCTGATAATTTCTTTTGCCATTTTTCCATTTTTTACATACTCAAGGTACTTATCAGATAAACACTGAACAATAAAAGAACTAGCCCGCGTATCTTTTACTTTATTTTCATCTGTTATTTCAGAATCTAAAACATCAAGCTACCTACTCCCTTATCTTCAAGAACTAGCTCAAGCCTAAATTTCCAATTTGTGAAATTAGTACCTTCTTTTAATTGAGGTAAAACTGACAAATTATCATTATTTGACATATTAGGGCAAAATTATCAATTTATTAGTAAGCAGAGAAAACTGGGACAAATAACCTTTCATAATATCTGGAGCTGAATGATCCCATAGCATTATATTTGATAGTATAATTTACTATAATTATCAAATTATGGCTTACCTAACTGTATCATTTATCTCCATATGCAAAACACTCATTTCATTTTATTTGTACAAAATAATAATATATACTAAAATACACAAACCTCTTGAACACACAAAATTGATTTAATCTACCACCATAGTAACTTGTAAAATAAAACATATGATAAACATTAGGCCTATATAAATTATTCTGGTGGCCAGGGCCGTTGCGGATCCAAGTTGGTGACCTTTTTGGTACAGTAGTTATGTAAACTTAACAGTATTCGTAACAGTGTCCTCATGCCGGTAGCCGCGACAGTGCAGTAAGATAGGGATCCAGTCCATGTGTTCGATAAATGTAGTAATGTTTTTGTGTATAACCCGTGTTTGATGTTTTTTGTGTTGTTTGAGAACTTTTAACGACGTCTTCTCGACTGAAATAAAAATGGAAGTTTAAAAATTGACACCTACATGATCATGGCGTAACTAAACGCCGAAACCAGGATGTAGTGTTTTCACTGAGGATTGAACTGCTGACGGAAGGTAATTTAAAATCATATAAATTTATCAGTACAACTCGTACTGTAATGGCTCACCCCTTGCTTTGTTGGCTACGTTCAACACACACATATATAGTCTATGTAAGACAAAGTAAGACAAAAAACTGTAAGCCTTTTTTTAAATAATAAAAAAATTACTATACTTGACAATTAATATAGTAATAGACTATTATTATAGTAGACAACAGTGGCATGTAGGGCCCACAGCCATTCTAACTTTTAGTTTAAAGGTTAAAGGAGAGATCTTAATCCCCGTGCTATTCTTGTGGGAACAATTTGTCATTATTTCTAGCTGGCTGACATGCTCTTAAAAATAAATAAATAAAAACTACTACTTTTCCTATATCCATTGGGCTAATACCTTTAATATAAGCCACTTCCCATCATCCAGCAATTTACTTTTAATTTCTCTTTCAAAATATCTTACAGAATTAGTAAAATGGATATACTCACAAGTCTAATGGGTAGAAGAAGAAAACCAAATATTTTCCACGAAAATCTGAGAGTTTTAGAGCTTTAAGCTCTCCACTTACAACGGCAGTCCCCTCCCAAGCCGGGGCTGGTTTTGAGACTAAAAAAATACATTTAGTTGCAGTAGCTCTTAAACCTTAACATATCAAGTTAAATTGGATGTAAAAAAGTAACATGGGTACCCTTCTTACTAACGCTATGTAGTGAACGAGGGCGAAGCCACGACGGGTAATGGCTAGTATTGAAATAAACCTTGAAAGGATAAATTTGTCTATTTTTATAAATCCAGTGTATGAATCCCAGAAGTCAAGTTAGTTATTTCCAACATTTTAGGAAATCACTGGAGCCGTTTTTAGCGAATTTCCTCTATAGGGGAAACAGCTACAGCTATTACTGTAGGTCTCATGGTAAGACTTAAGCCCAAGACCATGATAACTTTTTGTTTTGTGATCCCCAGATGCCAAAAACACCATTCGTTCAAATTTGTTTATGCATATATATATTTGTGTGTGTGTGTCCGTAAGCACGATAACTCTCGTAAAAAAGGTCCGATCTTAATGAAATTTGGTACAAATTATTTTAACCAGTTGAAAAACCAGACGAATCGCACCTTCCAAAAGGGGCTTTGGGGGGAGGGGTTTTGTAGTTCAAAAATTTTTTTGGGGATTTTACATGTAATTTTTATTTAAATCAAATTTTAATTCATACCATTGAATTCAGCTTAAAAAAACCATTTGGTATTTTGATCATTGCTCTACGTCAATTGGTTACTGAGATATTGCAAGTGCTAAACACAGTACATTGTCTAACGCTATTCTTATGGAGAAAAATAAAAATTGTATATCTCGCTTATTTATGAATATAAACTGACGAAACTTGGTATACGGCTTCATGTGGTTGTGGTTTGTTGTTGTTTGCACAAAAAACAAAATTTTTACGTATGGTTCCCGAAGCAGCAAACCTAGGTACTCGATCCTCATGTTATTGGAGAATAATTAAAATATTATATATTGCTTATTTATAAATGTACATGAATGAAACTTGGTACGGTATGTGTCTTTACTTAGATGAGTTATATTGATATTTGCATAAAAACCTATTATTTTGTGTTCCTTGTCGCAGCAAACCTGCGTACTCATCCTCAATGTTATTCTTATAGGGAATAATTAAAATTGTATTCATCCCTTATTTGTGAATATATTTTTATGAAACTTGATACGCGGCTTTATGTGGTATTAAGACATTGGAAATTTGCTGAGTACGCAGCTTTGCTGCGACAGGGGTATTTCATATCAGAGAGCAAGCTAACCTTACTCATACTAGAGTATAGGATGGACAAATATTGAACTTTGGGGGCGGCCAGTACCCTTCATAACGTAACTGACGAAACACTTTATGCCCAGCTAAGTTCAGAGCCAGATTTAAGATCTTTAGACCCCTAGGCTTAACATGTGGTTCGGCCCCTTGCCACCTACCGCCCAGGTCAACTACTTTTTTTGGTAATATGGTTTTAAGTTTTTACTTTCTCCCCCTTATACATAGTATATGGAGAAAGTATTGTTTTCGTCAACATTTTCGAATTTGAGTTGTTAGTGGAAATATTTGTTTTGGTGCTCCTTGAATCCAAAAAAGTGATTTTTCCGTGATGTCTGTCAGAGCTAGAGATGACACCAGAAGACCGATTTTAATGAAATTTGGTATGTAGGTACTAATCCACAATATCTCCAGGCATTTTTTCATTTTTCATTTTTAAGGGCAATTATTTTTAAAAACCGTCCAAAAACATGAAAAATCCAAATTTTTCAAAAAACGGCTCTGATTTTAATTAAACTTTGGTGGTTTGTAGAGCTTATAGGTTTCCAACAAAATGACACCACCCGCATTTCTGTAAAAATTCAGATTCAAAAATTACAGGGCTTACAATTTCCAAAATTCATTCTTATTTCCGATCATCTAGCAGAAAATCCCTTTAATTTGCCTTTTTAATCATCAAAATCAGTCATGGAATAAGACAAACTTTTTTACTTTTCAAAAAAAAAATATATATATATATTTATATATTACGTATCACCATTAAAAGATCTCAAAAAACTAAATAATTTAGTATTTTGAATTATTATTATATGATTGCTGGTTGCGGAGAAAATTGAAATTTCCATTTTGTAGTAAACGCAGTACGTTGTCCAATGTTATTCTTATGGGGAATACAAAACTTACCATTTCTCTCTTATTTACTGATCAATTTTGTTTAAACTTGATATGCAGGTCAAATTAGCATTGACTAACAGAGGATATTCGAAATATGTTGCAAGATAACCATGGGGGGGCAATGGGGCATTTCCCCTCTTAAAACCACTGTGTATAGCAACGGATTCTGTAGTGCCTCCTAAAGAGGGATTTGGGTGGATATTTCTGAACACAACTATTTTGGAAAAATGTTCTGTACATTCATCCGTACTTTATTTTCTATATTTAGTCAAATAAAAAGTAATTTATTAATTGAAGTTGCGCTAAAAGGGAGAAAGTATGTGTCAGTTTCCTGATACCGTTTATTATGGTTTGTGTGTATGCGGGCCACCTTGTGAAATGACCCCCTATGTAAGCGCATATGTAGCCTATGCCTACATCCTGCCATGGCTACGAATCAGGGCAAATATTTCAATAGCACAATCGTCAAAATATAATCATAAATAACGGAGGAGTTATTTTAACAATATATACTCCCTAACAATATAGGATACACACCCATACCCACACACACCTGCACACACACACCCGCAGACAAACACCCGCACACACACACGCGCACACCCACACGCGCACATCCACACGCGCACGCACGCATGCACAAAACCCCCCAAAAACCCCCTTTTAGATGGTGCGATTCGTCTGATTTCGTCTGACACACACACAGACACAGACACATATGACACATATGTTTATTAATCAATTGTTCAAAGTCCAAATGTTTGATGTTTTTCGATTGCAGCAAACAGAAAGAGGAATTAAAGAATGAGTTCAAGTTATTGTGTCATAAACATTGTTGTCTGTATAAGTGCTCATGTAGTTACATAGATGTAGTAGAAAGTGTAAAGTATCTTGGATTGTATGTGGATCAATTCTTGAAATGGGAGCAGCAAGTCAATCACTTATCGAGTAAGCTAAGAACAATAAATTATGCACTGTATCATTTGAGAGATAATGTTAAGAGTCAGTATTTACAAAAAGTGTACATTTCTTGGTTTGAGAATGTTTTGAGATATGGAATCGTACATTATGGAGGAACATATTCCACTGTTCTAAAACCGGTAGTTGTGTGTCAAAGAAATGCCCTCCGTACAATATTTAATTTAAAAAGAAATGATAGAGTTTCTTACCTTTTTGCAGAGAATAAAATTCTTACGTTTGATCAGTTGCATGTTTATTGTATGATAATGTTTATTTATAAATACAAGAGTTTGTTTAGAATAAAACCTGTAAACAGAATGACACGATCTGCCCAATATACATTGATTGAAGAAGGCTTTTTTAGGAAAGAAATGAGTAAACACCAATTTTGCTGTCTTGGCCCTAAATGTTTTAATGATTTTGTAAAATATTTTGGAAATGAAATTCAGTATAAAACTCTGTCTGTAGTTAAATCTAAAGCCATGCAATATTCAATGCAGTATCATATTGAGTGAAGTTGTCAATATTTTAAAAAAATATTTTTGTTTATTTTGTTGTTGTTAATTTAGTTTTCTGCCTGAATATTTGATTACTTAATGAATCTAGTCATTTCATCTTTCACTTGCTAGCATTATAAGTTTGCATGAATTGTTATGGAAGCCTGATAATGTTGTATCTAATATAGTCTATTTCTTGTTATGAATTTGTTTTAGAGTTTAGTATTTTTGTTTTAAATTATTGAATATACGTAACATATTTATACTGGTGAATTTTGTTACCGGAGCATGATTAATGAAAGTGGTGGCCGTTGTCTGTGATTTAAAAAAATTCTGAAATTTGTCATCATCATGCATGAACTGTTCCTGAGAATTTGACGGAAGTGTAAAAGAACTGTACAGCTGTCAGTAAAGAAATAATGTATTAAAGAAAATGTATATTTTTCTGTCCCGCGCGTGTCCTATGTGACACATGGGATTTTGTAATAAGCAATAATTTTTCATGAATAAAATTGCTTGAACTTGAACTTGAACACAGACACAGACACAGACACAGACACAGACAGAGACAGAGACAGAGACAGAGACAGAGACAGAGACAGAGACAGAGACAGAGACAGAGACAGAGACAGAGACAGAGACAGAGACAGAGACAGAGACAGAGACAGAGACAGAGACAGACAGACAGACAGACAGACACACACACACACACACACACACACACACACACACACACACACACCTCCACCTGCGCACCCTCACCCACACGCACCCAGGGTAAATTGTTATCATACAGGAAATTTTGGTTGTAAGTATTGGTATGTCTGCTCAGTGATGGTTAGCTTAATTCTACGTTACTCCGCTACTAGGACATGCCTACAGTTATGAACGGAAGTGGATCCCGTAAACCCGCCTTTCCCCTGTCTTCGAGGGGGGAGTGGGGGGTGCGGCCAACTGGGACGCCGTCCAAGTAGTCTGATCTGTTATTACATTTATTTATTTAAAAGTCGAACAAGAAGCTCTGCGACCAAATATCATGTCGACTAACTAGTTCCAGGTCTTTATTCAACTAGGCCTACTGTTATTTTATTTTCTAAAATCAACCAACTGTCTTTGCGAGCAAATAACATGTCGATCAGCTGGTAAACCCCCGTTAACCCTTTCAGTGCTATGGACCGATATATCGTCTTTTGAATCTGTTATCAATAAACACTGTTACTGCTTCATAAACGATTGTACCGTTAGGCGCTCAGTCTGCAGTCTGAGTCTGACATGTGGTGAAACCAGGTAGACACAAACTGAACTACCTCGTCCAGCGCCTAGGTCTATAATACCAATTGGTCCGCTACAGCTGCTAGTCTGATCAGTGGCTGTGCAGTCTAAGGCGATACCTTCCCGGCCGGGGGTGGTGGTGGGGGGTGGGGGGGGTTGGGTTGGGATTACGGATAGGTTAGGTTAAATTTAGGTTAGGTTAGGTTTACCTTAGTATTTTGGAAGGTACAGCTTGGCGGCAACTCTGTAGAAAAAGTGGGGTCGCTCCTTAGCACTTTCTTGAACATGCAGTATGCCAAATATCCTCCAAAATGCTCAGATTTAACCCCGTACTTGGGGATTCGGTCGCGGATCTAACGCCAAACGCACTCCACAGTGTTCGTGTGCGCCCCGGTTTCCGGATCATTGAACGTCTTGCTATGGTTGACCACCAAGTGGTTGAAGTTGTACCACGAAAGTCTGTTGTAGGCCCTACGACTTCCAATGTTATTATGGTCATACCAGGGAGCACCCACTTTCTTATTACCCGCACTAGCGTACGCCGCGACCAGGAGCAAAAAGCAGTTCTAGCTAACTCTTTCAATGCCCCCTAGCATCCAGTTCCCTTTAACCCGGCGGCCACGGTTATTATACTTCCTTTTGCCAAATTTGGCTTCGTCAATTTCGACGACCATGCCTGGTCCGCCGAGTTTTTCAGACGTAGAAACTGCGTCGTCCACGTACACCTCCCTAATGAAGCTGTACCAGTCTACAATTGTACTACTGGACAGTTCAAACTGTTCTTTTAGAAAAGGCTGGCTGGGAGGGTCGTAGACGTGGTAGTAGTTGATGAGCTTCCACCAGACAGGGATCGGAAGCTTTGAATCCGTGTAAAACGAGCCCTTCCTGCAGTTCCCTTTCCAGCAGCACTCACGGCCTTTTTTTGTTCAAGACTAGTTTCTAACGGCAACAGAACTGCCATCCACTTCTTAACTTATAACTCGATTCTTACACCTAGGGCACTCAGTTATATCACTAATTATTAAATGATGGCTTAAAAATCCTAAAATTTTCTCTTCACTGTATGCTACTTCATCATAATAATTAACCAAACAATATTCACACTCCATAAGATCACTGAATAACTTACGACCTTAAAACGTTATAGACAAAAAATGGACTTATCCACTATTTTTCACCCCTAGGAGCATAACAGACTCGCCCATTGAAACTGTAGCTCATTTATTGCAAGTCTACCCTTACTCCCTTCCAACTGTTAGTCGCCAGCGAGAAATGGAATCGTCCACTTGCAGTCGCCATGGAGCATTGGAATCTTTCAGTTCACAAATGGAACATTTTTAAAGTTAGTTTTTTCCATGAAACCAATGTTTTCGACAAAAGCAAATGTGCTTATCTTGTTCAGGAGGGTCAAATTTACTAGGGCCTACTTAAGTTATAAAAAAAATACCGAAAATTTCAACGGTACCATATATTAAACGTTTACCATAAAGTTATGAACAAAATAATACATAATAGCAGCAGGAAAATAAGCATTTATCATACTATTATATATCCTATTACAGTTGATACAGTGAATTTAGTTCCTAAAAAGGATTTGAATTCAAAGTTACCTATAAAGGTTTTTAGAAACACCTGTTACTGTGACCGAAGTAATGTAGGCCTATGGACATTTCATCTAGATGACCATTTTAAGTTGAATACAGTCTTACCACCTGTTTCCGGAAAAAAATATAGGCCTACTCCATATGAATTTTTTACCCACAATGCTTCTCGCCATATTGTAACCAAACAAGGCGGAATCGACTAAGCGGGCTATTTTCATTCAAATGTTATCTAACAATTTAAGCCAATATTGATCTACTGCTGCTAGAATTTGTAATTATATAAGAAAAGTAAAGTTTAGAATGTGATCTTTCGATTGATAGGCCTATCAGTATTAACTTACCAAACTTCAAGTTTGTTTTCAATACTTTTCAGCTGTTTAATATAGGCTAGCCTAAATATGACGATTTCCGTCATAAGAGCAACGGTGAAACACCTTGAAATGATGATTATTGTCATATAGGCGCTTAGAGGGTTAAAGTTTGTTTGTTTATAAAAGCAATATTTTAGACAAAAATGTATTTCATTCAAGGATTTTGCAGGTGAAAATCTTTACTGAAATTAAGAGTAAATAGACAATGGAAAGTTGCAACCAATTTTTACCAAATCCTAAAAGTAGCCTATACGAGGAGTCCCATCTTACATTCGTATGTTTGGTTCACTCAGTAGGGCTATGTTAACCCTTTGAGTGCTAAGCTTCTGAAAGGAGTAGTTTAATCCGTGATTTTTTATTGATTTTTTAAATATATTGAACGCCTGAACAGTTAAAATTAATAAAAACGTGCTTCCGCTGGACACACACAGTAAAGGATAGGTAAAAAGTAGCAAAACACCTGATCAGATATGCAACTCACAAAGAATCCACCCATCCCGTCAGCTTGGACCCGAGCCGTCAACCGTTTGCTTAAGGTCCGCCCTCCCCTTCAACTCTGCCACAGACAGGTGAACTCTCCATGAGTTGCATATAAAAACCACCGACTGTGACAGGATTCGAACCCTCGATCCAAGTGTTACCCCCGGCAAAAACGCCTTAGACCACACAGCCACTGATCAGACTAGCAGCTGCAGTGGATCAGTTCGTATTATAGAGACTAGGCGCTGGACGAGGTAGTTCAGTTCGTGTCTACCAGGTTTCACCACATGTCAGACTCAAACTACAGACTGAGCGCCTAACGGTACAATCGCTTATGAAGCAGTAACAGTGTTTATTGATAACAGATTCTAAAGACGATATATCCATAGCACTGAAAAGGTTAATGTGGTGCCCTAGTCACTTTGAAGATGACTTGCAAGTAGAAACAGAAAATTTTAAAACATTATGAAAGGATTATTCCTTTAACACTTATTCCTAGTATAGCTTATGCCTACATTACTTTCTCCAAATTCTTCTGTGTGTAAGATAAGAAAATTATCAACTGTTTACCACCCAACAAACTATCAATAAATGTATATTGAATTAAATTATACTTACTAACTGCTTTGGTAAACTGAAGTTTGTGTTCAACGCCATTTCCTACTCCATGAGGATAAATATTTCCACCAGCATAGGAGTAACAACTTTCTTCTTCAAGACACTCGATGAAAGTTGTAAATAAAAATGCTAAACTAAAAATATTCAACATAAGATTTCGTTCCTGCATATTATTTTAGATGCCAAAAATGACGTTTGATCAAAGATGCAACTACTAACCAACTATAAATAATTGTACAATTTTTTGGTATCTGTAGATTTACTATTTAGATATTCTAGTTTGAAAAGCGAAGACAGCCGGAAACCGAAAGAAATTTCGATGAGCTAATCAACAGAACGAAGTACACTGTAGCCTACACTAAGCGCTTTTAAGAGAATACTATGCATTAGCTTCAGTAATGTAAACACAACAAACGAACAAACACGTACACAACAAAAATGACAGAGAGTGGTACCACAACAAAGGGGTATGAAGCATAAGTTTTCCCCAAATTAGATTTATAGTTAATGTCTTAAATTTCCATAATATTTCGCATATATGTTTTGTACACTAATATCTGATCATAGTAAAATTAGTAACGTTTGTGTTACATCCAAAATTAAATAATCAGTTGTTGATGAATTAATTCAATACTTTTGTTTGTTTATTCTCTTTTTTAGCGAATTTCCCCTATAGGGAAGAAGCTATTACCGTAGTCGGCATTGTAAGACCTAGGCCCGGGACCATGGTAAATTTTCGTTTTGAGGTCCCCAGACCCCAAAAACACCATTCGTTCGAAACTGTATATATATATATATTATATATATATATATATATATATATATATATATATATATATATATATATATATATACAGTTATATCTATACCTATAAAAGGCAAAGTCCTCACTGACTCACTCATCAAGAATTCTCCACCTTCCCATGTAGGTAGAGAGCTGAAATTTTGTACACTGATTCTTTAGGTCTTAAATAGGACAACTAAGCAGTTTACACGCCGGTATCTCCATAGGGCTCCGCCCCACAGACCTTCAAAGTTACCATGTTATTCTTATGGAAGAAAGATTTGTTTTGATGATATCAGATGACTAATTTAAAATATTGTAAACAGCTGTTGCTATTCTACACAAACAGTAAAACCACGGTAGAACGTTGATTTATAATTCTTTTGAACTGGAGTAAGCCAATAATGTTAAAAATGGGCGAGTGTGTCTTGCAAGCTCTACATTACCACATGTTTCTTTTTACAAACAGCTGTTATTATTCATTGGTTTGTTTATGTTTATGATCTTTATTTTGTGTTGTGGTGTGACAGGTTAAAAGCTAATTTATTGAATTTGTACGGCCAAAATGAATGACGACTCACAATCGGTATCAGGCCAGAACTTACCAAAGCCACCTCCTATATTCGTTCCCGACATAATGGACGTCAATAAGATGATGAACACCATCCAATCAGTTATCACCAAAGATGAATATTGTTACAAGTGTCTCAGCATGAATAAAATAAAATTAATACCTATCACTGTGGAGGCATATCGCAAAATTGTTCATAAGCTAACTGAAATGAAGGTGAACTTCCACACATTTCAGCTGAAGCAGGAAAGAGCATACAGAGTTGTGCTCAAAAATATGCACTACTCGACTGACATAAATGACTTAAAAGAGTCAATTGAAACTCTTGGCCACAG
Source organism: Allygus modestus (assembly GCA_963675035.1). Taxonomy (NCBI): domain Eukaryota; kingdom Metazoa; phylum Arthropoda; class Insecta; order Hemiptera; family Cicadellidae; genus Allygus; species Allygus modestus. The sequence goes on along the minus strand of OY776111.1, from coordinate 244,612,478 downwards.
AGTTCGAAACATTGTAAATGCCAGACATAACCAGACCAAGAATCCGCTTTCTATGTTTTTCATAGACCTTGAGCCTAGCAAAAATAACAAAGACATTTTCAACGTACAGTATCTTTTGAACGCTAGGATCACTTTTGAGCCCCCTCATAAGAAAAAAGAAATTGTGCAATGTAAGAAATGTCAAAACTATGGCCATACTAAAAAAAGGCATACTGTTGGCATGCTTACCGTTGTGTTAAGTGTGGTAAAAACCACGATACATCGAAATGCACGAAGCCACAAGCTGATCCGCCTAAATGTGCACTGTGTGACGGTGAACACCCTGCCAGCTACAAAGGGTGTAATGTCTACAAGGACTTAAAAAATAAATCTTTTCCTCAATTGCGGGTAAAAAACCAACCTAGCTCTTCATCTCACCTAGCCCCTCCTGAAATCGGGAAACGCAACATCTCCGCTAACTCTTCTGCTCCTCAGTCATCACTGATATCTCACTCTAGGGAACAGATGACCTACGCTCAAGCAACTGCCAAAGCTGAAGACGTCCTCACTACAGGTAATGACAGCAACAATTTAGTCAATACTATGACCTCCTTTTTCAATAAATTTGAAAAACTTATGATGCAACAAGCTCAACAAATAGGTTCGTTACTGAATCTATTAACCACTGTGGTAGCTAAATTAAAATGAGCCATTCTTTTAGAATCGGACTCTGGAATGCCAACGGCCTGGTTCAGCATAATCAGGATATTCAACTCTTTCTGTCTCAAAACAAAATAGATATTATGTTAGTATCTGAAACTCACTTCACCGACGCCAGCTATTTTAAAGTTCCATCCTACTCAGTTTACTTTACAAACCATCCATCCAACCGAGCCCACGGGGGCAGCGCAATCCTAATAAAATCAAATATTAAGCACTATGAAGCTCCAAAGTACCAATTTGACTACATTCAGAGTACGTCTATAGTTGTAGAAGATTTTATTGGCCCTCTGACTGTGTCTTCCCTTTATTGTCCACCCAGGCATAACATATCAGATAATCAATTTACTGAATTTTTTAATACTTTAGGATACAGATTTATCTCTGGAGGTGACTATAATGCTAAGAACCAATTGTGGGGTTCAAGGCTGAATAACCCAAGGGGAAGAAGACTTTTACAATCTATTGAGGACAACAACCTACAATATGTCTCATCAGGGGAGCCAACCTACTGGCCTACAGACCGTCAAAAGATCCCTGACCTGCTTGATTTTTTTATCACGAAAGGTATTTCTGACAATTACACGGAGGTTACCCAGTCCCTCGATCTATCTTCAGGCCACTCATCTGTAATTTTAACAGTAAGCTCGACAATAATCACCAAAGAAGCACCCCCCACTTTGCATAACAAACAAACCAACTGGTTACACTTTAAGGACGTTATCAACAGTAGACTTGATCCATCAATACCCTTAAAAACCAACGAAGACATGGACGACGCAGTTGAACTCTTCAACAATTTAATTCAACGATCTGCTTGGGAAGCAACCCCTACGTTGTCATCTCGACTGCAAACTACCAATGGTATTAACTATCCTGTTCAAATAATGAAACTTATAGCGGAAAAACGTAGGCTTATGAGGATCTGGCAGACTACAAGGAATCAAAATTGTAAAACTAACTTCAATAGAGCTTCCCAAAACCTGAAAAGACTCTTAAAACGTACCAAAAATGAATGGTTTGAGGAATTTACGAGTAATCTTTCTCCAACAGAAGCGACAGACTACTCTTTATGGAAGGTAACTAAGAACTTTAAGAGACCAAAATCAGCTATTCCACCTTTAGTAAAACCTGATGGTTCATGGGCAAAGAGCTCGGTTGAAAAAGCGGAATTATTTGCGTCGCACTTCTCACAAGTATTTACGCCCCATCCCAGCGCAACTGACTCTCCCGAGGTACAAGAGTATTTAGATTCTCCTAATCAACTGAATTTTCCAATTCAAAACTTCACTAAAAATGAAACTAAAAGGTGCATTATTCATGAAATTGGTTTGAATAAATCTCCAGGATATGATCTGATTACTGCAAAGATATTAAAAGAGCTCCCAGAGAAAGGTTTTCAGTTTCTTACCCTCATATTCAATGCAGTTCTCCGCCTGGAGTACTTCCCGTCTCAATGGAAGGTTTCAGAAGTTATTGTACTACCCAAGCCTGGAAAACCCCCAAACGAAGTAACTTCTTACAGACGCATCAGCCTCCTTCCAGTAGCGTCAAAAGTGTTTGAGAAACTTCTATTGAAAAGACTAGGCCCACTGTTGGATGAACACGATGTTATACCCAATCATCAATTTGGTTTTCATCAAAGACACTCTACTATTCAATAAGTGCACAGACTTTCGGACAAAATACGTCAAAGCCTGGAGAGGAAAGAGTATTGCTCTGCTGCGTTTCTTGATGTTAGCCAGGCGTTTGATAAAGTGTGGCATCCTGGCCTTCTGTATAAAATTAAACGTTCTCTCCCTCACAACTATTTTCTGTTGCTCAAATCATATCTGGCAAACAGACATTTTAGGATAAAATATCAAGGCATTTACACCAACCTATATGAAATAGAATCAGGCGTGCCACAGGGAAGCGTTCTAGGGCCACTGCTGTATCTCATATATACGTCAGACATACCAGAACATCCAAATTTATTTCTATCCACCTTTGCGGATGACACAGCACTCCTAACCTCCCATGAGGATGCGTTATTAGCTTCCCAAACCCTACAAGATGGTCTTAATAGTCTCTCCACATGGCTGAAAAAGTGGAGAATCAAAGCAAATGAAAGTAAGTCCATACACATCACGTTTACTACCAGATCAGCTAATTGCCCTCCAGTCCACTTAAATGATGTACTTTTACCTCATCATGAAGAAGTGAAGTATTTGGGCATTCATCTTGACAGACGACTCATCTGGCGAAGCCATATATGGCACAAACGACAACAACTTAATTTGAAATTCCGTCAGATGACCTGGCTTATCAACTCAAAACTTTCAATTGAAAATAAACTGTTACTATACAAGGTTGTCCTCAAACCTATTTGGACATACGGCATATCTTTATGGGGAACAGCCTCGAAATCAAACATTGACATCTTGCAGAGGTTCATGTCCAAGGCGTTAAGGGTTATCCTGAAAGCCCCATGGTATGTGTCTAATGCCATCATCCATAACGATTGCAAAATGCCATTTGTTGTAGAAGAAGTACAAGATTTAGTGAAAAATATCTTGCTAAGCTCGAAGACCACCCAAACCATCTAGCCCTTAACCTCCTGGACAACAGCCAACATGTTTATAGACTCAAAAGGCACAATATACTAGATCTGCCAAATCGGTTTTTACAGAATTGAAATACTTTTGTTTTGTTTTAATTTGTCAGGACTAATTCTGTTTGGTTACTAACTCATGTTTTCTCTCCATTTGTTTTATATATATCCTTGTCATAATATTTACTTATTGTTTTATGTAAAAGAACAGATTGTAAATAAAACTTTTGTAAAAAAAAAAAATTTGTTTATGTTTATGATCTTTATTTTGTGTTGTGGTGTAACAGGTTAAAAGCTAATTTTTGAATTTTATGATATTTTAGTTTTTAGCGAATTTTCCCTATAGGGAAGAAGCTATTACCGTAGGTGGCATGGTAAGACTTAAGCCCAAGACCATGATAACTGTTTGTTTTGAGGTCCCCAGATGCCAAAAACACCATTCGTTCAAATTTATATATATGTATATATATATATATATGTGTGTGTGTGTGTGTGTGTGTCCGTTACCGCGATAACGTTTGAAAGAAACGCCCGATTTTGATGAAATTTGGCACAAATGTGTAACATTTATGACTAAGTTCGAAAACCAGATTGATCGGACTATGGGAAGGGGGTTTTATGGGGGTTTAACATTTTTCAAAAATCAGTTTTTTGACTTTTTCCCCTACAATTTTAAAAACACTCAATTTTAGTTGTAGCCATTTTATAGAGCTTAAAAAAATAAATAATTTGGTATTTTGAATCATTAACCTAGATTAAGTGGTTGCGGAGAAAATCCAAAAAACGTGTTCATAAAATCTCCCATGTTAATCTTATGGGAAAATGGTTTTTAACTTTTCCTTAATTAATTTTACTGTAAACTTCACGTTTTCTTTTACCAATCAGTTTAGCTCTACAAAACAATCATTTTGGTGTTTAAATTGTGATTCTACATCCAACCGTTGCCGAGTAATTCAAAGTGCTAAACACAGTACGTTATCCAATGTTATCCTTATGGAGAATATTTAAAATTTTATATCTCGATTATTACTGAATGAATATTGATGAAACTTGGTATGTGGCTTCACCTAGTATACTGGTATATTGATATTTGCACAAAAATTGATTTGTTGTTGATTATCCTCTTAGCAGCAAACCTGCATCCTCATCCCTAATGTTATTCTTAAGGAGAATACGTAAAGCTTTATATCTCCCTTAATTATCAACATAAATCATTAAAACTTGGTATGTAGCTTCACCTGGATGAGTTATATTGATAATTGCAAAAAAATGTTCATCTTCCTTGTTGCAGCAAACCTGCGTTCTCAGCCCTAATGTTATTCTTATGGAGAGTAAATAAAATGCTATATATCACTTAGTTATTTATGTATTTTTATGAAACTTGGTAAGTGACTTTATGTGGTAGTAAGAAATATATTTATGCATTGGAAATTCGCTGAGTACGCAGGTTTGCTGTGACGGGGGTATTTTGTTTTTGTCATGAATACACAATTTTAGTTATATTTTTATTGGTTTATTTTATATATATATTTTTTTGAATTTTTGATATGGATACAAAATTAACACTATTTGGACAAACAGACTCACAGTAAATTCAAACGGGGCGAAGCCCACGGGTAACTGCTAGTATATATATATGTCCGTGAGCACGATAACTCTCGTAAAAATGATCCGATTTTGATGAAACTTGGTATGAACGTGTAAAGCAACATTTATGACTTTAAGTTCGAAAACCAGCCAGATCGCTCTATCCGAAGGGGTATTTTGGGCGGGTTTTGTACCCCAAAAATGGGTTTTATGAATTTTTTATATCTAATTTTTGAAATAGTCAAATTTTAGTTTTCACCATTCGTTCAGCTTAAAAAATTCACAATTTGGTTTTTCGATCATTCCTCTACGTCAATTGGTTACCGAGATATTGAAAGTGCTAAACACAGTACGTTGTCTAATGTTATTCTTAAGGAGGAAAAGAAAATTTTTATATCTCGCTTATTTATGAACGTATACTGACGAAACTTGATGCTTCATCTCGTTGTGGTCTATTGATATTTGCTAAAAAAAATATTTTTTGCCAAATTCTCCCGTAGCAGCAAACCTGCGTACTCATACCCCATGTTATTCTTATGGAGAATAATTAAATGCTCTGTCTCCCTTAATTATGAATATAAATGAATAAATACTGGTATACGACTTCACCTAGTTGAGTTATATTGATATTAGCATAAATACCCCCGTAGCAGCAAACCTGCGTACTTAGCGAATTTCCAATGCATATATATTTATCTTAATGCAACATAGAGCTACATACCAAGTTTCATCAATATACATTCATAAATAAACAATTTATGACATTTTAATTATTCTCCATAAGAATAACATGGCGGCTGAGTATGCAGGTTTGCTGAAGCAAGGAACACAAAAAAATGGGGTTTTATGCTAATATCAATATAACTCAACTAGGTGAAGTCACTTACCAAATTTCATTAATTTATTTTCATAATTAAGGGAGATAACACGTTACTTATTCTCCATAAGAATAACATGGGGCTGAGTACACAGGTTTGCTGCTACGGGAGCCTTTGTCAAAAAATTGTTTTTTTGAGGAAATATCAATGGTCCACAACCAGATAAAGCCGTATACCAAGTTTCGTCAGTATATGTTCATAAATAAGCGAGATATAAAATTTTTATTTTCCTCCATAAGAATAACATTAGACAACGTACTGTGTTTAGCACTTTCAATATCTCGGTAACCAATTGACGTAGAGAAATGATCAAAATACCAAATTGTGTGTTTTTTTAAGCTGAATCCAATGGGAAGAAATAAAATTTGACTATTTCCAAAATTATATGTAAAAAATTCAAAAAACCCATTTTTGGGGTACAAAACCCCCCCAAAATACCCCTTCGGATAAAGCGATCTGGCTGGTTTTCGAACTTAAAGTCATAAATGTTGCTTTACACGTTTATACCAAATTTCATCGAAATCGGATAAATTTTACGAGAGTTATCGTGCTCACGGACATATATATATACAGTTTCGAACGAATGGTGTTTTTGGGGTCTGGGACCTCAAAACGAAAAGTTATCATGGTCCCGGGCCTAGGTCTTACCATGCCGACTACGGTAATAGCTTCTTCCCTATAGGGGAAATTCGCTAAAACCCATTTTTTGTGTTCCTTATTGCAGCAAACCTGCGTACTCAGACCCAATGTTATTCTTATGGAGAATAATAAAATTTTATATATCGCTTATTTGTGAATATATTTTTATGAAACTTGGTAAGTTGCTTTATGTAGTATTAAGACATTTATATCACTATTGGAAATTCGCTGAGTATGCAGGTTTGCTGTTGCGGGGGTATTTACTCGTTCAATTAAAGCAACTGTAGTCTTCTGTACTCATTGAAGAAACACAGAAACAGTGGTGGCGCTGGCGGCTAGAAATTTAATTGATTCATATTGCCAACATACATAGCCAATAAGTTGGGACAATCTATGTTTTTTATTTTTAGATTTGTCCCCCAAGCAGGGCCGAATTTAGGATCTGTACGCCTCTAGGCTAAACCTGTGGTGCGGGCTTCCTTACAGTTTTCGCCCAGGTATCCTTTTTGGCGAATTTCCCCTATAGGGAAGAAGCTATTACCGTAGGTCTCATGGTAAGATTTAAGCCCAAGACCATGACACATTTTTTTTTAGGTCCCCAGATGACTAAAACACTATTTGTTCAAATTTATATATATGTATATATATATATATATATATATATATATATATATATATATATATTAGTGAATTTCCCCTATAGGGTAGAAGCTATTACCGTAGGTGGCATGGTAAGACTTAAGCCCGAGACCATGATAACTTTTCGTTTTGAGGTCCCCAGATGCCAAAAACACTATTCGTTCAAATTTATATATATATATATGTGTGTGTGTGTCCGTTACCGCGATAACTTTTGAAAGAAACGCCCGATTTTGATGAAATTTGGCACAAATGTGGAGAGTAGCATTTATGACTTTAAGTTCGAAACCCAGATCGATCGCACTATGGGAAGGGGGTTTTATGGGGGTGTACAATTTTCAAAAAATCTGCTTTTTGCACATTTGACCCCTAAATGTTAAAAACGCTCAATTTTGGTTATAGCCATTTTATAGAGATTAAAAAAACAAATAACTCAGTATTTTGAATCATTAAACTAGGTTAAGTGGTTGCGGAGAAAATCCAAAAAAAACGTGTCCCATGTTAATCTTATGGGAAAAAGGTTTTTAGATTTTTCTCAGATAGTTTTACTAAAAACTTCACTTTTCTGTTTATTAATGTTTTTAGCTCAACAAAACAAACATTTTGGTGTTTTAATCGTTCTTCTACGTCCAACCGTTGCAGAGATATTCAAAGTGCTAAACACAGTACGTTGTCCAATGTTATCCTTATGGAGAATAAATAAAATTCTATATCTCGATTATTTATGAATGTATATTGATAAAACTTGGTGATGTGGCTTCAACTAGTTGTGGTATATTGATATTAGCACAAAAAACTAGTTTTTTGTTGATAGTCCCGGTAGCAGCAAACCTGCATACTCGGCCCAATGTTATTCATATGGAGAATAAGTAAACTTGTATATCTCCCTTAATTATGAACCTACATTAAGAGAACTTGGTATGTAGCTTCACCTGGTTCAGTTGTACTGATAATTGCAAAAAACAACATATTACTTATCTTCCTCGTTGCAGCAAACCTGCGTCCTCAACCCCAATGATATTCTTATGGAGAATCAATAAAATGCTATATATCACTTATTTATGGATGTATTTTTGTGAAACTTGGTAAATAGCTCTATGTAGTAGTGAGTCATATATATATATGCATTGGAAATTTGCTGAGTACGCAGGTTTACTGCGACGGGGGTATATATATATATATATATATATATGTGTGTGTGTGTCCGTAAATGCGATAACTTGAGTAAAAAACGTCCGATTTCGATGAAATTTGGCTTAAATGTGTAAAGTGACATTTATGACTTTAAGTTCGAAAACCAGAAAAATCGGACCATGGGAAGTGGGGTTTATGGGTGTTTTAAATTTTCCAAAAATCAGTTTTTTGCATTTTTTACCCTAAAATTTTTAAACCACTTAATTTTGGTTTAGACCATGTTATAGAGCTTAAAAAAACAAATAATATGGGATTTTGAATTATTAAGCTAGATTAAGTGGTTGTGGAGAAAATCCAAAAAAACTTGCTCATAAAATCTCCTATGCTAATCTTATGGGAAAAAGGTTTTTGGCTTTTCCTACATTAATTTTAATGTAAACTTCACATTTGCTTTTACCAATCAACTCAGCTCCACAAAACAATCATTTTGGTGTTTAAATTGTGGTTCTACCTCCAACCATTGTAGAGATATTCAAAGTGCTAAATACAGTACGTTGTCCAATGTTATCCTTATGGAGAATAAATAAAATTTGATATCTCCATTATTAATGAATGTATATTGATGAAACTTTTGGCATGTGGCGTCACGTAGTACTGGTATATTGATATTTGCAAAAAAATTGATTTTTTGTTGATAATCCCCGTAGCAGCGAACCTGCGTACTCAGCCCCCATATTTATTATTCATATGGAGAATAAGTAAAATGTAATGACTCCCTTAATTATGAACATAAATTAATAAAACTTGGTATGTGACTTCACCTTGTTGAGTTATATTGATATTTGCATAAAAACCCATTTTTATAGTACCTTATTGCAGCAAACCTGCTTACTCAGCTCCCATGTTATTCTTATGGAGAATAATTAAAATGTTATATAGTGCTTACTTATGATTGAATATTGATGAAACTTGGTATGTGGCTTCACCTAGTTAAATTATATTTATATTTGCATAAAAACAATTGTTTGTGTTCCTTGTTTCAGCAAACCTATGTACTCATCACCAATGCTATTCTTATGGAGAATAATTAAAATTGTATATATCGCTTATATATGAATATATTTTTATGAAACTTGGTATGCGGCTTTATATCGTATTAAGACATATATTATGCATTGGAAATTTGCTGAGTACGCAGGTTTGCTGCGACGGGGGTATTTAGTATGCGTTTTTGTGAGGTGCGGGCCCTTAAGTACACATCTAAATATCATGTAGCATATTCTTAAATCCGGCCCTGCAAGAATGTGTTTACTTACTAACTACGAAGTCATCTCGTAGATCTCGTAGACTGTACAGCCATAATGTCAGCAATTAGTTCTATGTACAGTAGAACCTTGATAACACGACTCTCAAGGGGATCTCTAAAATAGTCTCCTTATCGAGGTGCACTTGTAATTGAGGGTCGTGCTATCAAGGTGGTTTTCACAACAAGACGTGCTATCGAGGTCCCAGACTTATTGCTATACCAAACACATTTGTTATGAAACATTTCTACATTACTGTATACTAGTGGCTTGCAGGGGCTATAGCCCCTAACATATGGTGTTTGTGTCAATGGATAATCACAGCTGATCATTAGTTCATTTTGCTTATTAATAGAAACACTGTAGTGATATTTCCATAAGAAAATCATTGGATCCTTGAAGTCCAGTGGAGCGTAGCCCACGTAATGTTTGACACTTCTGATATTTTTCCCACCGTCCTTGGCCCTCAAGCTTTAAAATGAATCGTCATAACCTAACTTAACTTCTTCCTAGCTCGAGATATTTCGTGGGGACCAATTCGCTCACGGAATTAATATAAAGAAGAAATCAGTCATAAATAAAAGATCACACCTACAAGTAAAACAAACTTCTTTATTATTGCCATATAACATGATGATGCGACTGATCTGACCCGTGATAGATTAGGAAAGGCCGGAAGAGGAAAGGGGGTAGGAAAAGGGTTTTCCTGTTGAGACCTGAGCCCAAGATGTTGTTTACTTAAAAACATCTATTCTACCCGTGGGAACTATGCGTGAGAAAGGTTGAGTCGTGCTATAAAGGTTCCGTAACGCAAAATGGCGCGCTATTGAGGTTAGAGTCGTGAAATAAAGGTTTAATTACCCAAAGAAGCGTGTTATTGAGGTGGGAGTCGTGCTATAAAGGTTCAGTTATTTGAAAAGATGCGCTATAGAGGTTTATTTATTAGTAATATGAAATTACAAAAATACGTGCTATTGAGGTATTTATTTGAAAAGGAGTCGTGTTATAGAGGTATTTATAACATTGAGTGTTATGGGAGATTCGCGGGGATTAGAAAATCAGACTCATTATCGAGGTTTTCGTCTTATCGAGGGTCGCCGTAGCGAGGTTCTACTGTATAATCTGGAGTCACTACTCTTTGTTTAAAAATCATGCCTTAGTGAAAGCCAAATTTTGCTACGTTATGATGGCAGTATTTCTGGTGGGACGGTGTTAACCTCTTCCAAGGACAGGTTTTTTTAAAAATTTCTTCAAAATTTGGTGATAATTTTTTTTAGTTCTGTGGGGTTAAAATAACTTGTACAAAATGCAACAAAAATTCTTTTTGCCGTAATTATTTTCTTTTAGCATAAAAACTTAATGTCCACAAATATGTACATAACTCATTAGTGGCATGTAAAATGTAGTAGATTTATAGATCCCCTAACGACCAACGCACACATTTGTGGACTTTAATATGACCATAAAAGTAATGCAGAAAATGATAAAACAAGCGCACGCTATAATTAATGTTATTGTTAATTTATTTTATTTTGTCCTTTCCAGGATAAGTATTTTAAATTTCTTTGCAAATGTTGTAATAATTATATTTTAGGTTTTATATTGTGTTTATTATTTGTGTACATAATCAAAATAGGGTACATAAATATAAAAAATACCACTGATTATTGCAAACAAAACCTTTATTTTATAAACTCACTTTTTTATAATAAAACACAAAGATATCCTACAATATTCTTATTTAGGATGTCATGTCCACAAAACAGACAAGTCCATTGGTTACAGTTAACTTATTTATAACTGGAATAAGGTAGGCCTACAGCATTCTTTGGTTACTGTGAGGTATGGAATGAGCGCATACATTCTGGGTATAAATGTACTTCACACTTTTCACATTTGTATCGGCTTCTTCTCTTGCAGTTTTACTCCCTGCATCTGTTTGGTGTTTCAGTTTTCAATGGAAAATGTTCTTCCCCATCAAATCTGATATCTTTTACAACTCCTGGTCGTGATTTCTTTTTCAATGGGGGGGTTGACATTGATGGTCTTCCGACCTTCTTTCTTTTGGCGTAGATTTTTATTATTGATTCTGCAATGCTTGCCTTGAATTCTGCAAAAAGGAATTTAGTCCCAGTTTTCTTTTTGAAAATGATCCATGCATTTGTCATGGCTACATTTAGGAAGTTAAAAAAAGCGTAAGTAAAACCTTTTATTTTTGGTATCATGAGGATAATGGGCTGCCATTCTGTCAGCTAAGTCAACGCCGCCCATGAACTGGTTGTAAACCTTCACACAAAATGGTCTATCCACCACAACATACTTCTTCTCCAGTTTATCCCATCTCTCAACTGTGTCCATTGGCTCTACTCCTGCATAAGAGGATACTAAACTTACAACCCCTGAGTCAACCCAGCGAATAACAGTTATATATGTTATCCTCAGATGTTGCTACACTGACTGTTCCTCTCGGTTTCTCAAGGAGTAATTTTTCACTGCCAAGTATTTCATCTGCGGATGCCAATCGATTTGATCGTAATGTGCCCACAACATAAATCTGCTGTTGCACAAGCTCCTGTATTAGAGGGATACTGGGAAACAAGTAATCCAAGAACAGCTTGAGGTTGTTTCCTCCCACACAGCACACGACGTCCCCAGGATATCCCATTTGTGTCCCACACATCCCATTGCTATCCCATGATAAACAGGACATCCCTAGGATATCCTGATATGTCCCGGGACATTTGTGGACGTCCCAGGGATGTCCACGAAATCCCGGGATAACGTGGATATCTTGGGGACATCCCACCGACATCCTCTACATCCCAGACCAATTTTAGTAATAATTAATTAAAAGTTGTATTTAGAGTTTTAGTATTCAAACCAAATTGAATAACAAGGATAATGATTAGATATGTAAAATAACACATGTATAAAGAAAGAATGAATTTACAGTTTATACATCGATGAAATATGCATAAAATTCTGACAATTTATAAGAAAAGAAAAGAAAAATTGCATACTTTTTACCGGTACACCATTAAATTAACGGCCAATCCGATCTCCCATAATCCCCTTTAGAGAAAAGAGAAAATACACCCGTCGCAGCAAACCTGCATACTCAGTGAATTTCCAATGAATATATAACATAACACTTAACAGGATTCATAAGAAATGTATTCAAAAACAAGCGATATTTAAAATATTAATTATTCTCCATAAGAATAACATTGGGGATGAGTACGCAGGTTTGCTGCAACAAGGCACGCAAAATAATGGGTTTTTATGCAAATATCAATAGAACTCATCTTAGTGAAGTCACATACCAAGTTTCATCCATATACATTCATAAATAAGCGATATAACATTTTAAGTATTTTCCGTAAGAATAACATGGGGACCAAGTACCTAGGTTTGCTGCTACATGAACCATAGGCGAACAATTTTTTTGTGTGCAAACAACAATAAACCATAACCAGATCAAGCCATTTACCAAATTTTGCCAGTTTATGTTCATAAATAAGCGAGATATACAATTTTTCTTTTTCTCCATAAGAATAACATTAGACAACGTACTGTGTTTAGCACTTTCAATATCTCGGTAACCAATTGACGTAGAGCAATGATCAAAATACCAAATTGTTTGTTTTTTAAGCTAAATTCAATGGTATAAATTAAAATTTGATTTAAATTAAAATTACATGTGAAAACCCCAAAAAACACATTTTTGGGGTACAAAACCCCCCAAAAACCCCCCTTCGGATGGTGCGATTCATCTGGTTTTCGAACTTGTTCAAATAAATGGTACTTTACACATTTGTACCAAATTTCATTAAGATCGGACCTTTTTTACGAGAGTTATCGTGCTTACGGACACATATATAAATATATATATATAAATAAATATATATATATATATATACATATATACAAATTTGAACGAATGGTGTTTTTGGCATCTGGGGACCTCAAAATGAAAAGTTATCATGGTCTCGGGCTTAAGTCTTACCATGAGACCTACGGTAATAGCTTCTTCCCTATAGGGGAAATTCGCTAAAAATCCGACGCGGTGCCTGGCGCCTGCGCAGAATCGCAGCATCCCAACCAAACTCTATGTCTCAAACGACAGACCAGATAGACGTGCGTTATAACGGTCAATCTGTATTTGGCTTGGTAAATTATGTTTCAGTTACTTTCTACTTAGGCTACCAAGTTTTAAGTTTTGCAGGTTTGAATTGGGAAAAATATATCTTCATTCAAGAGTTACTTCAGGTGTTTTGAATACTGTACTGTTTCTTGGTAAGTAACATACTTTGTTAAAACAGATTTACAGGTTAACTATAGTTAATTTTTCTTCATAATTTAATAAAGAGTTATTCCACTAGGATGGTTTGTGTATAGACAGTGCCCACCTACTGAATTACTGAATCAGTTTAGTCAGTCTCTCATACTAAGAACTACCATAACCTCAAAACTATCTAAGCCTATAAAGTGTATTGCAGAATGAAAATCTAGGCTTTCCATACTTCCATAAGGCCAATGTTACAATTAACACTAGTCTTATGGACAGCCTGGATTTACATTTATTTAATCATAAGAACACTGAAGACTTTTGAGCTTAAAGCTGTTTTCCTTACAAAATATATAATTCTTATCCATATGTGTTGTATTATATTAACTCTGATAGTAGGTAACAGCCTTTTATTTTTATTATTCACCCAAATTTGCAATTAGGCTATACCGGTACTGCACACAGTTACCTTACCCAATGCGCATAGTGACACACCAGTCGGGGAACTGGGCGCTTTTGCATACTTTGACATTAATTTCTGTACAAATAATGGTTAAATCGATTAAATTGGAATTTCCTCCTAAGAAACGAATAAGCTAAACGGGGAGCAGTTATATGTATTCGTTTGATGTTTAACTCAAAATGAAGTTTTACATACCTTTCCGTCGTCAGTCCTTTGGTTTACTAGCAGATGACTTGTTTCGGGACTGCTTTTCCATTATCAAATCTGTCGTCGATAAATTAAAATATGAACACATAGTCACAATATATACTCTAACCTAACACAAGCCAAGGACAAGTCCAAACAGCGAGATACGAACACGTGGAAGGCCACAATGTGACAAGGTACATTGGTAGGAGGTAAGTTGGTCATGTAGGCCTGGTATTGGAGGTAGTCACGTCACAGCCTTCCGCGTGTTCTTGTCCCGTCGTCTGGACTTGTCCTTGGTCGGCCAAACCAAATAAATGTTTGTTTTAATCGTAGCGTCCGTTTGTGTTGTGTTGGTATATATATTGTGACAAAGTTATGTGTTCATATTTTAATTTAGCGACGCCAGATTTAATAATGGGACAGTAGTCCCAAAACTAGTCAGTCATCTGCTAGTAAACCAGAGGATTGATTGACGATAGGGTATAAAAACCTGTTTTATTTTGAGTCAACTTCGATCCTAGAGGCAATATGAATAAATTGAAGTTTAACTATAAAAATCTTTGAGTACGATATAATGGATTTAACTTAGGTGTGCCCAGTTTCCCCACTTGCCCCTAAATAGGCCTTAGGTACGATACATAAAGTAATACCGGTAATGGTTTCTTAATGATTATTTGTTAGTGCCTAAAACTTATACAAATTTTGAAGAGAATATTGAAGAACATATTGAATTTTATCATTCGGTTAACTGAAGTGTGGTAAATCAACTCTTTATTTTAAGATACTATAATCTTGATGCTAGGTGGAAAGAAAAATCAGCTTCATCGTGTACTTTAGTTACTATTGAATTAATAAATACCCCCGTCGCAGCAAACCTGCATACTCAGCGAATTTCCAATGAATATATAACATAACACTTAACAGGATTCATAAGAAATGTATTCACAAACAAGCGATATTTAAAATATTAATTATTCTCCATAAGAATAACATTGGGGATGAGTACGCAGGTTTGCTGCAACAAGGCACACAAAATAATGGGTTTTTATGCAAATATCAATAGAACTCATCTTAGTGAAGTCACATACCAAGTTTCATCCATATACATTCATAAATAAGCGGTATATAACATTTTAAGTATTTTCCATAAGAATAACATGGGGACCAAGTACCTAGGTTTGCTGCTACAGAAACCATAGGCGAAAAATTGTTTTTTTGTGCAAAAAACAATAAACCATAACCAGATCAAGCCATATACCAAATTTTGCCAGTTTATGTTCATAAATAAGCGAGATATACAATTTTTCTTTTTCTCCATAAGAATAACATTAGACAACGTACTGTGTTTAGCACTTTCAATATCTCGGTAACCAATTGACGTAGAGCAATGATAAAAATACCAAATTGTTTGTTTTTTTAAGCTGAATTCAATGGTATAAATTAAAGTTTGATTTAAATTAAAATTATATGTGAAAACCCCAAAAAACACATTTTTGGGGTACAAAACCCCCCAAAAACCCCCCTTCGGATGGTGCGATTCATCTGGTTTTCGAACTTGTTCAAATAAATGGTACTTTACACATTTGTACCAAATTTCATTAAGATCGGACCTTTTTTATGAGAGTTATCGTGCTTACGGACATATATATATATAAATAAATATATATATATATATATATATATATATATATATATATATACACATATATACAAATTTGAACGAATGGTGTTTTTGGCATCTGGGGACCTCAAAATGAAAAGTTATCATGGTCTCGGGCTTAAGTCTTACCATGAGACCTACGGTAATAGCTTCTTCCCTATAGGGGAAATTCGCTAAAAGCGTATGACGTACGATTAGGTAAATAAATCAAATCTTTAAAAACTCAACCTAAATTTCCGTATGAACTGAAACTTACAGTGCCTGATGAGTGGATATGGTACATTAAAAGTAGGCATATGACGTAAATATGTGCTTTCAGGAAATTTTTAGGCCTAGTTTGTTTGCTAATCAATTAGGTATTTAAATTAGCATGTGTCTCTGTTTAGGACAGGGGCGGATCCAGAGGTCATGTTTGGGGGGGCTGTCACCGAAAGTTACCCCTCCCCCTTCACTGTGGATGGTCCTTGGCACCCCCAATATTGTTTTTAACTATATGAAATTATACAACGAATGAAAGTAAGTTAACATAATGTATCAATAACCTTGTACTCAAGAAAAAATCAATCTTAACTTTTTAAACAAGCTTAACAAAAATTACTTTATTTCTACTGCGCCCCGACCATAATTAAAAATTAAATATTTAGGCATTACACTTTTTTCTACGTCATCTGTAGGCGTCTTAAGAACAAGTAATATGGATTTTTTCTACTATTTACCCACACAAAATCTATTTACAAAACGTATTTGAAATCTGCAACACTGAACTATACTACGCGAAGATACAATTAGGATTAAGGCTGACAGCCAAGGTCAACCACTCGAAAAATTATAATGTCGTACCACATTTTTACAAAATAAAATACTTGGCGTATGAGCTTCTGTTTGCATGCAAATTAATCTTTATTTCTTCTTATTTCATTACATATAATTCGAGGCACTTTTTGCTTCTAGCCTAGCCACTGGATATTTATTGCCTAGTAACGGATTACGCGGTTTAAAAAAAAATCAAACCTAACCTGTACACATAACACCGCTAATAGCAAACGACGGTAGGCGGGCGAAATCAAGTAAAAAATAATCACCAAATACAATTGTAGCAACCTTTGCTGCTAAAATTTATCTCCAAGATCATGCTGAAAACACTGCATTTTCAGTCTGTCGACTGGCAAAACTGCAACAACTTCGCGATACTCGGGAATATCCATGTTTTTGTAAGACGCTTTTAGGTTAAATACATGGATCTAAGTAATGTTTTATATACTAAAGTGGATGTTTAAAATTTCACCTGTCTAATTATGTGTATTTTATTTCATTCAAAGAAACGTTTAGGTTCGTTAGTTTGAATTTTAATGTAACCTTGTAGATAGGAGCGGCAAAATTTGACTCTAGGAACCGAAAAACGGGGTTTCGTGAGGCTTTTGATGCTTACATTTTCATTCGGATTTATTCAAACTTTCAACGACCGCCCCTACCGCCCCCCCTTGGATCTGCCTCTGGTTTAGGAGCTGATCAGAAGCAGTTTGCTGAGGCCAAAGTAAAACATATTGGTTTCATGGATTGGCTCAAACACCAAATAAATCAACTTTTTATATGATGAGAAATCCAGGTAAAACTATAAAAACAATTCTGTATATTAAATAAGGTGGGTTAGAAAACTATGATTAGGTAACGTAGGCTACTTCATTCGATTATGCAAGGTCTATGATAGCCTTAACACCTATCAAAATGATCACAATTTAGTTACTTACAAAATTGCCTGAATAAGGTGTCATAAGTTAAAATCAATAATAAGGGCCTGTATATAATAACCATTTTACATTCAAAGTTAACAGGATAGGTTGATTTTTTTGTGTGTTACATGGTCAACACTGAATTTTCTATTTTTTTACTTATGTCTATTCTGTGTGTATGCCAATTTGAATATTTAAACTGAAAGAAAACAATATTTTAACTAAAATACACCATTAATCCATTTAAAAACATGATTTTTCTATTCCATTTCAAAGGTTTTAAAAATTACAGGTCAGGAACGGCACCAGTACGTCATTCTAAGCCAATGGGTTAAGAGTTAAGTCTTTATATCTATTATCTGATTGTATATTGATGAAACTTTGTATGTTGCTTGGTTGTGGTTTATTGATATTTACACAAAAAGATTTTTTATTGTCCGCGAAGCCGCAAACTTGCTTACTTAGCCCTATTGTTATTTTAATGAAGAATATGTAAAGTTTGATAGGTATTTCCCTAAATTATGAACTTAAATTAATAAAACTTGGTATATAGCTTCATATCTAGTTGAGTTTTACTGATAATTCCATAACAACACATTTCTCATCCTCCTTGACTCAGCGTTAATATGGAGGGTAAATAAAATGTTATTTATCACTTATATTTATGAAAGTATTTTCATGAAAATTGGCAAGTGGCTTTATGTGGTAGATATATAAATTGGCATTGGAAATTCGCTGATAATGCTGGTTTTCTGTGTGCGGGGTATTATTTGTTGTCCTTTTTGTCTTGATTTTATTTTTTAGAATACGTTAGGCTACTGGCTACCGCATTTATCATTTTATTTTTTCGGCATAATTAATTATAAATACAATTATTTGCTCATCATCTTCATGCACTACGGTACAAATTTGAGGATGGCCAAGGGGTCAGGTCTACTGGAAACTAGGGGTGAATAGACTCTGCAACTGATTTGCCAAAATTGAAGACCACTTATGCTTTTTGATGTTTCTTTAAGCACTTAAACTGTACCTTATAAACACATGGCTACACAAAATATTCAATGACATATTTACCAAATATAATGTTAAGGGGAGATTAAATTTGCAATATTTCTGACAATTTTCTTTTACATTTTTTAACATTAATATTCATAACATTATATTTCATTTTAGTGTGAATGATTGGTGGTTACCAGTAACTGTAATATAATCATTAACAAGGCGACTGAAATGGCAGCAGCAGAAATAAAATGATTTTTCACGCAGTGACGGGGGTATTTTATTACTAGAGAAGACATTTTTAATGTTTGGTCTTGTTTACTTCCCAGTTTATTTCTATCTTTTTTTAGCGAATTTCCTCTATAGGGAAAAAGCTATTACTGTAGGTGGCATGGTAAGACTTAACGCTGAGACCATGATCACTTTTTGTTTTGAGGTCCCCGTATGCCAAACACATAAGTTGTTTAGATTTATATATATGTGTCCGTTACCTCGATAAACTTTGAAATAAATGCCCAATTTTGATTAAATTTGGTCTAAATGTGGAGAGTAACATTAATGACTTTAGTTCGAAAACCAGATCGATCAGGCTATGGAAAGAGAGTTCAAAATAGATAAAAACCACCTAGTACTGGTATATTGATATTTGCACAAAATTTGTTTTTTGTTGATTATCCCCGTAGCAGCAAACCTGCATACTCAGCCATGTGTTATATTTATGGAGAATAAGTAAAGTTTTATATCTCCCGTAATTATGAACATGAATTATTAAAACTTGGTATGTAGCTTCACCTGATTGAGTTATATTGATAATTGCTTAAAAATACATTTCTTATATTTCTTATTGCTGCAAACCTGCGTACTCAGCCTTTATGTTATTCTTATAGAGAATAACTCAAATGCTATATATCACTTATTTATAAATGTATTTTTATGAAACTTGGTAAGTGGCTTTCTGTGGTAGTAAGAAACATATAGGGCTATATGCATTAGAAATTTGCTGTGTACGCAGGTTTGTTGCGACAGGGGTATTATTCATATGGAGAGTAAGTAAAGTTTGATATCTCCCTTAGTTATGAACTTAAATTAATAAAACTTGGTATTTAGCTTCACCTGTTTGAGTTATATTGATTATCGCAAAAAAAACACATATCTTACCTTCCTTGTTTCAGGAAATTTGCGTGATCAGCCTTAATGTTATTCTTATGGAGAATAAATAAAATGTTATGTACCACTTATTTATGAATTTATTTTTGTGAAACTTGGTAAGTGGCTCTATGTAGTAGTGAGACACATTTATATCATTGGAAATTCGCTTAGTACGCATGTTTGCTGCGACGGGGGTATTTTTGGATAAAATATTACCCAAGGCTATATGCAGTATTAGCTTAATTTTTTTTATTTAGAGGAAGTGAGGCAATGATGAAGATGAAAACAGAGAAGGAATTTAATCAACTACCAATACTTACTGTGTGTTTATACAGCCTGGTTTATATGACTTACATTTTTAATGTACTTATTTTTACTGCAATTATACTGCCATTTTGTTTGAATTCATTACTGTATTATTTAAAAAAATCCTTAATTGTTTTTATCACATCACCGAACAATTATAAATTGGAATCCATCCTTAAATTTTTTTAAATCTGTATTTATTAATTCAACTTTTGTTCTGAGAAATGTTTAGGCCTACACATGCATATATTCATTTTATTATAAACTTGTTAAAACAACTATTTTTTTTTAAGATTTGAGTAAATTTTAATAAAAAGTCCTAAGTTGTATATATTTTCAGTGTCAATCCAATTAAGTACATATAATCAGGACATTAGTGACACTTTTTAAAATAAATCATGTGATTGTAATGACAAATACCCCCGTAGCAGCAAACCTGCGTACTCAGCGAATTTCCAATGCATATATATGTATCTTAATACCACATAAAGCTACATACCAATTTTCATCAATATACATTCCTAAATAAACAATTTATGACATTTTAATTATTCTCCATAAGAATAACATGGCGGCAGAGTATGCAGGTTTGCTGAAGCAAGGAACACAAAAAAGGGGGGGTTTTATGCTAATATCAATATGACTCAACTAGGTGAAGTCACATACCAAATTTCATTAATTTATTTTCATAATTAAGGGAGATAACACGTTACTTATTCTCCATAAGAATAACTTGGGGCTGAGTACGCAGGTTTGCTGCTACGGGAGCCTTTGGCAAAAAATTGTTTTTTTGAGCAAATATCAATGGTTCACAACCAGATGAAGCCGTATACCAAGTTTCGTCAGTATATGTTCATAAATAAGCTAGATATAAAATTTTTATTTTCCTCCATAAGAATAACATTAGACAACGTACTGTGTTTAGCACTTTCAATATCTCGGTAACCAATTGACGTAGAGAAATGATCAAAATACCGAATTGTGTGTTTTTTTAAGCTGAATTCAATGGAATAAACTAAAATTTGACTATTTCCAAAATTATATGTAAAAAATTCAAAAAACCCATTTTTGGGGTACAAAACCCCCCCAAAATACCCCTTTGGATAGAGCGATCTGGCTGGTTTTCGAACTTAAAGTCATAAATGTTGCTTTACACGTTTATACCAAATTTCATCAAAATCGGATAATTTTTACGAGAGTTATCGTGCTCACGGACACACACACACATATATATATATATATATACATACAGTTTCGAACGAATGGTGTTTTTGGGGTCTGGGGACCTCAAAACGAAAAGTTATCATGGTCCCGGGCCTAGGTCTTACCATGCCGACTACGGTAATAGCTTCTTCGCTAAAATTAGCATAAAATATGACAATGGTTACCAATATAAAGTTGTAAAACATGATTTTAAAGTATTTTTGCTTTTGAACTGTGATGTGACAATTTAAAGTTTTGTATGGGTCTAAAGATGACAAAATTACTTTTGACAAAACGTGTCATCCATTAAAAAGATATCCTAGGATCACAAGGAAGATTACAGGTATTTAACGTTTATACACTAGTCAACCTGTTTAAAAAAATAACACCAATATGAAGTTGAAACTTTTTTCTATGTTCAAGCTGGGCATGGACAATTATAGTATTATTTTTATAAAAGAATAATTTAAAGTTGTCCTGTAATTTATTTTAGAACTGTCTTCCTATCAGAGTGTATGACCATATTGAAAGGTGCCCCATTATTCTATCAGTTTGAATCCCCTAACCCCTTAGATATCCCTGCCTACTCCATGATAATTCTGCAGTCATCCTTAGGAGGCGATATGGCTTCAGGGTACACACTACCTATTACTAGGAGCCTTATGGCCTCCCAAGGATGACCACAGAATTATCATGGGGAGGCAGGGATATTTGTGGGGTTATGGGATTCATACTGATAGAATAATGGGACACCTTTCAATACATGTCAAAGGCATGTCTCCAGTAAATCCTGTGGGACATCCTGGGGATGTCCTAGGGCTTCAGAGTACAATATCCCTTTGTGGACCGAGGGATGTCCCCAGTACATCCTGGGGATGTCCTAGAGCTTCAAAATACAATATCCTTTTGTGGTCCGAGGGATATCCTCAGATAATCCTGTGGGACATCCTGGGGATGTCCTATGGCTTTCATTATCATGTCCTGATTAGGTCCAAGGGACATCCCATGGTCATCCTGAAGGATGTCCCCAGGATGTCGTGGGGAGAGGACATTTTTGTGTCCTGGGGACATCCTGAGGGTATCTTGAGGATATCATGGGATGAGATAGGGATGATCCTGGGATATCCTGCATATCCCACTGTGATGTCCTTGGGATGTCCTGGGGATAACCTTGTGCTGTGTGGGCTTGTACAGAACTGCACAATCGAAGAACAGTGTCAGCAATTACACCCATTGAAGAAGGAGGACCACTGTGGGTTTTCCCCTGGTACATTTCAAACTTATGAACGTACCCGTCAGAAAAAGCCAACACCCAAGCTTTAAACCCCAATTTTGTTGGTTTTGATTTCAGGTACTGCTTGGCCCTATTCCTTCCTTTGAAAGGGATGATCATCTCATCCACAGCTAAGAATTCAGATGGTGACGCTACACTTTGAAATACATGATTGAGTTTATCGAGAATCGGTCTCACTTTGATAAAAATATCTCGGTTGTCAAGTGGAATGCTGTTGTTGTCGTCCAATGTTATCCTTATGGAGAATAAATAAAATTCTATATCTCGATTATTTATGAATGTATATTGATGAAACTTGGTACATGTGGCTTCAACTAGTTGTGGTATATTGATATTAGCACAAAAAACATGTTTTTTATTGATAGTCCCCGTAGCAGCAAACCTGCATACTCGGCCCCCATGTTAATTATTCATATGGAGAATAAGTAAAGTTGTATATCTCCCTTAATTATGAACCTATACATTAAGAGAACTTGGTATGTAGCTTCACCTGGTTCAGTTGTATTGATAATTGCCAAAAAAACACATTACTTATCTTCCTCGTTGCAGCAAACCTGCATCCTCAACCCTAATGTCATTCTTTTGGAGAATAAATAAAAAAGAATAAGAATAATTTATTTTTTCCAAAAATACTACATTTTTGTACACTTTCCAATTTTGCACATAAAAAAAATAATAGTCTAAAAATGCCCATTCATCTAGCATACAAAATTAAAAAGTTCACAAAATGTCCATATTCAGACTGACTTAACAATACAGATTAATACAAATATTATTAAGACTAAACAAATAAAAGGTTGTACATGTTTGTTGTGCATATGCTATATATCACTTATTTATGGATGTATTTTTGTGAAACTTGGTAAATAGCTCTATGTAGTAGTGAGTCACATATATATGCATTGGAAATTCGCTGAGTACGCAGGTTTGCTGCGACGGGGGTATTTCATTATCATACCATTACAATTATAATTCTTAGAAATTATTAAATGTTTCCAAGGTTTTTTGTTAACAATATTTTTTAATGTTTGTTATATCTCAGATTCATAAGATATTACTCGAGTTTTCTAGAACCTGTTCAACATGGTTCTTGTTTATTTTTAGCTAGGTCATGGAGTGTCATTGTTATTTGTTATTTCAGTTGTATTCGTTTGGAGCCATTTGATACCCAACCGAAGAGTTTATTAATACATTTCGATTACACAGTGTTTTGTCATTCTAACTCTTATTGGTATTTACAATAATGTGCAATATGTTAATAAATTGATTTTTAAAATTTTTACTATTGGATTTTCTTTACTTTCTCCATAATTTTGTAATTTTTAGGCTTGGATTTTTTTAATATTTCCCCAAAACTATCCATGGTACATCACTATTCTTAAACATTTAGCCATTTAAGCATTTTTTAAAGAATGCAATATAATTATAACTAATATTGGATCAACCACATTTGATTAAAATGTGTTTTTAGCGAATTTCCCCTATAGGGAAGAAGCTATTACCGTAGGTCTCATGGTAAGACTTAAGCCCGAGACCATGATAACTTTTCATTTTGAGGTCCCCAGATGCCAAAAACAACATTCGTTCAAATTTGTATATATGTATATATATATATATATATATATATATATATATATATATATATATATATATATTTATATATATATGTCCGTAAGCACGATAACTCTCGTAAAAGAGGTCCGATCTTAATGAAATTTGGTACAAACGTGTAAAGTACCATTTATTTGAACGAGTTCGAAAACCAGACAAATCGCACCATCCGATGGGGGGTTTTGGGGGGGTTTTGTACCCCAAAAATGGGTTTTTTGGGGTTTCCACATGTAATTTTTTTTTAAAATCAAATTTTAATTTTCACCATTGAATTCAGCAAAAAAAAACAAACAATTTGGTATCTTGATCATTGCTCTACGTCAATTGGTTACTGAGATATTGAAAGTGCTAAACACAGTACGTTGTCTAATGTTATTCTTATGGAGGAAAAGAAAAATTGTATATCTCGCTTATTTATGAACATAAACTGACGAAATTTGGTATATAGCTTCATCTGGTTGTGGTTTATTGTTGTTTGCACAAAAAAAATTTTTCGCCTATGGGTCCCGTAGCAGCAAACCTAGGTATCGGTCCCCATGTTATTCTTATGGAAAATAATTAAAATGTTATATACCGCTTATTTATGAATGTATATGGATGAAACTTGGTATGTGAGTTCACTTAGCTGAGTTCTATTGATATTTGCATAAAACCCCATTATTTTGTGTTCCTTGTTGCAGCAAACCTGCGTACTCATCCCCAATGTTATTCTTATATGGAGAATAATTAATATTTTAAATATCGCTTGTTTGTGAATATATTTCTTATGAATCCCTGTTAAGTGGCTTAATGTCTTATGTTATAATTCATTGGAAATTCGCTGAGTATGCAGGTTTGCTGCGACGGGGGTATATTTTTATTTAAAGGTGAAGTTGTGAACCATTACATACAAGTATTTTTTTACGGTGTATATAACGCCCCGGGCCGTTTCTGACAATAATTATTCTTTCTCAATCTCAATATTTTCATTATTTTAGGGAAATCATTTTAAAGAAAATTTAAATACCCCAACCTTAAAACATGCCGATAATCTCATCAGTACATATAACAATGACAGTGAACTACTACCAATTACTGTTCAGTGTCATTGCTTCTTTTTGAAACAAATTATATCAAAGCGCCTGCTTGAAACCGCCATTTAGGAATAAGATAACTTTTTCCTAGTGTGATATTTGACTTGAGACCATTCATTTACAACTGGTTTCCCACGCTTAAACTAATGCCAAAATCCGTTCTTAAATATCTGTTTTCGTTATCATAATAGTGACATTTTTTAAATTTTAACACAAAAATTAAATTGAATACAAAAGGTGATTGTTTTAAAACGGATTGCGGCAGTGGTCTCAGCGTGTAAATATAATTTATATGTTGGGTCATGTTTTAAAACCAATCTCGAGTGTATTTGAGCTTTTCGAGAAGAAAATCAACTCTTAGCGTAATTTTAGGGTAATTTACAAAAAGTTTAGGGTAATTTCATCACACGTTTAGGGTAAAATTTCATCTACCTGGTGGCAACACTTCTAGAGAGTTCTAGCATCACAATTTCAGTGTTTCCACTTGAGGGATTGTTATCCCATATATGGGATATTTTTACTGCTTGTGGGATAAAATGGGATTGTGGGATATTTTTGAAATCGGAATTACGTTTGGTAGTTTGCTTACGACCAGACCACCTTAGCAGTAGCACTTCTAGTCTAGTGGATTTTCTTGTCGTACTGGCAGATGCGGAGTTTCCAATTTCCCACGTTATTATTTTACCTATTTTATAGCACCTATTATTATTTTATAAATGTCAGAGAACGAAGAGCGAACACTAAATCACACCAATGAATGTCGCTGGCCTGGCCTGGCCATGTTGGAATTAACAAGGAAAATATTCGCTATTATTATTACCTATGTATACTCTTTAGTACTACAGTACAATAATTTCAAATATTATTACCTCTCACGGAACTAAATTATCTTAGTTCACTTGCCATCCTCATGGCATTTACATCGCATTACTCAAAATCCTTTGAGGTACTAAAATGTAAAATATTGGTAGTTAGTAGATCTAAATAAGCTCTATCTATCATATAATATTTAACATTAACTGTGTTACTGTGTTATACTGTTTGAAAAATCAGTGGGAAAGTGTGGGATATTTAGAGGGATATTATAAGGTGAAGTGTGGGATAAAGTGGGATTTTTTGTATCAGCTCGTGGGATATTTTTTACCGCTGAGTGGAAACACTGTTCTAGGTTCTAGCTCCAGCCTCCAGCTTATTGGTGTTTTCTGTGTTGGTAATTGGTATACTATTGTTTGGTGAAGAAAGCACAGTTAAACACATCCAAACATTTTAATAAATCTTCGTTATGCCTAGCGAAGAAGGATTGCTTCTATGCTATAATAAAGGATGCGGTAAAACGTTTGATCCCAACGCAAACAAACCAGGTATCTCATAGGCCTAATTAACTTGGCAATTTTCTAACCTCAAATTGTGATCAATTATTTAATTTTTTATTTGCTTATTTTTGTTAGTTTCACTGTCATTTGAAGACTCATAAAGGCTCCATTTAATCCTTAAGGATGTAATTAGTCAAAAGCCTGAACTAAAAGGCTAGCAGTTTATTTTTTGTAGGTTAGTGTGATGGATAAAAGTGTGCCATATTATATAACAATAGTCCACAACTACTCATGAATTATTTGTTGTTTGTTTATACAAATAGTCATTTATTCACCAAACTTTTTTCCTCAAAGAAGAAAACACTTTCAGAAAATTAAACCCTAGCCGTGGCCATGTGTCGTTATACGACATATTGTTGTGTTGCCTTAAAATGGCCAATGTCGTAATACGACATATCCGGTCGAAATTTTTTTAACGGTAAAAAAAACATTAATAGTCAACTCAGAAGTGAACAATATTTATACCATTCGAAAGATCACATTCTGAACTTTCATTTTATTACATAAATGAACCGTTTACAAGTTTTATA
Source organism: Allygus modestus (assembly GCA_963675035.1). NCBI lineage: Eukaryota > Metazoa > Arthropoda > Insecta > Hemiptera > Cicadellidae > Allygus > Allygus modestus. The sequence continues at coordinate 244,585,137 of OY776111.1, read as the reverse complement.
ACAATGTCACGACGATTATAATTACAATGAAATTTTGCCGCTACGCCATTCCTGCAGTCGACGCTCGGAAAATGTAAAAACACGACTACTTTGGAATTACCCTGCTCGGGTAATTTTTGTCCTAGGATGTTGCGGGTGGTACCACTGCATAGCCAAAGAGTTTAGTTTCACTGTGGTATTGATTTTTAGAACGAAATATTGATTGCACAACAGTTACGATTTTATGAACACAGCTGTTTTCTGAATTTCTAACAAATGGCCATTTGTCGTTATACGACATATTTTAAAATACGAATTACATCCAGTGCAAGTTATAAATACTAGTCATATAATATTTCATTTTGAAGAGGAAGAAATTTAGCTTTTGACATTGGCAGCATTGCGCATCGCCTTTCCCGGCTGCGCTCTGGAAGACGATGGAACTGCGTCACTCTTCTGACGTTTGATGCGCAGAAGTCCGCCATTTCGCGAATTTTTCACCGTGGTATGTGAGTTTGCGCTCGCTTGTTATCCGCGAATTATTGCTAAATCCTGTATTATTTCGGAGTGTTAGTGTTAGTGAAGTGTGGGTGTGTGTATAACAGTAATCTTTATGCATTTTATTATGCATAAATATTACTGAAGTGTGTGAAATATTGTTTGTAAAAAAACATTGTTTTTCGTACAATGTCACGAATATAGGAGTGCGATAACAGGATAACATAATAATGGGACTGGGGTGAGTAATTATATTGATTTTTATTACTTTTACAATTGTAAGGTAGGATGTATTTCATTTATTGAGTAGGCCTAATATAAAAAATAACAATTTTGTAATTTTGCCTAGGTGACCGGACCTACAATCACACGTTATCTCTTATATAATATGCCACTACCCTGTGTATATGTATATTTATATATTTTATTGTTTCTAAATACCTGCAGGAATAATATATAGATATAATATACTAAATGTATATATAGTATTTGGAGGAATAAATTTCTAAAAAAAGTTATATACTAAATACCGTAGAATTTTTTTTCCGCATACCCTAAAATTTCCAAAATTCATCTAATCATAAGTGATAACAATTTTTTACCTTCAACTTTATGACTTTTTTACATTTCTTATTTCATTATCTTTACAAATATATACATATTATTATTAGCATATACATATTTACATTACCTATTTACAGTACTAACTAACACTGTACAATTTTCACATTTTGCGGTTTTCCGTATATACTTACATAATACTTACAAATAAAATTCTTTCCCCAACATATTATACATTTCTATGTAGGGAATTGAATGTCCTACTAAATGTATATATAGTATTTGGAGAAATAAATTTCTAAAAAAAGTTATATACTATATACCGTAGAATTTTGTTTTTTCCGAATACCCTAAAATTTCCAAAATTCATCTAATCATAAGTGATAAAAATTTTTTACCATCAACTTTATGACTTTTTTACATTTCTTATTTCATTATCTTTACAAATATATACATATTATTATTAGCATATACATATTTACATTACCTATTTACAGTACTAACTAACACTGTACAATTTTCAAATTTTGCGGTTTTCCGTATATACTTACATAATACTTACAAATAAAATTTTTTCCCCAACATATTATACATTTCTATGTAGGGAATTAAATTGTCTACAAAATGTATATAATGAATTTTCCATAAAAAATCTGACAAAAAAGTTTTACCGAGGCTGCTTTTGAAATTTCGAAAAAAAATTTCAATATTTTTTTATTTTTTTTACTTTGCTGAAAAAACTATCTCTTAGATCTTTTCTATTTTACTATTTTCAGATACCCCTGTTCTTTCTGAACAAAAAGAATATCTGGTTGGCTATGTTTAGTTCTCATTTCAATTTTATACGAATTTTCAAAATCAGGTCTGCAAAATCGCCAAAATTGGTTGGCCATTCTACAGTTTTTGGCTGGCCACTGCTAGGGTTAAAACATAGGCTATATAACTTTAAGAAAGTACCGTGTTTTCTATTTAAACCCAAACTCACTTTATAAAGCGAAAAGAAAACTGGCATCAGGGTTGGACGATGCTGTCCAGGTCTGCATAATAATATTCCTTTACTAAGTAGAGAAGAGTTTTCTTTGATCATACCTCGATTTTAACTCTAAAACCCCTATGGTTCATATATCTCAGGCTAGATGGTAGGGCATTGAACATCTTAACACGTTCACTGCGGCCCTAGAACAACTACAGGTACACTAGGTGCTAAACATTATTGTTATTTTAGCACATACCTGAAGGTGTCATAAGATGCTCCTAAGAGATTATTTTCAGTTTCCCGGCAAAATCAGCTGTTGCTGCTATTTTGGAATTGCTACGCCAAAAGTCGTAGTCCGCACCCGGTGACGAAATACGCCTGCCCCCAGTAATGCCGTTGTACTTTTAGTCCACTTTACAGCCTTATTCACATAAAATAACCCTACTATGATTTGAAAATAAAGTTTGTAATGTCTAAACGTACAAAAAAAAAATATATTTACACTATACAACTGCCTCCAACGAGGTTTTAGACCCTTTTGTGAAAGTTGTCAAAACACTCTCCCGGGCAGAGGCCAGGAGTTCCTGGGCATGCCTCACATACATAAACTGTCGCCCTTCTTACGCAATTCTTCCGGCAACTTCGACATTCCTTCTTATGGCGTCTGGGGCCGTCATTCTGTGTAGCTTGTTTGGTAGGGATATGGTCTGTTCCTTGTAGGTGAAGGGCTGGCCGCTGCTCGTTTGGCTTTGGGAGTAGGCATTCCAATACGCTGAATCGGAAGTCGTACAATGGCATTTTGTTCTTGTCAAGCGCATCTGTTTGAACGATGTTGAAAAGATGGTGGACATTGATAAGCAGCATGTGAATGATATGAATCCTTATCTTTTTATACCATCTGAGAGTTTTTCTCTCAAATGGGTAGTAGGCCATCATAATATCGCCCCCTTCATGAAACTATTGTACTTCACAATAGGCAAGGGCTTTGTTTGCTAGTGGATTGGACCATTTCATTTTCATATTCACTTGAAATGTATGAAACCACTCGCTTATCCTTCCATTTGCCTACCGTAATACCCTCAGCATACCTGGCAATGGTTTTATCTTTCTTTAGTGTAGCTGATTTCACCTCCTCTGGATTAAATTTCCTATCCATGCGTAAGGTACCAGTGCAGTATGTATTATGAGCCAATAACATAGATGTCAGGAAAAACGAGTTATAATAGTTATCCATAAACAAACTATGCCCAACACCAAGTTTTCGTTCCATGAGTTTTAGAACGACATTAGAAGAATGCCCTTTCCCCCCAGGTCGTCCAGGAGACCACAGTAGATCATAAATTTCAATATGAGGCCGTGTGGGTCACTCAAAAGTATATAGCTTCACTCCATATTTATGTTTTTTCCCCTTTATGTACTGCCTGAAGAGAAGGCGTCCTCTCCGGAGGACCATACTTTCGTCAATTGAAAGTTCTCTTTTTGGATAAAAAACTGATTCCATCTTGGCATTATGAATCCACGAGAAACTGGACTTCAGCAATTCTCATTGGCATACCGATTTCGAAGATCAGCGGAGCTCAAGACATGCAGTGTTACTAAAAACCTATCTCGGCTCATGTACTGGGAGAAACATAGATTACCGATCAGCCAGTGTGTTTTCCAGTAATCATTTAGGCGGTTTAATTTTATAGTACCGGTATGAATGACCAATGCAAAAAATGTTTTCAGTTCAGGGACTGTGACATCCTTCCACTTTGTTATTCTGGAGTGCGGGGTAAGCCGTGGAGAATTTGTAAAAACTTCAATAGCATTTCTGTTTGTAAAGGTAGCAATGTTTTCCAGGCAAACATCATCAAACAGTAAATTGAAAAAAATTATGGGTTTTCCCTGGCCAGGCAACGGAATAAGAAACTGTTCTTCTTTTCTAAAAACTATTCTTTTCATACCATTGGTTGTAATAGACCATGTAGGAGGGGTAATTTCATAATCTATATCATCCTCAGATTCGGTCTCAAAGTGTTCGTCATCTGTATTACCACAATCTTCAGCGGTATCGTCAGGATCTGAGTCGGTCTCAAAGTCTTGGTTAGGTGAGGGTAACCGTTTGTGTGAAGTAGACGCCATTTTACTGATGTTCTAAAATGTTTATAAACACTAAATACTACCTTCATACTTCAACAATATAATCCAAAGTACTACGCACACAATAACACACTTTCACACACCGTCAATACGACGTAAAACGCAAAAACCGAAAACCAACTTAGCCACACAGGAGATACAATGCCTTGCACCACGCTACGCACAAATCAACTGCCTCAGTCAGAGTGCTGGGGCACACTGACCGCATATCTGTTGTGCAAGAAAAGCGTGCCAATTGTCGTAGCGCGCGTGGCGGCGAGACGCGGCACTACGCCGATTGGCGTAGCCTGCAGCGGACGTGTTAACCCTAGTAGTGGCCAATGGTGTAAGTGGGAAATGGCAGGCTAAATTTGGTGATTTTGTAGACCTTTTTTTGAAAATTTGCATAAATTCAACTGTAGAAGTAAACCTAGCCAACCTTTTATTGTGTTCAATGATTGTAAGGGATCACTGGAAGTCCAAGGTCTAGGAGTTAACTAAAAGATCTAATTAGAAGACGGTCATGTGATGTGTCGTTTAACATCGCCTTTTAACGCTGGAAACGGTGCTGCAATCTGAATTAAAAAAGGATAATTCGTAATTGAGGTAATAATTTTGTACAGAATTTGTGGTCTGATTTTTGAAATGTAATCTTTGACATGATCCCTGTGTCGTTAGAAAAGTGAAAGTTATTTCTTATCTGGGTATTTCCAGATTAAAATTGTTATGTTTGGTTTCAGTTTGTTGGGCTATTAACTATCTGACCTTGTTAGTTTTTAGAGCTGATACAGTAGAAGCATGTCTCGCACTCTTCAAGAAAAAGTTGACATGGTTTTGGTGCTTCTGGCAACAATTACCACGGAACAGTGAGACGATTCAATGAAAATCATCCAGAAAGTCCCCCATTGGAGGTGGAGAGTCAATGAACCCATGAAAAACAAGATATTTAGGTCTAACATAGATGTGCGGAGTTTAAACATTCTAACTTATACCGCATAAAGAAAAATAGGGGGGATGGGAATTAAAACTCACCTATATACTAATAATGATATATACATATTTGAAAAGCTAATGAAGCAAGGAATCTTAAAAAGTCATAAAGTTGATAGTAAAAATTATTATCACGGATAAATATTTGTAAATAAAAGCATGTTTTGATATTTTTGCGTATTCGTCGAAAAAATAAATTGCACAGTATTCAGTAGCCTATATAACTTTTTTACAATATTTTTGTACAAAACCAATATAAACATGTTGTAGTGCCTATATTCAATTACCTGCATAAAAATGTATTACACCTAGGGTAAATTATTTTGTTTATATGTAGTATGTAACAATGTAAAACAATGTTAGGTACAAACAAAACACAACACTTTGTATAAACACTATCACACTTCAGTAATATTTATGCATAATATAATGCGTAAAGATTACTGTTATATACATAAAAACACTTCACTAACACCACAACTCCGAAATAATAACAAATTTAGAAATAATTCACGCATAAAAATTACCTAACGCTTACAAAGTAAAAACCAAGATGGCCTGACGCGCAAAAGTAACCAAAACAGATGACGAATTATATCGTAGCTGTCAGATGTTATGCTAGGAGCAGTACTGCCAATGGCAAAACTAAATTCTTCTACAATACTTCCTCTTCAAATGGACATATTATTTGACTAGTAACTATAACTTATACAGCATATAAATTTGATTTCCCAGGGAGACACATGGTGTCGATTGGCTATTCGTTAGAAAAACACTAAACACCTGTTTTTCATAAAATCATATTATCTGTCCAATCAATATTTCATTTGAAAAATCAATACCACAATGAAGTAGGCTACAACTGTTTAGCAGTGCATTGGTACGAACTGCAACTCCCCGCGACAAATATTACCGGAGCTAGGTAATTTCTGTTTTGACTTTGCCAGAGTGTCGGCTGCAGGAATCGCATAGCGCCAAAAATTCATTCGCTTTATAATCATCGTAACAATGTTATACAGCTACAACACGGTTCATTTATGTAATAAAATGAAAGTTCAGAATATGATCTTCCGAGAAAAATACCTAATATATATAGTTCACTTTTGAGGTGATTACTAGTGGTTTTTGGTCCCAAACGATACGTTGTGTCGTCTGCCACTCTAAGGCGACAGAGCGATAGAGGCGAGAGTTTGGCCACTGCTAGGGTTAATAGCCAGGACCGGATTGCCACCTTTCTTCTTACAAAGCGTACAAAAGGTAATGTCCAGTTTCTGTTTTCCACGAGTGTTTTGGCGGTGCCGGTCTTCTCTAGTGGCGAAGGATTCCAAGTTTTTCTTTACATGAACTAAGTTCAGCAAGATGCATTGGCTGCAGACAGTCAGAATACCTAGTCAGGAAAATATAGGTCTACAGAAAAATAAGTTAGCCTGCCAAGTCGATGATGCATAAAGGTTTTTTCTGAAGAAGCAGCACTTCATTGCAACCACCCGTGTGCCTCCACAACAGAGTCCGTAGCCTATGACCACGTTTCTTGACAACACCGAACACATGTGACCAGGTCAACTGGGTGGAGCACCGAGAATCCAAGTAAGTATCTAAGAAAGGGGATACGTAGACCTATGTACCTAGGCTAAGACAGAGAATGTATTGTGGAAGGTGAGTAGAAAGGGGGTGAAGGGGTTGGCATATCTGCTCTCAAAGTTACTTTCACCGTACCTACATTAACGGATAGCCAAGGTCACTTGAAGTAAGACCTTGTGCATATGATTCCCATTCGTTCAGTACTCTTAAGAACAATGTTATTGGTTGTCATTGTTGGTGAGAAGCTATTATTTTAACCAATTTTGTTTTCCAGATTCATGCATGTTTCACCCAGGAGCCCCGGTTTTTCATGATGCATACAAAGGCTGGTCTTGTTGCAAGAAGAAGTGCACAGACTTCACAGAATTTCTCAATATCAAGGTAGGCTGGATTAATTTCTTATTCCGATCGCAAAGCCAAGTTAAAACCTCAACAAGTTAAAATCTCTGTCTATAGCCTATGTTGAAATAAAACCCTTAGTTGAAATAAGACCTTTAGATTGAATAATAATAACTTTACATTTAGACATTTAGAACTCTGGCTGAAGATCTATTGTTCAATTCATATGTATCCTGATATGAAAGTTTAGCCGAAGCCCTACAGGCATGCATTTTTTCCATAGCTATTAGTCGTAGAATTAATAATTAAAAATTCTAATTTATTCATTCTTTTCTAGCTTTGTTTAATAGTGTTAAGCAAATTGTATTTACAATTTATAATTTTATAAAAATTAAAAAAAACTAATTTTTTAACCTTTTAACCTTTTGATCCCCAGCATGTGAATGGAGAGGTCCAATTTTTTCAATTTGCCAGGCATTTTTTAAATGATCCTCTGGGATCGTGTGCCCAATGTCGGTGGCCGCCGCCATTTCCTTATCCGCTGGAGTTTCTTTCTGCTGCATTATTCCTCACAGATTGAATGGACACTCCCAGTGGCCAGTATGAAATCCCACAATCACCCGCAGGGCCACTGTGAGTGGCCACAGTAACGTATCACATAAAATCTATTTAACCTTGTCTATATGCTGCTGTAATCTGGTGGCGAACGAAATAAACTTATGTAATGTCCCAGCATGCAATTCTGAACTGTGTTTATGTTTTGTTTGCTTCTCTCGCAGCCTCTTTTGTTGTGCTGTTTTTCCACTTGGTGATCCATTGTTTTTATGAGTGTTAACTGTGATTATTAGTGTTATTAATTTAAACTGAATGAAAATTTATGTTCTGATAAAATTCGAGATGTGCTTAAAAACGACTTAACAACTGATTTTCAAAGCGTTTCACAAACTTGAGAGTGATATTGACTCCAACATTGCATCGTTGGATTAAAAGTAATGAAAAAATAGTTAAACAGTTTTGGTTTGGAAATAAATATAAGTTAAAAATTAATTAAAGTATTAAGAGTTTCTACAACCAACCAATATACCCTCCAATATCACATTTGAGGCTACGATAATACAAATAAAATATAAACTGGTATGAGCAGAGGGCTGAAATGGCTGCCGGGCTGACAAAGAAAATGGAGTAGCCATACGACCTGAGAGGACTGTGTAGGCAAGAATGTATACAAGCTGTTATAGATTAGGCACTGGCCACTGGGAGTGGCATTTTGAGTGCAAAGGGTTCGTTCTCCCCTTCAACTCTATCTTCAGACAGGTGAACTTTCCATGAGGTGTACATAAAAACCACTGACTGAGTCGGGATTCAAACTCTCGATCAAAGCACTACTTCCTGGTCAGGGGGTTAGGTCCTTAGACCGCTCAACAAATTTAATATAGGTTAGCAGTTGTATTGGAACAAGTGCTTTACAAGCTAGGCGCTAGTTGTCTTGGTTCCATTTCTGTCTACTAAGTGTTACACCACCACTGACTTTATGTGGTAAGATTGCTTATACCCTAACTAACAATGTTTCTAGTTATTACGTTCAAATCCAGATATATCAACTATTGGGGTTCAAAGGGTTAAGCCCTGTGATTTCTGAGCCTTAATTTTATCATTTTCTTTCTGCAGGGTCCTCACCTGAAAATCATTGAAAGTTTAATGATTCATTGACATCCATACTCCAAATTACTAATAAATTGATGTTTAAAAGGTTTAAGCTGTTTTAAAGCCTACTACGATTGAGTTACGTAACCCATGGGGGGGTATGGTCAAGCCTTATGGTGCGTTACATGGGGATTTTATTTTAACAACTTTTTTTAATAACTTATTTCAAAGCAAAATGTATACAAACAAAACTGTTACTAATAATATAAACAACAAAATAAACTATCTCAGCAAAAACGTAACAAATTAAATTTATAACGAATACAAATAGAAAACAACTTAAAAAACTAAAGATGTGGACGACATTGCTGTATGAAGTCATGATTGTACACTTGAAAACAACACAAAACATAGGAAAAAAATACAGAACTTACTCAAAACATTTTTGTATTTATTTTTAGTTTAACTGTCATTAAAATAGAATGACGAAAGAATTTTTTATATAAAAAACAGTAACCGTGATTTAGATATCAATTTGATTAATTTTTAATTTTGAAAGATTTATAACTGTATGAATAGATAAGGGAGTGAGCCAGCTCTTAGGGTTAACATATATGAGTCAAAACGTTGATGCAGACCCCCCTCCCCCACATAAAGTAGCATAACGCTATGCCATACCCCCTCCCCTTCCTTAAGTGTGTTACGTAATATGTGTATGGCCCCTAAAATAATAGTTAATTGTAAGGCGGAGTTTTATCAGTTGCAACTGTTTCCAAAAAAATAACAAGTTAGTCATTACTAAGTTTTTCACCGACCGTTGTGTATGAATGGTGGATGGGGTAACACTTCCCCTAACCCCTCTTGTGGCTTATGGGAGAAGTGGTGGGAGGTTGATTTTTCCTCCCCTACATGTGCAAAATATTTTCCCGCAGGTCACCGTCTAAATAATCGACCTATAGCTTTGCACAACAGCTTCACTTGTTGACCTGACTTCAGAATTATAGTAAAATCAAATCACATAGTTGAACAAATTGCAATTTTTATTGTATTTTGATTTAATTTATAGCTCTAGGAGAAGCTGTTTAAACAAACTAATATTTTATTTTATTTGTCCTTCAATTTCTCATTGAAACTTTTAAGTCTCAGAGTTATGGTTAATGGTTGAGACTTGTAGTTTTCACAAAAGTTCCTGGAATCGTTTGGCTTTATAGGCTATTTAGATGGATTTAATAACTTCAGATAATCTGTAGATTTCAGCCAAGTTTATTAAACTATAAAATTGTGTTTTCTAATACCAGGAAAACCAAATTATTGTCAATGACTTTCATTAATCTCCAAAGCCTGAATGCTCTTTAAAAAAATATTGTATTTTACTTCCTCCCCTTGTACATAGTTGTTGGCTACCTGGAGAAAGTATTGTTTTTGAAAAATTTTCAAATTGGTTATCGGTGGGAATATTGGTTTTGAGTCTCCATGAACCCAATAAAAAAATTTAGGTGATGTCTGTCTTTCTGGTTAGATGTGTATAGACCTGAAGACTACACCAATGGCCCGATTTTGATAAAACTTGGTATTTAAGGTGTCCACGGTATCTCCAGGCATTTTGTTATTTAGAAATGTTTGTTAAAAGAGTAATTGGTACTCCAAAAACCACTACTATTTACTATTTTAAATTTTATCCAACAGCTAATGGTTTGTAGAAAATATTCTACAGCTAATGGTTTGTGGAACATATTCGACAGCTAATGGAAAATATAAATTTTGAATTAGCAGTAAATGCAGTACATTGTCCATTGTTAATACCCTGATAATGCAGGTTTGCTGCAGCAGGGTATCCTTTAAAAAAAAGATGTATGATGCACTTGGTTACATTTGTTCCATGCAATGCTTCAGTTCCACCACTGGCTATTGGGGCATACAGTGTGGTTTAGGGGCGACTTGGTGCCCTCAGTAAGACATCTCTCTGATTTCCTGAATAATATTGTAGTTATATTATTTGCACATTTCTCATATTGTTTTTTTGTATTTCATGAAATTAATATATGGGGTGATTTTGATCCATTGATAATGGTGTAGTAAATAATATGCAGATGTAACTATGTAGTATGTTTTAGGGGTGCACAACCTCCTACCATAATAATGTGAAGCCTGAAGAACCTCAGAAACCTGTAGTGGATAAATCAAAAGCTGCGGAAATCATAGAATATAGAGCTCCTAAACCTATTACTGAAACATCGGTTGTGCGGCCATCTTTTGACTCACCTCTGGTAATTTTGAATTACATCAAATTACTTTAGCATGTTAGATAGTGATCATCATGCATGACATAAATGTTCAGAAAAAACCTCTTAAAATGTAACAGCATCACCTTTAGGGTCTGCACATTATGGTTGTTTTTCCTACAGACCAGAATTAAAATTACTCTGGTTCGTACTGAAACTAGTGGAAACAATGTCATTTATGTTTGTTATACAGTTACTGATTTTGGTTGTAATTTGGTTTGCTGACTAAACCTTAATTCAGTTTTTGAGGCTTTTTAGTACATTCTGGAGGTAAAGTCAACTCCCGATTATCCGGGGTAATGACCGGTTGGAGGGTCATGGATAACCCAAAACCACGGTTAAAGCAAAGGAATTCAATAAATTGAATATTACAAATATAATGAAGGTTTATTAAAATTTGTATACTACAAAATTGTGTTTTAATATAATTTAAGATATATTTATGTAAATTAAATTCTTGTGAAAATCTTGAAATTGTGATAAAATCTACAAACAATTACGATAATAATAGTTAAAACTAGCAATGGATGATAGCAGTAAATACAATCCAAAACGCCGAATGATATTTAATAGGTTAAAGATCTCTAAACACCGAACTCTCTAAACTATACTGAACAGTATGCTAATTAATTCTGCACTGGGGGAAAACCCTATGAGGGTGAACAGCGGCGGGAAGGGTGATTGTTTTGAGATGTTTCTATTTATAGACGTCCGCGTCCGATCGTCCGTCGCACTGCCTAGCCAGGTGCAGTGTCTAGAGCAGTGTTAAGGTCATTGCTCCCTATCACGCGCCCACGGCTCAGTAGCGGGATGGCAGACTCTGAGATTATGTTGTGATTACTAAATTGAAACCCCTACAAGACAGCTAAGGAAAGGATTGACCTATGCAGAGTTTCTGAAACAACTGGAAGATGCCATCAAATTAGAAGGAATGACCAACTCATATAATCAGCATCAGTGCCTATCACCTCTCATGCCTGACTCTTTGACTGTCTCTGTGTCAGTGTCAAGTGATAGTGAGAGTTTTAAAAGTCAATCTAGTGATGAAAATGTTGCGGTTGCGAATGTTACATCTCCCATCTCCAGTTTAAACTGCCTCATACAAGAAATAACAGCAAAAACCTGAATAACAACAAAACACAATTTGAAAAAATTAAAATTTTCCATCAGAACATTCAAAATCTGCCTTTAAGAATAGAATCCTTACAAATTATAATAGAAGAAATTAATCCAAGTATTATGGTTCTGACCGAGCATGACATGAAAGATAATGAAGTTGAAAGGCTTAATATTGATGATTTCAAAGTCACCTCTTGGTATAGTCGTAAATCAACAAACAAAGGCGGTGTTATGATTTTGAGTAGGGGGCATTATCAAGTGGGGGAGGTTAAATGTTCCGAACAAAAGTGGTATATGTGAGGACAACGTGTTTGAGTGTTGTTTGACTAAATTCACAATGGAAAATGTAAAATTTGTTTTAGTAGGATTGTACAGATCACCAGGTTCAGATGTAAATGTATTTTTAGATAGGTTAAGCATACTAATTGAAAATATTTTAAAAACGTCAAGTAATATAATTTTGGCAGGGGATTTAAATATTAATGTGCTAAAGGATGACAGTAACCATAGAAAGTTAAAAAACTTACTTGAAAGTTATAACATGATCTACCTAGTGGATTTTCCCACTAGGGTGTTTAATGGGTCAGTTTCAGCAATTGACAATTTTTTTTACAAACCTTAGTAAAGATAAGTTCAATATTAGTGGAGTTATAACGATGCTTTCTGACCATGACGGTCAAATTATTGAGTTGAAAAATATCTATACAAAGAAAATCAACAAGTTTTTTACAACAATTAGGAGGGATTTTTCCAAACAAAATCAGTTATTATTTAAACAGTTGTTACAAAATGAATCTTGGGAGGATGTATATTTTTCAACAGTGGATCAAAAGTATGATGTTTTTTATAATATTTTGATGTACAATTTTAATCAGGCATTTCCAGAGAAGTGTTTTAAAATTAAAAGTAAGCCAAAGAATTGGATAAGCTACAACTTAAAGGAGGAAAAAAGAGAAATTATAAACTTAGTTGGATCAACCAGAACAAAAAATTCACTGGTGCCAAAATATGTACTTAATAGAAATAAGCTTTATAGAAAAAAATTGTTGAGTTGCAAAAAACAGTATTTTAATGAAAAGGTAAAAAATCTGATAACACAGTGAAAACTACATGGAATATTGTAAACTCTGAAATTGGGCCAAAACATAAAGATAGAGTTAGCAATATCACTATATACAAAGGAAACAAAATTGTTGAAGACCCTAAAATTATTAGTAATATTTGTAATGACTATTTTACTAATGTTGTTGCAGCTAAAATTCCTACTGTTGACATTGCATTAGAAACTGAAACTGCAAAACACACTGATAATATTATTTTTCATAACAGTAGCACACGTTTCCGATTTAAAGAAACAGGAGAAGAAGAAATACTTAAAATCATTAGCTCATTCAAAAACAAATTTTCCTGCGGAATAGATCAAATTCCTATAGCAATTTTAAAAGTAGTTGGTACACAGATCAGCAGAGTGTTGGCACATCTGGTGAATTCTTCTTTTGTTTGTGGAAAATTCCCTGACAAGCTCAAAATTGCAAAAGTTATACCCATTCTTAAAAAAGATGACCCTAAATTAATTTGTAACTTAGACCTGTCTCGTTACTACCAGTTGTAGCTAAAATATTTGAGAAATTAGCATACGACAGACTGGCATTATTTTTAGAAAATAATAATAAATTAGTTAACTTTCAGCATGGATTTAGAAAAAAATAAATCTACTATAACAGCAGCGGTCGGTTTTATTGAATCAATTATAAACACAATGGATAAGGGAGAAAAGGTTGTAGGTGTTTTCATGGACCTTTCAAAAGCGTTTGATAGCGTTTCCCACACTTTACTACTTTCAAAGCTAGAGGAGTTGGGAGTAACAGATATTGCATTGGAATGGTTCAAATCCTACTTATCAAACAGACAGCAATATGTTGAAATAACCAGAATAAATTGAATATTACAAATATAATGAAGGTTTATTAAAATTTGTATACTACAAAATTGTGTTTTAATATAATTTAAGATATATTTATGTAAATTAAATTCTTGTGAAAATCTTGAAATTGTGATAAAATCTACAAACAATTACGATAATAATAGTTAAAACTAGCAATGGATGATAGCAGTAAATACAATCCAAAACGCCGAATGATATTTAATAGGTTAAAGATCTCTAAACACCGAACTCTCTAAACTATACTGAACAGTATGCTAATTAATTCTGCACTGGGGGAAAACCCTATGAGGGTGAACAGCGGCGGGAAGGGTGATTGTTTTGAGATGTTTCTATTTATAGACGTCCGCGTCCGATCGTCCGTCGCACTGCCTAGCCAGGTGCAGTGTCTAGAGCAGTGTTAAGGTCATTGCTCCCTATCACGCGCCCACGGCTCAGTAGCGGGATGGCAGACTCTGAGATTATGTTGTGATTACTAAATTGAAACCCCTACAAGACAGCTAAGGAAAGGATTGACCTATGCAGAGTTTCTGAAACAACTGGAAGATGCCATCAAATTAGAAGGAATGACCAACTCATATAATCAGCATCAGTGCCTATCACCTCTCATGCCTGACTCTTTGACTGTCTCTGTGTCAGTGTCAAGTGATAGTGAGAGTTTTAAAAGTCAATCTAGTGATGAAAATGTTGCGGTTGCGAATGTTACATCTCCCATCTCCAGTTTAAACTGCCTCATACAAGAAATAACAGCAAAAACCTGAATAACAACAAAACACAATTTGAAAAAATTAAAATTTTCCATCAGAACATTCAAAATCTGCCTTTAAGAATAGAATCCTTACAAATTATAATAGAAGAAATTAATCCAAGTATTATGGTTCTGACCGAGCATGACATGAAAGATAATGAAGTTGAAAGGCTTAATATTGATGATTTCAAAGTCACCTCTTGGTATAGTCGTAAATCAACAAACAAAGGCGGTGTTATGATTTTGAGTAGGGGGCATTATCAAGTGGGGGAGGGTAAATGTTCCGAACAAAAGTGGTATATGTGAGGACAACGTGTTTGAGTGTTGTTTGACTAAATTCACAATGGAAAATGTAAAATTTGTTTTAGTAGGATTGTACAGATCACCAGGTTCAGATGTAAATGTATTTTTAGATAGGTTAAGCATACTAATTGAAAATATTTTAAAAACGTCAAGTAATATAATTTTGGCAGGGGATTTAAATATTAATGTGCTAAAGGATGACAGTAACCATAGAAAGTTAAAAAACTTACTTGAAAGTTATAACATGATCTACCTAGTGGATTTTCCCACTAGGGTGTTTAATGGGTCAGTTTCAGCAATTGACAATTTTTTTTACAAACCTTAGTAAAGATAAGTTCAATATTAGTGGAGTTATAACGATGCTTTCTGACCATGACGGTCAAATTATTGAGTTGAAAAATATCTATACAAAGAAAATCAACAAGTTTTTTACAACAATTAGGAGGGATTTTTCCAAACAAAATCAGTTATTATTTAAACAGTTGTTACAAAATGAATCTTGGGAGGATGTATATTTTTCAACAGTGGATCAAAAGTATGATGTTTTTTATAATATTTTGATGTACAATTTTAATCAGGCATTTCCAGAGAAGTGTTTTAAAATTAAAAGTAAGCCAAAGAATTGGATAAGCTACAACTTAAAGGAGGAAAAAAGAGAAATTATAAACTTAGTTGGATCAACCAGAACAAAAAATTCACTGGTGCCAAAATATGTACTTAATAGAAATAAGCTTTATAGAAAAAAATTGTTGAGTTGCAAAAAACAGTATTTTAATGAAAAGGTAAAAAATCTGATAACACAGTGAAAACTACATGGAATATTGTAAACTCTGAAATTGGGCCAAAACATAAAGATAGAGTTAGCAATATCACTATATACAAAGGAAACAAAATTGTTGAAGACCCTAAAATTATTAGTAATATTTGTAATGACTATTTTACTAATGTTGTTGCAGCTAAAATTCCTACTGTTGACATTGCATTAGAAACTGAAACTGCAAAACACACTGATAATATTATTTTTCATAACAGTAGCACACGTTTCCGATTTAAAGAAACAGGAGAAGAAGAAATACTTAAAATCATTAGCTCATTCAAAAACAAATTTTCCTGCGGAATAGATCAAATTCCTATAGCAATTTTAAAAGTAGTTGGTACACAGATCAGCAGAGTGTTGGCAAATCTGGTGAATTCTTCTTTTGTTTGTGGAAAATTCCCTGACAAGCTCAAAATTGCAAAAGTTATACCCATTCTTAAAAAAGATGACCCTAAATTAATTTGTAACTTAGACCTGTCTCGTTACTACCAGTTGTAGCTAAAATATTTGAGAAATTAGCATACGACAGACTGGCATTATTTTTAGAAAATAATAATAAATTAGTTAACTTTCAGCATGGATTTAGAAAAAAATAAATCTACTATAACAGCAGCGGTCGGTTTTATTGAATCAATTATAAACACAATGGATAAGGGAGAAAAGGTAGTAGGTGTTTTCATGGACCTTTCAAAGGCGTTTGATAGCGTTTCCCACACTTTACTACTTTCAAAGCTAGAGGAGTTGGGAGTAACAGATATTTTCAAAGCTAGAGGAGTTGGGAGTAACAGATATTGCATTGGAATGGTTCAAATCTTACTTATCAAACAGACAGCAATATGTTGAAATAACCCATTTCATCAAAAATTATCAAATTGTCAAGTTCACATCCAATTTAAATAGAATCAGCACCAGTGTCCCCCAAGGATCAAATTTAGGGCCTCTTCTCTTTTTATGTTATGTAAATAATATAGGGCAGTCTTTGAATTTTTTTTCAACTTCCAGTCTATGTCTGTATGCTGATGACTCAAACTTAAAAGTTTCGGGCAAATCACAAGAGGATATCAAACACACAGAGGAGTTCTATTTTCAAATATAGAACTTGATAGTACAGATCAGTTTTTTGAAAAGCTTAATTTACGTCTAAATCCAAGTAAAACTAAAGGTATTTGTTTCAAAACAAAACAAAGTAAAAATTGCATCTCCCCAAAATTAATGATTAAAAACAAGCATGTAGAGTTAATTGAGCAAACAAAGTTTCTAGGGCTAATAATTGATAATAGCCTGTCATGGGATGTGAAGTATGTTTTAAACAAAGCAAATTCTGGTTTATTTGCAATCAGAACAATGTCCAAACTGTGCAACATAGATGTTTTGCGTAGTATATATTTTGCTCTTATTCACAGTCATATTGCATATGGAATATGTATATATGGCTCCACAACAAAAGCAAATTTGAATAGTATGTTAAAAATAAAAAAAATTAGAATTATTTTACAACTAAAAACTCAAGATTCAGCCCAGGAATATTTTAAACAACTAAAAATCATGACCGTTCATGGACTGTATATCTTTGATACAATCATGCATGTCAGGAATAATCAGAATAATGAATTTATCCCAGTGCATCAATACAATCCTAGAAAAAAATTGAACCCATTCCCCATCATAAATTAGAAATTTTCAAAAATAAAGTGTCTTTTGCAGGCAAAAGGTTTTTAAGAAAAATACCAGATTGTATAAAAAATGAAATTAGTCATCCAAAGTTTAAACGAAAATTGAAGGATTATTGATTGATTTAGCTGTTTATGACTTGGGTGAATTTTAAACGGGTAAAAATTTTAATTGGTTCGGGATTATGATGTTTTAATTGTAAGTGACACTATTTTGATGTATTTTTATTTTATTATGAATCATGCCTCTGTTTATTTTGTATAGTACTCATATTTAATTCTTGTATTTTGTAGTACTTATTGTGTATAGTTCTACTTATTGTTGACACTATTCTATGTATACAAGAGTATCATTATGAATAAAGAAATCTGAATGGAATTGAATTGAATTGTTTGTGCAGTATTTATTCTCATAAATTAAGTAAATTAAATATTCTGGAGATAATTTAGCAAAATAAATTGTTATTATTGCTCTATTTATGTTTAGAAGGGGGTAAATAAAAATAATAAAAATAAACCTTTCGTGACCCCGGTTAAACCGCAACCTGATTAACCCACCCGCTCCCGGATAATTGGGAGTTGACTTTAGTTTGGTTTAAACTCAGTGTAGGACTTCTGTGATTTTCTTTTTTGCATCATTTATGTTTGACAGTCTATTTATGGTGAAAAAATATTATATCATATTCATAATAGACTGATTCACATACAAGACAAATACAACATTTTCATTGTAATCAGTTTTTTATTATTTTTTTGTTTAATCTAAAATAAATATTTTAAAAGTTTGTTTGTGGTCATTAGTCACAACAACTTAGTCTGGTTAGTCTAGTTTTGTATATTGGGCTCAGTCTTCTGGGACCTTCATGACCACCTATATTTGGGACCATCAGTATTGTAGCCAATGTGTAAAAACCAGTTTTATTCATAATTTAGTGCCTGTATTTAAAATTATTTTTGATTGTAGTAATTATTTCTTCTAAATATGTGTCAGTATTTGTTCAATATTGACGGTAAAAAATTTTTTGTCCTATGATCCAGACGACAATGGTGCCTGTAGTGTCGGACCTACTTCGCCAGCAGGTGGCCGCCTGCAAGCAAGGGGAGGGAGAGACGACGCAGGGTGATGACGCTCAAGGTGGTGGCATCCCTGTCGGCACTTCCTGCAAGAACAATGGCTGCAAAGTGGTTTGTGCACACACTTTCAATAAAAGATTGAAAAGGCGATGAAGTTTATAATTATTCTTGAATTTGGACGATTTACTATTAAAAGGAGAAAAGAGTGATTTTGTGGTTCAAACAACAGGGTATCTACCGTTCCTCCAAGTGCTCAAAAATCTACCTTTTGAAATCAAGGTCCTCCTTTTTTAGATTCTTTAAGAAATTCAATAAGTTTTTTCACCGCGCTACAACTTAACCACTACAAATTTCAAATTTGTACGCTACTACTTCTTTTAACTAGTTACGCTAATATTGGTTGCGTTGGTCTATTTTATGGCCAGATAATAGCTGGTTTAAATTTAAATACCATAAATACTGTAAAAAATAATATTTAGCACTTGCCTGTCTACAGTGCTAGTGTGTGAAAAATCCCTCTGGGTACTCCAAATGTAATCAAAGGTCCTCCAGAAGTAATCCTTTTTGCTGCCTTTAACTTGGTCGACACCCTATACAAGAATTCAAACAGGGTTTTATTTATTTCCTTGTCTTCAGTTATTGTTTTTAATGGGATGCCGACATTCGGACGACCCAAAAACCATTGGTTCTTTCATTCCAAAAGATACCTTTAAGCAATAATCTCAGATAATTGTCAAAGAAAGTTTCATTTTACAAATAATGATGTTAGAAATCCGGCTTTACATTTGTCAGTATTTGTTCAATATGGACAGTAAAATAGAAGAAGAGTCAATTCGTTCTATATTTTTTTAAGTTTTCTAGTGTTTATGTTAACTGGAAAACACCATTATAAGAAAAATATATTTTACAATTCTGTAATATATTTATTTAAAAGCAAAATAAAATAATAGCTTAGTTGACTTAAATTTGTAAATTGTTATGATTTTCTGGTTTTTCTGATAGTTTAACCCTTTGAGTGCCATGGCGTCATGGCCATTTCTTATGCATAAATTGCCGGGCTAATTTCAATCGAAAATGTCATTACCGGTTACATCAAATTACTTTAGCATGTTAGATAGTGATCATCATGCATGACATAAAAAACCTCAGAGAAATCATGATAGATAAGCAAGATATACAGTTTTTCCTATTCTCCATAAGAATAACATTGGACAACGTACTGTGTTTAGCACTTTTAATATCTCAGTAACCAATTGACGTAGAGAAATGATAAAATAACCAAATTGTTCGTCTTTTTAAGCCAAATCCAATGGTGAGAAGTAAAATTTGATTTACTAAAATATTATATGTAAAAAAACTCAAAAAACCCATTTTTGGGGTACAAAATCCCCCAAAATACCCCTTTAGATAGAGCGATCTGGCTGGTTTTCGAACTTAAAGTCATAAATGTTGCTTTACATGTTTGTACCAAATTTCATAAAAGTCAGGCCATTCTTATGAGAGTTATCACACCAACGGACACATATATATATATATATATATATATATATATATATTGAACGAATGGTGTTTTTGGCATCTGGGGACCTCAAAACAAAAAGTTATCATGGTACCAGGCCTAGGTCTTACCATGTTGACTACGGTGATAGCTTCTTCCCTATGGGAGAAAGTCGCTAAAAGGCCCTAGGCCTAATGAAAACAAATATTATTTTTTAGTTTGCTGTCAGTAAACATGTTATATCCAATACTCTAGTATGAGTAAGGTTTGCGTGCGTCCGGCTGTGCTTTCATGCAATTCTGATCTCAAAAACGGCACCAATGATTTCCTTCAAATGTTGGAAATAACTTATTTCTGGGATAAAAATAAGTTCTTGACAGGTCTCATCCCCAGGAAAAATCAAATAATGTAAAAAAACTAAAATGAAAAGTAAAAAAATAACATTGGGCTTATGGAGTTTAAATTCAAAACAAAAGAATTGTAACAGCTGTTCATAATCAACCAGGGAACCGTAAAGTAATACTCGTGCTGTTTATAATTGTTAACATGTGGTTTCTTGAGAGCAGTGCTTAAAACTGTTGAGTGAAGATTGTATATATAAAGTGGTCATATCCGAAATAGTTCAAAGGGACATTGAGCTATAAATAACAACTGGAGTGACCTTAAAAATGCCGAAAAGAGGCAAATAAGCTACAAAAATACACGATAATCAGTTGGGGGAGTGGTGAAATATTACTCCCAGTCATCTAAACAAACAGACTGGTCTTCCCCGAGCAAAGCTCGGCCCCCCAGGTACTGTTACTTAAGCATTAGGCCCAGGTATATAAGCATTAGGCCTACCAAAGTAAATGAAATAGACAATAAAATTGAAAACAAAAGACGTATGTGTACCTTTTATTTTCACCAAAACTTACGTACCAACAACAATGACACTGTTTTAAAGTTCATTGTAAACTAATTTCAGAAAGTTACTCAAGTTGTTTACATTCTGCCACTAAATTTTGATTCATACGTAAATGGGAAGTAAAAAACACTAAAACACAACTTCAATAACAATAATATCTGTGATATTCATCGTTTACCGGTATAACCTGAAACAACAACTAATACAGACGACATCTACGACAAAGATGACTAAAATAGAGTCTGCTAACAGACCAAAGGCAACAAAATTGCTATAGAACTGATAGCTGGAAGCTTCTGGATCAAAACTTTGGAAGCCAGTACCTTGTTTTGATATGAAGTAAAACGTAAAATACCAAGAGTTGCTGTCAGCGATGCTCGGCATTTTATGTGTAATGCATTGCGTCGCTGTGTGCGATGCCGCGGCACTCAAAGGGGTAAAAAAGGCTCTATGCTCGAAGCTTGACTCTTAGAAGGATAAACATGTAATAGTATATTTCACTAATAGTCACAAAAGTGGCCTATTTCGGGGTAAGATAGCATTTTACGCGTGAGGCGAAGCCGAGCGAGGAACATGATATCGAGCCCCGAAATAGAACTTTTGTGACGAGTAGTGAACGATACTTTTCATCACGATGTGAATAACCACATTAAACTTAAACAAAAATGATCTGATATTTCATAGTCTAGTAATTTTGTATAAGTAAACACAACACGATTTTACAATTCATGTTAGTGTTAAAGTCAGCTGTTTGAACACAGAATCGTCAAAAATAACAAAATCACACTGGTGCTCATGTTGAGTAAAACGGGAACTTCAATTGTTTAGGACAGGTAAAGTTTTGTTTGGGACAGGTAAATTATTGTTTGGGACAGGTAAAGTAATTTTTAGGACAGGTAGTCAGCTGATTTGGTGTATGGAAATCGACGATTTTCGAAGATCTCAGCTGTATGGTAATGGGCTTTTTTCGAATACAGAGTGATGAAAACTAGAATCCGGCTAATCCGAACTAATTGGGATCGGGCCCTGTTCGGATTACAAAAGTTTTGGCTTATCCGAAAACCAAAAGTTTTAACTTTGAAAATCCATTTAAATTTTTGTACACGGGGTGTTCAGAAAGGGTCATTACAAACTTCGGGGGCTGGTAGTACTTATCAATTTGAACAACAAATTTAATATAAACATGAACAACAAATTTAATATAAACATAAGTTGTCAAATTTTCCGTTTATCTGCTAGCTTCCATTTTGTATTTTTAACAACAAAATTCGTATCACGAGAACTATGTAAGCAACAGAAACTAAACTTTACACTACGTTAAATAACCAAAAAAGCTAATAATCAAAAATGAATATTAAGTTGTTTTAAATATTTTCAAAATGGTGCCCGTTTCAATATTTTAAAGTCAAATAACGAACAAACCATTAATTTTATACAAGAGAAAAAAACAACATTCTTATCACAAATCTAATGACACTTTATTCAACACAATCCGTGAACGCATCGACGAGAAAATGCACTTTTAAGGAAGGTTTGCTTGCACAATCGGGGACAACAATGAGTGCCCAAATGCATTACTTCTTGTCCCCGATTTCTGCAAGCAAACCTTAAAGGTGCATTTTCTCGCTGATGCGGTGACAGATTGCGTTGAATAAAGTGTCACTAGATTTGTGATAAGTAGGGGTGTGCGAGTACTCGAAACTTAGAGTTTTCAATCGAGTATTTTAATACTCGAACTCGACTCGGAAGTTTTGAAAAATACTCGAAAGTTTGAGCAAGTATTTTACGCCGATTTCCAGACAATCGCGAACGATTGCGACAGGCCAAAACGCGTAGTAACGGCCGCAAAAGGCGATCGCATCACGTAAAATCGGCCGAAAATGACGATCACTAACGTTTGCGACCGGCCAAAACGTGTAGTTACGGCCGTGCATCACGTAAAATGCTGAAAATGACAATCGGACCGCGTAATTTCGACGGTAAATGATGACGGAAAACATCGGCCGAAAATTCCGACTGGATCAGGGTACTAAAGACAGAAAATGACGACGGTTTACATAATATCGGCAAAAGTGGCGACCGGGCCACTTAATATCGGCCTTATTAACAATTTTGTCATATAATATTGATTATAAACGATGTCTGGACCAGGTAATATTGGCCAAATGACAACCGGACCGTGTTTTATCGGCCGGAAACGAATGTCAAACCGTGTTTTGTTTGTCAATACCTAATCCAGTTTGATTTTACTGGCCAAAAATTTGTATTGCTACTCATGTATTGGTTAGAAGCCATTATTAGATTATCAAAAGTAATCATTTTCCACAAAACAAGCTAGGTCAAAAATGTGTCCTGATATATTACTAGTAGAGGTGTGCGGATATCCGAAAAGCCGGTTCGGTTTCGGATCGGATCGGATATCCGAATCCGATCCGAAGGTTTTTTCGATATTCGATAAGGTCCAGTATAAATCCGACTTATTCGGATAGACTGTATATCTGGGTATAATAAGCCAGAAACAAAATAATAAATAAGTTTGGACCATTACTAAACGCTTTGACTCTGACGACGTCGTTCAAAATAACGTAAACGTGACGCAATGCCGGTCACTTGTTGTTCGGTTTCGGTACGGATCGATACGATATTTGTGTAGATTCGCGATGTATCTTATCGCGATACACGGCCGGATCGTACATCACTGTAGCAACAAAGAATAAATACGGTCTATACAGAGCAATGAGCAATAGCAAACGTTTTTGATGTTAACAATCGCAAGTGTATACATCATTGCTATTCGATGTCGATTCAAGATTCACGGGATGGACGCAGATAACGAGACAACAGTAGTGGATTACTGGCGAATAAGTCGATAATTTAAAGTTGATAGTCGATATGCGACTGTATCAAAATCTCACGATTCAATGAGCAAGCTCTCATAGAGTAAGTCGTAATTCCAAAGTCGCAATACGCAATCATAAATGTTAGTGTATGAAATTTAAAATTGCTGCTACTGACATTTTTCTATTCAATAGGTACCTTTAAAACCCTGAGTAAAATATTGCTGACATGCACAAAAAGAGTTACATAGCTTTCTCTACGGGGAAGTTTCCCCGTATGATCAACGAGCTTAATTTATCTAGAGCTCTCATACTCCAAGAAAAGCCTTCACTTTTTAAACTCGTTGTGTGGATTACGACGACGCGAAGCAGCGATGACGGATTCGCGAAAGTATAGCTTAGTTATCTATAATTTATTTACACGAGTTTCATCGTTCGGTTATTATTTGATTTTGAACAATTCATTTCTTTTAAATGGAACCGAAAAGGATTAGCATCATATGGAAATTCTTTATAAAGAATGAAGCCGATAGTGAAGTCGCTGAATGTCTGAAATGCAAGCTTTAAGGTTATGTTTATGTTTACATTCCGGTGACAAAGTTTATATTTTTTAGTAAACAAAAAACATTCAAACTAGTTAGTAAATTTATAAACAAAGGAAATTATTTGGTCATGGATGTTTTGGTTAATTTATAAAGAGAAGGCCTACTGAATCATTTTGTCACTGCCCAAGTTGTGCTAGGCCTAGTAGTATGTTGTGATGTCTGCTTCTTTTTAACATCGGTGATTCTGGTCTTTTAATAACCAGGCAGTCATCATATTAAAATGTTTCCTTGTTTTTTCTCTTGTCTGACCATATGTATATGTTTGGTTTTGTACTACATCCAAATAGGCTAATAAGGAGTTATATCACAATGACAAGGCTGATAGTCAGGGTGACATTAAATGATTGAAGTTGAGTAGCCTAAACTAGGCCTACTTTTATTAAATTATATAACTTTACCAAAATTATTATTTTTGAACTTGTAATTTTTTGTTACCTCTAAAGTCAAGTAGTTTGTTATTTGACCTTTACTAGGTTACTAAGTTTTACAATCACAGTTTGGAAGTTGTGATATTGCCAAAAACATTATTATTATATTTTTGATGTATTCATAAACATTTGATTCTTTTATCATCTAATCTCCAAAATAAATAATACAATGCTATTTGTTTACAACCAGTTCAATTATTTGTATTAGCCTACCAGTTAATTTGTTATATAATACTATTTAAATTAGTGAAGGAACAATGGCTATTCAAATAAAAACATCATAGACTGTGAGTTTTATTTACTGATTTAATAACAAATGTAATGTTGTCAAATTACAAAGGTTCGTGCTCATCCAGTAAACATATTTCTTGTATTTTTCACTGCAGAGTATTCTTGTGTATGTGCACAGGTTGGTATATTCCTCCTCCAAATAGAAATGCTGTTTTCTGGTGATGTCATTGTAGTCTCCAGCCATTAGGTACTCAGAAAGATACAGTTGTACAAATAATAACCACTTGTTGTGTACCTATTGAATAAAATTAACTATCTGAAATATCGTATATTCAAATCTTCCAAGGGAAATAAAAATATTAAGTTCCGACTTGAAAATATGGTAATTC
This sequence comes from Allygus modestus, assembly GCA_963675035.1. NCBI lineage: Eukaryota > Metazoa > Arthropoda > Insecta > Hemiptera > Cicadellidae > Allygus > Allygus modestus. The sequence continues at coordinate 244,559,601 of OY776111.1, read as the reverse complement.
TTAGAGATCGATGTAACATGCGGTACTGGCAAAGTAAATATCCGAATCCGAAAATTATCCGATCCGAAACCATTACTATCCGATCCGTATCTGACCCGAACTTAAGCTATCCGAACCGAAACCGATCCGAACTAAAAATTCACTATTCGCACACCTCTAATTACTAGATAGTAATACATTAGATCAAGTGGAAAAAACTAAATTTCTTGGGCTCATAATTGATGATAATTTAAGTTGGGATGACCACATAGATTATTTTAGTAAAAAAATGTCTTCTGGACTCTACGCTCTACTTCAAATGGCTAAAATTTCCAACATTAATTCTTTGAAAACAGTTTATTTTGCATTAATTCACTCGCATCTAGCTTATGGTATAAGCGTTTATGGTGCAACAACAAAAAGGAATTTAGACATAATCTTGTTACTTCAAAATACCCCCGTCGCAGCAAACCTGCAAACTCAGCGAATTTCCAATGAATATATAACATAACACATTAAAACACTTAACAGGATTCATAAGAAATGTATTCACAAACAAGCGATATTTAAAATATTAATTAATCTGCATAAGAATAACATTGGGGATGAGTACGCAGGTTTGCTGCAAAAGGCACACAAAATAATGGGTTTTTATGCAAATATCAATAGAACTCATCTTAGTGAAGTCACATACCAAGTTTCATCCATATACATTCATAAATAAGCGATATATAACATTTTAAGTATTTTCCATAAGAATACAGTAGAACTCCAATTATCCGAATTAATTGGGGATCGGGCCAATTCGGATATGCAGAAATTCGGATAATCAGGTAAACCTCGGGAACTAAGCAAAAAACATCACCATACATACAAAATCAGAATTTTATCGACAAAGTTATTATAAATGTAGTGAACAGAAAGTGAGCGAACTGTATCAAGAATATACATCATAAAAATTAAATTACAGGAGTTAAATTGAATACAGTATATACAGTTGCTCTTTTCAATAGGCCTACATAATGTACGTATTTCACTGTTCAATGTTGGTTATTTCACTTGAACATCTCGATTAAAGTGAGTTTATCACTTAGCGAAAGGACAACACGTTTACGTTTTGTACTCATTTCGAACGATAATCTCGGTGAAAGAACAGTAGCGACTGATGATGAGCAGGGCGGGAAGGGGGTATGACTCATTGTTCCCTGCGAAAATATCGTCCGGAACGTAACAGCGCAGGCTTTTATTTTAGCGCTCACGGCGCATTATTGCTACACGCGCTCCCGCTGTTATTTTCTTGATTTTTATATTTCTATTATTTCACTCAAAATCGACTCGGATAATTGGATATTCGGATAATTGGGGTTCGGATAATTGGATTTCTACTGTAACATGTGGACCAAGTACATATATAGGTAGGTAACCTAGGTAGGTTTGCTGCTACAGGAACCATAGGCGAAAAATTGTTTTTTTGTGCAAACAACAATAATCCACAACCAGATCAAGCCATATACCAAATTTCGTCAGTTTATGTTCATAAATAAGCGAGATATACAATTTTTCTTTTTCTACATAAGAATAACATTAGACAACGTACTGTGTTTAGCACTTTCAATATCTCAGTAACCAATTGACGTAGAGCAATGATAAAAATACCAAATTGTTTGTTTTTTTAAGCTGAATTCAATGGTATAGATTAAAATTTGATTTAAATTAAAATTACATGTGAAAACCCCTAAAAACATATTTTTGGGGTACAAAACCCCCCAAAAACCCCCCTTCGGATGGTGCGATTCATCTGGTTTTCGAACTCGTTCAAATAAATGGTACTTTACACATTTGTACCAAATTTCATTAAGATCGGACCTTTTTTACGAGAGTTATCGTGCTTACGGACACACACACACACACACACACACACACACACACACACACACACACACACACACACACACATATATATATATATAAATATATATATATATATATATATATATATTCATATACACACATATATAAATTTGAACGAATGGTGTTTTTGGCATCTGGGGACCTCAAAATGAAAAGTTATCATGGTCTCGGGCTTAAGTCTTACCATGAGACCTACGGTAATAGCTTCTTCCCTATAGGGGAAATTCGCTAAAAAGGCTTTGAGAATTATTTTTAAGCTTAAACGATTAGATTCAGTAAAACAGTATTTTTCAGATCTTGGGATATTAACAGTTTATGGGTTATATGTATTTGAAACCATAATGTATGTTAAAAAAAATGTGAACCCCATTTTCATCAATATAATACGAGATTGCACAGAGAGGTGGAGAACCACAATTTAAAATTTTGTGAAAAGAAAACTCAATTTATGGGCAGTAAATTTTTGTTTAATTTACCAAGAAAATTTTTACTTGAAGAAGATCTAATAAAATTTAGAAATCAGTTAAAAGAGTATATTTTGCAGCTTTCCTTATATTCTTTTGATGAATTTTGGGAAGTTAGAGCCAATACAAATGCGGAGCTATTCTTTGATTATTGTATAGCAATTTATTGTTGGTTAGTAATTTAATGTTTGTATTAATGTGTATGTTTAACTGTAGGGAACACGGGGGATCTCTATTCTCTATTATCTCTACTGTTTTTCATTATGTATATGACTGACTCTATTCTACGTACCATGTGCATTTGTCGAATAAAGAAATATTGATTGATTGATTGAAATCTAGAATGGTATCCAAATCCTATTACACTATTTTAAACTACCAACTGATGGCAAATGCTCGCTCGAAACTCGAAAATAATTGGCATTACTCGACTCGATTAAAAAAATCACTACTCGCACACCCCTAGTGATAAGAATGTTTATCTTTTTTGTATCTTGTTAATTTTGCATAAAATTAACGGTTTGTTTATTATTTGACTTTAAAATATTAAAACTGGCGCCATTTTGAAAATATTTAAGACAACTTAATAATAATTTTTATTATTTGCTTCTTTGGTTATTTAACGTACGTGTAAAGTTTAGTTTCTGTTGCTTAAATAGTTAACGAGGTATTAATAATTTTGTTAAAAATACAAAATAGCAGCTAAACGGAAGATTTTTCAACCTGTGTTTATTATCACATTTTTTGTTCAAATTGATAAGTACTACCAGCCCCTGAAGTTTGTAATGACCCTTTCTGAACACCCTGAATATAGGAGCATTGTACAGTTCTATAATTAATTTAAAATACATTATGAACAGAATTGTTATACTAAATAACACATGTTTGTATTGTATTATGACACCATTTTTGCGCTCTTTTAGTGAAAAAAGGTCTACACTCTGGGGTTTCCTAACCTCCCAATGTCTATCTGTCCATCTATTCTTCAGTTATGCTAAAAATGACCGAGGGCAAAGCCTCTCTGATAGGTAGCATCTCATTAGAGGAATCAGTTCTACCCATGGAGGAATCGCTACTTTTATACTACCTCCATGGTTGTATCCCTTGCGCCACACCATTATGGCAACAATAATTTGGGACTTACATTTTATATTTTACTGATTTTTATTCTCAAACACTACATCACATCCCATATATTTTTGCCTTTGTTTTTTTTAATTAAACAAATTTTACTTCAATGATAGTTACATTTTTGTAAAGAAGAAATTGTAAACACTTAAAGTTTTCCAAACCCTTAAAGTTCTTAAGGAGTCGCTGGGAATTGAATCTATGACCCCTTGAAACGAAAATTATGATACTAACCGTTATAGAGAAATGCCCCAATCCAAGCAAACCAATGTCCTTGTTTACCAAACATAGGGGTAGGTTTGCTATAATTTGAAAATACTAATACATGTTTTGTACTTTAGACGTACGAAGGGCCCCATACTTTGAAGACATCTTGTATCTACCATCCCGGCTATCCAGTGTTCCATGAAGGCATGAAGTTCTGGTCCTGCTGCACAAAAAGAACTACTGATTTTGACAGCTTCCTGGAGCAAGTTGGCTGCAGAACGGACGAGCATGTTTGGTTTAAGGCTAAGGTGAATTTAACTAAAAAAATAAATGGGTTGTGGGAATACAAATTTGGAATAGGCCTTTTAATAATACCTTCATTAGGCCTATTTGAGAAATATTTGTTGTTGCCAAAAAATATTGTAAATTTTTTCAATGAAATTGGAAAAATAATTTGAACACTTTTGAGTGCTAAGGGCCGATAATATCGGCTCACGTATCTTCAACCCAAAAAACTGTTAATTATCTCCACAGGGTAGTCATCTAATTTGCAATTACAGCCTGCAATCATTCATTGTCTGCCATGTGGGGTAACCTGGTGGACAAAAACTAAACTACCACATTGGCTTGGTAGCCACTCCTTTTGGTAAGGCTCCCTGACCGATCTGGTGGTTGATTGGTCTAAGGGGCCATATACATATTATGTAACACACTCAAGGGGGGAAGGAGTTATGGCGTAGCATTATGTTGCGTTACGTGGGGGAGAGAGGGTTTGGATCAATGTTACGTAACTTGCACATTTTAACCCTAAGATCTGGTGACCTCCCGTATCTTTTGATAATGTTGTATATCTTTTAAAAATAAAAACAAATATTCAAAATAATATTTAAATCAAGGTTAAAGCAGCGAGCTCATAATAGAATAGAGAAGCTACTTGGGGCGGAGAGTGCGGCCAGCCTGGCGGACGGATGAGGCAGTCCAAGATGGCGGCGCCACCCTAGTCCGAGCGTCTACCACACACCCTGCTACGCACTATTTCAGTTACTCGAAGTGAGAGTAGATACGGCTTTTGTTGTAGACCTAAGATGTCGAATTACACGAGATTGTAAATTGATTGCAATAACCGGACTCCTATTTAAAATGGGGTATCAATCACCTGCTGGGATTACATTTCACAAGAGCGCATGGTTTTAATTTATTTTAATACACATATTATTAAGTGGTTAACAAATATGTTTGCTTAGTCATAAATTGTATTGAATATTCCTATAATTTCTCTATGAAATCTATTCGCTCTACATCTATTAATGATTCTTTTTGTGTTGGCCACAAACAATGAAATTGAAAGTACCAGTTGTTATTTATATATAATAAGCAGTATTTTTATTAATGGACTAAAAGACACTTGGAATAAATAATATAACAAAATACACATTTGTACTATTGTTTACATTTTAAAATCGTTACTTTTTAATTCGTAAATTAAGGGCTTGTACAACCTTCTAAAAGTGTGCCGACTTTATGAAAGATGTTTTAGAAGTACCTAACTATAATACTGTAAGTGAAAAGAATATTCTCAGTAAAATGTAAAACCATGTACTTGGTCAATCTGTAGGTATGGTATGGATTTATTCCCCAATGTTTTACGTTTTTCAGATTGTGAGTAGGACGATAATAATTTAATGATGGAAATAATAGCGCATAAGTAATTTTCTGTATAATAATCCATCATTACAGTGATATTATTAATGAAGGTCTGCATACATTTAAGATGAGACATAACTGAATAATACTGTAATTTCTTTGGGTCAATGATCATTGATTAATGTCTTAAAACTATTTGGACTAAGTTATTTAATACCCATAATCAGCTATAGCAAGAGAAACTTGGAGGATATTAAAAACTTATAAATAAGTAAATAAAACTAGTTATTACTCAAATTATTTTTCATTTACTAGTCCTTATATGGATACGATATCATTACTAATCCTAGCTAAAATAAAATAAAGCTAAAATAACAAATAAAAAAAACAACAACGTAGCCAGAAAACAAACACACTGCACTGCACGGCGTGGCAGCGGGTTGTGCGAAAGACAGTTTTGCCATTTTCTTATACCTCGATTTCTGAGGAAACCGAACACTTTACAAAAAATAGTTGGAATAAAAAATTGAAATTTGTTTATTTATCTACAACTTTCCCACTGACAAAATGTCTCTGACCAAAAAATAAAAAAATTTCCCCCAGAACAACTTTTTCATGTCTGGTTTAAAAAAAACAGAGCTACAAGTGTGTATTAAATTATTTATATACCAATTAATAGCATTATTATCACTTTAAATTATTACCATCGCTATCCTCAGACTCAATACTATAAGCATGCAAAATTTCAACAATGTTCTTCAACTATTACTGTTGATAATGGCTGTGTATCGGTCGCGAAGTTTTACCGCGCATTGAGCTCGCGTATCGTAGATTTCAGGCTGTAAACCAGACCAACATGGTGATCTTGCCTCACTTTTAATGCCCGAGGTATAAGCACTTGTCTTCTCTATTCTATTATGTGCTCGCTGGGTTAAAGTTGGTTATAATTACATCAAAAATACTTCTATCATACTATTTTAATAACAGTAAAATTAAAAATACACACATAACATGTTTTGAGTAAGGTTCGCATTGCTTTTCAGCTTTGTTTTGTGTTGTTTTAGTGTAAAATCATGACATGATACAGTATTGCGCAGTGCCACCCACATTTTTAGTTTCTGTGTTTGTCACACTAAAAAGGTTGTTTGTATGAATTTTCCTTCGAAAAAAGTTATTAAAATCGGTTATTGAGAGAAAATCATTAAAAGTTTAATGATTTATTTTAATCTGTGTTGTATTGTGGATTTTTAGTCTTATAATGATAATTAATCATGTGACGTGTTTATGTTTACCTTAGAAAAACTAGCTAAGTTTACTCATTACATAAAATTCAGTTCCTTCTCGAGGTATATTTGGATAGAACTAAGCGAGAAGTTAGGCGTTGGAGTACTCATCCTGTTCTAAGCAATAGATTGTCTACTGGTGCTTTTCATGTGGTGTTTGAAAAGCACAGACAAAATGAAGATAAATTCTTCCAATACTACAGGATGTCTGTTGCATCGTTTGACGAGCCATTACATCTGATCGGTGGTGTTACAAAACATCATTGAACCTATCGAACTGACTGAAACAGTAATTGGATTTGCAAGTCCTGTGGTTTATGTTGCTAAACCTAATGGTTCTGTCCGGCTGTGTGGGGACTTTAGATCCTTGAACCAACATTTACAGCCTCAGCCTCCCCCATACCTACCTTTGAAGAGGTTGTAGCTGAACTCAATGGATTCAATACGTTTTGTCATCGATCTAAAGGACGCTTATCTACAACTCCCAGTACATCCCGATTCACAAATATTCCAAAAATATATTGATACACTACTTTCAGATATTGAAGGAGTTACATGGTTTGCTGACGACATTTGCACAGGAGGTAGGGCTGAAGAAGAACACCTAATTCGTTTACATAAAATCTCAAGATTTAGACAGGTAGGATTAAAAATACAAAGTTGCATTTGATGTGTGATGAGATCCGTTTCCTAGGTCACACCATTGATAAAAATGGCATTCATCCGACTTCTGAGCAAATTCAAGCAATTCAAGACCAACCAGAACCAACAAACGTCACTGAATTACGATCTTTCCTAGGTTCCCTAAATTATTACTCAAGGTTTATTCCTAAGCTACAGTTGAAGTGCGCTCCACTACACAGACTATTGAAAAAGGGGGAAAAGTGGAATTGGACCTCTCAAGATACAAACAACACTATATAAAGAACTGTTAGTATTAGCAACAGATGCATCTGACCTTGGGGTTGCTGCCAAACTGATGCACAAATGTAAAGATGGAGTTGACAGACCTATAGCTGCAGCATCAAGGACTCTTAACTGCTGAGAGAAGAGATATTCCGTCATACTCAGGGAAGCACTTGCGATCATCTTTTGTGTTAATAAGTTTTACCAATTCATTTATGGTCGACATTTCACACTACTCTGTGATCACAAACCATTAGAAAGGATATTTGGGAATAAGAATGACCTACCAAAGTTTGCAGCCTCTCGACTCACAAGGTGGTGCATTACTTAAAGTGCATTTAATCACGACATCAAGGACACACCTGGTTGCAGTAATGCTGCTGCAGATGCACTGTCCCGCCTACCTTTGACCACTACTGAGCTGTCCGATTTTGAGAAACGAGATGTTAACGTCATTTGTCAAATTACAAGTACAGCACTGGATGAACTCCCAATCACAAGGAGTAATCTAAGAAAACATACACACCGAGATGGAGAAACGAAAACCATTATCACATTTATTGAAAGGGAATGGCCAGACAAAAAAAATACCAGAAAATCACTTACCCTTTTATGAGAAACGGTTTGAAATTTCATTTGAAGAAAACATTTTAATGTGGGAAAACAGAGTTATAATACCAATGTCATTAAGAATACAAATGCTAAATCTCCTTCATGAAGGACATTATGGTGTAGTTGCAATGAAGTCATTTGCCAGAATAACAGTTTGGTGGCCGAACATCGATGGGGATATAGAGGAGAAAGTAAAGCTTTGTACTTTTTGCATAGTATACAGAAAATGTGAACCAGAAACTCCTCTTAATTTGTGGAACATTCCCAATGGTCCCTGGGAGAGAGTTCATCTTGACCTTTTGGGTCCATTTGAAGGGGAGATGTGGATGATTGTGGCTGATGCTTATTCCAGGTGGTTAAATGTTTTTCCGGTGATAAAAACTACAGCAGACAAAGTCATGCAGAATCTACGATCTCTCTTCTCACAATATGGCATATGTCGGAAACTGGTGACAGATAACGGACCTCAATTCATTTCTAAGGAATTCAAGAGTTTCATGAAGTCAAGCAACATCATACACATAAGATCTTCTCCATATCACAGCAGAACAAAGGGAATGGCTGAACGAGTGATCCAGACATTTCAATCTCATTACCTAGCTGCCAGGGATGACCTTAGAAATCCAACACACAGATTACAATCTGTTCTTTTTGCATACAGAACAAGAGTCCACTCTTCAACTTTGAGAACACCAGCAGAAATGTTTTTGGGTAGAAGGTTGAACACAGTCATTGACCTTTTGAAACCGAGTTTAACGTGGACACTGCCCAGTACAAACAAAAATCATATCACGACTTACATGCAAAAGAAAGACATTTTGAAAAAAGTCAACCAGTCTGGGTAAAGAGAAACAACAAACCTGATTCAAAATGGGAACCCGCTGTAGTAGCTGAGAAAATGACACAATGTGAAGGCAAGTCACTTAGAGAACATGCGGACCACCTGCGACCTCGGTTAGAAGAAAACAGAAATCAAGATACAGCATTCCCTATTGAATCAGAAGAAGTGATAAAAGACCAGTACTTGACCCAACCAGAAAACATGACATCTGTGGAAAGCCATCCAAGAACTGGATATAATTTAAGACCCAGGAGAAATACTCATCGGCCTAAACAGATCCTTCAAGATCAGTTTGTGTACTACGATTAACTACTTTTTTTAGGAAAGGGAGATGTGTTGTATTGTGAAATTTAGTCATATGATTATAATTAATCATGTGACATGTGCTTATGTTTACATTAGAAAAACTGGCTAAGTTTACTCATTACATAAAATGAATTGATTTTCTTTCACATTGTTCTTAATATTATGTTAAATACAAGTTTATTTTGTTATTCATTTACTGTGTTATGTTTATTTTGATATTTATAGTGTACATACATTACAAAATCCATATTCCAAATTGCTAATAAAACATTGTTTAAAAGGTTTGTGCTGTTTTCATGTCTACTACGATCGAGTTACGTAACACATGGAGGGGGAACCCCCCATGCTACAAATGCTATGAATTGCTTATTTTTTATTCAATTTTTAAAATCTAGGTGTCATTACATTTGTAATAACATTTAAAATAAAATACTATTACTATAAAAAATTTTTAAATCCTACCGATTTCGGAGTTATTGTTTAACAAATAATTAAAATGGCCACCACCTTCAAGGTTGGAAAACCAAAACTGCATAGGGCAGTAGACCTTATACTCATCAATATTCGTTGTAAGTTTGAAAAACATCTTAAGGGGTTCGTAAATTATGAATTTTTGTAAAAATCACATACAGACTGACAGATGGAAAACGAAGCTAGATAGGCTATATACTTGTTCAACCTTTTTTTTTCTTTGACCTCAGGAACAATATCCCAAAGTTTGTCAGTGGACTTCAGATACACCCTGTATATCAAGTATTTTAATCTAGTCTCAAGATTTTTTATGTTCACCTCATGGATAGTTAGATTTGGGCTAGAATAATGAGAAACGGCCTAACATTTTTGGCTTTTTACATTCTATAGTTTTATAAGCATAACTTTAAATCTTGAGCTTTCCTGACCCTTTTTGGGCCCAAAAACCCAAAATGTGAAAATTTAAAATCCTCATGTAAGGGGTTTGGAGTTTTCCGATTGTTTTGTCCAACGAACTTGTACAACTAATTATAGAAAGGAATGTTTCTGCCGAATTTGAAGTAAGTCGGACCAAAAACATGGTCACTAGTGTACTAACAACACACATATATACGCATATCACTTTTTAACGACCCTCAAAAATGTGTTCAAGGGGTCATCAACTTCTATGGTGATCCCAAACTTAAATTTCACCATGCCTGGTGTTTTAATGGTGTTGCAAACAATGCTAATCGCTCACTTTTCAATAGAAAATTCGCTAATAGGGCAACAACTAAATGTATGTTCTGTCATGCCCATAATTTAATGTTTACTTTAACTTACCTTGTATAAAATAAAAGTGATGAATTTACAAATAAAAATTTGTATAGCGATAGTTATAACGAAATCATAACAATGAGTTCAAAACCAATTTAATTTATTCCAATGCCCTGTACATTGAACTAATCACAAATAAACACAATAAAAGTTATTCCAGGTTTTTATGTCCGGTACATTGACATCTTTTGCTGAATCGGCATCTCATGATTGGGGATCATTTATAATATATGTGATTTATCAATATGTATACAAATAAATCTGAAGCAAAAGTAATACACTCATGATGATGGTTTTTTTTAATGTTGCGAGTGACCTGGATTTTTGTAATGGAAATTTTGTGGGAACCTTTATTTGTTAAGTTTTTTGCAAAGGATTGTTGGTGGCCTGTTACAGGGAGGCAGTGCAGTCAAGTGCAGGCTGGACTGGCACCAGACAAGTACAGCTGTGTTCATCTCGGTGTTTGGCAAGAAGTATGACCCAGAACAATCCTATGTCCAGCTTTCCCCAGTCAGGCTTAAAATCTCTTTATTCTTTCCTGAACAGAGTGGTTACTACACAAACGATCTTGAACTGCGTGGGGTTAGTATGATCTATGTATATTATCATGTTATTTGTATGTCTAAACTAAATACCGGTACATCAGTTTTATATTTCATTGCAATACATTTTTTTTCTAAAAAAACTAGGTTACATTACCTCTGTCAATAGTCCAGTGTGACAAACAATAAATTATACCAAATTGTTTTTTATTGCACTCGCAGCATTATCAATCAAACTGCAATTCGTCAAGCATTAAAATTAAATACCCCCGTCACAGCAAACCTGCGTACTCAGCGAATTTCCAATGCAAAATATAAGTCTTAATACCACATAAAGGCGCATACCAAGTTTCATAAAAATATATTCAAAAATAAGCGATATATCAAATTAGAATTATTCTCTATAACAATAACATTGGGGATGAGTACGCAGGTTTGCTGCTACAAAAAACAACAAATATAGGGTTTCTTGTAAATATCAATATTACTCAACTAGGTGAAGCCACATACCAAGTTTCATTAATATAAGTTCATAAATAAGCGATATATGCCATTTTGATTATTCTCCATAAGAATAACATGGGAGATGAGTACGCAGGTTTGCTGCAATAAGGAACACAAAAAATGGGATTTTATGCAAATATCAATAGAACTCAACTAGGTGAACCAACATTCCAAGTTTTATTAATTTATGTTCATAATTAAGGGATACATTACATTTTACTTATTCTCCATAAGAATAACATGGGGGCTGAGGACGCAGGTTTGCTGCTACGGGAATTATTGGTAAAAATCGGGTTTTTTGTGAAAATAACAATAGACCACAACCAGATGAAACCATATACCAAGTTTTATTAGAATACGTTCATAAATAAGCGAGCTATAATTTTTGTCTTATTCTCCATAAGAATAGCATTGGACAACGTACTGTGTTTAGCACTTTCAATATCTCTGTAACCATTTGACGTAGAGCAATGGTCAAAACACCAAATTGTGCGTCCTTTTAAGCTGATTCCAATGGAAGAAACTAAAATTTGACTTTTTCAAAAATTATATGTATAAAACTCAAAAAACCCATTTTTGGGGTACAAAACCCCCCCAAAATACCCCTTCGGATAGTCTGATCTTTCTGGTTTTCGAACTTAAAGTCATAAATGCTGCTTTACACGTTTATACCAAATTTCGTCAAAATCGGATTATTTTTACGACAGTTATCGCACCCACGGACACGTGTATATATATATATATATATATATATACAGTTTCGAACGAATGGTGTTTTTGGGGTCTGGGGACCTCAAAACGAAAAGTTATCATGGTCCCGGGCCTAGGTCTTACCATGCCGACTACGGTAATAGCTTCTTCCCTATAGGGGAAATTCGCTAAAACAGACACAACACAGAAACACGAACATTGACATGGATAAAATGAATAAAAACATTCTGATAGAGCTATTGACATACTTACAGACCCGGCTCTGGTAGCAGACTGGAGTGTTGCGTTACGTTGTATTTCCTGCCTCTCTTGTCCCTCATGTTATCAGCTGTCTATTATTATTTATAGTAGCGTGTGTCCCAAAAATAATGTCACACTTCCAATTGCTCAGTGCTACTTGAGTGATGATCGCAGACTAATGAAACGCATACCAGCTGAAGTTTTGTTTACAGTCACTGAGTACCCATTGTTGTTATTGCTTAGTGTGCCGGGAACGTTTTTTCATAAAAACAGTAACTATATGGCAACTTTGCAAAGAAAGAAAGAAAGTGTGCTGTGGTTTTCGAAGTTTGAGTCTGTAATTGCCATGCAACGTGGGTATCGGCGAGTTTATAATGAAAATCCTCCTTGTAGAGAATACATTTATCGAAGGTGTGAGAAGTTTAGGGAAACAGGTAGCTTGTTAAACAAAAAGCAAACAGATAGGCCAAAAACAAGAGATGACACTGTCAAAAACATTCGCAGCAGTTTTACAAGAAGTCCAATAAAGTCTGTCCCTCAATGTGGGCGTGAATGTGCACCTTGTTTTGAAGAAGAGTTCACTGGTTATAAATTCCAATTACTGCACGCTTTCAAACCTGGTGACAAATTAAATACCCCCGTCGCAGCAAACCTGCGTACTCAGAGAATTTCCAATGTCTTAATATCATATAAATCCGCATACCAAGTTTCATAAAAATATATTAAAAAATAAGCGATAAATATAATTTTTATTATTCCCCAGGAAAATAACATTGGGGATGAATACGCAGGTTTGCTGCAACAAGGAACATAAAATAATGGGTTTTTATGAAAATATCAATAGAACTCATCAAAGTAAAGTCACATACCAAGCTCATCTAAGTAAAGTCACATACCAAGTTTCTTTCATATACATTTATAAATAAGCAATATATAACATTTTAATTATTCTCCATAAGAATAACATGGGGACCGAGTACATAGATTTGGTGCTACGGGAACCATATGTGAAAATTTTGTTTTTTGTGCAAACAACAACAAACCACAACCAAATGAAGCCATATACCAAGTTTTGTTAGTTTTGAGAGGTTCTGTTTCAGAAGCAGATTTAATAGGTTAAGTCTACATTAGGTGATAGAGGTTATACAGTAAGCCAGGCTACGATTATTGGATAATTTATTTCCGTGAGTACGATAAAATATAATGATAGTTTAGTGATTATATTTACACTATGGTTAGCTGCTGAGTGTCCTGATTTAACTAACTTATATTAAAAGGATAACCTTAAATTTACTATTTCCCATCAGTTGAGTAGGCTTACTGTATTTTTGGTAATTCCCTAGAATAGGGCCTAAATGTTTGGTTACATGGAGGGTACATCTTGAGATATAGTCTGTTTATTATGGCTGTTATAAAAACGGTAATAAATACATTCGGGCTTTTTGGTCTGGTTTAAAATTTGTAGTTCTCTTCCTTTATGTTATTTTTTCCTATATTTATACTTTATATTAAAAGAAAACTGTTCATTACTAGCAACAATAATTGGTCTCAATAAATATTCCTTTCCAGTACTTATTTTTACACTTAGAACTTTATTTAGGCCTATTAAGAGGAGGGCTAGTGAATATAGAAGAAGTGAATTAAAGATGACCAATATTGAAAGTATAAAATTATACATAGCAAAATTTGGCTCGGGTCATAAAATCACTACCAGTATATTGCACACCCCTAAATAAAATTGCCATAAAAAAAGCTCGGCTCGAGAAAGCTCGAAGCTCGAGAACTTAGGAAAAAAGCTCGGCTCGGCTCGGCTCGAGTCAGAAATCACTATTCGCATTCCCCTAATATCTAACTGTACATATGTGTCTGTGATAACTCTCATAAGTATGGCCTGATTTTTATGAAATTTGGTACAAACGTGCAAAGCAACATTTATGACTTTAAGTTCGAAAACCAGCCAGATCACTTCATCCTAAGGGGTATTTTTGGGGGTTTTGTATCCCAAAAATGGGTTTTTTGAGTTTTTTACATATAATAGGTATATCAGTAAATCAAATTTTAGTTTTCACCATTAAATTTAGCTTAAAAAGCAAACAATTTGGGGTTTTGATTATTGCTCTATGTCAAATGGTTACAGAGATATCGAAAGTGCTAAACTCAGTTCATTGTCCAATGTTATTCTTATGGAGAACAAGAAAAATTGTATATCTTGCTTATTTATCAAATTATTCTGCTGAATCTTGTATATTGCTTCATATCGTTGTGATCTATTGATATTTGCACAAAAAACTATTATTTTGCCGACAGCTCCTGTAGCAGCAAACCTGCGTACTCAGCCCCCATGTTATTCTTATAGAGAATAAGTAGAATGTTATCTCCGTTAAATATGAACATAAATTAATAATATTTGGTTTGTAGCTTTACCCAGTTGAGTTGTATTAATATTTGTATTAAAACTCATTTTTTGTGTTCCTTGTTTCAGCAAACCTGCATACTCAGCCGCCATGTTATTATTATAGAGAATAATTCAAATGTCATACATTGTTTATTTATGAATGTATATTGATGAAACTTGGTATGTGACTTAATATGGTATTAAGATACATATATATGCATTGAAAATTCGCTGAATACGCAGGTTTGCTGCTACGGGGGTATTTTTTAGGCCCGGGAACATGATAACTTTCTATTTTGAGGCCCCCAGATGCCAAAAACACCATTCGTCCAAATTCATATATATATATGTGTCCGTAGGCACGATAACTTTCGTAAAAAGGGTCCGATCTTGATGAAATTTGGTACAAACGTGTAAGGCAGGATCTATTTTCAAAAGTTCGAGAACCAGACATGTCACTCTATTTTAAAGGGGGTTTTGGGGGGTTTTTGTACCCCAAAAAAGGGGTTTAGCGAATTTCCCCTATAGGGAAGAAGATATTACCGTAGTCGGCATGGTAAGACCTAGGCCCGGGACCATGATATCTTTTCATTTTGAGGTCCCCAGACCCCAAAAACACCATTCGTTCGAAATTTATATATATATATTATATATATATATATATATATATATATATGTATATGTATGTATGTATGTGTGTGTCTGTGAGCACGATAACTCTCGTAAAAATGATCCGATTTTGATGAAATTTGGTATAAACGTATAAGGCAACATTTATGACTTTGTTTAAAAAACCAGCCAGATCGCTCCATCCGAAGAGGTATTTTGGGGGGGTTTGGATTCAGCTTTAAAAAACACACAATTTGCTTTTTTGATCATTCCTCTACGTCAATTGGTTATCAAGATATTGAAAGTGCTAAACACAGTACGTTGTCTAATGTTATTCGTACGGAGGAAAAGAAAAATTTTATATCTCGCTTATTTATGAATGTATACTGACGAAATTTATTATACGGCTTCATCTGGTTATGGTCTATAGATATTTGCTCAAAAAAAACAATTTTTTTCCAAAGGCTCCTGTAGCAGCAAACCTGCGTACTCACCCCCATGTTATTCTTATAGAGAATAATTTAATGCTATGTCTCTCTTAATTATGGACAAATGAATAAAAACTGGTATACAACTTCACTTAGTTGGTTTATATTGATATTAGCATAAAAACCCATTTATCGTGTTCCTTGTTGCAGCAAACCTGCGTACTCAGCCCCCATGTTATTCTTATGGAGAATAAGTGAAATCTTATGTCTCCCTTAATTATGAACATAAATTAATCAAATGTATGTAGTTTCACCTCTTGTTGAGTTATACTGATACTTGCATGAAAACCCATTTGTTGTGCTCCTTGTTGCAGCAAACCTGCGTACTCATCCCCCATGTTATTCTTATGGAGAATAATTAAAATATGGTATACATCGCTTATTTATGAATTTAGGTTGATGAATCATGGTATCTGGCTTCACCTAGTTGAGTTATAATGATATTTTAATGAAAACCCATATTTTGCGTTTCTTTTGCAACAAACCTGCTTACTCAGCCCCCATGTTATTCTTATGGAGAATGATTAAAATGTTATATATCACTTATTCATGAGTGAATATTGATAAAACTTGTTATGTGGCTTCACCTAGTTGAATTCTATTGATTTTTGCAACAAAATCAATTTCCATCAAAATCCTTGTGTCAGCAAACCTACATACTCATCCCCAATGTTATTCTTATGTAGAATAATTAAAATATTGTTTATTTGTGAATACATTTTTATGAAACTTGGTAAGCGGCTTTATCTGGTATTAAGAAAAAAATGTGCATCAGTAATTCGCTGAGTACGCAGGTTTGCTGTGACGGGGTACTCCTTTTCAGTCTTCCACAATTTATTTTTACACAGCT
The DNA here is from genome assembly GCA_963675035.1 of Allygus modestus. Lineage (NCBI taxonomy): Eukaryota > Metazoa > Arthropoda > Insecta > Hemiptera > Cicadellidae > Allygus > Allygus modestus. The sequence continues at coordinate 244,542,694 of OY776111.1, read as the reverse complement.
TGAGCTTCTGTTTTTATTTTCAGATTGTTAAAGTAGAAGATAGCTCTGTGCAGATGTTACCCACTAAAGTAGAAGTAAAATTAAAGAAAACTAGTGGTGCTTCTTGGTCTACTTTAGAGATCCCTCGCACAGTGCCTAAGTCTTCCCCTGCACCTGAGGAGGAGCAACAGAAACCCGATGTTACCTTGGAAGAGCAAGTGGATGCTGTGGATTTAAGTGATTTGTAGACTCTAAAGCATATAAATTTACCATCTATAGTTTGATATTTGATTTTCATTTAGATCATCTTTTGCAAAACATACAGGGCACAATCATTTCATTTTTAATTATTATTTTATGATATATTTTATTTATTGTTGGATTATTTTGCTGATATAAAATATTCTAGAAATCATAGAAATGTTATTTTTTAAAACCTTATTGTAATTTATAGTGCAGGTAAATTTTCTGTAAAAAAACAAGTTTGTAAATATTTTGTTGATGGAAAACTCACCTGATTTCAATAATAGCCTTAGGAAGCTTTGACAAAAACATAGGTTGTCACTTTTTCTTTTGATTGTTCAGTGGTCTGCAAGGAGTAATAAGAAAAATTGTTGATAAAAGCAAAGATCAAACTGTATATCAAATAAAAAGTCTTAACCCTTCCCGAGTGTTTGACTTTGTCAGACCACATTTGCCATTGCAAGCAAAACTATTGTGAATATTTGTATTAGGGCATCGTGTTGAGCTTGCAGTGTCACATAAACACGACCATACATTAACATTAATTTTAGTTTTATCCTTTTATAATTTGTTCCTGAAATGTTAAATATCTAAAATATGCTTCTTGATTACTTATGCTGCATCAAAGAATTATTTAATATGACAGGCCTATACCACCAAAATTCATCACCCCTCAGATCTGCCACTCTTTCAATTAATTAAATTTATCAATTTAATCACCAACTCAAACATAGTTTATTAGTTTTAGTAATTTAATCAAATAATCTATACTTATTTAATAGGCGAGCAGGTCTTTTGTGACAATCACTCCTCCTAAACTACTGAATCGATTTTCATGTTTTTGGTGTCATTGGAAAGAGCCTAACGTGAAGTTGTGCAGGAAACCTTTTTTATAGAGAAATAATTTGTGAATGAGGCCCTGAAGCCCCTTTAAAGTTGAGTTTTTTCCCATAAGCTTAACACTGCGAAATAACTATGAGTTTTAAGCAATCAGCTGGATAGAGTAAACACAGTTAATCAGCAGGCCATGTTGGCTTTGGAACGGTAACACAATATTTATACGGGATTGTCAGTATAATAATACGTTGTGATCGCGAGCGAAGCCGCGACAGGCTACTAGTTAGATATAATGATTAATGTAAAAGGTTGTCTCAGATAAATAATTTTATTCCTAAAACCAAAGTGCAGTTTACAACTGAAACACTTCAAGAACATGTGACCAGCATTGTTGAAGATCCATCACCAAGCCCAGAGACCTCTTCCTCTTTCTTCTGAATTCAACCATGGCAGTGAAAGCACCCCATTAAGAGCATTGTTCATTTTCGCCTTTCCCCTCCCAGTTAAACAGTATATTAGGCACAAAAAATCTTTTAACAGGCCACTAGAGCTCAGTATATTATCTTTTTTTTTGCCACATCTATCTAAATTGTATTACTGAGTGAAGAATATATATAGCATCAAGTTGGTAAGAACATTCCAAATACATTTGGCCTACAACTGAGAAATTAAAAGAAGAACTTAAATTCATTGGACTATTTTTAAAAACAAATTCATCAAAATAAAATTTATTAACAATATTATAATTCAATCCAATTTCAATAGAAGCACATTTTTTATCTATAGTAAGTCAAAAGTAACTTCCAAAGAACAATATTTTGTCTGGCCTAGATTTCTAGGCCAACAATCAAGAGGACTTTTACCTAAATTAATTTCATCCAGAGATCCATATTGGTAGAGTTTTATTTAGCACAAAATCTCTAATATTTGGTATTAATTTTCTTGTGTTTTAATTTATACAATGTTCGATAACCTTTGAGCCAACCTGATCCACCACCCCATCAGATTTAAGAGGAATTCATAGCCGCCATTTAATTCTATCTATTTGTAACATTTTAATTTCCCATCTGTTTGTAATACCCACTGCTTCCCCAAAAGTTTTGATCATCTAAAACTAATTTATTGTTACATACAGTAATAATTATTGTTATATAGCCTACAGCAATTTATTTTTCACAATAGTTTTTTTTTTTTTTGGTAGGCCTATTATTTTCTTTGTTTATAGTTTTCTGACAACTTTTTAAGTAATTGTTTTTCTATTTTAAGTGCAATTCAAATAATTTTAGCTGCGATTAATTTAAACTGTGCAGTTGTGGTTCTTCATTTGGTAGTTGTCGATAACAGCCAGTTCCGCACAACCGTTTAGTTCGACAACGGTCATCGCTACATAACCGTTGTCAAACAACCGTTGCGTTATTTTCGCCCCATCCCTAGTGTGAGTATTCCGACGACGGATTCATGAAAGCATAGCTTAGTTATCTATAATTTATTTATACAAGTTTAATCGTTCGGTTATTATTAGTGAATTTCCTATGGAAAGTGAACTATTAGCATGACCCGCACGGTGAAACTTAAGCCCGGGTCGTTCAAAATTGTATATATATGTGTATGCACTCTAGCGGTTGCATTTTTTGTCCGATTTACTTCAAATTTGGTAGGGACGTTCCTTTCTATAATCAGTTGGACAAGTTCGTTGGGCAAAACAATCGGAAAACTCTAAACCCCTTTTTTGGGGATTGATCTTTCAAATTTCGAGTTTTTGGGCCCAAAAAGGGTCAGAAAAGCCCCTAATGTAAAATTAATGCTTGTAAAAAGATGGGAATTAGCAGTGGTGGATTTAAGCAATTGTCGTCTAAGGGCTATTAGGAAATTTGCCGCCCTCCCCCCCCCCCCTATAATCTTTGTCATTTTCGCCGCCCAGGTTTACCCTCATTTTATATATATCTTGTTTGGTTATTTTTTGATAGTGTCTAAAGAAGTTAAGAATTATCTGAATGAATAAGTTTAAGAAATTTCTGTTATTTCCTAGTTGAAAAAACCAGTAAAATAATGTATAATTGTTTTGATTCACATACACACAGTTTAATATTCAATATAACCTACTCAATGACAATCATGTTACCTACATGTAACCTACCCTAGAGACAAAAATGTTCGTGTTAAAAAGCAGTGAAGCAGTGCTAGTGCTACTTTTAATAACAAGAAAATCCTTCAACAAAGGCCTAAAAATCCCTTCTTACACTTCATCAAAACATTAATTTTTACACCAACGCATTGACTACTAAAAATTACAATAAATAACCTATAAATAAGATATGATGACACTGTAGCCTTAAAATTCGCAATTCGGACCATTAGCCTCAAAATTCTGACTATTTTAATCCTGAATTAGCGCTTTTCAATTCAGTTTTTCAGTCATTTTGTAATTTATACTTTTATACAAAGAATTGTTTAGGGTGATCAACTCAAGGAGGCCACCATTGGGATCTCAGAAAGTATTAATTTTACAGTAAACTTTTAATTGGGAACTTTATTTGTTATGCTCATTAGAATTACGTAGTTAAAATTTTAAAATTTGGTCGCCATTTTCCAATATGGCGGCCAACTTTGAAATTTCTTATGAAAACACCTATTTTTTATGACTGATATGGGTTTTAAATGCAATTTTAAGACCTTTTTATTCTTGTTGTTATTTTGATAAACTTGACCGTTTAGCTGCTAGGAGCGCTGAAAGTTTCAGAAACTCTTATTTCAACACTTATTAAATAGGCATGTTTTACTATTTGCAAACAATAAAATTTAACTCAGAGTGCAATATTATTGTACAATGGAATGTAAAAAGCTGTTGTAATTTCACAAATACTTTATTTTATACAACAAAAGTACTTAAATTATTTAAAAACATCACTAACGCAACCTCTGTGTATTGGGTAAGTCCAAGTGCAGCTCGCTACAATTGAACAACAGTAACCCATGATTGTGTTGCTAGGCAATAATCAGCTGTTTCATTGTTGCAAATTTTCACAATTGCTTTTAGCTCGTCTAACCTAGTAATTGTTATGTTGCTGGTATTATTACTGTTAACCAGCGTCTGTTGTAGTTTTGAATAGAAAAAATATTACTTTGGTTTCAATGTATTTCATAACCCCAATAACTAACCCCACTAGATTCTGTAGTTCTAACCCCACTAGATTTCTTCCTATGGGGACACTTGAAGGATGAACTGTACACCGATAGGTATGCTTCGGTGGAAGAAATGCGCAACAAAGTGATGGACATTTTTCATAACATTCACCATAACACATTATCACGAGCCGTAAATGACTTGCACAGGAGGGCTCACGCATGCATTTATGAAGATGGAGGACACATTGAACACCTGCTTTATGTCATCATAGATAATTACTTGTAACAGTAATTTAAGTAGGTTTTTGTGCACAATAAAGTATTTGTGAAATTGCTTCAGCTTTTTACATTCCATTGTACAATAATATTGCACTCTGAGTTAAATTTTATTGTTTGCAAATAGTAAAACATGCCTATTTAATAAGTGTTGAAATAAGAGTTTCTGAAACGTGCAACGCTTCTAGCGGCTAAATGGTCAAGTTTATCAAAATGACAACAAGAATAAAAAGGTCTTAAAATTGCATTTAAAACCCATATCAGTCATAAGAAATAGGTGTTTTCATAAGAAATTTCAAAGTTGGCCGCCATATTGGAAAATGGCGACCAAATTTTAAAATTTTAACTACGTAATTCTAATGAGCATAATAAATAAGGTAAAGTTCCCAATTAAAAGTTTGCTGTAAAATTAATACTTTCTGAGATCCCAATGGTGGCCTCCTTGAGTTGATCACCCTGTATGTTTTAGCATAGATTAAGCATACTCCTTAGGAGATCACCCATCGTAATGGGACAAGCGTACACGGTCTGCTTGTACGTCCAAGGCGACGGCGGAGCTAGTTCGGAACGTCTACGCTGCCGCGCTGCTGTCGCTGCCCTTCCCCTCTCCCCCTTCGGCCGCGCGCCCTACCTAACAGCCCCTCCACTAACCCCTCTTAAATCTCCCATCTCCCAACCCCCAACACACACACTCCGCTGAGGGCACCGACCGAAGCCCGTTACCACGTCCCGCCACCGCCAACGGCCGAGGCGCCTCGCCGAGGTGGTGTACTGCCTGAAACTGCCGCAAGCGTCTTTCGATTTTCATAGGAATGTCATGACCCATTCACATTACAATGTTATATTATTATACGCTAGTTATTAACAGGTGAAGACTGAGAAAGAATATGTTCGACTTTGCCTTATAAATCCGATTATGATTATATTAATTGTTTTTGAGTTTTCCCAATAAATTTAATTTATTTTTTATATTTTTTATATTTTGCGAACCATAAATTTAAACTTTGGTAGTTGCAACATATTTTAATAATGGATGCTGTTTTTTTTTTCAAGTACCGAGTCCAAAGTGGTTGTGAAATCACTGTGATTTATGAAAGTCAAAAATTTATGAAATCTTAATAATCTCAGATAATAAATCTCAGATCTAAATTCACTGTTCCTTAATTATGTCCACATTGTTGTTCACTGTTTCCTGCTTCATTCCTCATAAGCAATAAGCATAAATTAGTTGTGGTCCAGAAATGTCAAGAAGTCTTTACCATTTATCAGGGGCGGATCCAGGGAGTCACGTTGGGGGGGATAAATGCCGGGGATTTTGGGGGGTATGGAATACTCTTCTCAGGGGTGGGGGGTCCGGGATTCCATCCCCGGAAATTTGTTAAAAATTCCATATCAATAATTTTTTTGGCCTTAAAAAATAGCCGAACGCGTTTTATTGACCAAATTGTGCGTTATCGGCCTAAAAAGACGACTGTATAGAATTCATGGACCAAAATCAGAAATTGTACCTGTTATTTCGGATAAAAATGATAATTTTACCGCATTTCATGGTCGCCGTAGCTTTTAGACCAAAAACGACCAATGAACGTAGTTTATCGGGCAAAAATACCGCAATAGTTTATACTCAAACCGCAATTCAAAGGCCAACCGCCAGCGGAAGTATCAAAGTATGTTATCGTCGAAAACAAAGATTTTACCGAGACTAACATCGAAACAAATTTTATCAGCCGAGATACGGCGATTTTAAAAGACACCCGAGATACATATTATTGGTCTAAAATAGCAATATATTCTAATTTAACCGTCTAAAACGTCAATCGGACCACATTTTTTAGCCTGAAAACGGTCAAACTGTGTTATTAGAAAAATTTACCGATCGGGTGTGTGTTATCAACCAAAATCGATAATGTTATCGGCAATTTTACAGCAAAATTGCTAGCCAAAATACGACCGCAAAGTTTGTTATCGGCTGAAAATTGAGTACCAACCTTATTTAATGCCAGAAATGTACTTAATCGCTCAAAAACGGCATTTTAACGGCAAAAACTCTTTTTTAACTTAGAAAATGGACAAATAAAGTATTTAGTAAGGATTTGTTGCTTCACAACCACGTTATAACAAAACAAATATGTTTATTCTTGCATAACATTTTACTATGTACAACAAATAAGTCTCATATTATTTTTCATTTAATTTAATTACATATTCATTTATAATATTTAATATGTAATTTTTAATCATGATTCAGATTAGATCTCGATAAATGTTTTTTTTATCATAATTGAAAGCTGTGTTAAGTAACAATAACCTCAATATAATATGGAGTCAAATATATATTTATACAGGGTGTCACAAAAATGCGTAGCGCGCTATGCAGAACCATATTCTAAATACAAAAACAAGTTGAAAATGTAGAGTAAAATTTGTTCGATTTCGGCTTAGTTTAGGCGTAATCCGCCATTTTGTATTTTTTTGAAAATAATTAATAATTTAAAAACACTTCCAGATTTTTTTTGAAACTTGGTATAAACATTAAGTTTCTGGTTTTTAACATTTTCCAAAAATAATGTTTATTAAACTTATCAAATTTCAAAATGGCGGCCATTTAAATATTTCAAAGTCAAATTCCACGAAAACTAGCAACTGAAACAAAATTGTACAAGACATACAATTTAAAGCACTTTGTAATCTAAATCCAATGACATTTGTACTGTAACAATCGGTTAATAAACAAAAAAGTTATGGCAATTTTTTATAATAAATTTCAAAATGGCGGCCATATAAAATTTTCAAAGTCAAATTCCTTAGTGCATTTGACCAAGTCCTTTAAATTTTATGTCTTGTAAAATTTTGTTTTAGTTGCTAGTTTTCCAGGAATTTGACTTTGAAATTTGTATATGGCCGCCATTTTGGAATTTATTATAACAAAATTACCATAACTTTTTTATTTATTAACCGATTTTTACAATATAAATGCCATTAGATTTGGATTACGAAGTGCTTTAAATTTTACGTCTTGTAAAATTTTGTTTTAGTTGCTATTTTTCATGGAATTTGACTTTGAAATATTTAAATGGCCGCCATTTTGAAATTTGATTATTTAAATAAAAATTGTTTTTGGAAAAAGTTAAAAATCCGAAACTTAAAGTTTATACCAAGTTTCAAAAAAATATCTCGAAGGGTTTTTGAGTTATTAATTATTTTCTAAAAAATACAAAATGGCGGATTACGACTAAACTAATCCGAAATCGCAAAAATGTTACTGTACATTTTCGACTTGTTTTTGTATTTAGAATCCGGTTCTGCATAGCGCGCTACGCATTTTTGTGACACCCTGATAATTACTTTTTATAAAAATCTAAGTAAAATGAGAAGCGATTATTCTGATGTGGTAGTACGGCGTGGGCCGTGGTCGACGACGACGGCGGCGCACGTAGAACTGAACATAGCCGTAATTTATATCGTATTATTGAAGAAACTAGAAGCTCTATCGAAAATTGTTTCGAATAAATTTTGAAGATCAACTAATTAGCTACAACTTTCTTGCTGGAAGTTTAATTTTACCTCAGGAATAAAAAACTTTCTCGCTTACTGACTTTTTATGTCATGTTCTTACAACCTTATAATATTTCAATTATTACAAATTACACATAATTTTAAACTAAAATATATTGATACCGTTAGATGCGGACATTCATGCAGAAAAGAAATATATAAGTTTCATTGTAGTTGTATTATTATTAAGAGGTATAGGAGCATGTAAACGACAACGGGCTCACCGCTCGGGATTACTCAGATTTGCCGTGTCCTGCACTTGGGGTCTAGCCTGACAATGCGCGGACCGTTTTCTGTCCATTTGACGAGCTCTCCATGGTTTTTACCTCCCTGGGGAACGACAACCGAGCCGCATGAACGAGAATGGCCGAAAAAGACGTTTTAAAACTAAATTAACGAATGTTCACCGAAATTCCTGTAAAATTATCCGATTTTCCAGGAATTTCCGGTCTGTGAACTCTCTGTAGTAGTATTACAGAAGGCATATGAATCTGACTGACGACGCATCAATCAGACGACAAGTCGAGATGATGCTGCCGGGCAGACGTAGCACTGAAATTGAACCAATTGTAGATAATTTTGACTTATTTTCATATGTGGAATCAAATTCTGCGAATCACACCACGCTTTTTTGTGACACCCTGTATATATTTTTTGAATTACACATATTTGCCTGATTAAAATTAAGTTTATTTTTATTATATAGGTAGTCATGAATTCCTTTCATGAAACGTGACAAAAGTGTTTTTAAATAACCCTTAGGCCTATATACGCCATAACAATTTTAAGCAGATACGTTTACTTGATATTTTGTAATAATCGTTTAAATTTGAGATTTACTCACACATTGTAAAAAAACACCGATATTTTACACTGTTTTTCCTTATATAAATTTAAAAAAGCAATGGAAAGATTTGAAACTCCGTAATATAAAATTTGACAATATTTCCGTTCATTTGATAGGTCTCTCGTTAAAATCGGACTGGCCGTTTCGTAGGTGTTATAACGTAAACGTATTTTAAAATCAGCCACAAAATCAATGTGATACGCTATATCGTAAATAAATATTAGATAACAACCTTGCTTTGAATTGATGAGTAAATCACGTTTCATAATAATTACTGATATTCTTTAATTTCAAACCTGTATAATTTCTTAATGTTTCTCAATTTTTTTTCAAAAAGAACAGAAATTTTATTTGAACTTAATAAAGGTTTTTAAAGTTAATTACTCAAATCACAGAAATTACTTTTTTATTTTAATAATTTTAAATTTTTCGCGGAGTTTTTTTAGCCGGTAAAAGTCCGGCACTACTCTCGAATACTGATTTTTGAGTGTCCATGAGGATTTACTCTCCGCCCCGACGAAATTAAAAGGAAAAAAATAATAAATTGTGAAAAAGAATTAAGTGGGATTTTAATAAGGAAATATTGTATGTTATGAATTCACTGAATCATTGGTAATGAAATATCGGTTATATATACTATACACCTATTACACTAATTTGTAATTATAACTGTAAGAGTATTTTCACAAGCGAACGTAGAACATTTATCAAGGAAGAAGCCGCTTTACGATTTGACGAAAGGAAGGCACGAAGGCACTTGGGCTGGTGGCTGGCGGACGCCCTGCGAGTGCGAGCGAGCCACGGCACTACGGCAGTGTCGCGTCGGCGGCACCTACCTTTCTCACTCCCTCTCTCTCTATCGCACAAGTACTCCCGCTCTCTCTCGCACACGGATGTCGTATCCCCTCCTAGCCCACGGATCGTTGGTTCCTCACGTGGCCACGAGCTGCGCCACTGCGCTGATGCCGTCGGCACTAATTCTATGCTAGTACTAGAAAATCCCGTAGGAGCACGCCACTGTTCACCCGTCTTCGTCTGACAACTTGCCCATGCAATATCTCCTAAGGAGTATGCTTAATCTATGGTTTTAGACAATCAAAATATAAAATTAATTTATGTAAGCCTAATTTTCATAAAAATCTACACATTTTCGAACTTATTCTAGTTTCACCTCCATGATGTAGATCCAATGAATTAAAATATAATACCATAGATTAAACAAACTCCTTAGTGGCATTCTTGTGGTATTCTTAATCTATGATAATACCTACATGAGTCTCTACTCTGACAAATAACCTTCATAAAGCGTGCCGTCATATTTGGTATTTTGTCCTGTTGCGGTGTTAACTTGTTGGTGGGACGGTGTCATTTGATGTACAAGGCGGCTTGTTTTCAAAACTATTTCCAAAGCTATAGTAAAAGGGTGTTTACATTTAACTCAAGTCGTAACTTTGCTTTGAGATAAACAATAAAATTACATATAAAATATGTCTTAAGATTATAAAGTTAAGTTTACCATTATGATTCGCCTAAAATGTGACAAGATATTAATTTAAAGACTTTGAATACCCCAGTTTTTCATTTAATGAAATGGGAGATTTTGACACCGTCCCACCTAAAAATATATGTATAGAGGTCTCGCCTGGAGTAAAAAACTGCAGCCTACATGCTGACCACCATTTTGACCCTCATCTCAACTATGTCCCCATGGCAACAACCAATCAAATCCTCTCTTCACATGTTAGTCTTGATTGTCTTTGGTCAGATGTTTTGTTTAAAAAATAACCTCCAGAATGAACGATTATGTGTGGTAGCCTTTGATGGCAAGCATAAGACGGCTGAAATAACTTTCTTTGTTACCTTGAGTTTGAAAATGAAACGACAATATCATTGTAGTATAAATTTTGTTATTGTCATCTCCAATTTGATTGTTGCAACATTTCTCATCCGTGTGCCTTGGTCATTATTGATATTGTGTAACAAATAATTGTAATGCTATGCGAATGAATGGATAAACTTGGAAGTCCGTGAGTTGGACCATAGATTAAGAATACCACAAGGAGTATGTTTAATCTATGGTTGTAGTCATAGTGGCGCAGTACCTGATGTAGTTCGTGGCTTGCCGCCCTTTCTCTGTAGCGTAATCGTCTTGTCGCAAGTACGGACATTGACTATATACATGAGTATAGTCAATGGTAAGGATGAATGACAAATGCATTATGATTGCTTTGAGGGACTGCAAGGTTATACATTAGTCCCTGGTTACTACCTTTACCTTTAAAAGGGCAGCACACTGTCATTGTCATCCGTTTTCGTCAAAATGCTCCCCGTTTCAACATTTCTTTTGTAAACAACTTAATAATTTTCTGTAAATTTGCCGCCCCTAAAAGCTTGCCGCCCTGGGCTACAGCCCCTATAGCCCCCCCCCCCAAATCCACCACTGGATGTACGATCTGGCCGTGTATCGCGATACGACACATCGCGAATCTACACAAATGTCGTATCGAAGCATTGATCCGTACTGAAACCGAAACCGAATAACAACAAGCGACCGGCATTGAGTCACGTTATCTTGAATGACGTCGTCAGAGTCAAAGCGTTTAGTAATGGTCCAAACGTATTTATTGTTTTGCTTCTGGGTTATTATCCCCAAATATACAGTATATCCGATCCGAATGGGATCGGATTCGGATATCCGATCCGATCCGAAACCGAACCGGCTTTTCGGATATCCACACACCTCTAATCTTTATATATTATTTCTCAAGGTTGTTTTTGTCGGTAGGCCATATCCCCCTAAATATTTTATTAACAATAATAACTAAGCTATCATTTTGAAAATTACTTCACCGCAAAATAATAAAAATATGTAGGGGTGTGCGAGTACTCGAAAATTGGAGTATTTCAGCAGAGTATTTCAATTCTCGACTTGTCTCGAAGTTTTAACTAATACTTATATAAGTTCAAGCGACTATTTCTCTTTGATCTCTGGAGGATCACTAACGATTACAAACTGCCAAATGCTTAGTAACAGACACAAAAGACGACCAAACCACATAAAATTGGCCTAAAAAGTCAACGGAAAATATTAATCTGTCATAAACAACAACAAAAAATTTGTTAATAATGAACAGACTGTAAGTTCAGCCGTAATTGAAGACGCAACACATAATAACAGCTGAAAATGATGACCATATCGCGTAAGCTGTAAATGACAGCGGAAAACATAATATCGGCCAATATATTGATTGGGCTACGTATTATTAGCTGAAAATTATCACGTGAAACATAATATTGGCAAAGAAATGGCCACAGGTTCACTTGATATCAGCCGTAGTGACGTCTTGACATATATTGGCCAGAGATGATTAGGGGTATGCCATGTAGCGATTTTATGGCGATTCGATACAACAATGTGATTAAAATAATTTCTAAACGAATCGATGCAATGTGACAAGTTTCAATGATTAAAACTCAGCCTATACACCAATTTTTATGACCAACATAGATGATCTACCATCTTGGCCAAAGGCTGGTTATAATTTTATGATTTGATCATTAATTCATCTTCCATCCATTCTTGATCCATCATTTCAATAACTTTTGCAATAAAAACGCATAACTGTATATCACCACTTAATTGTATTTACTAAAAATTTCAAAGGACGGATGAATACAAACGAGCGCCAAAGTTAAATAACGAGTGACGATGTAGACAGTTTTGCCAGATTGTAAAATACCTCTATCGTAAAACTACCGTATTTTTGACAAAATACTGTTTTACCCACCCTAGGAATAGTTTTGTGAAGGTATAACGTTATTCAAATAACTCACTGTTTATAAAAAAAAAAACTGTTTATTATAAATTCATAATGGGGAAAAACGTGATTGTAAGATAATGAGTCAAAGAAATAATGTTGGTCAGCCAACTGATTTATTGCTTTCAACCAGACCCCACCCCTCCCCTCCCGTCCCTCTTCCTTCCTTATCTCCAAGGTAAGATTTTTTGCCACCGACCCAAACACTCCCCGTGCCCTTTGTAGGACGGGTAAACGGCGGGAGTATATGAAGGCATCTTACGTTTTCGATGCATCGCTATTTCGATGATTACTACAGCATCGAATCAAAATTTTTATGCTTCTCGATGTATTGTATCCCCCAAAGATAATGACAGGACCACATAATATTGGCTGTAAATAACGATTTAGTTATGCAATATTGATTATGAGCGATGACCGGACCAAGTGATATTGACCAAATCACAATCAGACTGTGTTTTATTGGCCGAAAACGACGGACAAATAATGTTTTGTTTATCAATACATAATTCAGTTTGATTATACTGGCCAAAAATATGTATTGCTTTTGATATATTATTTAGAAAACGTTATTTGACTATCAGATTATATCAGGAGTGGTATCCAAATTCCATTACACTATTTGAAACCACTAACAACAATATGGTGATGGCAAATACTCGCTTGAAAATTCTCTAAATTCGAGAATAATTGGCAATATTCAACTCGACCCAAAAAAATCACTACTGACACATCCTTAAAATCAGCAAACAATTGAAAACCACAACAGTTATAATTTAATGGGTGGTTCCCACCTATTTTTAGCGAATTTCCCCTATAGGGAATTAGCGAATTTTCCCTATGGGGAAGAAGCTGTTACCGTAGTCGGCATGGTAAGACCTAGGCCCGGGACCATGATAACTTTTCGTTTTGAGGTCCCCAGACCCCAAAAACACCATTCGTTCGAAACTGTGTGTGTGTGTGTGTGTGTGTGTGTGTGTGTGTGTGTGTGTGTGTGTGTGTGTGTGCGTGTGCGTGTGCGTGTGCGTGTGCGTGTGCGTGTGCGTGTTCGTGTTCGAGTTCGAGTTCAAGTGCAAAGCTCTTTATTTCCAAAATATACAGAAATACATACAATTTAACCTCCCAATGCACCTCATAGGGCGCGTGCGGGAGTAAGTTGGCTATAAATTCTCAATTCTTCAACACTCATTCATTGTCCATTTCTTTTTCTTCATGCTTCTTGTAGATACAAAACCAGATTACAAAGTATCAACAAACAGTGGAGAAACACAATTGCAAAAATAACAATGCAGTAATAAATAACAGATATTAAACATGCAAAATAAATAACTATAAATAGACTATGAATGAATAACGAGCGATTTAACAAGGCAACAAACAAGCAGTACACTTAAATGTATAATAATAAAGCAGTAACAAGCAATTTTAATTGACATGCAATAACAGTAGATAAATAGACTATAAATAGAATAACGCGTGATTATGCGAGGCATCATCAAACAGTAGAAAAAGTTAACATTCAATAAAAGTGCAGTACCAAAACAGATATTAAACATGCAAGGACATGCAAATAAATTATATAAATACAATAATACATACAAATACCTTCAGAAGGAAGGCAATTAATTAGCATTACAAAAAGATACAAAGTGTGACACATGTTTCAAACAATATTTCTAACAAAATGGGTAACTTTAATTTTAACTTTATGCTTTTTCTCATACATCACTTCATTACCAAAAAACCTCACAAAGTCATTAAACAGGTTTGGACCACGATAACAAAATTGACGTCTACTTAATTCCTTGGTAAAAAATGGCACTTCAAGCATAACGTATTGGCTAGATCTGGTACTTCTGTTTGACTGTTTTACTTTGAATAAAAACAAATTCTTAAGGACATGCATAATTGAGGTGTATTCATACAACTGTGTGAAAGTTAAAATATTGTGTTCTGTAAAAAGGTGACTCATGCTTTCATTATATTTTACATTATACATATTGCGCAATGCATGCCTTTGGTTCATTACAATAGGTTTTAGAAGAGTGTTATATGTACCGCCAAAATGCAATATCCCATACCTCATGGCACTCTCAAACCAAGACACATATACTTGTTTAAATTGGTCACTTCTAAGAAAATTTTTTAAATGATACATTGCATAGTTTATCTTTCTTAATTTTTTTGCTAATTGGTTTACATGCACATTCCATTTTAAATACTGATCAACATATAAACCCAAATATTTAACATTTTCAACTATTTCTATACTAGAACATTCACAACAATATAGACATTGATGCTTATGGCAACGCAGATTAAACATGTTTTGTAAACATTCTTTTGTTTTGTCATGATCAAAAAATGCAATACACTTAGACTTATTTACATTTACAAGCAATTTATTATTTATCAACCAACGAGAGATTTTTTGCAGGTCATCATTGACTTTTAATAATAATGACCGTCTGTTGTAAGCCCCACACACAAGAGCAGTATCATCTGCATAGGCAAAAACAGAGGAGTTAAGTTCCAGTTTCAACATGTCATTTATAAAAATGAGAAAAATTATTGGCCCCAACACCCCTCCTTGAGCTGTCCCATAATTTAAACTTAGCACTTCACTGCAATGGTTATTTATTTTTACAATTTGTCTTCTGTTCCTACAAAAAGACTCCAACCACAACAAAGCCAGACCACCTATACCATACATCTTGAATTTTTGAACAAGTATATTTATATCTATTATGTCAAAAGCCTTCTGAAAATCTAAATAAATTGATAATGTGTATTTATGACTCTCTACAGAATTGGTAATACTAGTAATATGCTTTTCCACAGCTTGATCTGTACCCCTGCCTGGTAGAAACCCAAATTGATTTTTTGAAAACAACTGCCTACTGTCAAAATAATTAAGTAACTCACTTTTAATAAGTGCCTCAAAAATCTTAGCGATTGTGCTCAAAACAGAGATTGGGCGGTATGATGAGACTGCGGATTCATCCCCTGACTTGTACACCGGGACCACAGCAGCTGTTTTAAACTCAACTGGCATGAGACCCTGATCCAATGATTTATTAAATATGTCATACAACAAAGGAGAAAAAACATCAATATTATCTTTAATGGTCAGAATACTTATTCCATCAACACCACAACTTGCCTTATTTTTCATTATTTTTATTACATTAATTACTTTTGTGTGAGACAAATTAAATGTGTCCAAAAACACGTCATAAGTATTTAGATCCTCCAGAAAAAGGTCACACCCAAATGCATCAAATCTAAGAGACGAAACAGCATTTGCAAAATAAGTGTTAAACTCATTGGCCACAATTTCCTCATTTCCCGAAACATTTAATACCTTATTATTTACATTAACACTACTGATACTCTTATTTCTATGTTTTATAATTTTCTTAATCACATTTCAATAGCTTCGAGAGTCGCCATTGCATCTATCTACCATTGATGAATAATACATAAGCTTCTCCCTCCGTATTCTCCGTTTTATACTTTTTGACATACTAATATAATTATTTTTCAATAAAACAGAATTTTTGTTTTTACAATACCTTTGATATAGGGTGTTCTTACGATTAATTAAAGCTACTAAACCATCAGAAATCCATTCATGCCTTTTTTTATTTCTTGAATTAACCTTCTTAAGAAAACAGGATGCATTATAACAGTCATTGTATATTTGATAAAACACTGAAATACAATCATTTACATCTTGAGTTTGTAATACAGAATTCCAATTTGCTGACTTCAGTTGCCTCTTCAGTTTATCTTTGTCAACTACTTTACAATATTGTGGCCTGCTCGAAGAATATTTTATACCTGTAATTAATAATTCAATGGCATAGTGATCAGTAATGCCCAAACTAATAACATTACTATGCCATTTAAAGCTTTTTGAATTCCTTACCAAAGCATGATCTATACACGACTCAGAATTATTAAATATTCTTGTAGGCTCATTTATTAGACTTTCAAACCCATAAGAAGAAATTAAATTTAAATATTCATTCGCTGAGCCTTTATTTCGCAATAAACACACATTCATATCCCCTAAAATAATTAATGGGTCATTAGATTTCCTCAATATTTTTTCAAAATCAGGCTTAAATTCTTTAAATGAAAATTTACAATTACGATATATACCAAAAACAGAAATATCAGTAGGAATATTATTACAACTAACACTAACGACAACATTGACGATCTCTGCCGTGGGAAGCCCTATCAGCTGGTGGGTGTAGCGAAGGTCACAGTCCACATAGATAACAGTGCCGCCCTCCGCGTTGGACTCCCGGGGTTGCAGCAGCATGTCGTAGCCTGGGATGTTGAATTTGCTCTCCTCGCCGGATTTAATCCACACTTCTGTCAGTATTATTATATTATACTTGAACGGAAGGCTATTTAAGTAAATACAGAGTTCATCGTAGTGTTGCCTGAGACTTCGAATATTTAAACAGAAGATTTTAATATCTTGCACATTTGAGGGCATACAAATTTATTATTCACTTATTCAAGCGATAATTTAATAGCTTTAGTTTGATAGAAGTTTATTGATCTGCTCAATAGAGGTAATCAATATCCTTTTGTCCTCTTCTGACCTCTTCACAAAAACTTTACCTTCAACAGTCCAGACAAAACGCCAATTTTGTTCCTTGAGTTTCTTAGCATGAAACAGTAGATCTTTGTTATAAGGTGTTAGGTGTGTGTTTACGTAAACATTTGCCTCTGGAACGTTTTTAGCAAAATCGGTGGATTTTAATTTCAACTTTTTACACTTGAGAAGCAGGGCATCCCTAGTCTGTCTGTTTGAAAACTGCATAACAATGGGCTTTGGGCCCTTTTCACGCTTCGTTGGAATGCGGTGCATAGCCTGCACATCAGTGTCAAAATTTAACGGAATGTTAGATAACGTTGAAAGCTTTTGAACGATGTCGCACATTTTTTCATTCTGCGTTTCCGGAACCCCATCAATTTGAATGTTTTTGTTCCTATTATATTGCTCTAAATTTTCGAGTTTAAGTTTGTACTCAGCGACACATTTTTTTAATTCATTGTTTTGTTGCTCAAGGGCTGACTGAGAGGACTGCAGCTCTTTAACTTCAGTCAAATATGTGTCAACTTTGGCCTCGTACTCATCAATTTTGTTAGAAAAAAATTGCATAGATTCCTTAAACTCGGCCATTTGTTTTTTAAACATGTCATCATATTTTTCAAATTGAGTTTTGATGGTTTCCTCCATTTTAGACAAAAGCTCTAGATGTAGATCATTTAAAATGTCTTTGGTAATAACATCTTTAGGCTGCTTAGCCTTACCTGTACAGTTTTTACACTTCCATGAATCACGACGATTTTGTCCCATGCGATTCCACGTACTTTCCGATATTTCGGCACAACCAAAATGCAATTTAGAACCGCACTGGGAACAAACAGCATGTTCACTCACGTCAGGCAGGGGGTCTTCACAAACGAAACAGTCACTCATCTTGATAACAGGAGGAAAGGGGTAGACACAACCGCACTGCTCGGCTGCCGGCCGCCAACTGTGTGTGTGTGTGTGTGTGTGTGTGTGTGTGTGTGTGTGTGTGTGTGTGTGTGTGTGTGTGTGTGTGTGTGTGTGTGTGTGTGTGTGTGTTGTGTTGTGTGTGTTGTGTGTGTTGTGTGTGTTGTGTGTGTTGTGTGTGTGTTGTGTGTGTTGTGTGTGTTGTGTGTGTTGTGTGTGTGGTGTGTGTGGTGTGTGTGGTGTGTGTGGTGTGTGTGGTGTGTGTGGTGTGTGTGGTGTGTGTGGTGTGTGTGGTGTGTGGTGTGTGTGGTGTGTGTGTGTGTTGTGTGTGTGTGTGTGTGTGTGTGTGTGTGTGTGTGTGTGTGTGTGTGTGTGTGTGTGTGTGTGTGTGTGTGTCCGTGAGCACGATAACTCTCGTAAAAATTATCCGATTTCGATGAAATTTGGTATAACGTGTAAAGCAACATTTATGACTTTAAAGTTCGAAAACCAGCCAGATCGCTCCACCCGAAGGGGTATCTTGGGGGGGTTTGTACCCCAAAAATTTTTTTTTTAATTTTTCACATATAATTTTTGAAATGTTCAAATTTTAGTTTTCACCATTGGATTCATCTTAAAAAAACACACAATTTTGTATTTCGTTCATTTCTCTACGTCAATTGGTTACCGAGATATTGAAAGCGCTAAACACAGTACGTTGTCTAATGTTATTCTTATGGAGGAAAAGAAAAAATTTTATATCTCGCTCATTTATGAACGTATACTGACGAAACTTGGTATATGGCTTCATCTGGTTGTGGTCTATTGATATTTGCTCAAAAAAATAATTTTTTGCCAAAGTATCCCGTAGCAGCAAACCTGCGTACTCATCCCCATGTTATTTTTATGGATAATAATTAAATGCTACGACTCCCTTAATTATGAACATAAATTAATAAAAACTGGTATATGACTTCACCTACTTCAGTTATATTGATATTAGCATAATACCCCCGTCGCAGCAAACCTGCATACTCAGAGAATTTCCAATGAATATATAACATAACACATTAAAACACTTAACAGGAGTCATAAGAAATGTATTCACAAACAAGCGATATTTAAAATATTAATTATTCTCCATAAGAATAACATTGGGGATGAGTACGCAGGTTTGCTGCAACAAGGCACACAAAATAATGGGTTTTTATGCAAATATCAATAGAACTCATCTTAGTGAAGACACATACCAAGTTTCATCCATATACATTCATAAATAAGCGATATATAACATTTTAAGGATTTTCCATAAGAATAACATGGGGACCAAGTACCTAGGTTTGCTGCTACAGGAAACATTGGCAAAAATTTGTTTTTTTGTGCAAACAACAATAAACCACAACCAGATCAAGCCATATACCAAATTTCGCCAGTTTATATTCATAAATAAGCGAGATATACAATTTTTCTTTTTCTCCATAAGAATAACATTGGACAACGTACTGTGTTTAGCACTTGTAATATCTCGGTAACCAATTGACGTAGAGCAATGATCAAAATACCAAATTGTTTGTTATTTTAAGCTAAATTCAATGGTATAAATTAAAATTTGATTTAAATAACAATTACATGTGAAAACCCCAAAAAACCCATTTTTGGGGTACAAAACCCCCCAAAAACCCCCCTTCGGATGGTGCGATTTGTCTGGTTTTCGAACTCGTTCAAATAAATGGTACTTTACATATTTGTACCAAATTTTATTAAGATCGGACTTTTTTTACGAGAGTTATCGTGCTTACGGACACATATATATATATATAAATATATATATATATATATATATATACATATATAAATACCCCCGTAGCAGCAAACCTGCGTACTCAGCAAATTTCCAATGCATATCTTAATACCACATAAAGCACCACATAAGCGAGATATAACATTTTTATTTTCCTCCATAAGAATAACATTAGACAACGTACTGTGTTTAGCACTTTCAATATCTCGGTAACCAATTGACGTAGAGAAATGATCAAAATACCAAATTGTGTGTTTTTTTAAGCTGAATCCAATGGAAAAACTAAAATTTGACTATTTTCAAAATTTTATGTAAAAAATTCAAAAAACCCATTTTTGGGGTACAAAACCCCCCCAAAATACCCCTTCGGGTAAAGCGATCTAGCTGGTTTTCGAACTTAGTCATAAATGTTGCTTTACACGTTTATACCAAATTTCATCAAAAGCAGATAATTTTTACGAGAGTTATCGTGCTCACGGACACACATATATATATATATATATATATATATATATATACAGTTTCGAACGAATGGTGTTTTTGGGGTCCGGGGACCTCAAAACGAAAAGTTATCATGGTCCCGGGCCTAGGTCTTACCATGCCGACTACGGTAATAGCTTCTTCCCTATAGGGGAAATTCGCTAAAATTTGAACGAATGGTGTTTTTGGCATCTGGGGACCTCAAAACAAAAAGTTATCATGGTCTCGGGCTTAAGTCTTACCATGAGACCTACGGTAATAGCTTCTTCCCTATAGGGGAAATTCGCTAATATACATATATAAAAATTTGAACGAATGGTGTTTTTGGCATCTGGGGACCTCAAAATGAAAAGTTATCATGGTCTCGGGCTTAAGTCTTACCATGAGACCTACGGTAATAGCTTCTTCCCTACAGGGGAAATTCGCTAAAAACCCATTTTTTTTGTTCCTTGTTGCAGCAAACCTGCGTACTCAGCCCCAATGTTATTCTTATGGAGAAT
Source organism: Allygus modestus (assembly GCA_963675035.1). Classification (NCBI taxonomy): domain Eukaryota; kingdom Metazoa; phylum Arthropoda; class Insecta; order Hemiptera; family Cicadellidae; genus Allygus; species Allygus modestus. Next base: position 244,521,729 of record OY776111.1, on the reverse strand, counting down.
AATTAAAATTGAATATATCGCTTATTTGTGAATATTTTTATGAAACTTGGTAAGTGGCTTGATGTAGTATTAAGACATTTATATCTCCATTGGAAATTCGCTGAGTATGCAGGTTTGCTGCGATGGGGGTATTTTGATAACATATTGGTGGCACTATCTTACAGCGACAAGTTCAATTAACTTAATACAGGTGATAATAACAGTATGAGATTCTAAGGAATATGTTAGTGTACACAAGTTTTCACAATGAATACACAAACACTAAGAAGGTCATGTCTAATCTAATGTTAAAATTCAGACTTTTGTCTACAATTGTAGCATTGTGGATGATGTTCTGCACTAAAAAAAGATATTGATAGCGGTGTGATTGTAATACGTGTAATGGATCAGCTGCTGTCTCTCTCACGTGCTATCTATCTTTTAACCCATTAAGCTAGTAATTTTATTCTATTCGCAATAGCCTACAGCGGCATTTGATTGATAGTACTCTAGTAGCAAAATCTGTAATAATGACTGCGGGAAACTACGGCTCAATGAGTTAACCGGTGGCAACGTTGGTGGGAGGGCCCAAGTAAAATAAACGGTGGGAGGCTTGCTTGGAAGTTGACGGGATCGGTTAATTCTTTGTGAGTTGCACATGGTTAACACTGATTTTGCTACTTTTTACTTATGTCTAATGTGTGTGTGCCAATGTGAATCTTTACCGAAGGAAAACAATATTTTAATTAAAATACACCATTAATCCATTTTAAAACTCGATCTTTCTATTCCAATTTATAGGTTTTAAAGCTTACAAGTAAGGAACGGCACCAGTACGTCACTCTAAGCCAATGGGTTAGGTGCAGAACTACATCAAACTAGTAAAATGTTTGGCAGAATTTTGCCTATCAAGACCTGACATTCGAGTGTTCGAGTACTCATTGGTTTTAGTTTGCAAGCTGTTCATGGGGAACTCTAGTGAATATTATTATTATCATCATATGAAGAAAATGGTTCTTTTCGGGCAGGGGAAGGTTGACATGTAGTTTTCACAAACGTTGAAGGGTTAATTTGAAATAATATATGGTGCTTCCTTGAAATTTAATCTGCCCAAAAATTATCAGGAGTATTATAAGGGAGTTGATATAATTCAAGTTGGCAGTAAAATGTACAGTACGATTTTCAATTAATAGACCGATTTTAATGAGACACCCTGTACATATTTAATGAACTGTTTTCCTATGATGTCAAGTTTTTTGGTCTCTGTGATACGAAATGCTTTTCTGGGAAATTAATGTCATTTTCATACCTTCCTCGTCCACATACTAAAATGATAAATAATTAAATGACTAATAATAATTTTTGAAATATTCAAATTATAGTTTTCACCATTGGACTCAGCTTAAAAAAACACATAATTTAGTATTTTGATCATTTATCTACGTCAATTGGTTACTGAGATATTGAAAGTGCTAAACACAGTACCACAAAAGGTTTGCGTGCCTTAGGATTGACAACTTATGGCGTTTATGTTGAACTCATGGCATATTGAGGGAGAAATTGAATAAAGTAATATTATATTCTTCAGTTTTATTGTTTAATTGCACCATATAAACAATAAGATTTTTACATATTGCACTTTACTACCAATGAAGGTACCACATATAGTTGAATTAAATACTATTCTAATATTTTTTCTTTGGCACATATAATTCACATAAATTCTTATTATATACAATATTCAGAATATATCACAGTTAAAAAATAGATTAAATTATTACTGAAATGAAAACTACAACTGATTAGTTTATCTACAGTACCTGGGGGCTGAGCTTTGCTCGGGGAAGGCCAGTCAGTTTGTTTAGATGACTGGGAGTAATATTTCACCCATTCCCCTAGCTGATTATCATATTTTTATAGCTCATTTGCCTCTTTTCTGCATTTTTAAGGACACTCCAGATGTTATTTATAGCTTAATGTCCCTTTGATTTATTTAGGATTTTACCATTATATATGCAATCTTCACTCAAAAGTTTTAGTCACTGCTCTCAGGAAACCACATGTTAACAATTATAAACAACATGAGTATTACTTTTACTGTTCCCTGGTTGATTATGAACAGCTGTTACAATTTTGTTGTTACAATTTTCATTTTCGTTTTTTTTACATTATTTGATTTTACCTGGGGATGAGGCCTGTCTAGAACTTATTTTTATCACAGAAATTAGTTATTTCCAACATTTGAGTTAAATTGTTTGTGCCGTTTTTGAGATCAGATTACAATAAGGAAGCAAGCAGGGACAGACGCAAGCAAGCAAGCAATCCTTACTCTAATAGAGTATAGGATTGATACTTTTTTATAATATTTCATTTAGTAACATTTTTCGTTAAATCGAGTTTACAAATAAATTATTAATCATTGTTAAAGGCTGGGTAGTGGTAGTCCTATATTGTCATCTAGTGACATTACCCTGTTGTCTTCAACAATACCTTGGCTCTATAGGTGAGCTTTTATGAAAGTTGTGAACTTGACTTATTATTTCATTGCAGCCTTTATATACCTACACAAAATAATCAGAAGGCAGTTGCTGTAAATTACAATTTTTTATACAATAATATTTGTTAAGTGTTATCAAGGCATAAAACAGCCTCCTGATTTCCCCGATTTTATATTTAAATTGAGACAAAGTTACTGGGGTATTAGTAAATATAAATAAATTTATGTCTTAACATATACCGAAGAATTTGCATCCAAGGAATTTACAAGCCCACGTTTTTTATGAGCATTAAAAAGTCAGCAGGAAACAATTAGTATGTTGGCCAAATAGAAAGAAATACAGTAGTTAGTTTGAGTTAGGTACACATTTTTGCGTTTGTGTGCCTGAAAGAGAGCTTTTGTGAAAAGTTGACGATGTTTTCACAAGAAGGATATTCTTTTAATTTTGAACCCAGTTGAACAAATGAATATTAATTTTTTTACTGTTATTGGCCTGATAACATGTTGAATTAATTTTGAATGAAATTTTTTCATATAAAATTAGGAAATGATCAAATATTTAATAAAAAGGTACTTAAAGGTTTTTAAGGGTGGTTTTATTTAACTAAGTTCATGTTCTTACACTGTATTTACAAATTTACATAAAATACAACAATTTATGTACATTGATTTATAAATGGTAGTCTAGATATTTAAATAGAGTAAGATACTTTACTTGTAACATAACAAATAACTAAGTTACATTTTGAAAAGTAGAAAAAACTTTACCTTACAGTAATAATATTTTTTTGCTAATAGTATAAAAAGAGCCCTTCAAAGTATGTTTTATAGATAGTGAGACAAATAAGACCTAAAAATCCTGAGATGCTCCTGCAAGATCTATGATATTAAAACAGTGTGGGTTTTAAAAATTATCTCCTTTTCTATTTTGGAAAATTACTTTATAATTCCCCAAAAAACTCAATGAAAAGGAATGCTGCAGAGGTTTACAGAAGAACTCTATTTAGTAATTTGTCCTAGAATCAAGTGTAAGATTATACAGACTGTCCCAAAAGTCCCGGAACGGTTTAATAACTCCTAAACGAAACAAGATACAGTAATAATATTTGAGACATGATTCTTGGAAAAATAAACTATTTTTTGGTGTGGTAGTCAGTAGCGGACCCTGCCCTCAAAAACCAAATTTGGGGGGGTTGCCCCAATTTTTTAAATGTAAACCCCTATCGAGTAACCCATCATTTTAAAGGTCTCATTGAGTTAAACACAACAGCGCAAACCCGAGGTCGATATCTTGCTCCTGTCCAAAATGGCTGATATTTTAATGTTTCTTATGGTCTTGTAATTTAAATTTGAACATTATTTGTTGTATTAACAAGTTTTTGTATTTTATACAAAGTAAACACATGTAAGATATGTCATTTTTGTAATGGTATTAAACACCAGTGACTCTTTACAAATTGTAAACAGTTACACTTGTTGGACCTTATCAACTTCTTATAATCCTTATAAGAAACCCCGCATCAACAAAACAATACCAGCAGCATTGGATGTCAAGCTCAGTTATGAAATTGTGCCTTTGAATAAGGTTGTACAATGTTTACAATCTTAATTTTTCATTTATTACTAATATTATGAAAACGAATAATAGTGTTTTACTTTTATCATTGTATGAGTATTTACTTTTTAAGTATTATTCATTACGGTATGTCACTAAGTGAATCGGAAAGAATAAAAATATTGATGATGAGAGGCTATGGTAACCTGACTCGGTCGTTTCAGGAAGTTGCAGATCTTCTTAATGAAGAAAATTGCCATTGCTCGCCTATATCGAAATCCACAGTTGCAAGAACTGTTCATCGATTTCAAGAAACGGGAAGTGTTAAGGATTTGCCTCGATCAGGCACGCCAAAATCAGTTTCAGGCTATGACAAAGCTATTGAAGTCTTACAGGCTTTTGTAGAAGATCCACATAACTCTAATAGAAAAGCTGCTCAACAACTGGATGACATCAGTAAATCTTCAGTACACCGTATATTGAGCAGCAACAACTATCATCCATATAAAGTAAGGTTAGTGCACGAACTAGCAGAGGATGACTTTGATAGGAGAGTAGAATATTGTGAATTGATGATGACGAAAATTGAAAACGATGAAATCTTTATCAAGAATGTAGTTTTTTGGACGAAGCTAGTTTTATGCTAAGTGGGACCGTAAATCGCCAAAACTGTCGATACTGGGCAGATGAAAACCCACACCGGATGCGTGGAACACATACACAGTACCCGGAAAAGATAAATGTTTGGATAGGAATTTTCAGAAACCAGATAATAGGGCCGTTTTTTATTGAAGAAAATTTGAATCGCAACAATTACCACCAGTTATTGCTCAATGAAGTTGTTCCTGCGATTGAAGCTGCAACAGATGAAAATCATGAAACTTGGTTTGAGCAAGATGGGGCACTACCCCATTTTGGAATAAACGTCCCCACGTACTTTGACAATACATTTTCCCGCCACTGGATAGGCCGGCGTGGGGCAATTGAATGGCCTCCCAGGTCTCCCGACTTGATCCCCCTAGATTATTTTCCTTGGGGCTACCTAAAATCCAAAGTTTATACAATAAAGCCCCAGAACATGATTGAACTTCGACAACGAATAACAGACGAAGCTCAGCAAATACCGAGGGAAATGATACAGAACGTTGTACAGCATCACTATGACAGACTACCACACTGTGTGACTGTGGAAGGAAAGCAGTTTGAACACTTACTCTAAATCCTGGATCTTAGTTAAACAACTTTGTTTGTGAGTGGAAAGAACAACATTTTGTCATTGATTACAAATGTGATAACAGTTTTCTTGAACTTGTGTAAAATTGTTTGTATGTGAAATTGTGTGTTTATTTTCTTTTAAAATAAAAAAAGTTTAATATAACCAATGGTGTTCAATTAAATTACTTGACCATAAGAAATACTAAAAGGTCAGCCATTTTGGACAGGAGCAAGATATCGACCTCGGGTTTTCGCTGTTGTGTTTAACTCAATGAGACCTTTAAAATGATGGGTTACTCGATAGGGGTTTACATTTAAAAATTTCGGGCAACCCCCAAAATTTGGTTTTTGGGGGCATGGTCAGTACTGTCTACCACACCAAAAAATAGTTTTTTATAGCCAAGAATCATGTCTCAAATAGTATTACTGTAGCTTGTTTAGTTTAGGGGTTATTAAACCGTTCCGGGACTTAAGGGACAGTCTGTATAATGAAGAAGATGTTTCTGATTTTTAAGTCATTAGCAAATTTCCCTTATAGGGAAGAAGCTATTACCGGTACCGTAATCAAAATTTTTGTATATAGAAAAAGCTCAAATAAAAGCTTTTCTCTTAATTTATTTTTAAAAACATTTTGTAAAATCTAAGTTTTTCTCTTTAAATGAATTTTTAAATTTATTTGTTTGTCTATGCCAGTGGCATTTAACATTGCTGTTACCTTTACATTAGTCCAAACAACTCTGATATATGGGAATGGAAGACGTGACCTCTTACACCTATGACCAAGATGCAATAGTTATTTTGTATTGTAATTTTTGTGTATAATATTTTTAACTAAAAAAAGTATTAATCGGTAAACGTGGAAGCATCTTTAGTGTTCATCCCTTCTCATTTTCAATTCCATGCGCTGCAGGGTTAACTTGACTCAAGGAAATTGGCGATCAGTGTAATGAGTTATCCTGTAAACCTTTGCATGCGATAGCACAGAAAGGGTAGACTGGAGCCAAGGCAACTCTAAGGCCTTGCTGGAGCCCCGAGACTTTCGTCACATAGCTAAATTATGATGTTCTAAATACAATAACAGTTTCTTACTTAGGTGACCCAGAGTTTCTCTAATTACATAATCCACATTAATGAGTTTTTATAATTAACATTTTCTGTATAAATATAAACTCTATACTCTTCTTTGGTTTCTTTGGGGTTTTTTAACATAAAATAATAAAATGTATTAGTCATCAACAAATAAATTAAACACTTAATATACAACACCGAGTCTAAACCCTTATGCAATAGAGCAATTTTACCTTGGACCAGTCATTATGTAACACCAAAGCAAAGTTGGATATTCTAATGTAACTTAAAAATACATAACTGTACTGGCTTTATACTAATTATAGATTAATTTTAACTTTACAGAGTCTTGAACTTAAGGACATATGCCTCTTGTTGTTTTAACGAAATTGACTGAAGGGATTGAAAGTAATTCAATTCTCAAAATAGTACATAAAGTATGAGACATGGCTCCGTGTGCTGTAGCTTTATTACCACCCCGTGAAAAGTGAGGGGCCTGGGCCTGTGATGGTTTAAAATGCCCACTAGACCTATTAGTGAGTAGAAAATGCAAACATTAGTTCAACATCGCCTCAAATTATAAATGTATCTACCTTGTAAACTGTCTACTTTATGAAATCATTTCAACGCTTCACTTTCTTTTGTGATAACAAAGTAGCGAAATATTTTTGCCAGAAGAATTGTTTTTGTAATATATTTTGTTTCTAAAAACAGGTTATTAAAAAAAGAAAGTCTGCAGTTGTTAGTTATTGTAAGTATTTTTAACAAGGGGACTTGAATCACTGTGCTACAAATTATTGTTGTTTCGAGTGGTATACTACATCAGTCATCTGGACACAACGATCAAATAAATTATTCCATTTGATAAATGCAGTTAGTTGTAGCTTGTTGCAGAAAACTATTGAAATTCCCTATTCGTAATATCTAAGCATAGGATTTTTCCATAAGATACATGTCGCCGAGTAGCCTCTGTATTGGAATGTCTCCGATAGTTTCCTTGAAGAAAAGTCGTTCAACTGTCGACTGGCGCACTCCTCGCAGACTGGGCAACATGAGGAGGAAGCGACCGAAGCGTGTGGGCTGGCGGGCATACCTTCCTCGGACGTAGTCTCCCAGGATACACTGGGCCTGATCCTGCAACATCTCTACTGGCTGTACATCCACCAGACCGGGTGTCTCTGAAACATCACCAGAAGCAGATTGAATGACATTGTAGCTCTGACAGTGGGCTGGCGAGCCTACATCCCTCGGACGTAGTCTCCCAGGATACACTGGGCCTGATCCTGCAACATCTTTACTGGCTGTACATCCACCAGACCGGGTGTCTCTGAAACACCACCAGAAACAGATTGAATGACATTGTAGCTCTGACAGTGGGCTGGCGGGCGTACCTCCCTCGGACGCAGTCTCCCAGGATACACTGGGCCTGGTCCTGCAACATCTCCACTGGCTGTACATCCACTAGACCGGATGTCTCTGAATCATCACCAGAAACAGATTGAATGACATTGTAGCTCTGACAGTGGGCTGGCGGGCGTACCTCCCTCGGACGTAGTCTTCCAGGATACACTGAGCCTGGTCCTACAATATCTCCACTGGCTGTACATCCACTAGACCGGATGTCTCTGAAACATCACCAGAAACAGATTGAATGACATTGTAGCTCTGACAGCGGGCTGGCGGGTGTACCTCCCTCGGGCGTAGTCTCCCAGGATACACTGAGCCTGGTCCTACAACATCTCCACTGGCTGTACATCCACTAGACCGGATGTCTCTGAAACATCACCAGAAACAGATTGAATGACATTGTAGCTCTGACAGTGGGCTGGCGAGCCTACCTCCCTCGGACGTAGTCTCCCAGGATACACTGAGCCTGGTCCTACAATATCTCCACTGGCTGTACATCCACTAGACCGGATGTCTCTGAAACATCACCAGAAACAGATTGAATGACATTGTAGCTCTGACAGTGGGCTGGCGGGCGTACCTCCCTCGGACGTAGTCTCCCAGGATACACTGGGCCTGGTCCTACAACATCTCCACTGGCTGTAATTCCACCAGACCGGGTGTCTCTGAAACACCACCAGAAACAGATTGAATGACATTGTAGCTCCGACAGTGGGTTGGCGGACGTACCTCCCTCGGACGTAGTATTCCAGGATACACTGGGCCTGGTCCTACAACATCTCCACTGGCTGTACATCCACCAGACCGGGTGTTTCTGAAACACACTACCAGCAACAGATTGAATGACATTGTAGCTCCGACAGTGGGTTGGCGGACGTACCTCCCTCGGACGTAGTCTCCCAGGATACACTGGGCCTGGTCCTGCAACATCTCCACTGGCTGTACATCCACCAGACCGGGTGTTTCTGAAACACACTACCAGCAACAGATTGAATTACATTGTAGCTCCGACAGTGGGTTGGCGGACGTACCTCCCTCAGACGCAGTCTTCCAGGATACACTGGGCCTGGTCCTGCAACATCTCCACTGGCTGTACATCCACCAGACCGGGTGTTTCTGAAACACACTACCAGCAACAGATTGAATTACATTGTAGCTCCGACAGTGGGTTGGTGGGCGTACCTCCCTCGGACGTAGTCTTCCAGGATACACTGGGCCTGGTCCTACAAAATCTCCACTGGCTGTACATCCACCAGACCGGGTGTTTCTGAAACACACTACCAGCAACAGATTGAATTACATTGTAGCTCCGACAGTGGGTTGGCGGACGTACCTCCCTCAGACGCAGTCTCCCAGGATACACTGGGCCTGGTCCTGCAACATCTCCACTGGCTGTACATCCACCAGACCGGGTGTTTCTGAAACACACTACCAGCAACAGATTGAATTACATTGTAGCTCCGACAGTGGGTTGGCGGACGTACCTCCCTCAGACGCAGTCTCCCAGGATACACTGGGCCTGGTCCTGCAACATCTCAACTGGCTGTGCATCCACCAGACCGGGTGTTTCTGAAACACACTACCAGCAACAGATTGAATTACATTGTAGCTCCGACAGTGGGTTGGTGGGCGTACCTCCCTCGGATGTAGTCTTCCAGGATACACTGGGCCTGGTCCTGCAACATCTCCACTGGCTGTACATCCACCAGACCGGGTGTTTCTGAAACACACTACCAGCAACAGATTGAATTACATTGTAGCTCCGACAGTGGGTTGGCGGACGTACCTCCCTCAGACGCAGTCTTCCAGGATACACTGGGCCTGGTCCTGCAACATTTCCACTGGCTGTACATCCACCAGACCGGGTGTTTCTGAAACACACTACCAGCAACAGATTGAATTACATTGTAGCTCCGACAGTGGGTTGGTGGGCGTACCTCCCTCGGACGTAGTCTTCCAGGATACACTGGGCCTGGTCCTACAAAATCTCCACTGGCTGTACATCCACCAGACCGGGTGTTTCTGAAACACACTACCAGCAACAGATTGAATTACATTATAGCTCTGACAGTGGTTTGGCGGGCGTACCTCCCTCAGACGCAGTCTCCCAGGATACACTGGGCCTGGTCCTGCAACATCTCTACTGGCTGTACATCCACCAGACCGGGTGTCTCTGAAACACACTACCAGCAACAGATTGAATTACATTGTAGCTCCGACAGTGGGTTGGTGGGCGTACCTCCCTCGGACGTAGTCTTCCAGGATACACTGGGCCTGGTCCTGCAACATCTCCACTGGCTGTACATCCACCAGACCGGGTGTTTCTGAAACACACTACCAGCAACAGATTGAATTACATTGTAGCTCCGACAGTGGGTTGGCGGACGTACCTCCCTCAGACGCAGTCTTCCAGGATACACTGGGTCTGGTCCTGCAACATCTCCACTGGCTGTACATCCACCAGACCGGGTGTTTCTGAAACACACTACCAGCAACAGATTGAATTACATTGTAGCTCCGACAGTGGGTTGGTGGGCGTACCTCCCTCGGACGTAGTCTTCCAGGATACACTGGGCCTGGTCCTACAAAATCTCCACTGGCTGTACATCCACCAGACCGGGTGTTTCTGAAACACACTACCAGCAACAGATTGAATTACATTATAGCTCTGACAGTGGTTTGGCGGGCGTACCTCCCTCAGACGCAGTCTCCCAGGATACACTGGGCCTGGTCCTGCAACATCTCTACTGGCTGTACATCCACCAGACTGGGTGTCTCTGAAACACACTACCAGCAACAGATTGAATTACATTGTAGCTCCGACAGTGGGCTGGTGGGCGTACCTCCCTCGGACGTAGTCTTCCAGGATACACTGGGCCTGGTCCTACAAAATCTCCACTGGCTGTACATCCACCAGACCGGGTGTTTCTGAAACACACTACCAGCAACAGATTGAATTACATTATAGCTCTGACAGTGGTTTGGCGGGCGTACCTCCCTCAGACGCAGTCTCCCAGGATACACTGGGTCAGGTCCTGCAACATCTCCACTGGCTGTACTTCCACTAGTCCGGGAGTCTCTGAAACACCACCAGAAACTGATTGAATGACATTGTAGCTCTGACAGTGGGCTGGCGGGCGTACCTCCCTCGGACGTAGTCTCCCAGGATACACTTGCTTAGTATCCTAATAGTGAATATAGAGGAGGCAGAAAAATAATATTTTAAAAAGCAGCATACACAGGTTAATGCCTTAAAATTGAAATTATTTTTCTCCTACAGCACTTTGAAGCTGTAGGTTCAGAAATAATTAAAATACCAACACATAAAAAATAACTAATATTGGTATTTATAGGCCACAACATTTTAATTTTGTATATTTTTTACATAAACAGAACAATTTAATAAATTATTTTTGATTAAAAGAAATATTATAGCTGGTGATATGAATGTTATAACTGGAAGGTATTAATGTACGAAAAAACAATCTGTAAAATCTCAAAAAACGTAAACTGAAAACAAGTGCAAACTCAGTCGATATGATTTATTCAAATACTCGTATATCAACAAACAATATTTTTTTTGAGGTGATTGACATAATATACACATCACTGATCACTTTACCCAAAATATTACTATACAAGTTTGACCAGTCACAAAATTCAATATTCAATTCCAATTAGAAAGAAGACAAAATATGTCAGTTAATAATTTATATTTATTAAATGCCCATTTAGAACTTGAGAAAATATACGGAAATTAATTTCCGCTCCACATTAGTAGTGCAGAATTTGTGGATGAACGTTGAACATTGAGAGAATTTTTGTCGTGTTACTGCAAGCTTATTCGAACTTGGTGGTCACATGAATACAGAAGAAAAATAAACCCAGAACTACAAGGAGAGAGTTAAAAAGATATTTGGCTTTGTTACTTGCAACATGAATAATTGTACGATACCTGGAGTGAAGAGTATGACAGCCTTCATGCAGCCGCACTCGCTACCGTCAGGTGACAGCTGGCGGAACCTGGCGAGGATGTCCTGTATCGCCTTGATCTCATTGTTGATGACGGGGTCGTCCGGAGGCAGCCGCTCCCGCGCCTTGCTGCTGTTGAACAGTGGAGACAGATCCCACGGGATGGACCACTGAGCCAGGTGGAGCAGGAACAACTCCTTCCACGACTCTTGCAGCAGCAACAGCTGGGCATCGGAGGAGAATTATCAAGACCAGTCGAGGATAAATTCAACAGCAAAATGCAATGGAGAATTTTCGTTAGAGTGAGGCCCATAGTCTTAATGAGTATAGTGTTTATTTGTTATTCATATATAAGTAGGTAGTAAAATAAGGCATAAATCAGGCATTACCTGATCCCTCTTGGAGAGTGTCTGGAATGGCGCTAGGCATCGGACCCATCTGACGGCCATGAACAGCAGTCGAGCTGTGGTTTCCTGGCAAACCAAGAACAGAAAGGCAAATGGGAAAAGCAGAAAAGGGACAACACGAGGCAATATTATGAATTAGGGTTGTAAAAGGGAGGAAGTGTGTCAGTTTTATGTTACGGTTTCATTAAGTGAGTTTATGTATTGTAGAATAATCGTGGGTCATTCGACTTAAAGTAAGTATTTGTCAAATAGTCAAATAATAATAATTTATTGAAAAATATGTTTACGATGTTAAACAGCTTTAATGTCCTTTTCCTCCTTGGGAACGCCAGGACGTCGCCGTTCAAGGTAGGGCGCTCCGTGAAACCTGGCGCGCGGCCGGTCCATCTTGCGCACAATGAAGGCTACATCCGTGAAACCTAACCGAACATATTCATCCAGAAGTCACCACAACATTAGCATTTTAGTCGTAATCGTGCGTGCAAATAGGGTGAATTGTCTAAATTATGCATTGGACTCTTCAAAATAAAATCCATCAAAACAATGACATCCAACATATCCGAACTCTGGAAAGGTATGTTAGGCAGCTCAGTTGGATAACTTGAATTCGAGATATTTTATATTCTCCATTTCCTTTTGCCGGGTGACAGGAGGGTGGCCGTCGATTGGTTGCGGGAGCGGCCAATGGGAGACGAGAACGCGGGAAGTCAACAAGTCACTCCCCTCGAAACATGCGCCAAGTCAACTGTCCGTGCGGCACAGCGGTGTGCGGTCTTGGCACAGTCGTAGCCTCGCTCGCAGCTCGCAGCTCGCAGCTCGCAGCTGGTCTGAGCGCATAACAGACGGCGCGGCGCAAAACATGAGGAAACTAACTCCTCAATACTGACTTAGAGTGTTCAACAACCTTCAGAACTTTAGGATATGATTTGTCATGCAAAATTAATACAAAAGTAATAGTAAGCTATAGATTTATACAGCAATTTTATATCCTTAAACATGTATTTTTCCGTCCGTCAGTATGTATACGTATTTAGATACATACACACTGGTCTTTGTTAATAACAATTGATTACTCCAGAACCAGTTACAATACAATGATGAAACAAGGACTTAAATCGCTATCGTAAAACTTGGTAGTTCGATAAATTTAAATGTAATAATTTTAAATTGGAAAACGTTAACAATCTTTAATTTAAATAAGATGAAATCCAATAACTCCACAAAAAAATAACTACAAAGTTTAACTGGTTTTTAGTTGTTGTATGTATGAAAGATTGTATTGTTAAAATAATTCTGATGAAAAGTTACGGAATATCGGTATTGGCAAACATTGTGTTCGTTTTTCATTGACAACATGTTTTATATCGATACTCGAAGGGGGCAGATCGAGAAATCTGTGCTGTTAGCGTGCCTCTTGATTGCGACTTCATAGGATTTTCGGGATATTTTCATCGTACTTCTTTCTCTCAGACATCATTGGATATTTAACAAAAACGCTAAAGCTGTTTAATACTATTTTATTTGAAAAATTATTTAGCATGCGCCATTTTGAAACTGGTAAAATATATGTTTATTTTAATTTTTATCCGTGTAAACAATGACAACACATCTGGTATTTTAAGATAATCTGGAACCCTGAAAATCATTTTAGGGCAAACCGTTAAAATAAAAACAATCCTAACTTGTATGACAATTCTTTGTTTAAACAAATGACAAATTATTGTATGACACATTCTATTAACAAATCCCAGGAGCGTTTTTTTTATTTCAACGCCAGAGGCATTGTCTTAAGAGAACATAAACTCTTTGAAAGGAAATCGGTCCAAACCCTTCAACTTGTGTGAACATCCCGGGAAGAATCGATCCCTTGACCCGTTGAACAGAATTACAAAGCGCTAACCGCTAGGCTAGCTAGATGCCCAACAGCAGGCCAGTTGCGAATATATTGCCACCCGGTTTATGTTACCTCCGGAAATTTAACTCAGAATATTGAAATCCGAAAAATGGAAAACAGATTATATTTTAGTATGTAAAAAACGGACAGATACAAATTCTGAGTGGGGTGGTTTAATTATCTAAGTAGTTTGAAAGATTTGTTTTTAACTGTTTAAATAAGTTGTAAGAGGCAGCATTCACATTGGAAGGACGATTCATCAGGAAAAGTTTCATTTATAATAAAGTATTTCAAAGACCAAACTGAAGTTTTACTGATATGTGGCACAGCAACACAGTCGTCCAACAGTCGCAGTACTGACCTGCAGGACCTCCCAGGAGGGGGAGAGCGCGAGAGGCGGCGGACCCACCGGGGAGGAGATGCCCATCGTGGACAGTCGGTCGTGCTCCTGCTTGCTACTCCACAGCACCTCCTGCCACAAACAACAGCATTAGCGAAATGAAGCAGCCATTTTTACTTTCCCCCCTTATACATAGTATATGGAGAAAGTATTGTTTTCGTCAAAATTTTCGAACTTGAGTTAGTGGAAATATTCGTTTTGGTGCTCCCTGAATCCAGAAAAGTGATTTTTATGTGATGTCTGTGTGTCTGTCTGTCCGTCTGTCTGTATGGATGTGTCCAGAGCTAGAGCCCTAACCAATGGTCCGATTTTTATGAAATTTGGTATGTAGGTACTAATCCACGATATCTCCAAGTGTTTTTTTCATTTTTTGAATTTTGGATTTTTGGGTAGTTATCACTCAAAATCCGCCAAAAGACATGACAAACCAAAATTTCTCAAAAACGGCTCTAACTATTTTAATTCAACTTTAGTGGTTTGTAGAGCTTTAGTTTTCCAACAAAATGACACCACACGCATTTCTGTAAACATTCAGGTTCAGAAATTACAGGACTTAAAACATCAAAAATTAAGTTTTTTGGCGTTTTTTACAAATAAACATAAAAAATATTACTATTCACCATTAAAAAAAGCTCAAAAAACTAAATAATTTAGTATTTTGAATTACTATTCTACGATTGCTGGTTGCGGAGAAAAATTTAAATTTTCATTTTGCAGTAAACGCAGTACGTTGTCCAAAGTTATTCTTATGGGAAATACAAAAATTACTATTTCTCTCTTATTTACTGATCAATTTCGTTCAAACTTGATATGCTTGTTAAGTTAGCATTGACCAACAGAGGAAATTCGAAATATGTTGCCCCTTAATAACCTTAGGGGGGGAATAGGTGGTATTTCCCCTCTTAAAACCAAGTGTGTAGCAATGAATTCTGTAGTGCCTCCAAAACAGGGATTTGGGTGGATGTTTTTAAAACAACTTGTTTACAAAATTTTCTGTACAGTACATCCGAACCGTGCTTTGTATTCTATATTTAGTAAATAAAAAGTAATTTATTCATTAAAGTTGGGGTAAAAGGGAGAAAGTATAAGTCAGTTTCCTGATACCGTTTATCATAGTAGAGAGGCAATCTGTTGAGACAGGGGTGGTTGGACAGCGGAGAGGAGTAAGGAGCACGCGGAAGTGTGACGATCTCAACACCACGAACATAGCAGGACTCTCCATCACAGTTGGAAACGAAATAAGTTGTTAAAAACTACACAATTTTATCCAATGGAACTTTATTTTTGGAATTGAGATCTATTTTTAAAATAACAACAACGTACTACAACACTTTTTTGTAATTTTCAGTTGCGTTAGCTTTTGAAAATGAAAAAAGTCGTTTATAGTTTTATTTTCAAATTAAACTTTTACCATTGCTTTTGAATACAGAAAATCAATGCTTTTACTAAACTGTAATATAAAAAAAGCTTACATTATTTTTTATACTTAATAGTGCTGGGTACTAATGTATAATGACATTTTTCATATGCTTAATCTAATTTGATGACCTAAGTTGAGACATTCCATCCTAATTAAATTTTATTTCAAACTTAAGTCTTTATCAGGATAATAACATCTTTAAATCAGGAAGCTTTTTAACTTCTTAATTTGTTTCTTTTAAACATAACCCTATTATCATAGATCAAATCAAATTGAGTGGGTACGCTCACTCAAACATGCAATTTTAATAGAGAATAATGTTACATTTTCGAAGTTTTTTAGTAATAAAATGGGTAAAAGAGTAAATTTTGAGTTAAAAATAACTAGGTTATTATTTTAACAAATTTTAAATTATTGATGTGAGGAAATCAATGCTACAACGATCATTGTGTAATATTTTTATACAAATTCCCTCAAGATCATCTATTTTTGACCCAGTGTAATGACATATAACAAAGTTAAAATGTAAAAAATATCTAATACGATTTAATTTCATTTAATTAGCTTGTTAAAGGATTGGAGATGTTTACAACTAATTTTAGTACTTATTTTCTAGCATTTTTGGTGCATAAGGAAACACTACTCCCCTAAATTTCACGCAGCATTAATGTTTCCACCTCGATTACGAAGTAATCTGCCCTCCCCCGCGAGCGGTGATGACGTGTCGGCAGAAGAGTTACAGCTGATCGATTGTTGCAGCTGGACCAATCAGCTGTCAGCTCCCACGCGGGCAGGCACATTGTCTAATCATGAAGCCCACGTGTGCGCTCCCACAGGCCCTTGACTTAAGCCGCCTGACCAGCGCTCCCGTCTTAATACGCTTACTTACTGCTGTCGCTATCGCTGCTCTGTACATTACATCGGTTGGCTCGCCTTTCAGTCTCACAACTAATAAGATTAGGTCCTCACAGAGTCAGTCAGACAAAGAAGGGATTTGCGATGGTGAATTCAGTTTCAGTTGTATAACCACCAAGTTGCCGAACGTTTCAATAGCAATATCTCAAACAAGTTCTGTTGCTAACCCTACAAAGCCATAAGAGTTTGATTCCAGACTAATGGACCTTTACTTTTACTTCTCGTTAATGCTAAGTTAATTATTTTCTTAAGATCGAATTAAAGGCTGAATTAAAAAATTATGTTTAAATAACGGGTAAAATACGTCAACAATATTTTGGGAGAATTTTAAACCTCATACGTAAAATGCCTAGCTTGCCAAATGGTTTTGATTCGATCTCTTCGATTCGTGTACTTATCGAATAATGTGCAACTCTAGATAATACAATTAAATGAAGGTTTTGTTTGAAGGTTATTATGTAAATACTTAAAACGAATGATGACCAAAAATCATGATGATCTACGATTTCTTTTTGAGACAATCGACGTAACACAATAGCCGTCAGTTGAAACGCTATCATTACCAGGTCATTTAATGACAGTTCAATAAGTATTTCGTAATTTACAAAAAAATTGTGGACTCTAGAGAAGGTGATACTATTTCAAACACATTGATGAAAACTGCACTTTATTGCCTTTACCTAGATACACGAAAAAATATATATATCTTAGTGATGGCCGTCGGAAGTAATGCATTACTTAACAGAACAGAGAAAGAATAGTCAGAAGAAGCTGCATGTTTAGAGGAGAACGTAGAGCTAAACGCTACAATCTACCATGGCAGTGGTATAATAGAGACGTAATGACATGCTGTCATCTCCTTTCGTCATCACTACGCACAACATGAGATGATCTATCTTATTCATTCTTCCCCGAGATAACGTTAGTAATCTGAACAGAACACCAGTGGCTGATTATTACCTGACATTTTTCCGCGGACATGAGTATCTGCAGGAGGCCCGGGGGTGGTGGCTGGTGGGGCAAGAACATGTGGTGTGGGGGCGTCGCGACGTCGGGCGACTTGAGCGACGGCGGGGGCGTGAACATGGACGGGTGCGGCAGCTTGAGCGGACCCGACGTGATGCTCTGCTCGCCCACCATGCCCTCCTTTGGCAGCTTGGGCTTGCGGGGCCCCCTCTCGTGCTGCACGGCTGTAACAGGCATGCGTATGAGACACAATAGGCTAGAACACGCCATCTCGAGGCGAGCTGTATTTGTATGGGTGACGCTAAGCGCTAAGCGTTGCATGGTCTTCTGATAAAGCGCAATATATCCCTCGTCACGCCCGTATTCCGTGTTTGGTGATCCATAGGCTTAATCCATCTTCACCTCAAAAGTGCCAGGACTATGTCATCTGAGTGGTGGAAATTTACTAAGCGATTCTCTCATGTAAAGTTGTGTATGACATTGCACAAATAGTTTTTCCTTTAATCATTTTTGGCTTTGAGATCTGTAGATCTCAGGTTTATATATATATATATATATATATATATATATATATGATGTGTGTGTGTGTGTGTGTGTGTGTGTGTGTGTGTGTGTGTATTTTGGATGATTGAGGATAATATATAAAAGCATTATATTGATGATTTACTGGCAGTAAAAATTAGCAAATTGGCAATAAAAATTAATTTATTACGCTATACAATAAGCACATGAACACATAAAATCAAAAACAATAATAACCGTTTAACGAGAATAAACACGATTGTATATTTTGAATGCTTCTCAACTTATTCATCATAATAGTTTCCACTCTAAACTTCAATAACTTTCTTAGTTTGTTTGTGTTATTAGGCATAAACAAATTCTGATATAAACATAAGTAACAATACTATTTTTTTGTTCAATCTCCGTCACAAACGGTGGTGAACTTTTTAAAACTAATGTGTAAGTAACCAATTAGTTGTGTATGCTTTTTTAGTATTTAAACATAATACTTTCGTTAGCGTCCAATGAAAAAATATCTTCTGCTCCCTTTATCAAAGATCACGTAAGATGGTCAAAGACGAGGCTTGACAGAGGCGGAAGTAGCTCGTTATTTCCGGTGAGGAGATGAAGATCCGGGGGTGGGAACGCGCGGCTGCTGCTTCCGCATCCCCTCATGATCACCGCCGGGGCAATTAATTGTGACGTGTCACGCTGGGGCCGGGATCATCGTGCGACACGTGTAACGTGTGGCCCGTGTAACGTGAGGCCACGCGTGTCGCGTGTTGTGGCTGCACGGACATTAGCTAGGGAGCAGGTCTGAACTGCTACTGGTAAACGTGTAAAACGATTTGGATTCTCATAAACATCGAGTTCTTATCACATGACACATGTAGGCTAAATATACTGCACATTCTGAAACGCTATAAACGTCCAGGAAGACATTGTAGGATCCGACCCGACGTAGGTTAATCTTTAAAGATGTTTCATTCAAGACCTACAATAATGCGCTGCTCAGCCGTATGTTGCGTTATTGCTCCTTGAATCGTAACTTACCAAGTTTCATAAAAATATATTCACAAATTAGCGATATATACAATTTTAATTATTCTCCATAAGAATAACATTGGGGCTGAGTACGCAGGTTTGCTGCATCAACAAACACAAATAAATGGGGTTTTTATGCTAATATCAATATAACTCAACTTGGTGAAGTCATATACCAGTTTTTATTAATTTATGTTCATAATTAAGGGAGACATAGCATTTAATTATTATCCATAAGAATAACATCGGGCTGAGTACGCAGGTTTGCTGCTACGGGAGCCTTTGGCAAAAAATTATTTTTTTGAGCAAATACCAATAGACCACAACCAGATGAAGCCATATACCAAGTTTCGTCAGTATACGTTCATAAATAAGCGAGATATAAAATCTGTCTTTTCCTCCATAAGAATAACATTAAACAACTTTCTGTGTTTAGCACTTTCAATATCTCGGTAGCAAATTGACGCAGAGAAATGATCAAAATACCAAATTGTGTGTTTTTTTAAGCTGAATCCAATGATAAAATCTAAGATTTGACTAGTTCAAAAATTATATGTGAAAAATAAAAAAAAAACATTTTTGTGGTACAAAACCCCCCCCCCCAAAATACCCTTTCGGATGGAGCGATCTGGCTGGTTTTCGAACTTAAAGTCATAAATGTTTCTTTACACGTTTATATTAAATTTCATCAAAATCGAATCATTTTTACGAGAGTTATTGAGCTCACGGACACATATATATACAAGCATATATCAGTGCTCACGGACACATATAATATATGGGAGTACGAATATTTCACGGGAAAAAGTCGTAAACATGTAATCAATTACAATGATTATTCTAAAAATAACTCGTTCTATAACTTTGATTTTATACATAAATTATAATTTAAAACTCAAAACCTTAATAAGTCGTGGAGAAGTACCTATATCGACTGATTCTTAGTAACTGTAAAAAAATCTGAAGAAATCGAAAATTGTCATTTAAACAAGAATGACTGCCGCGGGCAAGCTTATGATAACGGGGCTAATATGGCTGGTATAAACAAAGGTGTTCAGGCTAGAGTCTTGAAAGAATATCCTCGGGCTTCATTTACACTGTGTACCAGTCACAGTTTGAATCTTGTAGTATCCGATGGTGTGAAGTCTTCTGTCAAGTCAACTTCACTTTTTGGAATAGTTCAGCGAATTTACACCATTATTACAGGGGCAACAAAACGTTATTGCATAATTAGTGATCATGTTCAGTCATTATCCATAAAACAAGTTTGTGAAACTCGTTGGGAAGCAAGGATTTCTTCAATCCAAGCTATCAGGTACCAATATGCTGAAGTTAGGCAAGCACTGATCGAACTTTCAGACAGCTTTGAAGACCCTAAAAAGCATCAGAAGCTAAGTCTCTGATAACGCATATGGAAGATTTTTCCTTCTTGACTTGTCTGATTGTTTGGCACGACCTTTTATTTAAAGTAAATATTGTTAGCAAAACATTGCAAGGGAAGATTGCTGACTTAACATCTGTCAAGAGGCTGCTCGATAATTGTCAAGCCTTCCTCGCATCTTTCAGAGAAAAAGGGCTTGTAGGCGCGGTCATTTCCACTAAGGAAATTGCTGAAGATATTGAAACTGAACCAGTTTTCCCGACAAAAGCATTGAGGAAGAAAAAGAAGCAGTTCTCGTATGAGGGGTCTGACGAGTTAGTGGTACTCCGGAGGAACTTTTTAAGAGAGATGTTTTTTACCCTGGTTGATAGTGTGACTACATCTCTTAGGGAACGAACGGATCAGCTAAACAAGCACCATTCTTTATGGGGCTTCCTGTATGACATGGGCAAGTTGCCAGAACAAGAGGAGCTTAAGAAGTGTTGCCGAAATCTTCAAGAATTTCTAACATTTGAAAATATAAGTGACATAAACGGAAAAGACTTGTATAGTGAAATTATTCATGTTAAAAGTATCGTTCACGATGAAGATAAGACAAATAAAGTTTGTTCTCCTATCAAGGTGTATTAAATCTCATGACCAATAAGATCTATTTACTAATTTGTGGATTGCTGTGAGAATAATGCTGAATATCCCCCTGACAGTGGCAAGTGCTGAGCGAAGTTTTAGAAAGTTGAAACTTAACAAAACTTATCTTCAATCTACGATGACACAGGAAAGGCTAAATGCTTTGGCTATTTTATCCATAGACAATGAGTTTGCAAAAAGGTTGGACTTCAAAGACATTTTAACTTCTTTTGCAAAAGCCAAGGCAAGGAAAATTCCTTTTGAGGTTTAAAGTACTAATGGATCATACTTTTAGCGAATTTCCCCTATAGGAAAGAAGCTATTACCGTAGTCGGAATGGTAAGACCTAGGCCCAGGACCATGATAACTTTTCGTTTTGAGTTCCCCAGACCCCAAAAACACCATTGGTTCGAAACTGTACACACACACACACACACACACACACACACACACATATTCTGACAATTTCTCTACGTCAATCGGTTACAGAGATATTGAAAGTGCAAAACACAGTACGTTGTCCAATGCTATTCTTATGGAGAATAAGAACAATTTATATCTCGCGTATTTATGAACGTATACTAACAAAAATTGGTATACGGCTTCATCTGGTTGTGGTCTAAAAACTAATTTCTCCCTTAATCATAAACATAAATTGATAAAACTTGGTATGTGGCTTCACCTTGTTGAGTTATATTGTTATTTGCATAAAAATCAATTTTAGCGAATTTCCCTTATAGGGAAGAAGCTATTAATGTAGGTCACATGGTAAGACTTAAGCCCGAGACCATGATAACGTTTTGATTTGAGGTCCCCAGAAGCCAAAAACACTATTCGTTCATTATATATATATATGTATATATAAATATATCTATTAGCGAATTTCCCCTATAGGGAAGAAGCTATTACCGAAGGTCTCATGGTAAGACTTAAGCCCGAGACCATGATAAATTTTTGTTTTAAGGTCCCCAAATACCAAAAACACTATTCGTTCAAATTAATATACTGTATATATATATATATATATACATATGTGTGTGTCCGTGATTGTGATAACTTGAGTAAAAGACATCCGATTTCGATGAAATTTGGCTCAAACGTGTAAAGTGACATTTATGACTTTTCCAAAATCAGTTTTTTGCATTTTTCACCCTACAATTTTTAGAACACTTAATTTTGGTTTTAACTATGTTATAGAGATTAAAAAAAAGAAATAATATAGTATTTTGAATTATTAACCTAGGTTAAGTGGTTGCGGAAAAATCCAAAAAACCTGCTTATAAAAACTCCCATGTTAATCTTATGGGAAAAAGGTTTTTGTCATTTCCTCAGTTAATTATACTTTAAACATCACATTTGCTTTTACCAATCACTTCAGCTACACAAAACAATGATTTTGGTGTTTAATTGTGATTCTACGTTCAACCGTTGCAGAGATATTCAAAGTGCTAAATATAGTACGTTGTCCAATATTATCATTATGGAGAATAAATAAAATTTGATATCTCCATTATTTATGAATGTATACTGATGAAACTTGGTATGTGGCTTCATGTTGTACTGGTATATTGATATTTGCACATAAAATAAATTTGTTGTTGATCCTCCCCGTAGCAGCTAATCTGCATACTCAGCATTAATGTTATTCTTATGGAGAATATGTAAAGTTTTATATCTCCCTTAATTATGATCATAAGTTAATAAAACTTGGTATGTAGCTTCACCAGGTTCAGTTATATTGATAATTGCATAAAAACTCATTTCTTATCTTCCTCGTTGCAGCAAACCTGCGTCATCAGTCCAAATGTTATTCCTATGGGGAGTAAATAAAATGTTATAAATCAATTATTTATGAATGTATTTTTGTGAAACTTGGTAAGAGGCTTTATGTAGGAGTGAGAAACATATAAACGCATTAGAAATTCGCTGAGTACGCAGGTTTGCTGCGACGGTTTTTTTTTGCAGCAAACCTCACCTCAACTCATCCTCCATGTTATTCTTATGGAGAATAATCATAATGGTACATATTGCTTATTTAGGAAAGTATATTGATGAAACTTGGTATGTGGCTTCACCTAGTTTAGTAATGTTGATATTTACAAGAAAACCCATATTTTTAGCGAATTTCCCCTATAAGGAAGAAGCTATTACCGTAGGTATCATGGTAAGACTTAAGCCCGAAAAAATAACTTTCGGGCATATTGTAAATTTAACTTTTTGTTTTGAGGTCTCCAGATGCCAAAAATACTATTCGTTCGAATTTATATATATATGTGTGTGTGTGTCCGTGAATGCGATAACTTCAATAAAAAACGTCCGATTTCGATGGAATTTCGCTCAAATGTGTAAAATGACATTCATGACTTTAAGTTTGAAAACCAGAAAAATCGGACCATGGGAAAAAGGGTTTATGGGGGTTTTAAATTGTCCAAAAATCAGTTTTTTGCATTTTTTACCTTAATATTTTTGAAAAACTTAATTTTGTTTTTGACCATGTTATAGAGCTTAAAAAACAAATAATATAGTATTTTGAATTATTAACCTAGGTTAAGTTGTTGCGGAGAAATTCCAAAAAACCTACTCTTAAAATCTCCCATATTAATCTTAAGGGAAAAAGGTTTTTGGCTTTTCCTCAGTTTATTTTAATGTAAACTTCACATTTGCTTTTACTAATCTGTTCAGCTCCACAAAAAATCATTTCAGTGAATTCTACGCCCAACCGTTGCAGAGATGCTAAACACAGTACGTTGTCCAATGTTATCCTTATGGAGAATAAATAAAATTTGATATCTCGATTATTTATGAATGTATGTTGATGGAACTTGATATGTGGCTTCACGTAGTACTGGTATTTTGGTATTTGGACAAAACATTTTTTTTTTATTATCCCCGTAGCAGCAAACCTGCTTACTCAGCCCCCATGTTATTCGTACGGAGAATAAGTAAAATGTAATGATTCCCTTAATTATGAACATAAATTAATAAAACTTGGTATATGGCTTCACCTTGATGAGTTATATTTATATTTGCATAAAACCCCATTTATTTTGTTCCTTGTTGTAGCAATCCTGCTTACTCAGCCCGCATGTTATTCTTATGGAGGATAATTAAAATGTTATATAGCGCTTATTTATCATTGAATATTGAGGAATCATGGCATGTCGCTTCGCTTAGTTAAATTCTATTTATATTTGAAAAAACGAATTGTTTGTGTTCCTTGTTTCAGCAATCCTACCTACTCATTACCAATGTTATTCTTATGGAGAATAATTAAAATCGCTGATATGTGAATATCTTTTTATGAAACTTGGTATGCGGCTTTATGTGGTGGTATTAAGACATATATTATGCATTGGAAATTTGCTTATACGCAGGTTTGCTGCGACGGGGGTATTTTTGGGATTTTCACTATTTAAATATTTATTTCACTTTATTTTTGACAAAAATAGTCTATTGGTAACCTCACATGGAGACTTGCATTGGGCTGTATTACTATATACTCGCTTCGCTCGCTGGGGGCTCCGCCCCCAGACCCCTGTGGGGGGCTTTGCCCCCATGTCCCTGTTGTAAATTATACCCTTTACTGATGTATAATGTAGCCTTTAAAAGGCGTATTTTGAACCTTATAAGGGATACGACCACCGTTAACAACCTGAAATACTATGACTTTGGGTAACTAAAAGCCTTCTGCAACAAATATGACATGATTAATAAGGGATTTTACCCTCGACAGTGCGCAACATAGAAAATGTACCCGAAAAACACGAAAAGTCTACAAGAGCTCAAAAACTTCGGTTTTTCTTTAGTGTTTAAGATACTTAATCTGAGCGTGGGAGTATTTCTTAGTACTAATTGTAATGTAGGAATACTGTGTGATAAGTATTAGGCCTCTAAGTTCTATATTATAGCGACAAACCATTAAAAACCACAAACAAATTTGTGAAAAAAGTTTAAATTTAAAAAATCAGACAAATCAGAAACAGACGAATCAGCAGATATTTACATTATTATTACATTATTTATATCTACATTCTGATTGTTTATAACGGTTATTATGAATTGTTTTGAGGTAGTTAAAACTTAAAAATAATGCTTGGGAATTTTCTGTGAGGCTAAAAGGTGCAAAGCACATGCATTTCAAATCTCACGTCTCTAGCTCATTGGTGTCACGTGCATGTCCAATAATATAAATTGGCACATAACCCCCAATACATTACTACTTATACTAAGAAAACGGTCATAGCTTAAGATATTTAGAGTTTTTCATTTTTCGACAAGTTTATTTCATTAAAACTGTTCATGTGACTGCTGCTATTTACTAAGTTTGATGTAGACATACTGCGTGCCCAATATTAGGCCTCCATCAAGTATATTAACGTGATAGGAAATAAAAAAACTGCCACAAAATATAGAAAATATGCCGAAATTTGAGGCATCTAGCGCTACCTAAGGGTGAAGGAGACGTGATACGACAAAAGGTCATAGGACCAAATTTGTAGATCGTCTAAAATCCGTGGGTCGTGGTGGGCTCCGTTTCTCGATAGGATCCGTTCGTCCGCTAGAGCTAAAATAAAAAAACACTATTTTGGACATATTCAAATTTTCCTCAATTTTTCTTTTTCTTTATGTGGTTCTGATTTAAAATTATACCTTTTTGCAATTTTTCTGGAGGTTTTGATGGACAAGCTACATGTAGGCCTAATTCCATGTTTATAGCTTGTCTAGATTTACCTGAGTAAGTCGATAATGCAGTTTGTCATTATGGAATAATTAGGGTTTTTAATTTTTTGAGGTGTTTACTTATTAAAACATGTTAGTTTATGGACTTATTCGTGAAGGGTAATGTGTAAACTTATTGAGTGCCAAATATCAAGCCTTTATATACTAAATTAAAGTGATAGGAAATTAAAAACCACGAAAATAACCGTCGAAATTGCCTAAAATTTGAAAAATCTAGCGCTACCTAAGGGTGAAGGGAGTGAGATACGACAAAAAGCCATAGGAACAAAGTTGTAGATCTTGCAAAATCCGTAGCACGTGGTGGCATCTGTCTTTTGATAGGACAATCCGTTTAACCGCTAGAGCTCAAAAACTGGAATATTAAAATAAGCCTTTTTGGGGGGAATTTAAATATTTTTTTTAGGGGGGTTAAAATGAAAAATTGTTAAATTTGGCAATTTTTCTGGAGGTTACAAGGTAAAAACTACCTGAGTTTCAAATTTCAGGTTTCTAGCTTGTCTAGAAGTGGTCTAGACATATATATTTTAGATTAAACTGCCCTCGGTTTATACCAGGTTTATAAACGGTTGAATAGCCTCCAAAGCTGATAAAAAATAACATTGCATTACTCTTCGAGTCTCGGTCATGACGTGAAAACATTTTAAATGTATTTACCGTATCACGAGAATTTAATTTATTCTAATTTAACGGAACATAAATCAATTGTTACATTCAATAGATCGAATTTATCAAAAATTATAGTTAAATTAAATTATTGTACTGTTTATTCCAGAATTACTAAAATACCATAGGCTACCCATTTATCCCTGTAAACCTGTATAAAATACCAAATTGATATACGTTGGTGGAAGTACAATACTAAAGGACGTAAACCGTACAAAAATGTGTTTTTTTTAGTTTAATATTATATGAAGACAAACAACATCAATCAATCAGTAGTTCCTACTCGGGACAGCGAAATCTTTGCAGATAACTTTTCTGCCACAGTTTAGAAAGGTTGAACAAGTAAAATGTGGGAATTAAAAAGTTTGATGTAATCTTATCTTTCAAAGAAGATTTTGTTAAAGTTTAATGAACTAGTCGAGCGGAGAAGCTTTTCCAATTAAAAGTATTTAGATTCGTGCCTGGCTCAACTGTAGGATCCTAATAGTTAGGGCGAAAACATTGGATACAAAAGTATAACTTGAGTTTAATTTTACAAGATTCCAAACCTTAAATGTTCCAATAAAGCTCACTATTGTTTATATTCACTTGTCTACTAGCATTGTGTTGCAGCTTCTTACCACGGTTGCCAACTAACTCATTTCCAATCAGAAAAAAATGGTAAAGAAATTCTTTTTGGTTACTGTCGTAAAGAGTGGGAAACTGTGGGGAATAAAATCGAAATTTATGATTCCCCCATAGTTAGAGACTTGTATTTTTTTATCATGTTATAATGCTTAAACAACTTTGGAACCTTGAAAGGTTATTTTAAGTCAGTCATGCAGACCTATCAGCTTTACAGTAGTAGTATTTCGTGAATTATATTATAAGGAAGGTTAATCCTTTATATAAATACACGTTCAGGTTTTTATAAGAGCGTGTCCCAAGGAACAAATGAACGGATTTATATGCTTTATATGTGTCAGTTATATAAAAAACGAGTTCTAGATTACGAAATTTCTTATTATTTACATTCTCCTTTGTGATCCCTCCCACAGGCCTCTAACCTTGTATTGTGAATCATGGAAGGATTTTGGACAGTTCCCTTGCAAAATGTTCAAAAACGTCACTGGTTAATACGTGTGTGCACATTCAGGGAACATGGTAAATATAATAACTAGTCTATTTAACAGCAATGAAGATCATGCAATAAAGAAAACATATTATAAATACTGATATAATGACAACGCAGTATGAGTAGTAAGTATAGTAAGAATATTCAGAAGCAAGAGGGGAACATTTGATCGAAGTCGACCAGAAGTCTAACTTTTTAGATAGGAAGCACTACAATTACAATGAAGACATGGCAAATCGAAAAAATAGTTACTGCCAAGTAACGCGAAAAAATGCTTAAAATATTGTTTATATTGTATTTGCTTGAATTGTTTTTTATATTGTATGTTGTTTATAAATGTAATGTATTTTGTGAATGCTCATTAGGTTTAAATACCCTGCACACAAACTAGATAAAAAGATCTTATTTTGATGGTAGTGTTACATTAAGTAAACTTCATCAAGGATTAAAGTTTAAAAACTTCCACTCTAGATCGTTGATGGGAGAACGCCGGCGCTTCTAATTGAAAAAGCTTTTCCGCTCGACTAGTCGGTTAAACTCAGCGAATCTCTCTCCGAGATGAAAGACAATAAAACTTTATCATTTTCCAGTTTCTTTACTCGGCTTGATCAACCCTTTTTAACTTAGGCGAAGAAAGTTACTCGGTTGAGTGGAGGGATGGTGGGGGAGGCACTTTGCTGGACCAATATTGAAATTACTGATTGCTGTTGAAGTTAGAAGGATACCCGGAAAGAGAAAAGTCGGCGGCAGAATGGAGAAGGCTGCAGTAGTTCGGATGTAATTAGGAGTTTATGTGTACAATAATGCAGAGCAAATTAATACATTGGTAACCGCCACAAACAGTTACATAGAATCAATTATAATTTTGTTATTCCATTTTCATCGATGTCTAATCGTCCATTTTCTTGTTCGCAATGATTGCTTGAAAACGTTTTTTGACGAATAAAATAAAAATAAGTTTGTTGTACGTGTTTTATTGATATTAAGTACTGTGGCCAATGATGAAATAAATTATTTATTTATTTAAATTTACAGAAAATGGCAATAAGGATGTGCACAATATAATTAGGATGTGCACAATATAATAAAGATGTGCAATATAACTCCAAGAAGTGCAAACTATTTTTATTGGACTTGAAATAATGACCTTATCATCAAAATAAATGTATCAACTATTGCCATTACACGCAAAGAGAAATGTACTCCACTACAAGAAAAACATTTATCAAAATAGCAAACCACGAAAGAAAGACGACTCAAGAACAAAATTTATGAAATATAGTCACACTAAAAAAAGCTTACAAAAATGTGAAGAAAAGTGAACAAATTAGACTTGAAAAAAAGAGAGTTGACATATTACGAATTCAAAAAGAAGTAAAGTTTTAATTATTATTATCAAAATGTATTTATGAAATTGAAGATTTTTCATAAACCTCAACCTTATTCTATAATTAATTTGCATTAGTATATATTTGTACGTTTATCCATCTACGGATGTCAAATAGATTAATAATACTGAATGTCAAAGTAAGAAAATGCAATTTTCTTAATAGATATTGTAAAAGACTTGGTTATATATCCATTTAAACATCTTCTTATGGCTTAGGATGGATTCGGTTATCTTATGCTGTTGGTTCAAACTTCGATTAGGTACACTAGACATGAAACTACTGTACACGAGTTGAATCTAGTTTAACACTGTTTGGTAGTTTGCATGTTACCATTTGTCGATCAAGAATATAAGGTCTCCCACTCAACATTCCTATCTACTAATGGCAGTACCAATTAATAATAAAAAATCTACAGCCAAAGGTACAGCCCAATACAATCCGTGTGTAGTGGGCAATGTCGCGGGTTGAACGTTCTTTCTTCTCTGAAGCTTTCCGAGATTATCAGTAGTTTTTATGATAAGACGTAAATAACTGACAAAATAACTTGTGGATTCCACATTAAAGCTGCTGAATAACAAATCTAAAATCTCTCTTCAACTTCCCGCAGTAGGGAAAAATTATGAGGCGGATAAAATTACCTCGTCGTCCCTTATAAATTTATAAACTTCGTGTCTAAAGGAAGAGTTGAGTGCTAGAAAGTAGCGAAGCGATTTAAGGAAGGCTTAGAAGGCGGATTAAAAAGAATGCTCAAGACGTCCCGGCCAAGATTGAGGGTCCGTTAATCTGCTTGTTGATGGCATTAACGCTAATGACTGAGGGCCTCACATTATATTTCTTTATTTCTATGAGAAAACTTCGCAATTTTGTTGTAAATTCACGACCAATTTCTGTTTTTCCTCAGAAATTCAATGATCTGTTAAATACTAGCACGAATACAATTGATAACACTAGTTCAAGAGGTTTCTTGGCACAAAAATAAATAAATATATTTAACTAATATAGAAACAGAAAAGAATTCTTCAAACAAAAAAAGAACATGCAGATAAGCTCCTATTTTACAGACATTATGTTCATGACAACTCAATATTCTCAGTGGAAATGCCAGACAAACAAATTTATTTTGCACGTATCTGAATATATTCACCTACAGCTGAAATTCTCATTAGGGACTGAACAAGAAAACAACGGCACTTTATAGATTTGACTGTTTGGAAATCTAACGATAGCCAAAAGTAAAACTTATAACATTTCTCATTTTACTGAACACCTCGTATCATCTAATCAGTCTTAAATCGTAAAACGGACAATATGGAAGTTTGGAATCTTTGCCAACAAATTTAGAAATTTTTCGGAACTACCAAAACCACTCGGGGTGATATCCGTAATAACAAATTAAAGTTCACATCAAATGAATTATTCAACCGTATTAAATAGATTTAAAGGAATAGAGAACAACCGGGAAGGATTGATATCGCCAGTCAAGAAGTAGTCAAGGCCAATAAGGGGTATTGTAGTGTGGGGAGGTAACCTGCAAAAGGGCATCCTGGAACTCGTTCCCATGCCGACCGGTATTCGTGCATGTTAAGTGTTCAACTGTATTGTTTCTATATGTTCTATCAACTTTGACGACTAATGAGAAGAAGATACACAGAAGATTTTGAAAATGATACCTTTAGTTTTGAGTAAATCGTTGTGAATTCATGAGGCATGTTACCTTTCTAAACTGATTTCATAAATGTAGGAGGCAACACAATTAATAAGTTAAAGGGTTATTTATTACCATTAAATAATTTATTAAGATTAAAATATAAGAAATTAAGTTCCAAAATAAAATATTAATTTTTTTATAGATAGATTTACAATACTAAAAAAAATACGAAAACGATATTATTTTGTATCTTCTACGTACTGTAAGTAAATATCACTAATCACTAAGTAAACATCATCAGAATTTATTATTCGTGCCAGGACTAAGGTATGTGTGGGAGGAGCAAACTACCTTAGTAATTAAGAAAAGCTTAAGACATCTCGGTTCACATAATAACTGAGTAATTTGTTGGTTTCAGGGGTTCTTCCGCTGCTAAGATTGAGGAGAGCTCGTTTATCTTTGGCGTGTTAATGACATTAGAACGAAGAGCTTTACAACCTGTCTGTTACTTTATTTATGTGGAATAATGTTTAAAGAGCTTTAGATTAAATATCGCTCCGTTGTTTGAAATAAATAGGCGAAAATTTAATAACAATTTTAACCAGGCGGAATTCCGTTTTAATTTAAAACGGAAATCCCAATATACTTTGACATGTGTTTGTACAAATGTTGGACAGCCAGCAATAATCTTTTAAATGCCCATTTTACACGTATTTAGAAGAGAACTTATTAATATGTATGCTGATGAATTAATACGAAACATTTAATACATTAAGTAAAAGAACCTAAAAGGTAAAACGAAAAATCAAATACAAAATCTCTTAATAATGGACGAGGCGATCGATGTTACACAATGACTGTCACTATTATAAAACTAAACCATAGTAATATTATAAAGGATATTAATAAAAATAATTGTCTGTAGTTAATAAAGCTCCCTGAAATGAAATATTATTATTGAAAAAAATAAAGCAAAGCGCGTTTTGATTGATTATACTTTTACTGAATAAACTCGACTATTTGCGGTATTTTGTAAAGTAATCTAAAATTAGCTTAACCGTGATGTGGTAATGTGGTTAATAGTCAAAATAGATGTTTTTAACTTTTAGTTTTACATATTTTAATTGAGCTGCTCGAGATATATGTAATTTAAGTTAGGAATTACGCCCATTAAAGATTAACGTCAACATTTAGGCAACCGCAGAGGCACAATGTTCACTTGCGGTTCTAAAACCAAATTCTAACTTCAGCTGCCCCTTTCCACTGGTCGCGCGTATGTCAGAGAAAATATTTGAAGGTTCTACAGTCAGCTATTTCTACGTTTCCGTGGAACTTGAAATCACTTGTTTAAATGTAACTGTATTCATCTATTTTGTATTTGAACCCACCATAACTATAAGTATACAATAATTCGGTAGTGATATTTAAGTCAAAAACTTATTAAAACAAATAAACTGTAAATACTACGACTACATTGCTATTAAACTACAATATTAAATTAAAATAATTAAAGTCCTCTGGATATTACAATTACGAGCTTTTTGTATTTACGACCAAATCAAGCAAAAAGTAGTTAAAGAACAATTTTGAAGTCTAGCAGATACCATTGATAAGCGATATGTGAGTTCGTACTTTACTCGGAAACTGTGGCAGACTTGTTTTGTAATAGGAACTTTGTTTCCTCGTAGTCGATATTGTAACCTGTTATGCGAGGTGAATAGACATCGTGGATTTATGGTGGGAACTTAAACCTCTGCCACTCGACAATACACAGCGATAAATATCTGTTGGTCGTTGGAGATACAGTCAGTCGGCCGAGTGGCGAGTTTATTGCCCAGCCCACAATGGCAACCAATCGCGCGCCCCGCAGGTGTCTGCCTGTATCGATCTATGGTCTACATATTGTATCAAATTAAGGCGGTTATTTATCGCCGCCCTTTTTGAGAAGTTATTTATTCAGTTTAGCTTAATTGCCTAACGGTTAGCGTCTTGGTCGTCGGTTGAAGGGGCGTCTATGGTTCGATTCCTGGGGTCTACACAGGTATGGGGTTGGACAGCTTTCCCTAAAGCGTTTTAATTTGCCTTTAAAAATGCCACTGACACTGATAACAAAATAGTCTCGTTATCTTCAAAGGATACAAACAATCTTCGAACTCGATATGAAATCTATGATCTTGATTAAATGGTATGAAGTGATAAAGCTGCGTTACTTTAAACGAATTACAAACACAGAAAGATTACATAAATTAACGAATGAATGATGGTTTAGTTTACTGGGACTCGATCTCGTTACATCGAGTTGCCTGGTGGCCTTTAAAATATGATTGTGAAATTACCTACATATTACCAGACGTGCCAAAGGCTTACGTATCACAGTATTCACGTAAGTAAATTTGTATTAGTATTTGTAGAATAATGTTGTATGTTGCTGATAACATACACAAGAATATTAGACCACACAAAATCTTTCCACTTAGAGTTTATGAGATTTATAAGGTTGTGATCACGAGTCCATATTGTATGAAACGATTTCCGCAGTCAAGGAGATTAGTGTCATGGGAGATAGGTAGGATGGTGAGGGGGTGAGGGGTGGGGAGGGAGAATGGGGGATTTGACCCTTTAGTTACTCGGTGTCAAACAAGGGGAGGCGTGAATCGAGGGGAGCTGCAACATACTCTAGATTACCGTACTGTTGAGACTTATCGCAGAGTGAATAACAAGGTTACCCTTGAAAATAATACCTTAAACACAGTAAGTATCTGGTGTATCAAACTACACTGAAAGTAGAAATGCCTTTACCAATAAGCATATGATTTTATTACAGTTTGACGAGGTATCATAAAACAGTATAGGTAATGTTATTATTTTGTTTGGCAAAAAATAAACTTTCTGGCCTTAAAGGGAAAAGCTGCAACAATAATTTAATATATTTTAATTTACATGATATTTTGAAATATAATTGTTTAAAAATAACATTGTATGCAATCAGGTTTTGTTAACCTTTTTAATTTGATAAACCGTTCATAGTTTCACTATAGTCAAATATACCACATACTTTTAAATTAACGTGAATTTTTAAAGCAATAAGTCTAACATGGCCGTTATACTTTATTCATTTAACTACGTATAAAATAGTTGGGTCGTCTGCACCATGAAAGAAGTTTGGGAAAATATCCTGAAAACTTTAGTGTTGTGGCAAGAAGGACTTTACAACGAAGATGGTCGCATTAACTGGAGAGGTGAGAACGAAAAGCCCCACATTAGGGGCAATAGCACGGCAATATCAGCTCTCTGGACTAAAAGTCTTAGCGGCGTTGAATCTTCACTCTCCTGTTGCGGTACAGAGAATACATCTTGAAATGAAATATTATTACTTTAATGTTTTGTTTAGAATACTGAAATGACGAATAAGACATAAATGAGGTAAACCACTATTAATATACGGTAATATTATTAATTATTTATTTAATTATTTATTTTTTCTTGCTGAAGCAAAGCTTATTATTTGAAGGTTTAGAAAATTATAATTTACAACAAAACCATGCGTATATAAACATCTACTTATATATATACACAACTATGCAACCCATAAATACCACTATGTCACTACAATACCCCTGTAGCAGCAAACCTGCGTACTCAGCGAATTTCAAATACATAAATTTATATATGTATCTTAATACCACATAAAGCCACATACCAAGTTTCATCAATATGCATTCATAAATAAACGATTTATGACATTTTAATTATTCTTCATAAGAATAACATTGAAAGCTGAGTACGCCGGTTTGCCTCAACAAGGAACACAAAATATGTGTTTTTATGAGAATAAATAACTAATATAATAAATAAAACTAAAATGAGTAATTCTAGATATTTTTCTTATTTTTAACGAATTTCCCCTGTAGGGAAGAAGCTAGTCGGCATGGTAAGACCTAGGCCCGGGACCATGATAACTTTTGGTTTTGAGGCCCCCAGATGCAAAAAAAATCATTCGTTCAAATTCATATATATGTATAATTATATATGATAAGTATAAGTATGATGTATGTATATTAATAAGAAACGAGTTCGCACGCAGCACGCTGACGTGAAGGAAGTGAATTTCCACATAAAAAACTATAAAAACTCAAAATCAGTTAAAAATATAGATTTATTCCAATTTTTATTCAAATCTGAAAATATTGATTTTTTGGCTGTTCTGATGCTCCTGGTTCTATTTACCTGCAATGCTGGGAATACAATTTTGTGCATTATAAGGTTAGGAGAAGGTCCAGTCAGGCATTAAAGTAGGCGTGAGGTTGTTGGGGATGGTAAAAGTACACCAACAAATGAATAACAGGCTTTTCTAATGTAAAACCCCCATAAGACAATGTATTGCGTTTGGTCGATACACATTTTCTTTAATAACTCGGTAAATATTTATGCTAGAATGACTAGAGAGGGCTTAAAACTTTCGCCTCTCTAATTCCCATCCTTTTACATCCACTTATTTTACATATTGGGCTTTTATGACCCTTTTTGGGCCCAACAACTCAAAATTTGAAAGATTAATCCCCTAAAAAGGGGTTTAGAGTTTTCCGATTGTTTTGCCCAACGAACTTGTCCAACTGATTACAGAAAGGAACGTTCCTACGAAATTTGAAGTAAATCGGACAAAAATTGTGACCACTAGAGTGCAAACACACACACATATATATATATATGTGTGTCTATATATATATATATATATATAAAATTTTGAACGACCCCCCAAAACGTGTTCAGGGGGTCACGTTAGGAACTTCTAAGGTGGTCCCGGGCTTAAGTTTCACCGTGCGGGTCATGCTAATAGTTCACTTTCCAAAGGAAATTCACTAATAAAGGAATAAACCTTGAGTAACCTTTTGACATTTTTATTTTACACGACACGTGTTTCGACTTTCAAGTCATCTTGAAAGTGTAACTACATTAACCTAATATATAAATAAACACAGACAATCATATGGAATTAAAATACTGTAACTATCATATGTTATATTTTCTTAGCTTATAATCGTTGGTGAAGTTGTTTCTTTCATCGACTAATTTCATTATTTTGTCAAATAGTGGGTTTCGCGCATTTTTTTGCACTGCGTTGAGTAAATTTACTTTGTTATTTTGGAAGTTTGTATAGATGTGGAGTTCTTCTTTGGTATTAATTTTGTGTCCTTTCTTTTCGTATTTAAAAATTTATATATGTATCCGTAGGCACGATAACTTTCGTAAAAATGGTCCGATATTGATGAAATTTGGTATAAACGTGTAAGGCAGCATCTATTTTCATGAGTTCGAGAACCAGTCAGGTCGCTCTACTTTAATGGGGAGGTTTTTACCCCAAAAAAATGGGTTTTTTGAACTTTTTACATATAATTCTTTTTAAACCCGAATTTTGGTTTAGACCATTAAATTCAGCTTAAAAAACAAACAATTTCTATTTTGATCATCGCTCTACGTCAATTGGTTACCGAGATATTGAGAGTGCTAAACACAGTACGTTGTCCGATTTTAATTTTATGTAGAATGAGTAAAATTGTATATCTCGCTTATTAATCAACATATATGAATGAAACTTGGTATGTGGCTTTATATGGTTGGGCTTTAATGCTATTTGCATACAAAACTAATTTTTTTTGGTCCCCATGGCAGAAAACCTGCGTACTCAGCAGGTATAATGTTATCTTATAGAGAATAATAAATATGTGATATCTTGCTTGTTTATGAACATAAATTTATAATACCCCCGTCACAGCAAACCTGCGTACTCAGCGAATTTCCAATGCATAATATATGTCTTAATACCACATAAAGCCATATACCAAGTTTCATAAAAATATATTCTCATATAAGCGATTTTAATTATTCTCCATAAGAATAACATTGGTAATGAGTACGTAGGTTTGCTGAAACAAGGAACACAAACAATTGGTTTTTATGTAAATATAAATAGAATTTAACTAGTAGAAGCCACATACCAAGTTCCATCAACATTCAATCATAAATAATCGCTTTATAACATTCTAGTCATTCTCCTTAAGAATGACATGGGGCTGAGATAGCAGGTTTGCAACAAGGAACAAAAAATGGGGGTTTTATATAATTATCAATATAACTCAACCAATTGAAGCCACATACCAAGTTTTATTAATTTATGTTCATAATTAAGGGAGTCATTACAATTTACTTATTCTCCATAAGAATAACATGGGGGCTGTGTACGCAGGTTTGCTGCTACGGGAATAATCAACAAAAAATTAATTTTTTGTGCAAATATACCAGTACTACGTGAAGCCACATACCAAATTTCATCAAGATACATTCATAAATAATCAAGATATCAAATTTTATTTATTCTCCATAAGGATAACATTGGACAACGTACTGTGTTTAGCACTTTGAATATCTCTGCAACGGCTGGGCGTAGAATCACAATTTAAACACCAAAATGATTGTTTTGTGGAAATGAACAGATTGGGAAAAGCAAATGTTAAGTTTACATTAAAATAAACTGAGGAAAAGCCAAAAACATTTTTCCCATAAGATTAACATGGGAGATTTTTAGAGTAGGTTTTTTGGATTTTCTCCGCAACCACTTAACCTTGGTTAATAATTAAAAATACTATATTATTTGTTTTAGTAAGCTCTATAACATGGTCAAAACCAAAATTAAGTTTTTTTTTAAATTTTTGGGTGAATAGGGCAAAAAAATGGTTTTTGGAAAATTTAAAACCCCCATAAACCCCCCTTCTTCCCATGGTCCGATTTTTATGGTTTTCGAACTTAAAATCATGAATGTCATTTTACACTTTTGAGCCAAATTTCATCAAAATCGGACGTTTTTTACTCAAGTTATCGTGTTAACGGCACATATATATATAAATTTGAACGAATAGTGTTTTTGGCATCTGGGGACCTCAAAAAAAAGTTATCATGGCCTCGGGCTTAAGTCTTACCATGAGACCTATGGTAATAGCTTCTTCCCTATAGGGGAAATTCGCTAAAACTTGGTATGTTGCTTCATCTGGAGGTGATCCATTGGTATTTGCTTAAAAACCAGATTTTGTGATCTTTGATGAAGCAAACCTGCATACTCAGTCCTAATGTTTTTCTTATGGGGAATAAATAAAATGTCATAGGTCGCTTATTTATTAATATGCTTTGATTAAAGTTGGTAAGTGGCTTCATGACTGGAGTGAAGTACCATTTGAAGTTTGCTGAGTATGCAGGTTTGCTGCAAAGGGGGTATTTAGATAATGTATTGTATTTAAACACAATATAAACTGAATTATAGTTCTGACCTGATCGCGGGTAGAAAACCCATTACTCCCGTAAACAGCGGTAACGTCACTAAAAGCTGAAAAGACTAGTAAGATTGCGACTGAAAAACTTTGGTTTAAGAACGCAAGTGACCGACCTTAAATGATTGATTTATACATTCCCGGAAAATGCCTATTCAGGAAAAATAAATCAGTATGGGCCTAACAATAACAGTTAAAAACGAATTTTTTATAATAAAATCTTAAAACATTGAAAAATAACGATTTTCTCAATAATTATAATTTTATCTAGACGAGAGTATTCGGTATACTGTGCGAAACATATTTAACAGTTCATTAAAAACTAATAACACGGGGCTATGAGGTTCACGGCGCGGCGATTCTCTAGATTTTGCAGTTTACAAAAGGTCCAAAGATATTCGTATGGATATAATGTTTGACAGTGCAATAAGAATCATTGTTGCCGACATTTAGTGTGGGTTCTGAGGCAGCTGTGATCAGCAATAACAATAAATATGGGGTGACGGGATCGCCTGGACTGACAATACAACAGCCGGCCGCTCGCCGCGGTCCAGATTAAAAATTGAAAAAGTGGCGAATTTGTTTTGCTGAACTTGTCACACCACAGTAAACCTTTTTTGGTCAAATACCACTGATGCTCACTCATGAAAAAATACTAAATTACAAAATCTGGGTTTAATCAAAAGAACGATTAAATATATCTATAAACATTTGTTACTGTATTGCATTTTACATGTTTTTATCATTGCACTCCTCTCCCCCGCTATAACATCGTTTCTCAAAATGGATAACGTATTTTTAATAGTAATATAATTTATTCTGCAACAGCCATTTTCTTAAACTTTAATATCCATTTTCATGCTCATTGACCACAAAAAATACTAAAGCAGGCGATCGTAAACCAAGATATTCATTGCGAGCCCTCGCGTCATCTTATATATCACTTTAACACGTTTTAGTGACTTATTTTTGATCCTCTACGTAGCGATGACGACCCTACAGTGTTTAATAATTCCTGGACAATTGTGGAATCGAGTTCTGCTAGTCATTTAAAAGGATTTAATAAATTATTGGAAGAATCAATATCTAATTGGATTGAAATAGATCACCAATATCACGATATTCCTTGAAAAATTATAACAATTGAACTGTGCGGATTTAAATTTTCGAATTAATGTCTTACACAACAATTGTATTTTTGATTACACTTAAATTATATTGAAGATATATTTTAATATAATATTGGATACCAAAATATAGTATTAATATGCTTTACATAAAATAGGAAAGATATAACTATCCGTTAATTTAAGTTATGCCTCCATGCTGAAAATTATATTTTATGTGAGTGTGCAGGTGCACCACAAGGTTTATCTGATACTTTTTCCGTGGTTGTAATATATTAATAAAACGCTGGACAGGCAATTTACTGAGACCTTAATTAGTAAGAGACAAACAGAAG
Organism: Allygus modestus; assembly: GCA_963675035.1. Lineage (NCBI taxonomy): Eukaryota > Metazoa > Arthropoda > Insecta > Hemiptera > Cicadellidae > Allygus > Allygus modestus. The sequence goes on along the minus strand of OY776111.1, from coordinate 244,482,141 downwards.
TTCCATTGAGCGTAATTATACTTGGACATTTACAGTCCTTGAATAACGACTTGAGACTTGGAGAGTATTTTATTTATATTTTCAGTGTCTGGTGGGATTGGTTATACCCCCTATAAGAGGGCTCTAGTAGTTACTGGAAACAACAACAATCAAAAATCCTCTTAGGCGGTGGTTCAGCTGCACGCGTTTTCATATGATGCGGGTCCTCTGTGCCAGCAAGAAATCATTGATGCAACGAACGCAACAATATAGAAAGTGTTGTAGTTATGTTCGGACTCCGCTGTAATGAACATTAGGATTCCCGAAGTATATTTTACCAGGTTATATCATTACGCTACTGACCTCGGATGAACACAAAAACCACTATACTACTAAAATAATGCATTAATTGTACAACATTTGTACAAGTCCTTAATAGTCAGTGTCATTGAGAAATATTGATGTTATATTGATATATATTGCTCAGAATGGCGTGGGATGTATATTGATATTGATTGTATTGATATTAGATTTTCCCTCGTGAAGTTTGTGCCGTTTTATCACCACAGCTTGCAACATACAACCACTCAGGGCACTCACCGTCTTTGTTCATGGCGGACTGGAAGCACTTGTTGAGCCTGCAGGCCCGACACTGGTTGCGGTGGGTCTTGTCTATCGGACACCGTCCCTTCAGCTCGCCCTGCGCCTTGCACGTGTACACGCGGTTGCGGTGGATGCTGCGTTTGAAGAACCCGCTACAACCTACAACATGTTCACAATCAAATACAAGTTGATAAATATTCTTTTATTTACATCTTGGTACCCAAGTCTAAAATAAACACGATGAAGAAACTACAGCAAAGTTTGGTAAATAATTAATAAAAACAAATTAAATTAGAGAATTAACAAATAAGAGTTAATTTCATACTACTGGTTTGTCACTTAGAACTAATATTAGATTTACCTTCTGACGATTACTTTTTTTGGGTTGATGCGACGCGTTTCGCCAACAAAGTGACATCATCATGGCGGTGCATCCACGCATCAGCGTTTCGTCATTAGTTAAATAAAAAAAACAGTACACTTAAAATTCACATAACATAAATCGAGTCGTCATCGCTAACAGTTCGAAATCGTGCGCAAAATGTGGCCACCGAGTCGACGCAATTTATGTTATGTGAATTTTGAGAGTATTTGTGTGAATCGTTTGTGTACCTTTTTTCAATTTAACTAATGACGAAACAAAAAAAGGATCGTCAGAAGGCAAATCTAATATTAATTAAGAAAATAGTTTTGAAGCACGCTTTCAAATTTTGCTAGAAGATGGATAAGCTATTTCCTAAAGGACGGATAAAACCAGCGTTAAAAAAATAATACTCTGTAATGAGAAAGATAAACTGATTAATTATAGCTCAATGTTGTTTACAAGATAGGTTAATAGATGAACCATGAATGTATTGGTACTGTATTGTAACTGTAAAGGTCTGGTTTGCTCGGAGCGGTTGTCGTGATCAGTGTACACATTCCTAATGGTACAAAATTAAACTACACTGCTCTAATCTCCTATTTAAGTTTAGAAGAAAATACTAAAGAAAACAAATGTTGTAAAATTAAGACTAAATTATAAAATCACCAAAACAGTTGGGGTTGTCATTTTCTAGTTGGTTATACGAAAAGTTGGTGACGAATTTTGAAATTAGTTTAATATTTTGATAGGCATTATAAACTAAGACAAATCCCCAGTTACAAGTTTAATTTAAATCTTAGAGCTTTTGCGACACCAAAGTTGGCTTAGTTAAAAAATATTCTCTACATTCAAAAATACAGCATCAACATAAAAGTCATTGTTTACCGCTACGGTTAGTCTCACACCAAAATAATCAATACAAATCTTGCAGAAGATGTAAGACCAATAACATTTTTTCTCTAAATCAAGTAGTCATGCAGTTTCTTGACGTCACTCACACTCGTTTCTTGACGTCATTTACCGACATAGTGGCTAAAGCACAGCATTTACTTTTAGAGAATTTACAGTATATTATTTCAATGAGGAAGTCAGTTGACAAATGTACGATGTCTCTTAATATACTAGAGGTCATCTAACCTTGTGCAGGGTGACGGGAATAAAGGGAAAGGACCGAATGTATTCCTTGGCTCTACGATGTGGTTGGGAGGAGGATTCCAGCTGGCTGTATTGTTACCCCTAGCTTCTTCTACTCCTACTTGCAACGAACACTTACCCTCACCCACGCAAGGTTAAAACATCTCTAATAAAGTAATGATTTTTGAAGTCATACAACGTTCATTCTTAAATAAATGGCCTAACATGAACATAGTTTTAAAATTATTTTATTTTCAACCAGTTTGAGTTTACGTTTCAGTTGGGTGCGAGTTACTAAAAATTGGAAAAAGTAAGATTCCGAAGTCTTTTTCACCAAACTTTAGCCTAAGCGTGAGCATTAGAAATTAATTTTGCCTAAGATGTTTGATTAAAGGTAGTTAATCAAGTGTGACAAGTTTATAAGTAACACCAGTTCAGTACTGACCGTCGCAGCTGTAAATGCCGTAGTGTTTCCCGGAGCTGCGGTCGCCGCACACTTTGCACGGAATGTCCAGCAGACGATCTCCTGGAATGTAACACAACTACAAATAAAAACAAGCAACAGTTGTTATGACAACACTCTTAAATTCTTCATAATTGAATTCATGAAAAGGTGCATTAAAGGGGAATTGTATAAGCGGGAAAGCGAAATGTACATTAGAATTATTCATGCTATTTGCCTACTGGATTAATTGTATTACTTAAAAAATAAGGTTTTATACCTTGTCGTCATCAATCCACTAGTTTATATGATTACTAGTTTCGGGACTAGTTTTGTCCCATTATCAAATCTTGTTGTATCGCATTGAGTTTAAAAACATTTCAAAACTAAACACAAACTCGTACTGACACATAGAAACATTAAATATTAACAAATTTACAATAAGTGTACACTTTATTTCCCATGTGTGGCCCGCCAAGGACAAGAGCAGACTGACTATGTGACTATGTGTCTATGTGTCAGTAAAATTTTGTGTAAATGTTTTTAAACTCAAGACGATGACAGTAAGATTCTCTGATACAGCAAGATTTGATGATGAGACAAAACTAGTCCTGAAACTAGTAATCATATAAATTAGTAGATTGATAACGACAAGGTATATAACCTTTTTTCTTAAGTCATTAGAATTACAACTAACACGAGTTGATTCCAATTTTTGAGAAAGTGGGTAATTTGAATAGAAAGAAATGAAATATCGGGAAAGAGGGAAATCAACATAGAAAAGTTTGAATAGTTGGGGAAAATAATAAAACTGATAAACAGTGATTGTATTATCCATTATCTCTTGAACCAAAATTCGCACATCTTTGATTGACATTTTATTTTATTTGTGGTATCAGACGAAAAAAAAATGAGCCGTCATTTGTCTTTATACGCCAATTAGTTTCGGTTTTAGCATTTTGAACTAGAAATTCCTTATCTCTTGAATGAATTACCGGGTCCCTCACCCGGAAGTCAAACAATAGACCAGCAATTAAGAATGGGACAAAAAATATAGGGTCGCTTGGCGACTCGGGCCACTAGCTTTGTTTCCTTATCTGTTTTCCTCATTCACGTACTTCCATAAATAGAACTCCTGTCAATTCTCCTTTCGTGTGTTACAACTAAATTAAAATATGTAGTTGAAAACAAACATTTTAAGTAGACTCTGAGGTAGAGTTTAAGTCAGTCGTAAAACCATCTTGCTAACATAACAATAAATTGGTTGAAGTCGCTATGGCACAATAGCATGGTAGAAACTACGGGTCACGTTTCCAGGTACTAAGCAGTAAGTTACGAAACACCATTTTGCTGTAACCTAGTGGGTTTTGGCGAAACTTATCCGAGTTTTTTCTACAGAGAGGGTTTTTTATTTTTCTTCTAACATCGGATAGTATTTCTAGAACAGCAAATAAAAATACCAAAACTACACCACCAATAGGTCTCTTTTCTAATTAGGTTAATTTTATTTTCAATTAATCAAAAAATATCATTACACACTCTTTCTACTAACTACACTCACAATGCCGGCTTAAGCCTTCATCGGGAGTATAATTTGCCAATAAAACAAAACAAAATATTTAAATTATAATAAAAACATGTATATATTCTAGTGGTAGTATGTTTTGTCTGACTTAATTAAAATTTGATAGAGACATTTCTTTCCACAATTAGTTGGACAAGTTCGTTGGGCAAAACAATCGAAAAACTCTAACCCCCTTTTTTGGAGGTTTGAGAATTAAGATTTTGAGTTTTCGGACCCAAAAAGGGCCAAAAATCCCTGGACTTACAGTTGATGCATAACATTTGAGATAACTTAAAAATCCAATAATTTAAAGCCCTCCCTCATCAGTCTTGCACAATCATTTACCAAGTTGATGAAAAAAATAGAGTTTGACCAAACACAGTTAGGATTTTTCGTTGAAAAAGGCTGGTTTTCTTATCTTTACTTAATTTTATCATCCTCACTACCTCCATACCTACTTTCAATCCTGGCTGGACCTCCTTTTGAACTTAAATGCAAACATTGCTGTCCAAACTTTGCAGAACCAGGAGTATCATAAAAATCAACGAAATGTTTTCTAATTTCCAATTTGTTTCAACACCCTATTTGATTGTTTAAAATTTTTAATGTGGAAATTCACTCCCCTAACGTCAGCGTGCTGCTAGCGAAATCGTTTCCACTTATTAGAGGATTCAGTCTATCTGTAAGAAAATTTATATTATTGCTAATAACATTTTAAACTTTTTTAAATCTAAATTTTGTAAAAGAAAGAAAGACAATTGTTCATTTCCATAATGCAAGACGACAACACTTTAAACAAAATCAATATAATCAATACGTAACGTAATTGATAGCTTATATATATCTATCAAATATAATGTGGTATTTTAATATTTAAAGTTTAGTTTATGGTTGTAATAGTTGGTAGAACTGAGGAGACAACTATGGAAGATTCTAGCTGAAAGTTAAGTTGGCAGCAGTACTGTATCACATTGCGGGCTTCACAGAGTAATCTGCTTAGGTTACATTATGTTGGCACTCTGACAGATAAGTTAGTTTCTGAGAAGCCCTCGGGCCATTGGTTAATGGATTTTGTATTCACTTCCCTCCCTCTGAACCGATACCACAGGCGCGAGTGAGCTAGAAAGCTATACGCCTCTCTCTCTCACACACTCTCCTCCTATCCATCTACATCTCTCTCGCTTGCTCTTTGCTTGATCGACAAATCACCGCAAAGCTTTGTAGCTCAATCGTTGATGTGTTAATTCGACTGAGCTGGGATCGGATTCAGATGTTCGCCATCCCTCTCAAAAATCTAAATTAATACGATTCGGTTGAATTTTAGAATTAATGGGTTCGTCCTCTCTGTAAGGTCAATCTGCAAGTTTTAAAACGTATTTTCTATTTGAAAATTTCCGTTAAAGTGTTTTACCTACGTTTAATAATTTTGGGTCACGGAAGCAAGAAATTTGATGATTTCATTCCGAGAGTTCCGTCTGAATATATAATACAATTTAAGGTACAGGTAGTGATCTCACGCTTTGTTAAGCTTTACGAGTCGGGTGAAAAGCTTTTACTGAGACATTTGATAAACTCATTTTCTATAAAATGTAATTCAACGTCCTTAGCTTATCTGTATTTTCAATTAGAATAGTTATTAAATATATTAGTAAAAATAGGTTAAACCTCTAGAAAAACTAATTCAGAGAAAATATAATAACTACACTACACATGTTTTTAAATAGTTTGTTAAAAGGTTATGTAAACATAACACACTAGCAATATGTAATGTGTATATGAATGTGTATTTGCAATCACGGGGTGGATTTGAAGGTCAAAGAGAAATTCAGTAAAATCCAACGTCGTAGAATATTGCAATGCTAAGTGTTTTAGAGAAATTGCACGAGAAAGATGTAAACAGTGTTTCGAAATATTACAAGTTCAATTTCTATACAAAACTATGAAGAGAGTGGAAAAACAACATTGATATTTATATATTTCAGTTGTTTGTATTATAAGGCAGGATTTTATTTACGAAGTAACAGACCCCACTGTAACGAAGTTGCATTAGCCATTCGCAGTAATTTTTCGTTTCATACTAGTAAAATCAAAATAACTAGTGACTCGATGGGAAATAGCCCCTAACCTTGCTCCAATATTCTGTCTTATCTAATTTTTTACTCTTTTATTTACATGCTGAGGAAAACAAAACAATACTAGTGGCTTGAAGGGGCGGTAGCCCCTAACCTTCTTCAAGTAGGAACACATGTCAGTTCGTAAACAAAGTAGACACTTAATCACATGTTTTAATGTATACAAAACAGACGTTTTTAAATCCCCAAGCTGTTTTTACGGGGGATAGTAACTTTTTAAAAATAACACTATTTTTACCGAGTCCCTGGGATAAAGACCTTAAATTTGAGCCGTCTTCCATCATCCTGCGATTTGCACTCTCACTTTCACAATTTTGTCTTAAATATTTCGCTTACAGAATTATATATAAAGAAAAGTAGGAACACATGTCAATTCACGAACAAAGTAGACACGTAGTCACATATGTTTTAATGTAAACAAAACAGACATTTTTAAATTCCTATGCTTTTTTTGGGCGGGATGCTTTACGTTATTTCTCATTTGTTAGTAACTTTTTGGAATACTGATATTTTTCCCGAGTCCTTGAGATCACGATCTTTAATTTGAGCCCTCTCCCATCCGGCGATTTGCCAAACTCCCAAAATGTTGACTTTAAAATAGCTTACAGAATTATATATAAAGATAAAAATATCTCTGTCAAAAAAAACCTGCGTTCTCAGCGAAGTTCCAATGTACTACACTGCCACATGAAGCCACTTACCAGGTTTAATCAAATGATATTAAAAAATAATAAAATATTTTATTTATTATCCTTTAGACTAACATTAGAGTTGATTTAGCAGGTTTAATTTTCTTTATACAACAAACAATTAGGTTTCACAACCATATAAAGCCACATCCCAGGTTTTATCTGAATAAGAAGATATAATTTTGTTCTTATTTTACACAAGAATAATATTAGGGCTGATTGCGCAGGTTTTCTGTCAGGGTGACAACAAAAACTGGAATTTTTATGCAAATATCAACAGAATAATATCAGATAAAGCCACATACCAACTTATAAATTCATAAATTTGCAATACATCTAGTTTTACTTATTATTCATACAAATAACTTTGGACAACGTACTGTGTTTAGTACTTTAGATATGTCAGTAACCAACGGAGAACAGATAATCAAGATACTAAATTATTTGGGTTTTAAGCTAAATTTAATGTTGAATTTTATTTTTAATTCCATGTAAACCCCCATAAACCCTTCTTTAGATGGTGCGATCTGTCTGGGGTGTGAAATCATGAAAATTGATGCCACTACGCACGTTTGTACAAAATTTCATCGAGATCAAGATTGAACATTGTTGACGAAAGTGATTGTGCCTACGGACACACTAGCGCGTGCGTGAATTATGAACGAATGGTATCTTTGGCATCTGGGGATACAAAAAAAAAAAAAAAAAAAACTATTATGGGCCCGTAGGTCTTATTTTGCCGACTTCGGTAATAACTTATTTACTATAAGGGAAATTCGCTAAATATTTATTACTTTACACCTTTTGTCTCTCTCTTTTATAAGCCAAGCTATGAAGTATCATGTTAAGTTTTATAGGCACCTTTAAAGCTCGAATGAGATGCAGTTTGTTTCATCAATATAAATAAATTTAATTGAAGTACTTAAATACTAATATTTGAATATTATATATGTAATACTAAAAACTAACGTTTATTTTAAAGGATAACAAATAACTGGCTATTTTTTAAACTTAACAATTATTCAAACTGTAAAAAATCATCCGAATTTGACTGGGATAGTTAAATAATCAATAGCTTCACTGGATTTATTCCGTTGTCACTAACTGTAGTACTGATTAAACACAGGCTAATGCAGCGTTAATATTCATTGCCGTTAATATACATAGGCTTTCGTAGATTAACTTGGATCAGTTTATTAGTGTAAATATCGATAATGAATGAATAACGGTGAATTGTAAATAAACTCCATTAGTTTATAAAAAAAGATCAATTGTAAACCACATGGGGACGATGGCGATGCGGCCCGATGTAATCTTACATGGCAGGAGGGCTTGTTCGCTTTGCTAGTTCGCCTTTATTACGGCTTATTTCAAAACTTCTGCCAGTTCCAATCTCAGAGATAAAATAAAATAAATATTTAATGAATATGTCTCATTCGTTGTTTAATTGCGTAACACGAAATGCTAATATCAGCTGTGAGACGTTTTGAAAGTTAAAATAATATTGTACCACATTTTTAACTATAATTGAAATCCTAGCTCCCGCATTCTTTTTTTAAGCAAAATTACATTTACTTCGGAAAAGTGTAGAATGCATAGGTAGATCATATTTTGAATTAGTTATACACTAGTAAAAATTGCGTGTTAATTAAACAGTGCTTGATCAAAGAACACCTAAAAAGTATATATTTTATAAATAATGTAATTCAATAAAACTTAATCTAAATGTATAGGCAAATATTTAGCATGGGTGAAACTGTGACGATAACCAACAAAGTGCAGTGCCGTCTTGTTGAGGAGCAGCGCCAAAGTCTGGGTCTATTTGAGAGTGTAATGGCGTCGCTGCCGCCGCACTTCAATATTTAATGATCCCGAAGCCGCAGCCCCTAAGTCAGTCGCTTGCGCGAGCACGCCCGCCTAAGTACCTTACCGTGTCGAGCTAACACTTCTTAAAGCCTCAATTAAATCTTCCACACCACTTATATACTCAAGACTTCCTCGGGTCGCCACCTTCCTTACAGACTGATGAGCTTATAACTACAATAAACTCTTATTTTGAGGAATATGAGGTTTATATTGCAAAAACCTAGCGCTGCCATTTATATAAAATTAATTAACAAAACTATTCGCCGGAAAATCTCAGAAACGAGAAGCTTAAAATATGTATTCACACATCTATGATGAATATACTGTGCTTTTAAGAAAAAACACATACTGCAATAATTCACACTAAAAAATAGAAGGGGCATCTAATTAGAAAATTTAAACTCATCAGCTATCGTAGTATTTGTTAAACGATTCACGTAATCTATTAAAATTGTGTAGTAAATATTGAAACAACGGCTAATATTATCAAGAGGACGATTCACATCTAAATATGACATACGATCATGCATTTTATACGCATTTTACAGCCTTAACAAATAGTACATTTTACGGTTATTCCAAAAAATAATTTTATTCCCTGCTTAAAGTTACCCTTAAAAAAAATCAAAACCTACTACTACTACAAACTACTAGTCTCTTATAATATTAGTACAATATTAATTGTATTTAAATAATCAATAAGAAAAATGTATTCAAATAATTAGGTTTTGTTAACAAATATCAACTTTTAATACTTAATATAAACTTCATCATAAACGATATGAACATTAATAAAACTAAAATTATACGAGCTAAAACACTTTGTGCGACACAAAATTATGGTGTTTCCCAGGAAATATACTTAAATTAAAACAAGAAAAATGTAGACGGACATTGGATGGCGAATGAGGGATGAGGGATGGCAGACAAAAGACAAGGGGATTAAAAATGTGAACAAAAGTAAGTAGCTTTGCGAGGGGCGCTCCCTTCCCGGATTATACAACATTTTATGTTCAAGTGGTTCCGTTGATTTATTGTGATTAATTTTCACCTATGGGGTCGGTTTGTGAGGGGAGCCAATGATGAGTTTTGAGTGATCCAATTATTAGTTAGCGAAAACGTTTCCTTCCTCCCTACAAATAAAAGAATCATTTTTTATTTTTATCATCTAAGATTTTTATTTACTACCTTATTTCTTGTTTTGAAAGGTGGATACAAAGTTTCATTAAGGAATCATTAACTTCGAAACAGTACCATTATTGTATAACTGAATGTATGTTCTGAAACTGTGCTTTTATTTACATTAATAATAGTGTTTAAGGATTAGGGTTGCAATGAAAACTAACGCCGAGGTCTATTGAAGTATATTATTTTTAAACTGGCTGTTTAAATAATATTACTCTTAAAACCATCATGTATAATTGCACTAATTAAGACAAATCCGCTTATGAAATAACGATTATATAAACAAATGAAGTACGACATCTAAAAAAATCTTTCTATTAATCGCAGTTTGTTGGTTGATTATGAAAAGCACTAATTAAAAACTGAGAATACAAAATTTTAATATAATTTTAAAATAACGGATATTACTTCCATACATTTTATTCATCAAAGTAACACATGTGTCACAACTAAATTGTTGTTAATTTGAAAATATTTAAGTATTCATCTCTTTTCATATTAGTTTGCTTTGGCCCCAAATATGATGGTTATGTAAAAGTGAAAATTTGAAAGCCAAAGCCACTGGAAAATAAGGTATTGGAAATTAACTTTGTGTTTTGAAATGGTTTTTCGACAAATTTACCAATGCAAAATTATGTATAACTAATCAGTTTATGTTGAAAAAATGTTTAACCAAGTCATTTCCCCCCCAAAAATCCTTATATGTTGTGAGGTTAGCTAATGAATTATTAGTTTCTCAAAGATTTAATAAACTGTTAAGATCTTTTCTATAAGATGGCCACCACTTTTGAAAACAAAAACTTTAATTACCGCCATACAGCGCTCTGTGGAGTTAGGTTAGGTCAGTTTACATTAATAAATAAATAAATCTTATCCATACCTGGTAAATAATTTTGATTATAATCAAATTACCTAACCTAACTACGCAGAGTGCTGGTTCGTGGTAAACCAGTGGTGGTTCTCTTCTAGAAAAGGTTTGTCATTATCAAAAGGTTTGTTTAACATAATACTCTTAACTTGCCTCACTAAACTCATAGTTATAATAGGCTCGGATTAGAAGTTCGCTCATAACTGGATCTCCATAAACAGTTTATAGATGGATTGGTGTCATCGGATGTAGCTTAGCCCAAATTTTTTTACACCTAAATTTCAAAAAGGTCCTAGTTTCATAAATATGCGAACAATAACGTTAAAGTTCTGTTTTATTCTAACAACATTAGAATCAACAAAACGTTTATTAAGTGTAAAAGTATGTAGTTGATTTAATACTTTCGTTTAAAGTAGCCATTTAACAGATAATAGCTACTAACCATCAACGTAATATCAGTTGCAAGTAACTAGTTACAATCACGGTACCTGTTCCCATCCTCCGGTTAAAGACGAAGGTCAAATCATGCTGCGTGCGTTCCAGCGCGTCAGTCTTCCAATATTCTTCTTCTAAAACAAAAATCACAGTACAAATTGTACCACATTGCCAAACAATACATTCTTATCTAAGCAAATGGTAATCTTGAGGTACAGTTTATTAAGTTATAGCTGAAATAGGTATAACCATATCTGAACCGTTATTCTGAATACCGTGAAGGTAGGCGGATTGCAAATTTTGGGTTGTTGAAGTTTGTCTATTTTTCTATTTATTTTGTTACTAGTGACTTGAACGAGCCATAATCTCTAATCCTGCTCCAATACTCTGCCTCATCTGATTTATTTTTACTTTTTAAATGCTGAGGAAAAAAAGCTTAAAAAAACTTAAAACAATATAAGTAGGAACACATTGCAGTTCACAAATGAAGAAGACACTTAATTACATGTGTTCATGCAAAAAATAAGACGTTTTTAAATGCCCTTGCTATTTAAATGTTATTTTTTTATTTCGAACAAATTTTCATCACATAATGAAGAAAAATTAATAATTGATCCCAAAATTTCATGCCCATACCTTGAAAATGAGACCTCTCCAAGCTTTCTACGACCTCATCCCGTCACAATTGCATTGTCAAATTTGGGCTAACGGTAGTAGATAAATAGATTATTTTCTAATTTAATGTATAATCAGTCGTATTACCTACAATTGATTATTATTAGACTTGTTCATTGATATTATATCAAATTCAAATTCAAATGATTGATTTATAATTATAAACGTTACAATGTTTTTTTCAATATAGGCCTGAGCGTGTGGAAATAATCCTGACTGTCAGTACAAGTCCACATTTAAGGATGAAATGCTGTTCACGACCCTCACAATCACAATAAAACACATTCAAGTATTAATAAATTCACAATCAAAGACAATATAAAATACCCCTGTCGCAGCAAACCTGCGTACTCAGCGAATTTCCAATGTCTTAATACCACATAAAGCCACATACCAAATTCCATAAAAATAAATTCATAAATAAGCGATAAATACAATTTTAATTACTCTTCATAACAATAACAATGGGAATGAGTACGCAGGTTTTCTGCAACAAGGAACACAAACTAATGGGTTTTTGTTGCAAATATCAATAGAACTCATCTAAGTAAAGTGACTTACCAAGTTTCATCCATGTACATTTATAAATAAGCGATATATAACATTTTAATTATTCACCATAAGAATAATAACACCTTCTTTGAGGGGTATTGTTTTTACCCCTCTTAACCAAGTACCTAGGTTTGCTGCAACGGGAACCATACGTTAAAATTTTGTTTTTTGTGCAAACAACAACAAACCACAACCAGATGAAGCCATATACCAAGTTTCGTCAGTTTATTTTCATAAACAAGCGAGATATAATTTTTTTATTTTTCTCCATAAGAATAGCATTAGACAATGTACTGTATTTAGCAAGTTCAAGTTCTTTATTTATCATGTTGACAAATATTACAATGCATACGCCAAGTCATGGTTATAAAACATAAAATAAAATCTGTGTTACAATGGGCAATAGGTACATACAAACTAATTAATTATTCTATCTTGAACAACAAGTTAATGCGCTTTTCTATCAGCTACAAAATCTTTCACACTATAAAAAGCCTTATCAATTAGTAAGCTTTTTATTTGCCTTCTAAACCTACTATAGTCTTGTTCTACGTTTACGTTCAGGGGCAGACTATTGTACAGTTTCACCGCGGAGTACTTTAAATGCTTTTGGGAAAAAGAGGTGGAGTGTGATGGTATACTCATTATGCGTCTAGGTTTACTTCTGGTACTATAACTATGAATAGGAAACAAATTTTGAAAGAGGAAGAAGTTTTTGTGAAGAAAAGATAAAGTTTCAAGGATATAAATGGAAGAAAATGGAAGAATTTTATTATACACGAAACAGTCTGCACATGAGTTCTGCCCTAGTATCTGAAAGATTGTCCTCAGGGCCCTTTTCTGCAATCTAAATACCAGCTTTGTTTTACTGCTTTCACAACCCCAAATGGGAACTCCATAAGACATATACGGGTATATGATCCCATAGTAAGCAGCAATAAGAATCTCAACAGAGGCAAAACAAGACAATTTTCGAAGTACAAAAATACCTTGACTCAGCTTATTGCACACGTGGTCTATGTGCAAGTCAAATTATGGGTTAGAATCAATAATCAGACCAAGAAATCTTATGGATCTCGTTGATAAGACTGGCTCATCACCAAGGCAAACACTCAGTAAACTATCATTTGGACGTTTCCTAATACAAAACTCAACAAGGGTGGTCTTTGAGATATTTTCTTTGAGTTGGTTTCGTTCTACCCAATCAAGGAGACAATTCCCCTGTAAGAATGTCTCAAATTCCAAACAATCTCTGGAAGGGTTAGAAAATTCGAGGGAAGTGTCGTCTACATAAAGACAAACTTTGAACTATTTACACTCTGATTAAGATCATTGACAAAAATCAAAAATAGTACAGGTCCGAGAATTAATCCCTGTGACACACCCCTCTTAACGATCCCCTTCTTTGAAAACCTGCTACATTTGGTTCTTGATTGATCTATACAGGTAACTTTGACACACTGAACTCTGCCTGTGAGATACGATCGAAACCATTCACGAGCTTTACTTCGGACATCCACGTTGTACATTTTGTTAAGCAACAGTTCATGGTCTACGAGGTCGAAGGCTTTACTGAGATCAAAGAATAAGACAGAGGAAAATTCACCCAAGTCCAGCGCACTTGCAATATCTCAATAACAAAAAAAAACAAAAATAAAAAATAGTACAGGTCCGAGAATTGATCCCTGTGGCACACCCCTCTTAACGATTCCCTTCTTTGAAAACCTGCTACATTTGGTTCTTGATTGATCTATGCAGGTAACTTTGACACACTGAACTCTGCCTGTGAGATACGATCGAAACCATTCACGAGCTTTACTTCGGACATCCACGTTGTACATTTTGTTAAGCAACAGTTCATGGTCTACGAGGTCGAAGGCTTTACTGAGATCAAAGAATAAGCCAGAGGAAAATTCACCCAAGTCCAGCGCACTTGCAATGTCTCAATAACCAATTGACGTAGAGCAATGATCAAAATACCAAATTTTTTTTAAGCTGAATTCAATGGTATAAATTTGAACGAATGATGTTTTTGGCATCTGGGGACCACAAAACAAAAAGTTATCATGGTCTCGGGGTTAAGTCTTACCGAGAGACCCACGGTAATAGCTTCTTCCCGATAGGGGAAATTCGCTAATACATTAGGATATTTTCAAAATATTAGAGTTAAAACCGTTGAAGGAGTAATCACTAAAATACCCCGTAGCAGCAAACCTGCGTACTCAGCGAGTTTCCCACGCATACATACAGAGTGAGTTTTAAATGAGTCCCCCACCCTAATGTTTTCTACATTTCTTAAGATATCGACTCCGGAGCACCCCCGATCATTGTTGACCAACTTATACTTTATAATGACTTAGTTAATATTTGTGGCCGCCATATTTGATCCGCCATATTGGATTCAACTATTTTTTTAAAATGTAAAGGTAAGGATGTGACCCATCATATAAAAGTAATTTTTATCCGTAAACACAATGGTGCAATCCGTTTTTGAAAATCATTTTTCGTTCTCAAGATATTGGCGAATTATCAAATTAATTTTGGAGAGAGTTTTAAAGGTCCAAACCTTAAAACATGCCCATATTCTCATCAATACATCAAATAATGACCAACAACTACCACCAATCATTGTTGAGTGGCATTTGCTTCATTTGGACGAAATTCACATTTTCGGCCGCCATCTTGTATTCGCCATTTTGGAATAAGATAATTTTTCAAATGTAAATGTAGGGTTCTGACCCATCATTTCCAACTGTTTTTTTTCACGCTGAAATCATTGCCGCAATCTGTTTTCAATATCACCTTTCTTTCTTATGATATTGTCACTTTTTGAAATGTTAAACAGAAATCTTTCAATATCATGAAAACGAAAGGTGATATTTGGAAACAGATTGCAACATTGATTTCAGCGTGGAAAAACAGTTGGAAAATTTATTTGCTAACATTAAACATTTTACCCATGTCATATTACCATAATGCACGTCAAAATGTAACTTTATTTTGCAAATCCGCGTGTTCGGAGGTTTTAAATGACGTACCAAATATTAAAACCTGTATATATAACTGTAAAATATATCTCCGCTTTCTCAAGGGTGCCAAAAATGTATTCTAACGGATTTTAAATGTCTCTTGATTTTAAATTAACATTTTCAATTTGAATATAATTTATTAAAATTTACTTTTCCAGGGCAAACTCTTTAATTCAGCCAAATTGCAATGGATCTCATTAATGAAAGCCGTATATAAAATAGAGACCGTTTACTTATGTAACACTTGATTTTGATAATCCTGCATATTAAATTCAAGTTAATAACTATGGGCTGTGCAGTGTAAATCAGTGTAAATCAACATCATTCGGCTTGCCTGAACGAAATCTGGCATTTCACTGTGTCTTAGTTATTTGACCTTTTAACGGTTATTAATAATGCTGTAAATCTTTAAATATTGAAAAATTCTATTTTACGGTACCGGTATTGTACTGTAAACAAAATCCACTTAAAAGACCATCTGGGATGGAATCCAGGAATACATTTTTATTTCGTTTTAAAACATTTAAAAATAACCATGAAATCCTTTTTGAAAGAAAACATAAATCGTGATAAAAAAGTTGTACGACGATTTTAAGTCAAATTTAATTATATTTCAATTTTAATAATAAATACAAATTGTTAGTAGTGTGTATATACATATTTCCGGGCAGCTTAGCAAACGATAAATCATATATTAGAAATAGACATTGAGACGTTGAATCAGCTAAGATGCTAAAAGACATCATAAAATCAACAAAAACAACGGGTGTCAAGACTTTATTCTTATGAACCTCGCACTTATGACGCTATTACATTGGATGTCGGTTTTGTTAACTCACCGGTAATTTGGAAAGTAGTCTGTGTAGAGAGTCCACTCTCAGTCTCTAACTCGCAAGTATAAGTTTCAATAAAGCTAAAAAAGCTGTAAAAATTGGAGACTAAAAATAATGATTTAGTACCGTTATTAACATTTTATCAAGATTACTATCGCAATAATACAAATATGTAACTATTTATTGTAAAATTAACCTCAGATGGGTAATATTATAGGTTGTAGTGTGAATACAAAACGCTTTACTCATATAACTTAAAGCTGAAAATGTTGAAACCACATTTTTTTAATGAGCGTTGCCATCTAAAAATACATATTATAATATAAATAAAATTTAAACGGATGCCCAACCCTATAAAAACAAACCAAGATCATGTGACAGCAAAGCGTTGCGCCTTCAGACGGCGACTGCAATATATTTGCTGTATCAATATTGCCTGGCTGCGCCGCGAAGTGCCGGTCCTGCTATTTGATAATACTTTAACAATACTGCTACGTGGAAACAATTAGAACAAACTGTCAAAGTTATGGTTCGTAAACCTAACCCAGATAATCAAGTATTCAAATAAGCGTAATTCCAGTATTTTGATCGGAGGGGCAAATATAGTCGTGATCGTGATTATTATGACTTTTCATATATTACAATAATATGTTCTCCAAATTATTGGGGGGAACTGCCCCCGAATTACACCTATGAGTATAAATATGTTTACTAACAAATACAAAACTTAAGTTTAAGGAAATATTTTAATCATGACCGTCTTTAAACAATGTTTGATGATGTACTTGCTCGTTGGACAAGCCTGTGGGGGCTATAATCCCAGTTTACTTTCTTGTTATTCACCTTTTAATAATAGACAAAACACATGTGGAAATGTTACTGTTACTATACGATAATAAACTAGTACGATAATAAACTACAGAATAACAGTTGGTTTTACTACGTTAATACCCATGTTTACATCATTAGCACCTTTACTGTGCGTTTCATTAGATTGAAAGAAAACTAATATTTTCATCGTATTGGAGAACAATAACTTTATACAACTATATGCGCCATTGTTAGAGTTTAAACCTCATTTGCTTAATTCGGGCAGAATGTTTTTATATGCTGTAAGAAACCTACTGGATACGACAAAGATCGACTTATGAAGTACTGAACTGTTTAAAGTCGCTAAAAGTACTTATGAGTTGAAAATGTATTTCAATAAAACTGTTATCACCTACTTCAAGAAATTATGCATAACAACTCGTAAATTTATTATGTAAAATACTGATAACAATGATAAATAACATTCTCACCCGTCACACATATAATAAACATGTGGAGAAAGGTGAGATCGATAAGGCAGTGATAGCAGCGGCTATTGACTTACCTGTCAAGGAGCTAGTGGCGGTGGCGGCGGCGACGGCGGTGGTTGACTGGCGGAGGCGGCGCGGCGGGGGCGGCTATATAGACGCAGCATGGGAACACTCAGGTGGGGCGGGTAGGCCACGCCCCCTGCCGCCTCCGAGGGGTTGGGGGGGCACCTGACCTACTCGTATTTCGGATTAGCTGCTGCGCCAGGTCACTTTGATTTTATACCAATCTGGCTTGTACCGGTATCGGGCTTAACTCATATCCTACATCTGATGGCTTTATTTTACTACGTTTTGATTTCATCGTTGAATATTCAATCTGAATGTCGATTACATTCGACTGGAGGAATAGAATATGTTTTGTGGCTTAACGAAATATGTTTGCAAAACCAATAGATTTCCTTGTTGTGCAAACTGCTCTAAAAAAATCTTTTATTATGAATCCTTCGAAACACTGTGCATACTACTGGCTTATATGGGTCCAATCGGAATTATATGCTTAACAGTTAAGTTAGTTGTTAGTTAGTTGTTATATTTAAATAGAAATATAATTATGTTTAAAATTAATGGAGACCTACATACAGAAATGCTGTTCCGACCAAAACCTAAATTCATTAAAAAAATGGCTATTCTTTTTATAGTTTTGTATGTCTTTGGTTATTGGGAGGTAGGTGAATGATTTCTAAATCTAATTTACTATTGCGTACTGGGAAGGTTAATACCACATAACCTTCCGTACTTTGTGTTGTGTGTTTCCATAAACACAGATTTACACAAATAATTAACCTTGTAAATGCCTCTTTGTACATATTTCTCTGCAAACACTCTAACATATGTATTATTATTACTCTTAAATCGGTTAATAGGTTGAACTCAAAGTTATTACAAGCAAATTTAAATAAATAATAAATAAATGAATTCAACGAAAGGCCTAATTTGTGTTTAAGTTAGCCTAGGCTAGTCTAAGCACAATTTGAACCACCAAGTCTAATTATTTTGATACAATCACATTCGACAAACTATACATCAAATTGTTTTTTTATATACATTTTTGTTCATATTCAGTTTTGAATTAAGTTAGGCCTACGTAATGAAAAATATTGCTGTGAACATAGGTCTATGCCAAATTAACTCGGATAAACTCCAAAAAAGGACAAGTATGCAATAAAGTTCTACTATATATTTTATTTTTTGTTGAAAAAAATAAAACGAATTTGTTAGCAATTTAATTTAAATACTTATTTCGGGGTAGAACATTTTGCTACATAAATAGTGATACATCACACGTTTTATTTGGTTACTAAGTTTTTATTTTATCGTGATTATGGCTTTTTTAAACATACTATGGTTTTGTATTTATTAAAAGTGGAAATACAGTTATGGGATAAGTAACAGTAATGCAACTTTAAAAACGTAGTAATTTATCTTGTTAGTGAATTTCTTATGGAAAGTGAACTATTAGCATGACCCGCACGGTGAAACTTAAGCCCGGGACCACCATAGAAGTTCCTATCGTGAGCCCCTGAACACGTTTTGGGGGGTCGTTCAAAATTATATATATGTGTGTGTGTGTGTGTGTGTGTGTGTGTGTGTGTGTGTGTGTGTGTGTGTGTGTGTGTGTTTGCACTCTAGCGGTCGCATTTTTGTCCGATTTACTTAAAATTTGGTAGGGACGTTACTTTCTGTAATCAGTTGGACAAGTTCGTTGGGCAAAACAATCGGAAAACTTTAAACCCATTTTTTGGGGGATTAATCTTTAAAATTTCGAGTTTTTGGGCCCAAAAAGGGTCAGAAAAGCCCCAGATGTAAAATCAAAGCATGGAAAAAGATGTGAATTAGAGAGGCGAAAGTTTTAAGCCCTCTTTCGTTATTCTAGCATAAATATGTTCCAAGTTATTAAAGAAAATGTGTATCGACCAAACACAGTCAGTTGTCTTATGGGGGTTTTACACTAGAAAAGCCTGTTATTCCTTTGTCAGAGTACTTTTACCATCCCCAGAAACCTCACGTCTACTTTCAAGCCTGTCTGGACCTTCTCCTAACCTTATAATACGCAAAATTGTATTCCCAGCTTTGAAAGTAAATGAAACCAGGAGTATCAGAACAGCCAAAAAATCAGTGTTTTCAGATTTCAATAAAAATTGGACATATGTATTGATTTTGAGTTTTTAAAGTTTTGATGTGGAAATTCACTTCCTTCACGTCAGCGTGCTGCGTGCGAGATCGTTTCAGTTGTTTACTCACTTTGTCACATGGCGGTCTGGTAGTCCCGCGCCCGGTATGTACTGTTTTGGTTATCTGTGTTGACAGTTGACAAAGAGTTTCACAACGAGCACCAATAAATACAGTTGTTTATTGTAATGTCATTTAAAATAATAATCCGTTCTTTTAAAAACTAATATAATTTAAATCTGAATTAATTTTTGTACCCAATCTAACACGAATATGATCAAGTGCAATATTTACGTTACTCTATTGTTGAAACATAAAAGTTGGCCAAATATTAACGAATCAAGTACCATTTAAATGGTTCCCATTGATAATTTTATGGGAGCAAACATGGATTTCTTTTTAAGATAATTTGATTAGTACTGGACAACGTATCATTTTAATAACGAAATCGAGATTCTATACTAAAGAATTCTTCTGAAAATGTTTAAGTATATCAAACATTTTCAAGTACAAAATGTTTATTGCAGAGGTGTTTTTGAGCTATCGTGCTCATAGACACTCCAGTTACCGATATTAATACAAGCATTGAAGTCACCTGTGAGTTCACCCAATTACCATTTACTAGGGACTCAGGAATGTGTGGTGTCCATAAGGCTGTAGATTCTGTCACCGCCGGCGTTGGTGCAGTAGTCTTGTCTTTATTTTATTTACTGTTCTTTAGTCAACTGCGCTTTGTATTCCTCTTTAACACCAATTGTCTTCTCTACTTATTTTGTTTGTTTATAGATGTATTTTTAACGTAGTTTTTGGAAAATCGCTCTAAGTAAAGCTTGGAAACTGATAATATTTCTGAAATAGTATATAGATAAAGTTTGTTGTATTCACCCGACTTCTTAAAATGTAGAAGGCAAGGTTTGAACTTTCCACTAAGTCCAATTATTTTAAATCTATGTGTTTGATAAGGCAGAGAAGAGTGTATTGTGTATTCAATTTTGTAAAGTATGTGCTTTAGTTTTAACATAACACTTTATACTAATTGTGACTGTGAACTATCACATTATCTCCATGTAGTAAGTTGATAAACAGTTAAAGCTAAATGACGATTGACCACACTTTATTAACTTCTCCGTTTGTACACTATTTTCGGGGAACTTTAGTACACTAGGGATCTTCTTTGTATATCTATTTCCCCAATAACCGTTTTGTAATCCATTTATAACCCAAGACAACAACCGTTTCGGAGTTGGTTAGCAACCGCCGTCGTCCACATATTACGCAATGGTATGTTATGGAATAATGAATTTTGGAAGTAACTTTTATTGTTTTTATGTCTTAAAAATCTCGTTCGATCTCTTTAATAAAATCTTCAAAATAGTTGTATACTGTCATATCTAATCTTTATATCCCACCTTCTTTGTTAGTTTAGACGAAAGCATTTTCTAGACAAAACAATCTATTATATTGTTTCCTATTCTTTTAACTACCCTAAGGCCACACAAGTAAGTATTATGCTTGCATATTTATTACTGTATATAATTTTACCCTACTAGCTACAGTACATCAAACCAAGTTTACAAATCTTTACCAATGAAATTATATATGTTTTCGACAATAACGCTTAAAACCATCATTGTACCTTAAATTCAATGTTATCCCTTAGATAATGACACGTTACTTCTTTATTGAATTTTTATAGATCTACTGTTATATCGAAATCCATAAGACAGAATATTTCTTTTTACAGATCTTGCAGTAGCTTAAGAATTCCTTCCAACATATCCTTACTTTTTACACTTGCAAGCTCTATTTTTTAGTTAGGGAATCAATATCGGATTTCCATATTATTGTCTAATTTGCTCGTCAAACTTTGTTTATTGTTTGTAACACACCCTCGCTCTGGAGCCTGAAAGACCTCTGCAGTGGGGTGGTGGCTTGGTGACAACCCCATGTCAAGCTCAAGCTTTGTAATGCACCTCTTAAGTAGTTTATACACGAACCGCATACTTCATTTGAAAATCCTCATAGAAATTTGGTTATCTTAACCAATATTATGTTATCACAAAGCATTGGAGTTAAATAATTTCTTTGCCCTCGCAAACGTTTATTTTACCGATATATGTTTTAAAGGGGGTTTTAAGGAGATTTTCTAAAAAAAATCTTATGCCAAATATTTTGTTAGTATGCTTAATCCGATTTCCTAATAAATATATTTTTATTGTAGGGTAAATTTGTTCTCCCTTTTTGTCGAAGGATTCCACAGAACTTTAAATAGTTTATTATTTAGAGGGTTTAGCGCGCAAGCAATTAGAATTTGGTGCATGTTATACTACTAATTGTTATCAAGCTTTAGATCGTCTTTGTACCTTACAATGTTTTGAGATAAACTAATAGTATATTTTTTACTATCCAGTCAAGCAAGTAGTCTTCTTAAATAATAGCACTGCTTTTCGTACTAAGAAAACTGAAAACCTTTATGCATGTTAATTTTAGGTGACGAAAGACTGTAATAGCTAATATTGTAAATTTCATTTCCGTTTGTAGTAATTTGCTTATTTGTATTGTATTTGATTGTTAAATGAATTAGAACTATTAGTGAGTGCATATGAATTATGTTGTATCAATCTATGTATGAAAAAGAGTATTCTTTAAATAAACAAGTAAATAAAGCTAAAGCCGGTGACTTGTATTTTGAAAAACGAAAACGGCAATATTATAAAAGTAGGTTTTTAAGCAAGAGTTGTTAAAGTCCAACATTAGGTCTTTGATTTATAAGGTAGTGAGGATGAAGGGTGATTTATTATAATAAATAAAAATCATTAATATATATGATGAGTTATATATGATGAGTTATATATGATGAGTTATATATGATATTTGTGCGACATATGTCAAATGGCTGGGTATTCCTAGTAGCCAGAACTAATGGGTATCTGTAAATTGTGTATTAAAGTAAGATATTAGGTTAGAGTGTCTACTAGTGGCTAACAACTAAAAAATAAACATTTATAGTAGTGTAAATGGGCCGTTATTGGGTCAAAAAAAACCCACATCCGGAAAACAAATGGCCGAGAAAACCCATCGATTTCCCGTCAACTGAAAACCAAGTCCGAATGATCAGCTTTTGGACCAACACCCGATCTTACAACAAAACCCACATCTGGAAAAAATGGCCGAGAAAACCCATCTATTTCCCGCCAACTGAAAAACCAATTCCGAAGAAAAATCTTTTCGACCGACACCTGTTTTCTGCTGTTTATATTTAATATATTGCTTAAATTAAATGTTACATGATAAAAAAGTACCATAATGAACAATAATCAATCACATGTCCTTATTACATTAAATGTATAATAGTGTAAATCGGATATTTTTATGCAGAAGGCTGCGGAAGTACGACACTTTTTAGTAGTGTAAATCCGCTATTTTTATGGAGGAGGCTGCGGAAGTACGACACTTTTTAGTAGTGTAAATCCGCTATTTTTATGGAGGAGGCTGCGGAAGTACGACACTTTTTAGTAGTGTAAATCCGATATTTTTATGGAGGAGGCTGCGGAAGTACGACACTTTTTAGTAGTGTAAATCCGATATTTTTATGGAGGAGGCTGCGGAAGTACGACACTTTTACCTCCTTTTGTCCTTTTACTTTCTCCCCCTATACATAGTATCTGGAGAAACTATGTATAGGTTTCGTCAAAATTTTCTAATTTGAGTTGTTAGTGGAAATATTCGTTTTGGTGCTCCCTGACCCCAAAAAAGTGGTTTTTACGTGATGTCTGTGTGTGTGTGTGTGTGTGTGCGTGCGTGTGTGTGTGTGTGTGTGTGTGTGTGTGTGTGTGTGTGTGTGTGTGTGTGTGTATGTGTGTGTGTGTGTGTGTGTGTGTGTGTGTGTGTGTGTGTGTGTGTGTGTGTGTGTGTGTGTGTGTGTGTGTGTGTGTGTGTGTGTGTGTGGATGTAGACAGAGCTAGAGCCCTAACCAGTGGTCCGATTTTTGTGAAATTTGGTATGTAGGTACTAATCCACGATATCTCCAGGTGTTTTTTCATTTTCGAATTTGTTATTTTTACGGGTAATTATCCCCCAAAAACCGCCAAAAAACATGAAAAATGAAAATTTCTCAAAAACGGCTCTAACAATTTTGATTAAACTTTAGTCGTTTGTAGAAATTTTGTTTCCTAACAAAATGACACCACCCGCATTTCTGTAAAAATTCGGGTTCAGAAATTTCAGCACTTAAAACATCAAAAATTCATTTTTTTTTTGGATTTTCATAAAAAAACATAAATATAAAAAATATTACTATTCACCATTAAAAAGAGCTAAAAACACTAAATAATTTAGTGAATTACTATTCTATGATTGCTGGTTGCGGAGAAAATTTAAATTTTCATTTTGCGGTACACGCAGTACGTTGTCCAATGTTATTCTTATGGGGAATACAAATACCCCCGTCGCAGCAAACCTGCGTACTCAGCGAATTTCCAATGTATATAACTCACTACTACATAGAGCTCTTTACCAAGTTTCACAAAAATACATCCATAAATAAGTCATATATAGCATTTTATTTATTCTCCGTAAGGATAACATTAGGATTGAGGACGCAGGTTTGCTGCAACGAGGAAGATAAGTAATATGTTTTTTTTTGCAATTATCAATACAACTGAACCAGGTGAAGCTATATCCAAGTTTAATTAATTTAGGTTCATAATTAAGGGAGATATACAACTTTACTTATTCTCCATATGAATAACATGGGGGCCGAGTATGCAGGTTTGCTGCTACGGGGACTATCAACAAAAAACTCGTTTTTTGTGCTAATATCAATATACCACAACTATTTGAAGCCACATACCAAGTTTCATCAATATACATTCAAAAATAATCGAGATAAAGAATTTTATTTATTCTCCATAAGGATAACATTGGACAACGTACTGTGTTTAGCACTTTGAATATCTCTGCAACGGTTGGACGTAGAACAACGATTAAAACACCAAAATGTTTGTTTTGTTGAGCTAAACACATTAATAAACAGACATGTGAAGTTTTTAGTAAAACTATCTGAGAAAAATCGAAAAACCTTTTCCCCATAAGATTAACATGGGACACGTTTTTTTGGATTTTCTCCGCAACCACTTAACCTAGGTTAATGATTCAAAATACTAAATTATTTGTTTTTTAAGCTCTATAAAATGGTTATAACCAAAATTGAGTGTTTTTAACATTTTGGGGTCAAATTGGCAAAAAACCGATTTTTGGAAAATTGTAAACCCCCATAAAACCCCCTTCCCATGGTGCGATCAATCTGGTTTTCAAACTTAAGGTCATAAATGCTACTCTCCATATTTGTGCCAAATTTCATCAAAATCGGGTGTTTCTTTCAAAAGTTATCGCGGTAACGGACACACACACACACACACACACACACACACACACACACACACACACACACACACACACAAACACATATATATATATAAATTTGAACGAATAGTGTTTTTGCATCTGGGGACCTCAAAACGAAAAGTTATCATGGTCTCGGGCTTAAGTCTTACCATGCCACCTACGGTAATAGCTTCTTCCCTATGGGAGAAATTCGCTAAAATTACTATTTCTCTCTTATTTATTGATCAATTTCGTTCAAACTTGATATGCTTGTAAGTTAGCATTGACCAACCGAGGAAAAACGAAATATGTTTTCCCTTAATAGAATAAAAATAAATAAATCTTTTTCAGATTTGCTTCAGGCTAGTGTAAACACCAAAAATTCATTTTAACACATCCTTTGCGGAAATCCACGAGTTCTGGCTACTTGGGAACCCGAGCCATTTGCCATATAATCACCCTTCCTCCTTCACCTTCTCAACTAAATACATATCTTTATATTTAGTCTTTAACAATTCCTCTGTATAAAATCCCCCTTTATACAACAACTCATACCCTCAACCCTTTATTTGGTTTGATATTGCCATTCTCATCTTTCAAAATATAAGTCACCGGCTTTGTTTTCTTAACTTTTGCTATTGTAAAAAACTCCCCAGTCAAGTTGGGGGTATAACCTTTACTAAATACATGTTTATACTTGGAAATCCTTACACTATCCCCCAATTTATATCTTGGTTTTTATCTTGTACTTTAGATGCTAACCTTTCGTGAACATCTTTAGAGTTTTAGCGAATTTCCCCTATAGGGAAGAAGCTATTACCGTAGGTGGCATGGTAAGACTTAAGCCCGAGACCATGATAACTTTTTGTTTTGAGTTCCCTACATGCCAAAAACACTATTAGTTCAAATTTTTATATATATATATATGTGTGTGTGTGTCTGTTACCGCGATAACTTTTGAAAGAAGCACCCGATTGATTTTGATGAAATTTGGCACAAATGTGGAGCGTAACATTTATGACTTTAAGTTCGAATACCAGATCGATCCGTCTATGGGAAGGGAGTTTTATGGGGGTTTAAAATTTTACAAAAATCTGTTTTACGAACTTTTAACCCTAAAATTTAAAATACCCCGTCGCAGCAAATCTGCGTACTCAGCGAATTTCCAATGCATATATATGTGACTCACTACTACATAGAGCTATTCACCAAGTTTCACAAAAATACATCCATAAATAAGTGATATATAGCATTTTATTTATTCTCCATAAGAATAACATTAGGGTTGAGGACGCAGGTTTGCTGCAACAAGGAAAATAAGTAATGTGTTTTTTTTTGCAATTATCAATACAACTGAACCAGGTGAAGCTACATACCAAGTTCTCTTAATGTAGGTTCATAATTAAGGGAGATATACAACTTTACTTATTCTCCATATGAATAACATGGGGGCCGAGTATGCAGGTTTGCTGCTACGGGGAATATCAACAAAAAACTTGTTTTTTTTACTAATATCAATATACCACAACTACCTGAAGCCACATACCAAGTTTCATCAATATACATTCATAAATAATCGAGATATAGAATTTGATTTATTCTCCAGAAGGACAACATTGGACAACGTACTGTGTTTAGCACTTTGAATATCTCTGCAACGGTTGGACGTAGAACAACGATTAAAACACCAAAATGTTTGTTTTGTTGAGCTAAACACATTAATAAACAGAAATGTGAAGTTTTTAGTAAAACTATCTGAGAAAAATCTAAAAAACCTTTTTCCCATAAGATTAACATGGGACACGTTTTTTTGGATTTTATCCGCAACCACTTAACCTAGGTTAATGATTCAAGATACTAAATTTTTTTATAAAATGGCTATAACAAAAATTGAGTGTTTTTAACATTTTGGGGTCAAATTTGCAAAAAAACCGATTTTTGGAAAATTGTAAACCCCCTTAAAACCCCCTTCCCATAGTTCGATCGATCTGGTTTTCGAACTTAAAGTCATAAATGCTACTCTCCACATTTGTGCCAAATTTCATCAAAATTGGGTGTTTCTTTCAAAAGTTATTGCGGTAACGGACACACACACACACACACACACACACACACACACACACACACACACATATATATATATACACACACAAATATATATAAATTTGAACGAATAGTGCTTTTGGCATCTGGGGACCTCAAAACGAAAAGTTATCATGGTCTCGGGCTTAAGTCTTACCATGCCACCAACGGTAATAGCTTCTTCCCTATAGGGGAAATTCGCTAAAAACAATATATTTCGGTTATATCCATTATATAGAGCTTAAAAAACAAACAATTTAGTATTTTGAATCATTAAGCTAGGTTTAGTGGTTGTGGAGTAAAGCCATAAAATTTCCCATGTTAATCTTATGGGAATATGGTTTTTAGTTTTTCCTCAGATAATTTCACTAAAAACTCCAAATTTTTTCTACCAATCAGCTTAGCTCTGCAAAACAATCATTTTGGCGTTTTAATTGTTGCTTTACGTCCAACCGTTGCAGTGATATTCAAAGTGCTAAACACAGTACGTTGTCCAATGTTATCCTTATAGAGAATAAATAAAATGTTATATTTCGATTATTTATGTATGTATATAGATGAAGCTTGGTATGTGGCTTCATATAGTTGTGGTATATTGATATTAGCACAAAAATGTTTTTTTGTTTTTCCCGGTAGCAGCAAACCTGCATACTCGGCCCTCATGTTATTCATATGGTGAATAAGTAAAGTTTTATATCTCCCTCAGTTGTGAACCTAAATTAATAAAACTTGGTATGTAGCTTTACCTGGTTGAGTTATATTGATAATTGCTAAAAACACATTTCTTATCTTCCTTGTTGCAGCAAACCTGCGTACTCAATGATAATGTTATTCTTATGAATAATAAATAAAATGCTATATATCACTTATTAAT
This sequence comes from Allygus modestus, assembly GCA_963675035.1. Lineage (NCBI taxonomy): Eukaryota > Metazoa > Arthropoda > Insecta > Hemiptera > Cicadellidae > Allygus > Allygus modestus. The sequence continues at coordinate 244,453,920 of OY776111.1, read as the reverse complement.
TAATGTATTTTTATGAAACTTGGTAAGTGGCTCTAGGTAGTAGTGATACCCATATATATTTATATACATTGGATATTCGCTGAGTACGCAGGTTTGCTGCGATGGGGGTATTTAGCATTCACTTGGTTGGGCTTCATCCCTATTTGTCTATATACTTTATTATCATATTTTCTGATTAACTTTTGAAGTAAATCCAACCATTTATAACTCCCCTTTGCATTAAACTCTCTATATAACCAATTCTTTAAAGTTCTCTGGAATCTTTATACAATAGCCGCCTTAGTTGTAGAGTAAGTGAGATAGGGATGAATGTTCAACTTATCCATTAATTTAGTAAAATGTACATTACTTTTCCATCATCGGATTGAATATTTGTAACTCCCTTTGGTAGTGCCGATTTCTTTATTTACCATTAGATTTAACTTATTTTTGGATATGTTATAGAATTCAACTCTTATATGCAAAATTACCGTATATTATTTCCAAATTCGATATTTTGTATAATTTATATGCAGTATATCCACAAAGTTCTAACTTTTAGCGAATTTCCCCTATAGGGAAGAAGCTATTACCGTAGGTGTCATGGTAAGACTTAAGCCTGAGACCATGATAAATTTTTGTTTTGAGGTCCCCAGATGTCCAAAACACTATTCTTTCAAATTTATATATATGTATATATATGTGTCCGTGAATGAGTAATATAACTTGAGTAAAAAACGTCCGATTTCGATGAAATTTGTCTCAAATGTGTAAACTGACATTTATGACTTTAAGTTCGAAAACCAGAAAAATCGGACTATGGGAAGGGGGGTTTATGGGGGTTTTAAATTTTCCAAAAATCAGTTTGTTGCATTTTTCACCCTAAAAATTTTAAAACACTTAATTTTGGTTTTGACCATATTATAGATCTTAAAGAAAACAAATAATATGGTATTTTTAATTATTAACCTAGGTTAAGTGGTTGCGGAAAAAATCCAAAAAACATGCTCATAAAATATCCCATGTTTATCTTATGGGAAAAAGGTTTTTGGCTCTTCCTCAGTTAATTTTGTTTAAACTTCACATTTGTTTTACCAATCAATTCATATCCACAAAACAATCATTTTGGTGTTTAAATTGTGATTCTACGTCCAACCGTTGCAGAGATATTCAAAGTGCTAAACACAGTACGTTGTCCAATGTTATCCTTATGGAGACTAAATAAAATGTGATATCTCGATTATTTATGAATGTATATTAATGAAACTTGGTATGTGGCTTCACGTTGTATTGGTATATTGATATTTGCACAAAAAATAAATGTTTTGTTGGTTGTCCCCGTAGCAGCTTACCACCCTTGCCAAAATCCTAAGGTCCTTTATGAATTTAGGAATAGCTTACTTTTATTGTAGGGCTTACTCAGCCCTAATGTTATTCTTATGGAGAATAAGTAATGTTTTATATCTCCCTTAATTATGAACATAAATTAATAAAACATGGTAAGTAACTTCACCTGGTTCAGTCCTATTGATAATTGCATAAAAACTCATTTCTTATCTTCCTCGTTGCAACAAACCTGCGTACTCAGTCTTAATGTTATTCTTATGGGGAATAAATAAAATGTTATAAATCACTTATTTATGAATGTATTTTTGTTAATCTTGGTACGTGGCTTTATGTAGTAGTGAGAAACATGTAAATGCATTGGAAATTCGCTGAGTATGCAGGTTTGCTGCGACGGGGGTATTGTATTTATGGTCTGATTTGTTAGTAACTTGGATATGCTACTGTCCTAAGCTAATGCTTTAGTAAATTCCTCCAATAATTCTCAGATTTAGTGTAAACAATATAGCACCAAATGCCAGCTTATTTATTTTGTGTATTGTATAATTATCATGTATTATCCCCTAATTCAATTCTATATAAACTACTAGCTTTTACCCGGCAGAGGTTGTCATGCCTTTGACTATTACCAACTAAAACCAATGTCACAAGATCACCCGTTCAAGTAAACATGTCACTAGCTTTTATGTAAACAACAATATCTTTCCATAAGGTTGATATGGGAACTCTTTTGGCCTCTTGGGAGGTGCCCAATTGAGTTAGGACGAAATGGATGGCTTAAAAACCTTTTCCGTGAAATTTTACATTTATACCAAGTTTCATGGCAAACGGTCCAACGGTTTCCGAGTCTATAAACTTCGAATATACATACAAACAAATAAACCAACATTCTTTTTCATAAATATAGATATATATACATTTTTGCAAAATACTACTAATTTTGGGATTTATTAGTTGATTTAATTGGTTATTGGAGATGTTGTACTATGCCAGCGGATGTGTAATTACATATAATTATACCCACAATTCAAATCTTAAATTTATAAATAACTATAGGGCCAAATACCAGCGTATTTATTTTTTTTGATTTCTTGGGTATGTTACAGTCCTTAACCATTTACCAATTATTATCCCCTATTCAATACTCTATAATAATCAAAACAATGTAACAATCGTAAACTTCTTTGTTTACCGGCAGATGTTATAGAATTTTAGAGCAGTTATCACCTTCGGTATTATATATACATATGTCTCTATAGTTTGTATAGTTAATAAATATAAGTCCCAAAGTCTAGTTTTTTTGTTTGTGGATCGATATAGCTGGTTATCTTCCTAGACTAATATACCTGTAAATACCTATTATTATTTCCAAATGATTACAATTTTGCAATAATGACACCACCCAAACTATATATTAACTTATATAATTTAAACATTAATATTTATAAATTATAAAATCTTGTTTAATATTCAAATATGACCCGGACAGACATTTTTTATGTCAACTGACAGAACCTGTAACATTTGTGTAAAATGTCTGTAAAAACCACAAAAATCGTTTGACAGAAAAATGGTGTCAGTTGACAGAACCTGTGAATATTTATCAAAATTCTGTTAACTTTATTGTTTTATTTTACACAAATGTTACAGGTTCTATCAATTGACATAAAAACTGTCTGTCCGGGTCATATTTGAATATTACACAAGATTTTATAATTTATAAATACTAATGTTTAATTATATAAGTTAATATATAGTTTGGGTGGTGTAATTATTGCAAAACTGTGATTCTATTACATCTTAGGCAAATAAAGAAGTTTACGATTGTTACATTGTTTTGATTATTACAGAGTATTAAATCGGGGATAAATGGTTAAGGACTACAACATATTAAAAAATCAACAAAATAAATACGCTGGCATTTGGAACTATAGTTGTTTATAAATTTAAAATTGAACTGTGGGCATAGTTATATGTAGTTACACATCCACTGGCATAGTACAACAACATATCCAATAACAAATTAAATCGACTAATAAACACCAAATTTAGTGGTATTTTGCAAAAATATAAATATATAGTTTATATAGTTGTATTGAATTTGGGGATAATACATGATAATTTATACAATACAAAAAATCGGGCAGTAAATAAAGAAGTTGGCAATTGGCAATTTAGTAATTAACAAAAATATTGTTTAAATTAAATTTGGTAATTATAGGAGGAATTTACTTATGCATTAGCTTAGGACAGCAGCATATTCAAGTTAAAAACAAATCAGATCATAAATACAAAAGAATTTTGTGGATATACTGCATATAAATTATACAAAGTATCAAATTTGGAAATAATATACAGTAATTTTGCATATAAGAGTTGAATTCTATAACATATCCAAAAATACCCCCGTAGCAGCAAACCTGCGTACTCAGCGAATTTCCAATGCATATATATGTATCTTAATACTACATAAAGCCACATACCAAGTTTCATCAATATACATTCATAAATAAACTATTTATGACATTTTAATTATTCTCTATAAGAATAACATGGCGGCTGAGTATGCAGGTTTGGTGAAGCAAGAAACTCAAAAAATGGGGTTTTATACAAATATCAATATAACTCAAGTAGGTAAAGCCACATACCACATTTTATTAATTTATGTTCATAATTAAGGGAGATAACACGTTACTTATTCTCCATAAGAATAACATGGGGCTGAGTACGCAGGTTTGCTGCTACGGGAGCCTTTGGAAAAAATCTTTTTTTGAGCAAATATCAATGGTCCACAACCAGATGAAGCTGTACACGAAGTTTCGTCAGTATACGTTCATAAATAAGCGAGATATAAAATTTTTCTTTTCCTCCATAAGAATAACATTAGACAACGTACTGTGTTTAGCACTTTCAATATCTCGGTAACCAATTGACGTAGAGAAATAATCAAAATACCAAATTGTGTGTTTTTTTAAGCTGAATCCAATGGTCAAAACTTAAATTTGACTATTTCCAAATTTATATGTGAAAAATTCAAAAAACCTAATAATATCAATATAACTCAACTTGGTGAAGTCATATACCAGTTTTTATTAATTTATGTTCATAATTAAGGGAGACATAGCATTTAATTATTATCCATAAGAATAACATGGGGCTGAGTACGCAGGTTTGCTGCTACGGGAACTATCGGCCGAAAAATGTTTTTTAGTGCAAATATCAATAGACCACAACGATATGAAGCAATATACCAAGTTTCATCAGGAAAAGTTCATAAATAAGCGAGATATACAATTTATCTTATTCTCCATAAAAATAACATTGGACAACGTACTGTGTTTAGCACTTTCAATATCTCTGTAACCATTTGACATAGTGCAATGATCAAAACACCAAATTGTGCGTCTTTCTAAGCTGATTCCAATGGAAATAATACCCCGTCGCAGCAAACCTGCATACTCAGCAAATTTCCAATGAATATATAACAACACATTAAAACACTTAACAGGATTCATAAGAAATGTATTCACAAACAATCGATATTTAAAATATTAATTATTCTCCATAAGAATAACATTGGGGATGAGTACGCAGGTTTGCTGCAACAAGGCACATGAAATAATGGGTTTTTATGAAAATATCAATAGAACTCATCTTAGTGAAGACACATACTAAGTTTCATCCATATACATTCATAAATAAGCGATATATAACATTTTAAGTATTTTCCATAAGAATAACATGGGGACCAAGTACCTAGGTTTGCTGCTACAGGAAACATTAGCGAAAAATTGTTTTTTGGTGCAAACAACAATAAACCACAACCAGATCAAGCCATATACCAAATTTCGCCAGTTTATATTCATAAATAAGCAAGATATACAATTTTTCTTTTTCTCCATAAGAATAACATTAGACAACGTACTGTGTTTAGCACTTTCAATATCTCAGTAACCAATTGACGTAGAGCAATGATCAAAATACCAAATTGTTTGTCTTTTTAAGCTGAATTCAATGGTATAAATTAAAATTTGATTTAAATTAAAATTACATGTGAAAACCCAAAAAAAACCATTTTTGGGGTACAAAACCCCCCAAAAACCCCCCTTGGGATGGTGCGATTCATCTGGTTTTCGAACTCGTTCAAATAAATGGTACTTTACACATTTTTACCAAATTTCATTAAGATCGGACCTTTTTTACGAGAGTTATCGTGCTTACGGACACATATATATATATATAAATATATATATAAATATATATATAAATATATATATATATATATTTATATATATATATATATATATATACATATATAACAATTTGAACGAATGGTGTTTTTGGCATCTGGGGACCTCAAAATGAAAAGTTATCATGGTCTCTGGCTTAAGTCTTACCATGAGACCTACGGTAATAGCTTCTTCCCTATAGGGGAAATTCGCTAATAAGTTAAGTCGAATGGTAAATAAAGAAATCGGCACTACCAAAGGGAGTTAAAAATATTCAATCCGATGATGGAAAAGTAATGTACATCATTAATCCCTATCTCACTTACTCTACAACTAAGGCGGCTATTGTATACAAATTCTAGAGAACTTTAAAGAATTGGTTATATAGAGAGTTTAAATTGGCAAAGGAGAGTTATAAATGGTTGGATTTACTTCGAAAGCTAATCAGAAAATATAATAATAAAGTACATAGATCAATAGGGATGAAGCCCAACCAAGTGAATGCTAAAAACTCTAAAGATGTTCACGAAAGGTTAGCATCTAAAGTACAAGATAAAAAACCAAGATATAAATTAGGGGATAGTGTAAGGATTTCCAAGTATAAACATGTATTTAGTAAAGGTTATACCCCCAACTTGACTGGGGAGTTTTTTACAATAGCAAAAGTTAAGAAAACAAAGCCGGTGACTTATATTTTGAAAGATGAGAATGGCAATATAATTAAAGGGGGATTTTATACAGAGGAATTGTTAAAAACTAAATATAAAGATATGTATTTAGTTGAGAAGGTGAAGGAGGAAGGGTGATTATATGGCAAATGGCTCGGGTTCCCAAGTAGCCAGAACTCGTGGATTTCCGCAAAGGATGGGTTAAAATGAATTTTTGGTGTTTACACTAGCCTGGAGCAAATCTGAAAAAGATTTATTTATTTTTATTTTTTACAAATACACATTTTGGAATGGGTATTAATACACATACACACAGATATACATACTAAAGATATAAAGGACAAAAGGAGGTAAAAGTGTCGTACTTCCGCAGCCTCCTCCATAAAAATATCCGATTTACGCTATTATACATTTAATGTAGTAAGGAGATGTTGTGATTGATTATTGTTCATTATGGTATTTTTGATTATGTAACATGTAATTTAAGCAATATATTTAATGTAAACAGCAGAAATCAGGTGTCGGTCAAAATTATTTTTCTTTGGACTTGGTTTTTCAGTTAGAGGGAAATCGATGGGTTTTCTCGGCCATTGTTTTACGGATGTGGGTTTTTTACCATAAACGGCCTATTTCAACTACTATTATATATTATATACATTTAGAACATATTGTGATAGCATACCATAACTATGTTTAGGTAAATCCATTAATATATAAAAGGTTCCCAATGTCAATGATTTCAGACAATATTTTCGAGATGTTGATATAATAGGCAATACTTACACACGCACCTTAGTCATGGGACATATCAAAATTACACATAACTCGAGCCATAAACAGCAAAATATGAATTTTATAAATTAAGATGAGATCTTTTGGTTTGAAAATATTTTGTTCTGTAGACTTATGGTAGGCAATGGTATAAGCGAAATGTAATGTTAGGATCAGTTTTTAATAGTTTCGTTTTTAATCCCGGTGCAAAATCTGATCTGATTTTATTGTTTTGGGGAAAAAAGGTTTTTAGGCCAAACCCTGCATTTTACCACTAGTGCTGTTAAAAATATAAAACTATATTCTTTTAAATTTTCCCTACAACTTTACAATTATATCTCTGTGTATGTTTTATCAAGCTTTGTATTTTTGTTTTGTTTTTGTGTAACACAAAGCAACAAACGTATTGTTAAATGAGTTGATAAATCTCATCTGATTGAAGTTGATCTGCACTAGTTAATTGCTACGGTAAAAGCTCTTTGTGAGTGGTGCAGTTGCATACATTTATGCAGCAGCGGTATGTGACATCATGTGGTGCCGTAGTCAAAGGTACACTCATCAGCATGCATGGGCTGAGGCCATTCGCCATCATGTGGCACCGTAGTCAAAGATGCACTCATCAGAATGCATGGGCTGAGGCCAGTCGTCATCTGTATGTTGATTAACTAATTTCCTTAATTACAACGTTACGCCATTGTTAATTTATTTTGCTAATGGAAAATCCATCGACTCGTTTATTTGTAAAAGCTATGGAATAAAACGAGTATACGAGCAACGTATTATTTACGACTTTCACAGCTACATTTTGTAAACTCATAAATAGTTGAGTATCAAAAAATGTATTTATACACATGTGCAATGATAATTATTGTTAATACAGTTTATTACACCAATAGCTACTACTGCCTTTTATCAGGTAGAAGAGAAAAGCAATGTATTTGATTAGTTAAAAAATGCATCACTTCTGTTTTTGTCATTTGGGGACCTTAAAACAAAAAGTTAACATAGTTTTGGGCTTAAGTCTTTCCATGGGACCTACCGTAATAGCTATTCAAAATAGAAATGTTCCTTTCGAACTATAAAACCATTTGATGCTCATCCACTTGTGATATTATTAAATACCCCGTTGCAGCAAACCTGCGAACTCAGTGAATTTCCAATGCATGCATATGTTTCTCACTACCACATAAAGCCACTTACTAAGTTTCATAAAAATACATAAACAAATAAGTGATCTATAGCATTTTATTGTTTTAGGGCTGAGTACGCAGGTTAGCTGCAACGAGGAAGATAAAAAATGTATTTTTTTGCAATTATAAATATAATTCAATTAGGTGAAGCTACATACTAAGTTTTGTTAATTTATGTTCATAATTAAGGGGTTATAAAACTTGACTTATTCTCCAGGGCTGAGTATGCAGGTTTGATGCTACGGGGATAATCAACAAAAAATAAATTTTTTGTGCAAATATCAATATATACCAATACTAAATGAAGCCACATACCAAGTTTCATCACTATACATTCATAACTAATGGAGATATCAAATTTTATTTATTCTCCATAAGGATAACATTGGACAACGTTCTGTGTTTAGCACTTTGAATATCTCTGCAACGGTTGGACGTAGAATAAAAATGTAAACACCAAAATGATTTTTTTGTGGAGCTAAACTGATTGGTAAAAGCAAATGTGAAGTTTACATTAAAATGAACTAAGGAAAAGAAAAAACCTTTTTCCCATAAGATTAACAAGGGAGATTTTATGAGCAGGTTTTTTAGATTTTCTCTGCAACCACTTAACCTAGGTAAATAAAAAATACTATATTGTTTGTTTGTTTAAGCTCTATAACATGGTCAAAACCAAAATTAAGTGTTTTAAAAATTGTAGGGTGAAAAATGCAAAAAACTGATTTTTGGAAAATTTAAAATCCCCATAAACCCCCTTTCCCATAGACCGATTTTTCTGGTTTTCTAATTTAAAGTCAGAAATTTCACTTTACACATTTGAGCCAAATTTAATCGAAATCGTATATATATATATATATATATATATATATATATATATATATAGTGAAGAAGCTATTACGGTAGGTCCCATGGAAAGACTTAAGCCCAAAACTATGTTAACTTTTTGTTTTAAGGTCCCAAAATGACAAAAACACTATTGGTTCAAATTTATATGTATATATATATATATATTTATATATATATATATATACATATAAATTTGAACCAATAGTGTTTTTGTCATTTTGGGACCTTAAAACAAAAAGTTAACATAGTTTTGGGCTTAAGTCTTTCCATGGGACCTACCGTAATAGCTTCTTCACTATAGGGGAAATTCGCTAAAAAGGACAAAAGGAAATTTTTTATCTTCATTCAATTGTGTTTTCATGGCTGCTGTGTCTGTTTTTCTATACTCTGACGTCAGTTAAATATTTGTTTTTCTACATGTAGAGGAGTCCCAACAACAACAATGCAATAACTATACAACAATACAACAATTAAACTTAACCATAGGGGAAATTCGCTAAAAAGGACAAAAGGAAATGTTTTACCTTCATTCAATTGTGTTTTCATGGCTGCTGTGTTTGTTTCTCTATACTCTGACGCCACTTAAATATTTGTTTTTCTTCATGTAGAGGAGTCCCAAGAACAACAATGCAACAACTATACAACAATACAAGAATTATACTTAACCAGCATAAACCTTGTGCTATGTTCCATTTTAATTTCCACAAACATAAAACAAACAAAAATACAAATTTTGTTTGTATAGCGCAATTTTATTTGGGTTTGGTTTATGTTGTGTAAATTAAAATGAAACAAAGAAAAGATTTAGTCTAGTTAGGTATAATTGTATTATATTTATGTATATGTGGGTAGGGTTCACTTGATAACGGGAGGAATTTACTTACCTCCCGAAATGTAATGTAGCTTTCAATAAACGGAATAGGAGAAGTACAACAAAATCAATAATAAATAAAATTAGTGTTTGTATTTAATTACTGCCTTTGCAACATTTCGTAATACTAATAAAGTAGTAATGAGTAAAAATATTTTTAATTTCCACCATAGATAAAATAATAACCGTAAACATGACCACGTAAGGACTTAATATTTAGCGTTATGGAGATTTAAACGTAAAATATGAAACAATATTGAAGAGTTGTTGGAGTCAAAAGATACGTAAATCAATAACAAATAAATATACATATATAACAAACGAGTTTTTGCGACCTACCGTACCCTGATATTTAGGACGATCTAACCTGCGATCCACCCAGGGGGATGCTTGGTCTTTTAGCTTTCCACCCAGTGTTTTAGAACGTCTCGTGGGTTTTGCCTGCTCCCTACTAGCCTTCTACCCCTTCTAAACCTCAGATTTACTAATATCATGGGTTTTGATTACCTTGACGTTTTGCTTGAAGTTATAGCATATTACATTCTAAAGGATATTGAGAAAAAAGAGTTAGTTAGTAAGTTAGCAAGATGAAACTATTACTACTAATAATTTTAGCTACTTGAGGTTTAAGAATTGATTAGTTAATTAAATTAATTCAAATGTGTAAGGTATGTCAAAAGTATTTTAATAAACATTAAAAAAATTGTTTGTGCACTGATCTAATAAATGAAATTAAGTCAATTAGGATAAAAATCGGTTATACGAATTTGTCCTGATGTTAAACGAAAATGCTACTTAATATCTCCGGAAATTTGTGAACGGATACGAAAAAAGATCAGCAACGAATCTGTTTAAATGCAAATTTCCAATCACCACTGGACAACCGTTTCTTTTATTTCGCTTTTTGCTACAAGGCCGATCGCAAATGAGAAATGTATCCCTTTATCGACAAAACGAATTTCCATGTTACATTCTGTTATTCATAAACGTTGGTTTGTGTGGAGGGAGGTTATTATAAAACAATATTATATTGTAGAGCCTGTGGCACTCCCCCTGCCTCCTCCACCGCTGCAAACCTGGGGCTGTGTTTGAACTGGCATTGCTTTTTGCTCTGACGAGGGATTTTTTCTACTTTCGTATGCAAATATTAACTCCCACCCTTCACCCCACGGAGCCCCTATAAGGGCAAATCTGGTGGCGTCACCTTTGCCGTGGCCGGTCTACTTTATAACATAGGGGTATTTGAATTCGGCGTCTTTTTGATTGTACGGTTAAAAATCCTAAAATCATGTTGTTATATTTAACACATTTAGGCCGTTTTCCCACGAGAGTTATTGTATTAACTTTTTAAAATACATTATTTTGATCATAAATAAAAGGAAAAAGGTAATTTACGACGTTTTACGCATCTGTTCGCTATAACCAACAATAAACCCCTATATAAATAAGGTGCGGAACCTGGAAAATGCCTGGAGGTAAAGTTTCCCTCCTATTAATAATAGCATAAAAGCTAAAAAAGCTAAATAACGCAGCTGTGACCTACGTAGAGATTAAAGTTACCGTCTAGCCATTGTTGGTGCTATACTCGGTGATCTTGCCAACCAGCACGAGTCGGCCAAAATAATTTGTTATTCATGCCTTGTGGTTGTTATTCATTTTTAATCCATCCAGATTTTACCTTTTTTTACTAAAGGTTGTTGTAAATGCATAATTAATAAACATTTTCGTAATCAAGAATGTTCTATCACCACTGAACTTATATTAGCTTATGACCCGATTTTTGCATGGGGATCTATCAGGCTTAGTAGAGTCTGCTGTTTTGAAATTCTTATCCTAATCAACTTTTTGACTAAATAAAATAAAACTCTGTAAGATCAAAATTGATTTCAAAAGCTCATGGGGTGGAGCCCTGAATGTATATATATTTCAAACCCCCAAAAGGCACATCTTTCGGGTAAAAAGCTTTCGATTGATGTCAAATAAGAAAAAACATTAATGATTTTAAAAGCCTAAAATACCCATTCAAAACTCAAGAAACTCATTCAAAAGTACTCTGTACCCTGATTCTACATGTTTTTTCCATAAGACCAATTTTATGTTTCGATGCTCACCCATTCTAAACGGATTCTACATGTTTCTTCCATAAGACCAATGTTATGTTTCGATGCTCACCCATCCTAAACGAATTCTACAAGTTTCTTCCATAAGACCAATGTTATGTTTCGATGCTCACCCATCCTAAACGGATTCTACACGTTTCTTCCATAAGACCAATGTTATGTTTCGATGCTGACCCAACCTAAACGGATTCTACACGTTTCTTCCATAAGACCAATGTTATGTTTCGATGCTCACCCATCCTAATCGGATTCTACACGTTTCTTCCATAAGACCAATGTTATGTTTCGATGCTCACCCATCCTAATCGGATTCTACACGTTTCTTCCATAAGACCAATGTTATGTTTCGATGCTGACCCAACCTAAACGGATTCTACACGTTTCTTCCATAAGACCAATGTTATGTTTCGATGCTCACCCATCCTAATCGGATTCTACACGTTTCTTCCATAAGACCAATGTTATGTTTCGATGCTGACCCAACCTAAACGGATTCTACACGTTTCTTCCATAAGACCAATGTTATGTTTCGATGCTCACCCATCCTAATCGGATTCTACACGTTTCTTCCATAAGACCAATGTTATGTTTCGATGCTCACCCATCCTAATCGGATTCTACACGTTTCTTCCATAAGACCAATGTTATGTTTCGATGCTCACCCATCCTAAACGGATTCTCCTAAATTGTTAATTATGGTTAATTTTCAAGACAAACACATATCTAGCGATGTTAGTGAGCATAGTTTCGGTATCAAAGGTAGCTCGAAATAAAAAAGCTTAAATATTGAATATTTTGAACTACTGTTACACGATTATTATTTGTGATTTTCTCACTCAAATCGCTAAGTATTTTTTTTTCTTTGAAAGGAACCATATATCAACGCTTTTTGATCATCCGTTGATGAGGGGCAGTCTTTGAAAGTTAACATTGGCCTAATGGGGAAGTAGGCAGAGACGCGACATGTCGTGACTGGAGCCAGCCTTGATAATGTATAGATTGAAAACCAAATCAACTAGACTGTGTAATAACAACGATATAGTTCCATTAAGAAAATAAAAATTAATACAACATTTAAGTTTACGTTTAGTCATGGCTTTAAAACTTAAAATATCCAAATACCCCCGTCGCAGCAAACCTGCATACTCAGTGAATTTCCAATGGAGATATAAATGTCTTAATACTACATAAAGCCACTGACCAAGTTTCATATAAATATATTCATAAACAAGTGGTATATACAATTTTAATTATTCTCCATAAGAATAACATTGGGGCTGAGTACGCAGGTTTGCTGCAACAAGGAACAAAAAAATGTGCTTTTATGCTTATATCTATATAATCCAACTAGGTGAAGTAGTATACCAGTTATTATTAATTTATATTGATAATTAAGGGAGACATAGCATTTAATTAACCTTCATAAGAATAACATGGGGGTTGAGTAAGCAGGTTTGCTGCTACGGGAGCCTTTTGCAAAAGTTTGTTGAGCAAACATCAATTGACCACAACCAGATGAAGCCTTATACCAATTTTCGTCAGTATACGTTCATAAATAAGCGATATATAACATTTTTACTTTCCTCCATAAGAATAACATTAGACAACGTACTGTGTTTAGCACTTTCAATATCTCGGTAACCAACTGACGTAGAGGAATGATCAAAATACCAAATTGTGTATTTTTTTAAGCTAAATCCAAGTGTAAAAACCAATCTTTGACTTTTTCAAAAATTATATTAAAAAAATTCAAAAAACCCATTTTTGGGGTACAAAACCCCGCCAAAATACCCCTTTGGATGGAGCGATATGGCTGGTTTTCGAACTTTAAGCCATAAATGTTCCTTTACACGTTTATACCAAATTTCATCAAAATCGGATCTTTTTTACGAGAATTATCGTGCTCACGGACACACACACACACACACACACACACACACACACACACACACACACACACACACACACACACAAACATATATATATATACAGTTTCAAACGAATGGTGTTTTTGGGGTCTAGGGACCTCAAAACGAAAAGTTATCATGGTCCCGGGCCTAGGTCTTACCATGCCGACTACGGTAATAGCTTCTTCCCTATAGGGGAAATTCGCTAAAACCGAAAAACCTAAACGAGTTCGCACGCAGCACGCTGACGTGAGGGAAGTGAATTTCCACAAAAAAACTTTTAAAATTCAAAATCTGTGTAAAACATACATTTATACCAATTTTCATTGAAATCTGAAAACCTTGATTTTTTGGCTGTTCTGATGCTCTTGGTTTCATTTACCTGCAAAGCTGGGAATACAATTTTGCGCATTATAATGTTAGGAGAAGGTCCAGGCAGGCTTGAAAGTAGGCGTGAGTTTCTTGGGATGATAAAAGTACTCTAACAAAGGAATAACAGGCTTTTCTAGTGTAAACCCCCCATAAGACAACGTACAGTGTTTAGTCAAAACACATTTTCTTTAATAACTCGGTAAATGTTTATGCTAGAATGACGAGGGAGGCTTAAAACTTTCGCCTCACTGATTCCCATGTTTTTACACGCATTAACTTTACATCCGGGGCTTTTCTGACCCTTTTTGGGCCCAAAAACTCGAAATTTGAAAGATTAATCACCAAAAAAGGGGTTTAGCGTCTTCCGATTGTTTTGCCCAACGAACTTGTCCAACTGATTACAGAAAGGAACGTCCCTAGCAAATTTGAAGTTAATCGGACAAAAGAATGCGACCGCTAGAGTGCATACACACATATATATATATGTCTATATATATATACATATATATTTATATACATATATATATATAAAATATTGAACGACCCTCCAAAACGTGTTCAGGGGGTCACGTTAGGAACTTCTATGGTGGTCCCGGGCTTAAGTTTCACCGTGCGGGTCATGCTAATAGTTCACTTTCCAAAGGAAATTCACTAAAAAGGATATAAACGTAACACATGTTAATGAAACCGGAGGGATAATCTGGAAAATCTAAGTGACAACCAGACTCGATAAAGTGAAGATGTAAGCTAAAAATCAATTTGACATGATATATGATTGTCTACGGAGGAGTAGGGATGGAAAGGTAGGGGGTGTGTGAGGGAGGGGGGAGAGAGAGTGTGAGAGAGAGGGTGAATGATAAATGCGGCATTATGAGAGCGGGTGTTTTGTTTATTGTGGTCTCCTTGGTCGCTAGGCAACGACCGACCAATAGCGTCATTATACGCACCATTTCCTTCGCGACAAGCCAAAATATCACGAGCTTTACGAGGTGTCGTCCTGTCTCGGCAACGGGCGACAGGGGCGAGGGGTGGCAAGGTTCACCGGGCACAGGGGTATTTGTATAATGTATTTCATATCCCTTTTCTGTCATTTCTCGAAAACGTTTAGAGATGGAAGTGTTTTAAGGGTGGAATATTCAATATTTGCGGAAGAAAACCATTTTAATAATTGGTTTACGGTGTAAAATTTATAACAAACATGTTAAAATCATTTTCAGGCTTTTTTTTTACTTTGCGGTTGTTAGAAAAACCGTTTTGAAATAATCTTTTGCTGGAATGTTTTCACAAGCACATCAAAACGTGTTTTAATGAGCAAGTAACAAATAGAAACATCGGTACAGAACTAGCCGATATAGTCATAATACAGTATAAATTATTGAAATCCTCGTTTTAATTAGGCCTAGTTTAACAAAGACTTCAAGTGATTCCTTGGGATTTTAGAATATTTTTTTTAATTTTGATACATCTGATCAAATAAAATCCTCGTCTCCGTTTAGAAAATATTTAAGTCAGTAGGGTAAAGTCCTAAGAGGTTTAGCATTTTCTGAATGTTTCTAAATTTAGGAATGATAGCAAACATATTAATAAATTATGCATAACATGTTAATATGTTATGCATATTGATATGTGGTAGGGTTTTATCACCACAGAACCCTATATTTTGGTACCACGGATTTCTCATTTTATTTAGGTACATTTTAAAACTAGAGTTTTAAATATAGGTGATTTTCGTTTTCTCCTTATTTATTTCCCAATTACAATGTAAGGAAAGGATTTTGTTGAGTTGCGTTGAGTTTAACAACTATATACCTTTATGTGTACAATACTACGTGGTTTTCGTCGTTAATATATTTTCAGCTCAGTATCAATACATTGGCAATAATTCACATTAATATGAAACAATGTTATCTGTCATGCGTTGCTTTACCATTTTGTAAAGAAGTTTTTTAGTTCGATTAATAACAATAAATAAGTACCTAAATAAATAAAGAAACAGTTAGATCTTAACATGCTACTGTATTGGAGATATGGGTATAGTGGACTGATGGTTATCATGCTGCTGTATTGGAGACATGGGTATAGTGGACTGATGGTTATCATGCTGCTGTATTGGAGACATGGCTATAGTGGACTGATGGTTATCAGAATTCTTTCAGTGTTTCATGAACTAAAGACGATATATAAATCTCTCTTATTTATTGATATATTTGGATGAAAATTAATAAGCAGCAACAATGTTTTGTCTTTCATATCTATAATGTGTTTTTCTGTCGGGACCTCCCGTGTGACAATCATCACAAGATGTGCATAGTTTAAACAAGAAGCGGCTGAAGATGAGCAATAATTGTGCTCGAAACAATTTTTACAATTCTAACCCCTTAATGTAACTCATGTAAATAAGTTGTATTTAATACTAACATCTGTCAAGGCTGTTACATAAGCTAATACCATTAATATGTGAAAATACTCAAGATAATATTTAAAGCGACTACAACAAGTATATTAAAATTCCTAAATACATGTAATCAATCCCTTTTAGCGAATTTTCCCTATAGGGAAGAAGCAAGACCATGATAACTTTACATTTCGAAGAGAGTTATCGTGCTTACGGATATATATATATATGTCCGTAAGCACGATGACTCTCGTAAAAAAGGGCGCAATTAATAACTTAATTAAATTTGGCACAAACGTGTAAAGTGCCATTTATCTGAACAATTTCGAAAACCAGACGAATCGCACCATCTGAAGGGGGGTTTTGTACCCCAAAAATCTTTTTGGGGGGTTTTCACATGCAATTTTTATTTTAATAAAATTTTAATTTTTACCATTGAATTCAGCTTAAAAAACAATTTGGTATTTTGATCATTGCTCTACGTCAATTGGTTACTGAGATATTGAAAGTGTTAAACACAGTACGTTGTCTTATTTAGAATTAATTATTTAGAAAAAGAAACATTTTTAATCTCGCTTATTTAAAACTGACGAAACTTGGTATATGGCTTCATCTGGTTGTGGTTTATTGTTGTTTGAACAGCAAAGTTTTTTGCCTATGGTTCCCGTAGCAGCAAACCTAGGTACTCAGTCCTCATGTTATTCTTATGGAGAATAATTAAAATGGTACATATCGCTTATTTATGAATGTATATGGATGAAAATTGGTGTGTGATTCACTTAGATAAGCTCTATTGATATTTGCAATAAAACCATTATTTTGTGTTCCTTTTTACAGCAATCCTGCTTACCAACCCCCATGTTATTCTTATGGAGAAAAATCAAAATGGTATATATCGCTAATTTATGAATATATACTGATGAAACTTGGTATGTGGCTTCACCTAGTTGAGTTATAATGATATTTACATGAAAACCCATATTTTGTGTTCCTTGTTGCAGCATACCTGTTTGCTCAGCTCCCATTTTTTTCTTATGGAGAATAATTAAACTCTTATACATCGCTTATTCATGAATGAATATTGATGAAACTTGGTATGTGGCTTCACCTAGTTTAATTCTATTTATATTTCCATAAACACCAATTGTTTGTGTTCCTTGTTTCAGCAAATCTACATACTCATCCCCAAAGTTATTCTTATGTAGAATAATTAAAATGTTATATATCGCTTATTTATGAATGAATATTGATGAACGTAGTTGAGTTATAATGATATTTACATGAAAACCCATATTTTGTGTTCCTTGTTGCAGCATACCTGTTTACTCAGCCCCCATGTTTTTTATGGAGAATAATTAAAATGTTATACATCGCTTATTTATGAATGAATATTGATGAAACTTGGTATGTGGCTTCACCTAGTTTAATTCTGTTTATATTTGCATAAATACCAATTGTTTGTGTTCCTTGTTTCAGCAAACCTACATATTCATCCTCAATGTTATTCTTATGGAGAATAATTAAAATTGTATACATCGCTTATTTGTAAATATATTTTATTAAACCTTGGTATGCGGCTTTATGTGATATTAAGACATATATCGTATTTTTGAAAGTCATAATAGCGATGGAGTTGAATTTATTATTGATTTATTTGGACTTTACCTATAAAGTCCACTACCTATATAAAACACTAGAAGCGATAGGTAGAGTCCAAATAAATCAATAATAAAGACATATATTGTGCATTGGAAATTCGCTGAGTACGCAGGTTTGCTGTACGGGGGTATTTCATTACTTAACAGGCCGCAATTTTACTCTTTCTGTATTATTAAAAGAATTTCTTGATGTTTGTTCGGCAACTTTTAGTCCTCTAAAACTATTAATCAGCATACATGTTTGTATCAGTCAAAGGATTTTACCCTCTAGATGTGTCTTTTGGGATTTTGAGATACATCCACCTTCAGGGAACCATCCCATGGCTTTTCAAAGTTCCAGTGTTCGAAGTGTTATGGAATTTTTTTATCTAGTAAGTCAGCTAACTAAAATTGTAAAAATATACCTGCGAGATCCCACCGAAGCGGGACACCGCGGCCAGTTTTTAATTACTAGTACCTTTTAAAAAAAATAGTAATTTATTGTGTAACACTGGGCATGAATATTTAATAAAATACAAATGGGAGTGTTATTTATATGATAAATCAAATTTCTAAATTCCATAATTATTTAAGTATACATTAACATATAAATTAAAACTAAAAAGTATGTGATGGATAACAAAGGTGTAAGTAACATTTGGATTAGTTAAAACTCCCTGGGGCTCTCAGTGGGGAATTTTCTTCCTTAAATATAAATTTTTAATTTTTTAGATCTTTCAATTGAGGATTACCTTTAATTATATACTTTTATGAAAATCACTTAAAATCAAACATCTGACCCAATAATACAAGTGTCTATAACAAGCCCAAAAAAAGGAACTCTAAAGGAATTTAGAAAGAAGGACACGTCTAATATCTTCGTACCAAATTTAATCTCATACAATCCATTATTTTGGACTGGAACAATAAACAAACATATATTCAGATTTTAGTAGGAATAGGAAGAAGTATGTGATTTGTTCACCTAAATTCCAAGTATAAATTAAAAAACTTATTTCCTGCTAATTAACAATTTGAAAAAAAAACCTGTGGTTGGCTTTTCACAAAGGATCGAGGATGTTGTTTACAACATAAACTTGGTTAAGTCATAATATTCTAAATTAAATGTGATAGCTTACATAAAATATCCTCACCAATTTAGGAAGATGATGATGATTAGAATGATTAGGCGTATGATTATGTTATGAACAAAACAATATTTTATTTTACATTGTAAGGGCTTTAAATCTGTAATATAATTTAGATACCAAATCCTAAACTAGTAAATTTCATTAGTTCTTTAAAATGTTTAGATAAATTTGTTTATTAGTGAGAAAGGTAATGTTTTAAAATGTTGAACGAGGAAATTATAAACATTTTTACGTGTTACTGAATATTAAGTTGAAATTAATCAACTAATAAATTACGACTAAACTGATCGGTAATAATTTATTAAGTTGGAAAATTAATTCCGTAATTCTCATTATCACGCAAAGAGCTCAGTCACGCGTTGAAGCTAGTTAATAATGCAGAATCATTAACACCCGCATAGTAAATAATTAAATCACTAAATCCGTGCAATTAAAATATCACACGTGTAAGCCAGAATAATCTAGCCAGCAGAGGTTGGTAAAACTAGATGTGGAGTACAGTCAGCTACAGAAGCACTGCTGAGGGGGGACTGTACCGCGATGACAGAGTTGTGATTAATGTGTGACATTACAGGTTAATGAATACGCGGGCCGGGTTGTCTCCATTAGGTTCATTGTCGCTTGACACCCCGTATAGTGCCGGTGACACTTGAACCTAATGGTAGTGCCGTGATGGAGCCCCGGACTATTTGTCAAGCTGACTCAGAAATGCGCATATCTTAGTCCTAATGTCACCCTAAATATGATGCCATTTCTCGCCGCACCCCCTCTCTCCCCTTCAAGCCCTCCGCGCATATTTTATGCTGGGATATTTCCACGAATATTTTTGCTTTTATAAAGCTCGGCCATTATTGCCGTCGGTTTATGTGCAAGAGATGTTACACCGTCTGTCGCGGTTATTATTCTTTTAAACCCATAAAGTGACACGCTGTAATCGGTAAAAAATGCATTTAAATAGATCTTGTTAAAATTGTTTTTCATTTCACTAAAAACAAATGACATATCCGTGGTACAAATTATGAAAACATGTTTGAAACCCTCTAGGTAATCTGAAAATTTTGGGAATTGTTACTGATATTAATATTAAAGTAAACCTCCAAAAAGAAACCGTCCACCCCACTGATCTACAATTTTCCACGGTTTTTTGACTGACATGAAATTTATCTTAAGATGACTGTTGAAATGTGTGTTCAAAATAATCCAAGGCAAGTAGGGGGCAAAGACCGATTCAGAACCAGCAAAGGCGCGGTGTGGACGCGTGGACGCGAGGACGTCCCCCCCCCCCCCCCCCCGTCACGTGACCCATTAACCTAACTTAAGCCTGGCACCTGGCGTGAGGATGCGAGGATGCACCCCCCCCCCCCCCGGTCAGCCCCCCCCCCCGGTCAGCCCCCCCCCCCCCCGGCCACCAGCAGCACTTTTCGTGATGACCTTGAACATGAGGAAAAAACTTTCGAAAATTAATAATTAGCCTATTTATCCACCGATTCCCACGGGACTTTTCCAGAGTGTAGGCCTATCCCCAGGGAAGCGAATGACGTAAGAACCCCATAGATCCACCATTAAACAAGGCCGCTATTAATTTATAACCGCGTTTTCCTTATGGGATCTCAGCTGTTTACCGACTGATTTTGACGAAACCTCACCACATGTCGGGCCGTGACCTAAGAAAACCATCGCTTAAAGAAAATTGAAAATCCACTGTTAAACGGGCCCGCTATTAATTCTTAAATGTGTTTTCCTTATAGGATCTCGGCTGTTTACCGACCGATGTTGATGAAACTTCACCACATGTTGGGCAGCGGCTTAAGTAAACCATCGCTTAAAGAATATTGAAAATCCACTGTTAAACGGGCCCGCTATTAATTTTCAAACGTGTTTTCCTTATGGGATCTCAGCTGCTTGCCGACCGAATTTGATGTGACTTCGTTACACGTTGTATGCCGGCTTGGCTAAACCAACCTGCAAGCGGCTCCGCGATGTCACGTGTCGAGGCGCGTGCTAGGGCCTACGTGACTGTCCCAGCCTGTTTACTCATTAGCGGCCTTCAAGACCCCTCCGTTCTAGAAGGTTCCGGCAAGTGCGTCGCATGAGGCCTCCTCCTGACTGGAGTGCTATGTATGAGCATGTCATGTGTCGAAGCGCGTGCTAGGGCCTACGTGACTCTCCCAGCCTGATACTCATTAGCGGTTCCGAGAATTGTTTACTACTTTCACCGCTTACTGTACGGTACGTAGCTATGTTACTTCAGTGATTGTCATTGCTTCCTTCATTCAGTTTGTGTTTGGAGCTCAGTGTATGTAGATGTTCTACTTCAGTGCTGTGCTAGTCTTTACTGAACCATATTCCGAGATTTTTTAAACGTAAGTATATGTAGCTCTTATAAGTTGTAGTGTGGAAGACTATTACATTTCGCTTTATAATAAGATTCTCATTTAAGGTATGATCGTTCAGCAATTTTGAAGTCATAATGTGTAAAGAGAGGTCTGGCCCATTAATAGAAGTTGAATAATTCGCATTATGTTTTAGGGAAAACGATTCGTTAAATGTTTGAGCGAAATAATTATCTAACATTAATATTTAAACTTTTACATATCCCAGTACACTGAGCCTTGTCGTTGTTTCTTTTCAGATGGAGACGAGTGGATTTGTAATGACCTTAGAACAGTTATGTTTTATAACGATTAAAATTAATGAGTCAAACTTTAAAAATTTAAAAATAGATTCATTTCCACTCTTCTAAAATTTTTTGAGGGAAATAAAATTAGGTTTTTGCTTTCCAAGCCTTTGTGGTGGGTGGAGAGTATAGATACCCGATGTTGCAGATGGCTGTTCCTCGTATGTGTGAGGTCTGCGGTCGCGTCTTCGCTGGAAACCTGGCTCGCCACATGGCAGCTGCTCACAGGGACCGCCATTTCGACTGCAACGTCTGCGGGAGACGCTTCGGGCGAAGCGACAGCCTGCGACGCCACCTCACAGCAGTTCATCCTCCCACTCCTCACGACCAAGCGCCAGGTACGGTTTTTACATTAAACAAGAAACCGTCAGTACTAATGACTTGTTTTCGAGAGAGAGTAAACGGCTTCAGTTGAGTAAACAGATTCAAGTAGTAAACAAGGGGCTGCCAGCCTCTGTTCAGTTCCTCACCCTTGTATTACTGGGCTCAAACTGGCGATCGAGATGAGGAAGAGGTCGTCAGGCCTCTATGCAATTCCTCACCCTTGTATTACTGGGCTCAAACTGGCGATTGAGATGAGGAAGAGATCGCCAGTCCTCTATGCAGGTCCTCACGATCAAGCTCTAGGCACGGTTTTTACATTAAACAAGAAACCGTCAGTACTAATGACTTGTTTTCGAGAGAGAGTAAACGGCTTCAGTTGAGTAAACAGATTTAAGTAGTAAACAAGGGGCTGTCAGCCTCTGTTCAGTTCCTCACCTTGTATTACTGGGCTCAAACTGGCGATTGAGATGAGGAAGAGGTCGCCAAGCCTCTATACAATTCCTCACCCTTGTTTTTACCAGGCTCAAACTGGCGATTGAGATGAGGAAGAGGTTGTCAGTTCCTCACCTTCGTGTTTATCGGGGTCACTAATAGGACTTGTTTTTCCTGTTCGCAGGCCATCCGTGCCCGTTGTGCTCCGTCGCCCTGGCGGGTCCCGAGGATCTTCGCCACCATATGGAAGCGGTCCACGGTGCGAGCCCGTCTGCTTCAACTTCCTCCTCCTCCTCCGCAACGCCACCCTTCAGAGACCCACGGCCCGAGTGCGACGCGTGCGGGCGGCGATTCTCCCGCGGGGACCTGCTCCGGCGTCACGTGCAGCTGGTGCACGCCAACGAGGTCCGCTGTCCCGATTGCGGCGCCCTTTTCCGCAGGGCAGCGTACCTCCAGCGGCACATGGAGAGCGTCCACCGCGGCATGAGGTTCACGTGCGCCTACTGCGACCGAGGCTTCACCCGGCGCTACAACCGGGACCAGCACGAGGCCCACAACTGCCCCGTCGTGAGGAACCTCGTTGTGGACGAGATGCCGCGCCTGCCCGTTCTGTCACCCGAGCCCCGGCCCAGCCGCGAGCCCCAGCCCGGACCCAGCCGCGAGCCTCAGCCCGGACCCAGCCGCGAGCCCCAGCCCGGACCTAGCCGCGAGCCCCAGCCCGGACCAAGCACGGCACCTGATGGGATGGTGGGTGGTGGCGGACTACCCACGTTCCGCACCATTCAACGAGGGTTCCGCGGACGCCTCCTGACCTTCGGCCTGTCCCGGCCCATGGAGGACTTCTTGACCGTGGAGGACGCGCTGGTGCTGCTGTTCGACAGCGTCCTGGAACTGTTGGCCGACGTCAGGACTCGACACCCTAACATCAAGGTCAACATGTTCCTGGAATGTGAATTCGCCAACGTTCACGGAGCCACCTGTCTGCGGGCCTTCAAGACGAAGAACGTGCCTCTCACCGCCGCGTCCAACTTGGAGGACTTCCTGTCAGCGTCCTTCCACAAGTTGGAGGAAGAGAAGGAGCAGTGCCTGCTAGTGGGCAGCGGGTGGAGCTATCTCCGGATACGCGACCTGGAGATCCGCGTCAACCTCTACACCCCGTTGGGAGAACGCGGAGCTCGGTTCGTCCAGCTTCCCAGGACCATCTGCGACACGCACGCCGTTATCAACGTGCAAAACGTCGATGACATGTGCTTTGCGTATGCCGTCCTGGCCAAGTTCGTCGCGCGACACCCGGAGAGGCCCACATCATACACACCGGACGTCATGGCACGCTACGACTGGGTCGGCCTACGCTTCCCCGTAGCCGTGAAGGACATCAAAGTCTTCGAGAGGAGGAACGCCATCAGCGTTAATGTGTACGGGATCGAGCGTGCTATGGTGGGGAGACGCCCTGACGGATCGCCAAAGTTCCAGGACCGCGTGTTCCCGCTGAAGATCTGCAAGCGGGAGTTGGAGGATCACCGGGACCTGCTGTACGTGACCACCGGCGGGGACAGTCACTACGCCTACATCATAAACATGAGTAGGCTAGTGCGACACCAGCTGACGTCTTACGGCCACGCCATCCACGTGTGTAAGCGATGCTTCGCCTACTTCGACAACCGGCCCAACAAGCTGCAGCTGTCCGGTGCCGAGCGCCTGGAGGAGCATATGCGATACTGCACCGCCAAGGCCCCTCTCCGCTTGGACTTGCCGAAGAAGCAGCAGATCCGCTTCACCCACCCCGAGTACACTCGGCGCGAGCGCTTTTGCGTCTACGCCGACTTTGAGTGTGCTCTGCAGCCCGTCGCCGCTGACCCTGCGGAAGCGCCGCCTGGCACGAGGCCCCTGCAACTGCACGTCCCGTACGCCTTCGCTTACCAGATCGTGGACTCGCTCGGCCTGGAGGAGTTTGAGCCCCGCGTCTACTTCGGGGCTGACGCGTCCAAGGTCTTCATGGAAAGGTTGAAGATGGACGTGCTGGCGCTGTAGGAGTTCCTATTCAGCATGAGAGCTCTGCACCCTTCTCTGACCCGGCAGGAGATGAACGAGTACCTGGCGGCGACTCACTGCTACCTCTGCGGGAAGGAGTTCACGGACCAGGACGTCAAGGTGCGGGACCACAATCACGCCCCGCCCTACGAGTTCCGAGGAGCCGCTCATCGCTCGTGCAACCTCAGGTACCGGGAGCAGCGACACATCAACTGCTACTTCCACAACCTGTCCAACTACGACGCCCACTTCGTAGTGCGCGAGCTGGCCATCGACCCCGGCGACGTGGACGTGTTGGCCCACACGGAGGAGCGGTACATCGCTTTTACCAAGCGATTCCACTTTGGTCAGCCCGGGGACAACCAACGTCAGAGCAGTTTCGCGGTGCGCTTCCTGGACACCTACAGGTTCCTGTCCATGAGTCTGGCCAACCTGGCGGCGGGACTCCCCACGGACAGGATGCGTGAGACGAGGAAGCGCTTCCCCGACGACCGGCTGTTCGACCTGGTGCGCAGGAAGGGCGTGTTCCCCTACGACTTCGTGACGTCCTACGACACGCTGTACAGGACCAGGGAGTTGCCGCCCAAGGAGGCGTTCAGGAACTCCATGACCCTGGAGGACATCAAGGACGAGGAGTACGAGCACGCCCTCAACGTGTGGCGAGCCTTCGAGTGTCACAACCTCAAGGACTATGCGGACAAGTATCTGCGATGCGACATCGCCCTGCTCACCGATGTCTTTGAGCAGTTCCGCGACACCTCGCTGGCAGAGTACGGGCTGGACCCCGCCCACTATTACACCTTGCCGTCCTACGCCTGGGACGTGATGCTCAAGACCTGCGGTGTGGAGCTGGACACGCTGCAGGACTTTGACATGTACCTGTTCGTGGAGCAGGGGATCCGGGGAGGCATCTCTCAGGCCATCACCCGCTACGCCAAGGCCAACCACGACAGGTGCCCGGACTACCGCCCGGACGAGCCCACGCGCTTCCTCCTGTACCTGGACGCCAACAACCTCTACGGCTGGGCCATGTCCCAGCGCCTGCCGACCGGAGACTTCGAGTGGCTCAGCCGAGAGGAAATCCAGGCGTTGGACGTCGCGGCGCTGGACGCAGAGGCCGATCGAGGCTACATCTTGGAGGTGGACCTCCACTACCCCGCGCGCCTACACGACCTGCACAAGGACCTTCCCTACTGCTGCGAGACGAAGCGTCCGCCAACAGGGAAGTTCCCCAAACTGTTGACGACCCTGGACGACAAGACGCACTACATCTGTCACTACAGGGTCTTGCAGCAGGCGCTGCAAAACGGATTGGAGCTGGTCGCGGTGCATCGGGCGATCTCCTTTCGCCAGTCGCGGTGGTTGGAACCGTACATCCTGATGAACACGGAGCTGCGGAAGAGGGCCAGGACGAAGTTCGAACAGGACTTCTTCAAGCTCATGAACAACGCGGTCTTCGGCAAGACCATCGAGAATGTACGGAAGCGCCTCAACGTGAAGCTGGTGTGCACCCCGGAGAAGTTTTCCAAGTACGTCGCCAGATCCAACTTCCTGGACCGGACGTACTACACGGACGACGTGGCCCTGGTGCATCTGTCCAAGGTCAACATCGTGTTGGACAAGCCCGTCTACGTAGGCATGACAGTCCTGGAGCTGAGCAAGTGGCTCATGTACGAGTTCCTGCGCAAGATGAAGGAGCGCTACGGTGACCGCCTCACCGTGGACTACATGGACACGGACAGCTTCGTCTTTGACATCGTGTCCCAGGACGTCTACGCAGAGATGAAGGAACACCTGGACGATTTCGACACCAGCGGATATCCGAGGTCCCACCCCTGCTACAGCCCCGTCAACGCCAAGGTCATTGGAAAGTTTAAGGACGAGTGCAACGGCCTGTCCTTATTCGAGTACCTCGGCCTGCGGTCCAAATTATACTTTATGGACATCGAGGACGCGGCGACAGGCGGCAGCAAGGCTCTCAAGCGGGCCAAGGGGGTGGCGAAGGGCGTTGTCAAGAACGTCCTCACCCCCGACGACTACAGAGAGTGCCTGTTTGACGGGGTCCAAAAGCGCACCACCAACGTCCGCTTCCAGTCTCACTTGCACCGGGTCTACACCGTGGAAGTGGACAAGCTGAGCCTCAGCCCGACTGACGACAAGCGGTGTGTCCTCCCCGACGGCATCCACACTCTGCCGTGGGGACACAAGGACGTCCCGCCGCTACCAGCCAGGAGAGGAGATCGACGGATGGAGGTGGACGGTGAGGAGGAGGAGGAGCGCCAGGACGAAGACGAGGAAGAGGAATTCCCTGTTTAGTTTTAAATATTAATTTTAAGAAAAATTTGTAAATAGTATTTGTAAGAAAATATAATAGCTTTATGTACAGCACGAACCTGAGTTGTTTATTTCCTCCCCTTTGCTCACTCAAAAGCCGTTAGGCTTAAAGTGTGTGAGAAAGGCGTTATGGGCCGTTTGGCCCGAGCCGTGCAGCTTAAAAAGCCCCCGCCAACCGGGAGCGGTTGGCGGCGCGTGTCGGGGGACGGCCCTGAAGGAGTTGCCCAGGAAG
Source organism: Allygus modestus (assembly GCA_963675035.1). Lineage (NCBI taxonomy): Eukaryota > Metazoa > Arthropoda > Insecta > Hemiptera > Cicadellidae > Allygus > Allygus modestus. Next base: position 244,426,410 of record OY776111.1, on the reverse strand, counting down.
GAATTACTCAGCGGTCTGCTGACGCTCGAGGTTGCACCCTTGAATTGCTCAGCGGCTTGCTGACGCTCGAGGTTGCACCCTTGAGTTGCTAAGTGGTTTGCTGATGCCCGAGGGGTCTTGTGGCGCGCCCTCTTTGGCGGCCTTCACTGCAGCTTGGCGGGGGCTCAGCCAGTGACACGCGCCGCTGGTATATAAACCTGAGGTCCAGCCCCGCTGCCTCAGTTTTGCTAATTTATTTTTTAAAATTTAGTAAGGAGAAAGGAGAAATGAAAACACAAGCTTTATCATTATGAGGCATGTATTGTACAGTAATAAGGTTACATACTACAAAAACCTTACAAACTAGTTTTAAGCGAATATGGAGTGGAAGAGTCTGCGGACCAGAGCGTCGTTGGCGGCGGGAGCGGTGAAGTCGAAGAGCTGGACGTAGTCGCTGAGTGACGTGCGGAGAACAGCCCGGCAGTACAGGTAAGTGAGGCAGTAGTAGCCGCAAACAGAAGTATCGTAGCCCTGGAGCCGATACCTGTTGTAGACGTAGTGGCGGTGATGAGGATTGCGCCTCAGGAACCTTTGAAAGTCGGCCTGGTATGGCGGCCTCCCGTAGCTGTCCAGGTACTCGAGTCTGTCCTCTTCCGAGCAGTAAAACGCCACCCAGTGTTCGCCGCTCTCGGTGTGCGCCACTGTGTTGGACACGATGGCGGTCAGAGGCTTGACTGGCGCGTCCGGTAGTTGGTCAGAGGCGTAGACCGCGACGTTCCTCAGTCCGGGGATCTTCGCCAGGCATTCTCTGATCTGGACGGTATTCATCGTGGGCGGAAGCAGCACAGGCAGCTCGAGGTGGACGAGTCCAGTGTGTCGTTAGCCACGAGCCAGTCCCGCAATACTATGCAGTTATGAAGGGCGCAACGGTTGTGGGAGCTCTTATGGTGGCGACAGCGCAGGGTCCGGTAGGTGGGCGGACCGTTGAGCGACCCACAGCCCAGATCCTCCATGTCCTGAGCGGTGGTGGCAGCGGGCTCGGTTATGAGGTGGCGTTGAACAAAGTCCCTCTTCTGCGATCCTTTGACGTAGACCAGGGGGCGGTGGATGAGGCAGGAGCGCAGCTTGTCCAGCAGGGCGACGTACGCGATGTCCCCCTGGTCCCACTCCAAGCCGTGGCAGTGGCGAGTGACCCAGACGCTCTCGCGCTGTTTCTCGGAAGTCAGGAGGTCCTTACTGAAGGGCGGGCGGGCGATGTGATGTAGGAGCAGCGTGCCGGTAGTCACGTCCACCACGCAAACCTCTTTCAGTAGAAAGTCATTATCACTGTCTTTAAAACACTGCATATCCATCACCACGCTTCCGTGATGACAGCGCGCTGGCGGCGGCTCGATGTAGATCGGTGGCGGCACGTCCATCCCGTACGGCTGACTGAACTCGACTGAGCGCTGGCGGGAGCGCGCCTAGCGGGTTAACCTTGGGTGCGCGCGCCGCCATCACCTAACGGTCCGCGGTGACCTTGAGCGCGCGACAACTCGTTTACCCGCCAAAACCTAACGGTGCGCGGTGACCTTGAGCGCGCGGCAACTCGTTTACCCGCCAAAGTCGACTGTGACGTTGCGATGACGGTCCACCTCCACGACGTTGTCCAACTCGGCGTACACTATGCAGTTGAACGCCTCCGCCAAGGCTTCGGAGAACCCAATCTCTATGCGCAGGTTACCGTTGCGCACCAGGTTCCAGTGGCTGGATTGAGAGGCCGCCATATTGGGTGTCAGATCAAACGCCATCAGGCAGTATCCGTAGGGGTACTCGTTGCGACTGACTTCGTTACCGCAGTCTGAGAAATTGATGCCGGTGCCGGTGTACAGCGTGTGGTAGGCGAGCACGCACAACTCCTTACCGAACGTGTAATCCGGTTGAAGCGGCTTACATGGCACTTGCTCACCGTCTATGTACAGCGCGAAGAAGTTCACGTGGCTGTGGGTGAAGTTGAACGGGTTCTTCTTGTAGTCCCCGTTGAACGCCTGATTGCTGACCAGGCCAACTATAACGCGTTTCGGCAGTTGTCCCAGAAACACACTGTCCAGAGTCTTGCTGCTGATACCGGAGGGTAGCGTGAAGGATTTGACTTCCACGCGCGTAATGGGATATTTGGCTGTGCCCGACTCCAGCGTCCTGCTGTGAGCCAACAGCACGCTCGGGTTGATCTTACAGCGGCGCATGAACAGGTTGACTTCGGCGATGTCCACTTTGTAGTCTGTCACGGTTTTGGACATGATGGAGAATGAGTTCTTTGACCTGATCAGGCGAAAGCGCATCTCCACACCGTTTAACATGAACTTCTCCTGGTTGCACAGGTCGACGTGCAGATGTCCGACCATGTCCGCATACCGGCTGCCCTTGACAAACTCCCTCCGGTTCCTGAGCCCGGCATTATCCTCCTCAGTATTATCCATGTACCCGGCATAGTCCTCGTAGAACAACTCCGCGGTGAGGTGCGATGTCTTGGCATCACCGCCATAGGACAACAGGTTCTCCAGGTAGGCGCGATAGGCGTACGTGTTGTTCTGAGGAGACACCAGTTTGTTGTTCAGGTACAGGTCCACTTGACTGAACAGCGAGTGCAGCCAGTTGTTAATCGGACCCACCTCTTTTATCGCTTGATCACCCGTTACAGCGCCTCCGCTAGCCGTTCTAATGGTAGCCTTCACATGCAGTAGCGTCTGTGACAGATCCGTGTACTCGTCCCCGTGGCCCGGAACTATGAACTCCACGGGCGAGTCGTCTGTCAGGGAGGAGATGGGCTTGTACTGCACCCATTTACCGCTCTCTATACTGGTCTGCGTGGGCGGTAGCGAGAACAGGTCCAACTCGGTCTTGACACACTCGCACGACTTCTGATGTAGAAACGCCATTATCCAAAAATGTCCTTCACGGTACTCTTGCTCTTCTTGCTTCTCCTCTTCTTAGCGACACGTTTTGCGGGCTTCCTCTTGGGGGCAGCGCTCTTCTTCCTCGCTCCGAGGAGTTTCGCCAGAGACTGAGGAGTAACCCGCTGTACACGCCTCCTCTTATAGGCGCCACCACCGCTCAGCACGCGATCCAGTTTTTCATCGGCCTTACGTTTCAGCGACCCGGTAAACTGTCTGAGTCGGGCGTTGGCTGCGACTCGGGGGTTGGCTGTGCCCGCCGCCACGTCGCCCAAGAAGCCCACACCGGACCTCAGCGCCTCCTTGCCCAGCGCCGATGCGCCGGATCTGATCAACGGGACCACTGTACGCATCAGCCCGCCTAGGAAACTGCCGAAGCCGTGTCCGCGTTGGAAAGCGGCTCCTCTGAATACGGAGGATACGCCATGGCCCGCCTGCTGGTGGCGGTAATACGCCAGATAGGGATCGCTCGGATTCATTGCCGCTGCCTCTCTTTCCTGAAATGAAGCTTCATGCACGTGGTCCCGAAGTGGAATGGCAAGTGTCGCCCTTGGTTGTCCCTTAAATCGATTTCCACGCTCTCGAATGAGGTTTTAATCACCGGCACGTAGTGCGGGTCTATTATATACACTGTCGTGTTGGCACCGTACGTGTAATTCCTGATGTCGATGTTGAGGATCTTCAGTAGTGGCGCCACAGCGTCGCCCACCAGTTGGGGTTCCACCAGGTCGCAATACACGTACATGTGTGATGGCAGACCGGCGAAGAGGTTAGCCGGCCTCACGGACCTGTGACGCTTGACGATATCCGTATCCACCTCGTAGCCAAACTGTAGCGCCAAACCGGGGCTCAGTTTGAGGCTCTGAACGGCTGAAGACGTCGACATCAATTCCACCCTGGAGGACCTCTCGTCATACGAGAAGGCGCACAGGTTACTCTTCATTTGAGGGTGGTTGTTGATTGCGTCTACGAGTTCCTCGGTACTACTGTAATTGCCCGGCTCCACTTTGATTAACAACTTGTCCACCACGGCCAACCCGCCTTTCGATTCCCTCATTCCTAGCACTAGTTTGATGTAGGTTCCCTCACCGACGGTCAGAAAAGAGAAGGGGTAGTGCGCCTCCGCCAGAGCGACCTCCCACTCACCGTCTGACAGATCAACGGTCAAGGGTAGATGGGTCGTGTAGTTTGTCACCATGTTGTTGGGATAGTAATTCATTGAACTGTTACTGGGCAACGTCAGGTAAAACTGGTCGTGCCTCGTCATCGCAGCTGTTGCACGTCCGCTGCGGGTACCCACGAATTGAAGTCCTCTCCGTAACCGGCCCACTTGACTAGGTAGCGCTTACTGGAGCCTCTCCCTTTAGTGTCCAGTATTTTATCTATTTGATACAGGCGGTCCGGGGCGATCGTTACCTTTTGCATCTCGTGCTCGTAGAAGCGCCCTTCCAGCGGCGTCCCGTTCAGGTCTCGCAGCACGTACAATGGTAGAGGATGCGACCCGTATACGTGGTCCACCACGAACAGCTCCTTACTCCAGTTGGTCTCGTAACCTTTGGCGAACGTACCCTTCTCCTTGGCTATGCGCACCGTGTCGCCCGGCTCGAACCTGGGCTTGTGTCGTCGGATCGCCTTTCCATACATGTGACGCCAAACCTTGTACACCGTTTTTCCATCGCCGCTGTCCGCGTCCACGGGTCGTAGGCCACCCAGGCTCTTGTGCGGACTACGGTTGTAGGCGTCCACAAGCCTGTCCAACACGTCCACGTAGCGATACGTGTTCTTGTAGGTCAGGTAGCGCCACATGCGGGTCTTGAGCGTGCGGTTGACTCGCTCCACCACCGCCGCCTTCACGTCGGGGTTCTGCGTGGTGAAGTAGTTTACACCGTGACTCTTGAACACTCGCTTGGTCGCGGCCCCGGTGAACTCCGTCCCCTTGTCGGTCTGTAGGCAGCGGGGAGTCGCCTCAGCGAATATCCTCTCGAACGCAGCAGCCACCTCAGGCCCGCTTTTCCTCTTCAGTGGTACCGCGAACAGCCGCTTACTGAATACGTCTATCACAGTCAGCAGGTAGTTGACTCCGTCGTTGTACCGGCTCAGGCCGCGCATGTCGTTCAGGTCCGCCTGCCACAGCTCCCGGGGCCCGAACACGGCGTAGCGGTTGCGGGGAAACCGCTTGCGCGCAGGCTTGTGCAGCGTGTAGGTGTCCTGGGCGCGCAGCCAGTCGGCTACCCGACGTTTCGGTAGGCGCGCGGCTCTGGCCAGGGCGGCCACCCCGCCGAGGGAACCGGGCTGGCTCGGGTCGTAGTACAACTTCTCCATTACAGTGTGAACAGCTCCCAGTTGTCCAATGACGATTCCCGGTCGGGTTCCTCGGTTATTATCCTTCTTCGGGCCGCTGGGGGCCGCGGTCTCAAGCGGTCCAGTATCGGCGTCAACCTCGGTGAGAGGGGTGTCGACGAGGCTGTCGTCGTGTCTCCCCAGGGGCTCGATGCCGAGTCCAGCCCCACGCCTAGGTAACGCAACGCCGTGGGATTGCTCACGTATTCTTTGGGCACGTTCATGTCCTTCAAGGCGGCCATCACTTGATGCCAGCCGGTAGGCAATCGGTCCGCCCTTCGCGCTCTCACTATGCTGTGCGCGATGTCCACTATATTGGAATCGGGGATCTTCACCTTGTCCACATACACCGCTCCACTGGCGTCCCAGGAGATGGGGCTGCCTTGACGGGTCATGAATCGCAACAAGTTGCGCGCCACCGACCTGTAGATTTTTGAGAACGATTCCACAATGTCCTCCTCCGCCGAGGCGCTAGACTCGCGCTTCATCTGACTCGGACCTCCCGCCGCTTCCTCCTCCCTCTCCTCACCCTCGATGATTGACAGACCTATGGGTTGACGTTTAGCCGCGGAAAAGTGCAGGAACCGCTGTAACACCTGCTGATATTGTTTCCATTTCTCCGTATCGTCCAGCCGCTTGTCGCTCAATATGCGATGCATCTCAGCGTCCAGGCTGGCTGGCTTATTGGCGCTACCTGCTCCTCCTCTTGGCTCCGGCCCTGGTCCCGGTCCTTCTCGCAATCTCTCGATGAGCTCCTGCGGTACAACCACCATTTTCCTAGCGTACTCCATGTCCGATTAGCTTCTGCGCTAGAACGGGCAGAACAGCGTTCAACAGCAGAGGTAGGAGGATCCCTCCGCCCCGTTGGACGAGGTAGTGTCGCTTCTTGGTCCAACCCTCGCCGCGTTTCACCAGCCGTCTGAGCGCCTGTTTGTGTTTGCTCAATTTGCGTTTGAGGCAGGGAGAAAGCGGTACGTTTCCGCGTAGCACGTTATACGCGCACTCGCACAATGACTTGATGCGACTCTTGTCGCACACTTTTAACAGGGCCTTGCGTTCTTTGGGCGTAGCGTGTATTAGGGCCCTCAGCAGCGCCGCGTCCTTCTTCACGCGGTGTGACATGATGACTGACGCTGGCGCGCGCTCGGCCTATTTATCACTTCTTCTTGGGCAGGTACACGTAGTTCACCGGGTCGTCTGGGAAAATGGCTGAACGTACGCGCATCTCTTCAGGCGTGGACTGTTTCAAGTCTATGAGCAGGTAGGCGTGCGGATCACGCGTAGCGTCCGCGTAAGCCTCCTCCACGAATTTGGGGTTTTCCGGGTATACTTGGCGAGCCAAGTGTTTGATCTGAGCGCGATCCCTGGGATTCTTGAAGCACACTATGTAGTGGGCGTTCAGCGATATGTCGCGCTGCCCCCTGCCCTGGTGAAACAGGTTTTGCGTGATGAAGAACACGCTCATGTTGCGGTGGTGCGAGCCCTTGGTGAACAGGTCCGCCACGCCGGGGCCGGCCTCGCGCATCATGTCATCGACGATGACCAGGGCGGGCTCGCTACCGTCGTAGTCGTCCAGGTCTGGCAGACCGGCCACGTAGCGCACGACAGAGTCCGCGCGGCTCTTGCCGCCGCCACCACCGCTGCCGTAGTGCCAAGTGATACGGGCGAACCGCGTATCGCACATGCGGTCGGCGTGCTCTATGAAGCGAGCCACGAAGTGCGACTTGCCGCTGCCCGAGGGCCCAGCCACGATGGCGGTGAACGGGTGTTTCCACCTCAAGTCCATGGCGTCTACTGACCGCCGTGCACCGCCACCTCGGCTCTTGTAACTAAAGGTTCTTTTCTTGCTCTTTTTTATTTGATTTTATTTTTTCAATTTTGGAAGGAAATTAGGGAATAGGAAATACCGTTTATTTTATACAAATTCCAGGAAAGGAGATTTGCTGCCAGGAGGGCCGCTCCTCTTTACAAGGCTCGTCCTCGGCCCCACGCCAACGTTATACTGGGAGATGGCGTTGTCGTCCAGGACCGTGAGGAACCGTCGAGGCATGTAGATCCGGATCGGGTCGTCGCCGACGAGACCCTCCAAGGTGGCCATCACCGCCTCGCCGTACGGTGTATCTACCCGCTCGAATGAGCGAATCGGGTACACCGCGTTGTCCCGCAGATCCGCGATGCGAGTGTAACCCGCGGCCTTGCAGCTGTTGAGGGCTGTCCTGAGGTCCATCTTCTGGTCCGTGTTGAGCATGGCGCAGCGGCTGGATGCAGAATGACCGGCTCTCGCCACCGAGTCGCCTTTTATTGGCGGTGCCTACGTGCCGACTCACGCGTATCAACAACATGATGGCATAGTTACTCGCTCAATTCCAGGAAGGGTGATGTAATGGAAAGCTTTACTGCGTAAACAAGTGGATTGTTCTAGAAGCGTCTCGGTTATCAACTGCTTAGTGGAAGTTTCCACACTCAATTCCAGGAAGGCTGACGTAATGGAAAGCTTTACTGCGTAAACAAGTGGATTGTTCTAGAAGCATCTCGGTTATTAACTGCTTAGTGGAATTTTCCACGCTCTCTCGTTTACTGGGTAGCGCGCTTGGAGTGCGCACTCCTCTTGGTTTTCCCTGAGATGATGCAATCGGTCTTTCGCCAAGTGGGTAGAGGAGTAGCGGTCCTAGTGATCCCGTCGTATCTTGACTCTCCCGTCTCGCTATTTGCCAGCCATAGGTTTTGCAATCTGGATAGCAGGTCCTCTAGACATATGCAGATTTCATCGTTTCGCTCCTCGTCCAAGTACAAGCCGCAACTGAACGTGGGACGACCTCCTTTGAACACATTCATCTTCAACAGTACATTACCGCTGTTGGTAGGGTTCTTCACAGTGTACTGATATCCGCCAGCGGACCAGCACAGTGCCGGGGAATCGATAGGTACTTCCTTCCTCTTTACAGTCCACCCATCGAGCTTTTTCTTCTTTGACACACATCCCTGCTGAACTGGCGGTGCGTTGGCGTTCTCATCGTTCATTGCGTTCAGCTCCTCTAGGAAGGAGCGGATCGTTTGGTCCACTTCGGCTGCGCTGACTCCGCTTCCGTTCATGGTGACGTCTCGAACAACACTGAGGTCGCGCGGCTCTGCCTCGGTTTTATACCCAGGTTGCACGCTTCAGCGAACCTTCTAGAAGCTTCCAGAAACGTGAGAGGTGGACTTTCGCTAACGGGGAGCACTCCAGTCAGGAGGCCTCATGCGACGCACTTGCCGGAACCTTCTAGAACGGAGGGGTCTTGAAGGTCGCTAATGAGTAAACAGGCTGGGACAGTCACGTAGGCCCTGGAACGCGCCTCGACACGTGACATGCTCATACATAGCACTCCAGTCAGGAGGAGGCCTCATGCGACGCACTTGCCGGAACCTTCTAGAACGGAGGGGTCTTGAAGGCCGCTAATGAGTAAACAGGCTGGGACAGTCACGTAGGCCCTAGCACGCGCCTCGACACGTGACTCCACGGAGCCACTCGCAGTTTGGTTTAGTCAAGCCGGCATACAACGTGTAACGAAATCACATCAAATTCGGTCGGCAAGCAGCCGAGATCCCATGAGGAAAACGCGTTTGAAAATTAATAGCGGGCCCGTTTAACAGTGGATTTTCAATTTTCTTTAAGCGATGGTTTTCTTAGGCCACGGCCCGACATGTGGTGAGGTTTCGTCAAAATCGGTTGGTAAACAGCTGAGATCCCATAAGGAAAACGCGGTTATAAATTAATAGCGGCCTTGTTTAATGGTGGATCTATGGGGTTCTTACGTCATTCGCTTCCCTGGGGATAGGCCTACACTCTGGAAAAGTCCCGTGGGAATCGGTGGATAAATAGGCTAATTATTAATTTTCGAAAGTTTTTTCCTCATGTTCAAGGTCATCACGAAAAGTGCTGCTGGCGGCCGGGGGGGGGGGGCTGACGGGGGGCTGACGGGGGGGGGGTCCGAGCTTGACTATGGAGAAGGTCGGGGGGGGCTGACGGGGGGGGTCCGAGCTTGACTATGGGGAAGGTCGGGGGGGGTCCGAGCTTGACTATGGGGAAGGTCCGGGGGGGGGGGGGCGTCCTCGCGTCCACGCGTCCACACCGCGCCTTTGCTGGTTCTGAATCGGTCTTTGCCCCCTACTAAGGCACAAGCAACTATAATTTTACTCTTAAATAGTTCGTTCTTCATAGGCCCCTGGGTAGAAGAGGCAAATAATCCCCTACTTTAACGGGATCATCAAAGCTAGTTTTTTATAAAGTAAATATTTAATACAGAACAATTAGTTACTTAAAACATAGTAATAAATTCACATGCATTTGATCATGTTTTAAAAACTATCAACAACATTTTGGAAAATCATAGATTCGCTATTTTTCGCCCTGGCAATTTTATTTAAATGTGTATCATAAGCAGCTAGAAAGAAAACGCTCTGTTGCGCATACGTGGTTTTAAGATGGCAAAATAATTAAAAAAGAATCATGAAGTCATTAGTCACACTGCGGCGACGTCCGTCCTCACAGTAGGGCCGTATCACACAGTCGGGTAGGCAATGGTGAGACTGTATCCATATTGCCTACTAGCGCCGCACCGTAACTACACGCTGTCGTCTTCATGAGAGTCCTTACATTTTATACACAACGTTAAGTGATATATTATTATATTTTCTTGGAACAAAAAAGTTTGCATATTACAGTTTGTTACATGAGCAGAATGACTCACTTACCATGTTGCCTCCTGTGTGACCAACTCCGAGCTTAGACCCAAGGGGGAGACTTATTAGCACGCTCGACAGGGTTTCTGCCTCACTCCGACATGCATTTTACTATAGTTCCAAATAAAGACATGTTGTAAGATATAAGTTGTGAGTGAGTAATTATTTATTGTATAATAATCAACTCTTCTTCACAAGTGAAAAAGTATTAGGATTCAATTACAAAAATGTTACGAGATATTCAAAAGTAAATATTTATTTGTCTACGATAACTATAACAACATATTACATAATTTATGTGTAAAAAATAATGTTTAGTGTTAATTCATCATTGAATATATTTCACAAAGAGTGTGGAGTGTAAAATAAAGAAATTCAATATTTTATTTTCAAGACAATTTCAGTTACTATTTTACAAATTGACCCGTGTCATAAAATGTAGGGGAAGATATATTACGAACTATCATATAAATTGTGACGAGTTATGTCACTTCCTGCCATGGTAATCTATCATTTGTTGTTAGATACCAAAAACATTGTTTTCCCTTAAAAACATATCTTAGTTATTTATTTAAAATAAATAAAACCAAATCACAAACTCAGACACGAAAAATCATGTTACAGATTGTAAAGAATTTTTTACTTGATTGAATGTTAAAATGTTTTATTATTACCTCTACAAATTTAACCAACCTCAACAAATGCAAACAACCTCTACACATTTTTAACTAAAATTAACTCTTCTATTAGCTCAGCACCCATTGCAATATATTCAGATATGCCCCTTAACTAAGTTCCAAAAACGTTGAATAATGTTTTATGGATGAAAATAAGTAAGAAGGTTTCTACAAACATAAGTCCTAAAATGCTTCGGTCTGTATGTTTTAAATAATTGCAAGAAATGTAAGAAACCACTCCAAATTGTTTCTTGAAACTTGACACATTTCCTTATTTATATCTAAAGATAAGTTAGCGTTGAATTTGAGAATTAAACCGTCTTCAAAGCTGAATATCTTATTAACGGCAATTTTTGAAATATTTAAAGTTGTATGCCGTAAAACATGGTATACATATTTTAGAATCATGCAACCCTCAGCGGCGTTATTGCACTTAAAAAATAAAAGCGTACAAATTTTACTTCAGTGTCACAAAATAACTAGCACTATTTAATTTTAAAATAAAACAACAACTCTGCAAAGGGGTTTGTGATGTTCAAATCTTTATAAAATCTTTTACGGGAAATAATATCGCACTTTCTTCATATAGATAAATTTTTCAAATAATTGCCCTATCAAATATTTAGCTTTGAAAATTGAATGGCCGCCATTGTAAAGTGGCAAAAGCTCGAAACGTCAAAATGATTGACAAATTATGTGTGCATTTGAATAAGACACGTGCCATGTTTGAAGACAAAATCTGAGGTGGTTCCTAAAATATGGTATATTGTTTAAACACACATACAGACCGACAAACGGAATACGAAGTATGTTAAGACTTGTTAGGTAGGATCATGTTTATAGGAAAATGTTTACTTATTTTGACCTTTAAAACCTTAGCACACTTTTGAAAAGTATTTAAGGGCACACTGTGAATATGCTAATAGAACGTTTAAGACGGGGCTTCAGTCACTAGGACATTTGTGGTCTTTGACATGGGCTATAAATCAACGGCATAGGATAATCCGTTGGGTAGGGATAGGCTTTGAAAGTAAACATTGGCCTAAGCAGATAGTAATTCGACAAGTTTTTCGACTGGAGCGCCCTCTTCATAAACTAAAGATGCAAGAACATCGTGAAATGAAATTCTAGTGCCATTGTTAGGTAATCCCATTCTTGTAAGGCAGGCTTGCGAAATTGAAATAACCGTGTTTACGGTATAATTCTTCACGCAAGTCATGAAGTGTTATCATCCCTAGTCCACCGAGGTTTTGACTGAGCTATGGAGTATGAAGGGGGTCGGTGTTGGAGCAATGGCGAGCAATGAGGGGGGGAGTGGTGAAGAGGGAAGCTGTTTTCGCGCGCAAACACAGCACAGCGTGATCAAGTGGTCACCGGCGGGATTAGGCTTACATAACCTCTCACCCTGACGCGGCTTACAGCGCTCACGGCCACTAAGCCCGCCGTCCGCCACTCCGCGCGCGCTCTACCGTGCCCAGGCCTAACCACCGACTTGTCGCGCGGCACTGATCCCCCTACTGGTGTTACATTGTCTTGCAATCAAAAGTACTCGATTCCTTAAATCAAATAATCGTTTAAAAAATTAAAACCTTATTTAAATATGCTAGAATGTTGCATTAATTAAAGAGAAATTGAGACATCACTTTGATATGTGGAAGGATCGATCTAAAAGACCTGAACTTCTAATAGTTACAAGCATTTGTACTAATTAAATTACATTTTTTGACTCCACAGGTATTATTAATGTCTAAAAACTAAACGTGGTTAATATTTAACTTACTAATTGATTTCCTTATTTTAATTGTTAAGGAGTCATTTCATCAAATTTCTGTGTAATTATATTGTGTATAAGACATTGTATTGCAATAATTATCCTTACTGCACAGTTCATTCAGTTTATAAATCAAACCATAGTAATCGTTATGTTTTACAGTATAATACGGAACATATCGAGTCAGTGAACCTCACTCTCCAGATCCCATCTCAGATAGCAGCTGTGGCGATTCACCGCTTGTCCGCAGAAGTTAACAGAGGACCTGCTATCACGAACGCTATCATGCCAAAAGGGCATAAATCAATGTTTTCACAATAAGAAAAGCGAGATGAACGTTTTGTGAGCGGCTAGTAGCGCGGTGTGATCTCACACACGCAGCTTCCAAGTCACGCTGAGAGAGAGAGATGGAGCTAGTCTCTCTGTGAGAGGGAGAGAGACGGAGAGAAGCGTGTGAAGCGCCAGGTGCCCCTGTGTTGCGGAGAAATCAAAAGCCCAAGGGTAACTTAATTACGCCACCTAGGGGCCCTAATAGCGCTCGCGCAGCCTGCTCTCACTCTCGCTCATACGGGCGTGTTTGCTTTAGTTTTTACTTAACATCTGTTATGATTTGCATATTAAATGCTTGTCTTTTTCCTAATGTAACGCAAACATCCATTAGCCTCAGGAATCGAACCGGGGATCCCACGCGAGTCTTGAGTAAACTATGTCAGTGATGTTTTGTTGTCGTTCGATTAAATTAAAATTTAAAGAATCGATGCGGGATGAGAATTTAAACTAAATTAATATGAAGAAAAGTAAACTGATCAGTGGGTCGATATTGGGTTTGTCAAGAACTACTTCATCGCTAAATAAACTAGATAAATTTCAACAATTAATCACTGCTTAGTAGTGAAGGTAGTGAGGGTAAGGGTAGTTCTTAATCAATGCTTAGTAGTGAGAGTAACGGTAGTTCTTAATCACTGCTTAGTAGTGAGGATAGTGAGGGTAAGGGTAGTTCTTAATCACTGCTAAGTAGTGAGGGTACTGAGAGTAAGGGTAGTTCTTAATCACTGCTTAGTAGTGAGGGTAGTGAGAGTAAGGGTGATTCTTAATCACTGCTCAGTAGTGAGGGTAGTGAGAGTAAGGGTAGTTCTTAATCACTGCTTAGTAGTGAGGGTAGTGAGAGTAAGGGTGATTCTTAATCACTGCTAAGTAGTGAGGGTACTGAGAGTAAGGGTAGTTCTTAATCACTGCTTAGTAGTGAGGGTAGTGAGAGTAAGGGTGATTCTTAATCACTGCTAAGTAGTGAGGGTACTGAGAGTAAGGGTAGTTCTTAATCACTGCTTAGTAGTGAGGGTAAGGGTGGTTCTTAATTATTGCTTTGTAGTGAGGGTAGGGGTAAATCTTAATTACTGTCACTGAATGAACACTAAATTAGACTGAAACATGTTACGTGATTTGAGTCAGGCTGAGGTCGAGTAAATAATGTGCGTTAAAGATATTTTGACTGAGACAATACAATAGGAACAATTTAAATTTAATATAATAGAATCGCATGACTACTAACAAAAAACAACTGATACCTTTAACCTGTTTTTATTTTTTTTTATTAAACACGTTAAGTAATAGAGTGCAAATTCAATTCCCAGCGAAATAATGCAATGTAACCAGAACAATTATTCGTAGCAGTCTTGGCACTAGGACTACATCATTACGATGTATATCCACGGTAAAGTAGCTTTGTCCTTCGTATTTTACTTGTAAGTTCGGTCTTCGACCAAGCAATTATAATTGATGGGACTCTTTACTTGTAAATTGCTATGAACTTACAACTTGAACTTACTATGAACTTGTAGTTTATGATTTTATACACGCACATTACGGTACGGTTAAAGTAAATCCGCCTTAGGAAACCAGCGCACATCATTACCACATAAAGAATCTTATTAATTTTCAACAAAATATATTAATAAATAAGCGATATATAATTGGATGTATTCTCCATATGCATACTTGGAAAATCGAATTAGCATCGGAAGATCCCTTTTTTAAGTAAATAGGAACGAATTCGTCTTCCGGGTTAGTCGGAAACTCACTGCAAACTCACTTCACTGCAATCTAATGTGAAATATCATATTTTACAAAAGCGCAGGAATACAGGTACAGAACTGTCTTGTTAGGACAATATTAGTCCGAGTCCTATGTTAAAAATATTACACTCGAGAAATATATGTTGTAATGCATCCGTGAAGCTTGTTAGTGAATTTCCTTTGGAAAGTGAACTATTAGCATGACCCGCACGGTGAAACTTAAGCCCGGGACCACCATAGAAGTTCCTAACGTGACCCCCTGAACACGTTTTGGGGGGTCGTTCAAAATTTTACACACACACATATATATATATATATATGTATATATATATATATATATATATATATATATATATATAGACATATATATATAGACATATATATATATGTGTGTGTTTGCACTCTGGCGGTCACATTTTTTGTACGATTAACTTCAAATTTGGTAGGGACGTTTCTTTCTGTAATCAGTTGGACAAGTTCGTTGGGCAAAACAATCGGAAAACTCCAAACCCCTTTTTAGGGATAAATCTTTCAAATTTCGAGTTTTTGGGCCCAAAAAGAGTCAGAAGAGCCCCGTATGTAAAATTAATTAATGTAATAAGATGGGAATTAGTGAGGCGAAAGTTTTAAGCCCTCTCTCGTCATTCTAGCATAAATAATTACCGAGTTATTAAAGAAAATGTGTTTCGACCAGACACAGTACGTTGTCTTATGGGGGGTTTACACTAGAAAAGCCTGCTACTCCTTTGTTAGAGTACTTTTATCATCCCCACCCAGCAACCTCACGCTTACTTTTAAGCCTGACTGGACCTTCTCCTAACATTATAATGCGCAAAATTGTATTCCCAGCTTTGCAGGTAAATGAAACCAGGAGCATCAGAACAGCCAAAAAATCAATGTTTTCAGATTTCAATAAAAATTGGAATACATGTTTGTTTTTACATTGATTTTGAGTTTTAAAAGTTTTATATGGAAATTCACTTCCCTCACGTCAGCGTGCTGCATGCGAACTCGTTTATGTTTGTGACATTAACACAGTAAAAGTATCCATAATGGCCAAGGACATTTGTGTATACTGTATATAATGGAATTTTTAGGTTTGTGTAAAAACTCTAAACACAAATGTTAAATCCGGTAGCCTTAGAATAGATTGAAACTGAAGCACGTGTTTTTTCAGTAAGGACGCTCGTTATTTAACGCTTACAGAGGACGTAGGTGAAAATGTCCTTATGAGTGAGGATGCCTATTGAGAATCAGTTGTTGACCAAATCCCTTGTGAGCCCCTCAGCGAGTGTTTTTGATCACTCAGAATTACCCGGATCATCTTGAGTGGCGGAACTTTGGCGCGATAATAGAGAGGGAGGATCAACACGCGTGCAGGCGAGAGGCGAGTAATCGGCCGCACGCGCGTGCACGTGCACACCACACACACAGAGGGGCAGTGGGTGTGTGCGCTCAATATGTTGCTCCTTGTTTACTTGTGATCGTGCGTCCAGACAATAGACAGGAATGAAAACAAGGGTCATTCCCTTCTCTCTACCCCCCACCCACGTACACAATAAGCCCGCCATTGAGTCTCAGTTGCCCCTCGCACCTCCCTTGCCATGTAACTTAAGTGACTGGTCCACTTTGTAACATTTGGTTTCTCTGGGACGATTGTCCCAGTCTCGTACAGCTTCTTTCGTTGCATACATCCTACTTCACATATTTGTATACGACTCGTTGAACATAAATCACCGGAAACGTAACTATGCAACAAACAGTAACGGGGAACAAAGTGCCTTCAAAAAGGTGTTTAATTAAACCAACGGTAGAATACATCTGCTGTGGTTTACTTCTGTTCATGTTTATGGCTAATAGTGTTGTTTGATAGTAAAAATGTAGCTATTGAATTAGAAATATGTATTAGAAAGAAAATCACAATCAAAGTGTGGAGGTGTTGGATTAATCCGTGACGTTGTGTGTCGATGTAAAGGCGTCACGGGAGAGCTGTAGTAGTTACTACAGTCAAAGTGTGGAGGTGTTGGATTAATCCGTGACACTGTGTGTCGATGTAAAGGCATCACAGGAGAGCTGTAGTAGTTACTACAATCAAAGTGTGGAGGTGCTGGATTAATCCGTGACGCTGTGTGTAGATGTAAAGGCGTCACAGGAGAGCTGTAGTAGTTACTACAGTCAAAGTGTGGAGGTGTTGGATTAATCCGTGACGCTGTGTGTCGATGTAAAGGCGTCACGGGAGAGCTGTAGTAGTTACTACAGTCAAAGTGTGGAGGTGTTGGATTAATCCGTGACACTGTGTGTCGATGTAAAGGCGTCACAGGAGAGCTGTAGTAGTTACTACAGTCAAAGTGTGGAGGTGTTGGATTAATCCGTGACGCTGTGTGTCGATGTAAAGGCGTCACGGGAGAGCTGTAGTAGTTACTACAATCAAAGTGTGGAGGTGTTGGATTAATCCGTGACGTTGTGTGTCGATGTAAAGGCGTCACGGGAGAGCTGTAGTAGTTACTACAGTCAAAGTGTGGAGGTGTTGGATTAATCCGTGACACTGTGTGTCGATGTAAAGGCATCACAGGAGAGCTGTAGTAGTTACTACAATCAAAGTGTGGAGGTGCTGGATTAATCCGTGACGCTTTGTGTCGATGTAAAGGCGTCACAGGAGAGCTGTAGTAGTTACTACAGTCAAAGTGTGGAGGTGTTGGATTAATCCGTGACGCTGTGTGTCGATGTAAAGGCGTCACGGGAGAGCTGTAGTAGTTACTACAGTCAAAGTGTGGAGGTGTTGGATTAATCCGTGACACTGTGTGTCGATGTAAAGGCGTCACAGGAGAGCTGTAGTAGTTACTACTGTCAAAGTGTGGAGGTGTTGGATTAATCCGTGACGCTGTGTGTCGATGTAAAGGCGTCACGGGAGAGCTGTAGTAGTTACTACAGTCAAAGTGTGGAGGTGTTGGATTAATCCGTGACGCTGTGTGTCGATGTAAAGGCGTCCCGGGAGAGCTGTAGTAGTTACTACAATCAAAGTGTGGAGGTGTTAGATTAATCCGTGACGCTGTGTGTCGATGTAAAGGCGTCGCGGGAGAGCTGTAGTAGTTACTACAATCAAAGTGTGGAGATGTTGGATTAATCCGTGACGCTGTGTGTCGATGTAAAGGCGTCACAGGAGAGCTGTAGTAGTTACTACAGTCAAAGTGTGGAGGTGTTGGATTAATCCGTGACGCTGTGTGTCGATGTAAAGGCGTCACGGGAGAGCTGTAGTAGTTACTACAGTCAAAGTGTGGAGGTGTTGGATTAATCCGTGACACTGTGTGTCGATGTAAAGGCGTCACAGGAGAGCTGTAGTAGTTACTACTGTCAAAGTGTGGAGGTGTTGGATTAATCCGTGACGCTGTGTGTCGATGTAAAGGCGTCACGGGAGAGCTGTAGTAGTTACTACAGTCAAAGTGTGGAGGTGTTGGATTAATCCGTGACGCTGTGTGTCGATGTAAAGGCGTCCCGGGAGAGCTGTAGTAGTTACTACAATCAAAGTATGGAGGTGTTAGATTAATCCGTGACGCTGTGTGTCGATGTAAAGGCGTCGCGGGAGAGCTGTAGTAGTTACTACAATCAAAGTGTGGAGATGTTGGATTAATCCGTGACGCTGTGTGTCGATGTAAAGACGTCCCGGGAGAGTTGTTTACTACAATCAAAGTGTGGAGGTGTTGGATTAATCCGTGACGCTGTGTGTCGATGTAAAGGCGTCACGGGAGAGCTGTAGTTATTACTACAATCAAAGTGTGGAGGAGTTGGATTAATCCGTGACGTTGTGTGTCGATGTAAAGGCGTCACGGGAGAGCTGTAGTAGTTACTTCAATCAAAGTGTGGAGGTGCTGGATTAATCCGTGACGCTGTGTGTCGATGTAAAGGCGTTACGGGAGAGCTGTAGTAGTTACTACTTATGGTAATTATATTGTTATGACAATGGATTATTTTTTGTTTAAATAACACATTTTAACTGTTTGCAATTTGTAACTGTGTTGATCATAAATAATACACCATACTGTATTTATAGTAAACCACAATCATTTTGATAAGTGGTAACATTCAGCCTTTAGTACTGAATTCTTTATCAAAATTATAAATAACATAACACCGTCATTTAAATAATAGCTGTGAATTATTTCTTTATTATAATTAAAAAATTAAAACTTGAATCCTTAAGGTTTTCCTTTTTTGGATTCAATTTTGATTTCTCCATTTGTGTTATACTCCCTATTGTATATTGTAACAATAAGTATCTATTACCGCATAAAACATAAAATAAAAACACATAAGAAGACGTAACCACACTTGCTATCGTTCCCTAGTCTGTAAAATATAAAGTTTGAACGAGCGATGGTTTCATGAGAGCGTTGTAAATTTCCGTGTTTTACACATTTGCAAACTTTCAACGAACTCCAGACAACTTTACTGAAAGGTTAAATTTAATATTTTAAGGCAAATTAAGAACATAGTTTGCGTCGAAGAAGATTTTCCGTTGCTATCTACTTGCACAAGTGTATAAAGTTTAAATTGATTTTTATTATATTTTCCAATTAAATAGTAACTTCATACAGACTTTTGTAAAATAATGATTATCGACGACTTAATCTAACTGAAATAATGAGTTCTCTACATGACTGAGGTCTATTGCTGTTGTGGTATGAACGAGTGCCTTCAGCAGCTTTGTAACTGCCTTTTAACTCCTCAATGTATTCTCATAACGCATGCTTTAAATTAAGATTTCATAAAAATTAAATATCGGTTTAGTTAGTTTATAAAGAATTTTAATCAGTAACTATAACTTTATATTATAATGAAATTTACTGCTATCCCACAATAAATGCACAATAGAAGTCAGGGCCTTGCTAAGGTTTAACCTACGCCGCGCCGCGCCGTCCATGTTTCTGCCATAGAGTATCAGAAGTACCGCACTTGGTTATACCAAAGTTACAAATCTCTCGATGTGGAAATACAAATATAATACCCCATCACAGCAAACCTGCGTACTCAGCGAATTTCCAGTGAATATATATGTCTTAATAACACATTAAGCCACTTACCAGGATGCATATGAAATATATTCACAAATTAAGCGGTATAAAAAATATTAATCATTAAACAACTTTTTGATTAGCATGTTAGATGTTGTTATTAGTTACGGGATGTAATAAAAGACGTCTTACAACACTTAAGATATATTTACACTTATACCGATTCACAAACAGACGGTAAACATATACAGGGTGTCACAAAAATCCGGAACTGGCTATACATAACCATATTCTACATACAAAAATAAATCGAAAATGTTCAGTAAAATTTTTTCGATTTCAACTTCGTTTAGCCGCTATCCGCCATTTTGTTTTTTCACTTAAACATTTCTATTTCCGTAATGGATTAATGTATCAAGTAAAAATTTGGTATGGATCTTTACAGGTTAAATGTCTAAATCCACAAAAAAATTATTTTTTTCCGACGTTCATTTTCAAAATGGCGGCCACTTTAAATTTTTAAAGTCAAATTCCATGAAAACTAGCAATTGAAACAAAATTTTACAAGATATACAATTTAAAGCACTTTGTAATCCAAATCTAATGACATTTTTACTGTAAAGATCGGTTAATAAATAAAAAGGTTATGGCAATTTTTTATAAAAAATTTCAAAATGGCGGCCATATAACATTTTCAAAGTCAAATTCCCTAGTGCATTTGACCAAGTCCTTTAAATGTTATGTCTTGTAAAATTTTGTTTTAGTTGCTAGTTTTCCAGGAATTTGACTTTAAAATTTGTATATGGCCGCCATTTTGAAATGTATTATAAAACAAATTACCATAACTTTTTTATTTATTAATCGATTTTTACAGTAAAAATGTCATTAGATTTGGATTACAAAGTGCTTTAAATTGTATATCTTGTAAAAGTTTGTTTCAGTTGCTAGTTTTGATGGAATTTGACTTTAAAAATTGTAATTGGCCGCCATTTTGAAAATAACTGTCGGAAAAAAATAATTTTTTTGTGGATTTAGACATTTATCCTGTAAAACTCCATACCAAATTTTTACTTGATACATTAATCCATAACGGAAATAGAAATGTTTAAGTGAAAAAACAAAATGGCGGATAGCGGCTAAACGAAGTTGAAATCGAAAAAGTTTTACTGAACATTTTCGATTCATTTTTGTATGTAGAATATGGTTATGTATAGCCAGTTCCGGATTTTTGTGACACCCTGTATAAAAGATGGGACTAGGCTATCGATTTCGACCAGTCACACCGGTCATCATCAGGCCAATGAGAGAACTGACGATGTTCTCTCATTGGCCTGATGATCAGTCTTCTGATTATTATAAAATTAAGGTAAAACTACCGTATTGTTATAAATTATTGATTCACTACTTAACAAAACCATAATATAATACGATTACTAAGTTATATGATAATATACTAATGATTATATATAACCTGGTTCGTTCTAGTTTGATTATTAGATCGGTACATACTATTACCATGTGGATGAATTAAATTAAAAGTCCAAATATTCCTTGCAATGTAATTAAAACAATTGTCCGTCTAACCTTCAATGTTAATGTTCAGAGGGCGGTAATATACTGTCTTTCAGCGAATTTCCCCTATAGGGAAGAAGCTATTACTGTAGTCGGCATGGTAAGACCTAGGCCCGGGGCCATGATAACTTTCCGTTTTGAGGCCCCCAGATGCCAAAAACACCATTCATTCAAATTCATTTATATGTATATAAATGTGTGTCCGTAGGCACGATAACTTGGGCAAAAATGGTCCGATATTTATGAAATTTGGTATAAACGTGCAAGGCAGCATCTATTTTCTTGAGTTCGGAAACCAGACAGATTGCACCATTATAAGGGGGGTTTGGGGTGGTTTTGTACCCCAGAAATGTTTTTTTTTGAACACTTTACATATAAATATTGTTTAAAGCAAAGTTTAGTTTGCACTAATGAATTCTGTTAAAAAGAAAAACAATATTTTGTTATTTTGATCTTCGCTCTACGTCAATTGGTCACCGAGATATTGAAATTGTTTTACACAGTACGTTGTCTCAAGTTAATCTTATGGGGAAAAAGTAAAATTTATATCTCGCTTCGTATTGAATATATATTAATGACACTTGGTATGTGGCTACATATGGTTGGGGTTTACTGATATTTGCACACAAAACCCATTTTTTGAGGTCCCCGTGGCAGAAAACCTGCGTACTCAGAAGACATAATGTTATTCTTATGGAGAATAAGAAACATATGATATCTTGCTTGTTTATGATATTGATTGATATTGATATTGATACAGACCCCTGGGCGAACCCAGCTACTGTATCATGGAAAAGGGAGCTGCTTTGCTGGTTGAAACCTAGAAGCTTCAAACACCTTGAGGATAGGAAGGGGGGCTTACACCTGAAAATTGTTACCATTCATTACCTAATTGCATTACATTACCTGATGCTAGCTCCGCACCGTCCACACACTCCTGGAATGGAGGAACGTTTGGGGTTCTCACCTGGGTTACAAGATTGATCCCTCCACCGTTTCCCTTTCTTAACCTAATTATACTTAGCGTTGTGAGAAACCAGGGGGCCTCCCGATTTGTTTTTAACCAATGTTCCTCCTTCCATTTGGCTCGTGGTCAGCACGGAACTCCATCATCGACGGAGGCGGTACATGAAAAGACAAAAAATCATTAGATGTTTTTATTTGACGCCGCATTGGCTAGACACCTGGCGCAGTGCAATGGTGCCATCCCATCCCCGGGTGAGTGCGCCATACTCGGACCCTGCGGAGTGGGGACAATATGATATCTTCCTTGTTTATGAACATAAATTGGTAAAACTTGGTTTGTTGCTTCATCTGGTAGTGATCCATTGGTGTTTGCATAAAAAACTGTTTTCTGTGGTCCTTGATGCAACAAACCTGCATATACAGTTCTGATGTTTTTCTTATGGAGAATAAATAAAATGGCATATCTAGTTTATTTATGAATATGCTTCGATGAAAGTCGGTAAGTGGCTTCTTGGCGTAGTGAAGTCAAATTTGAAATTCGCTGAGTATGCAGGCTTACTGCAACGGGGGTATTTATGAAATATTTTGGTTACCATTTTATTTTCGATAATTATAGCAATTAATTGTTTTTAATAAACCTCATGGGTTTAGAATAAACAAATAAATGCTATTTCCAATTAACATCCAAAGCTTTGGTTCAGTTGAAAACAAAGTCAAACATGCCGTCACAATGAATCAGGCAAATGGTACAAATTTAAATGAAACAGATGAAAAACTTTACTGATAAGTTAAAAAAGATTATTATAGTAAATCATAAATCAGCAAAATTATTTGTATCCAACTCCATTATGTTCAATTTTGTTAACGATAAAAAACAATAATCCGTTACATAATAGAAAAGCTCTTATTGAATCTGAACTTAAAAAAGAGCAGCAGTTTACACTAAGTTTTCTGACCCATTTTGGTGGCCATGGATAGAAAACTAGATTTTTGTTAACAGTTCATGACCATACATTTGAGTAATATAGTGGCGAAACAATTTAACGGTTTGATGCAGGGATGTCAGAGTCGAGTTACTTGCTCAGTTCAGGCGCAGTGTCGCTGTTGCCGTTCTCATTCCCTGTCGCAGTTGTCAACCATAAAGTCGCTGGCTCACCAGAGAGTCGACGGGAGAAGCGCTGATACTTTATATCCCTAGTCTGTGGTACTGTTATCAGGGTTGGCCCGTTGTTTATGCAAGATAAGAGTGAGTGTGGCTGACGGGCGAGGGCGCGTCACACTGAAGCTGATGAGAAGATTGGCTCACAATACGTCCAGGGGATTCCGCTAGTGTATCACGTCAGCCGCGCATTACATGTTGGGAGCCTGTTAACTAGGGCGGGGGAGTAAAATTAAAGTTGCTCAGCAGTAACCTTTTGTAGGAAAGTGTAAGGTAGCAGATAACCAAAGTTCTCGCCAAGTTGCAAAGAGCTGGGAGGTGATCATTTATTAAGGACCCGGAGTGTTGCGGCTGAGAGGGTAGCTGAGGGCGGGAAGAGGGGTGGAAGGGGAGTGAGGTCGGGACGTGTTTTTGCCGGTCGTGGCTTGTCGGACGCTCATTAATTGATTAACCTGCCACAAGCGGCGCTAGCGGCGTGAGACTCACCACCTGCCCGCCGCCACTCTCTTTGTTTCATCATCATCCACCTTCGCTTTTTCTTTTTTACCGTTACATTTTACCAATACAGTCCACCATCCCGACTAGCGAAATATATGAATGTGCTTTTTATGGTCACAAAACGAAAAACAGATTTTATCGTATTAAAGTATTCAATAAAAGGATTTAATTTCTTCACCAATTGTGATTAAAAGCATTAATGTTCAATTATAAGCGTGTTAATTTAAGTTATCCTTTAAACAATTTAAAAGCGCAGCGTAAATACAATGTAATTCATTTGCTTTTGTATTAGAGTGTAATTTTATTAAATGAGAGTATCATAATACAAGTAAAATAGAAAATATGTTTGAAACAGAGAAATGATGCCAGATAGCCGTCAAGGAAACAAACAAAGTTCCTCTGTTTTGTTGGGGAACGAACATAAGCACTTCACCTTTTAACACGAGTTTTATCGTCTTTTGAACTTCTATCTCCTTCTCCGTCTCCTAATGCCACAAAGTGTTTACCAGGAAAAAGCGCTTATGGGTTCAGCCCCTTATTTTTTTCGGTGTAACGTTTTGAAAAAAAAAACATATTAAATTGGTTTATAAATTGTTTACTGTCTTATTTTTTATATTAAGCCGTTTCTTTATAATATTCTTTATTTTACGTTGAAATAAAGAATGTGTATATATTTAATACTTGGATTGTGTCATGTTGTTAGTTTCTTTGCAGTAAATAATTTCTCATGAAATAAGTTAAATATTTAAAATATGCCATAGAGTCGTTGAAACGGAAAATCGTGACAAGGCCTTCACCATGTCGGGCACAGATTAGAGAGTTCCTGGAGAAACATATAAAGCCAGCAATACAATTCATAGACTAGCCTGGATGTCAAGAGTTAATACCATGTATTAGGGGAAGAATGAAACGTTAAGGTGCTGATTCAAAAATACGTGGAATTACAAATACAGGTAAGCAATCATTAACAGAGTGGACTGGGATTAAAATTGTCCGCATGGTTATTCTTATGCAGAAATTTGTTTAGCAATTAAATACAACTCAACTGAAAGCCCATTTTACACATAAATAATTATTTCAAGCAAATATATTAGGATAGAGATGGTCATCTAGATGGTTCGCTGGAGTAGGTTTCATTTCCTGCAACCAGTAACACAAAAGTTTACTAAATGTTTCGTAGGCAAAGATTATTATTTACAACATTCTTGGTTTGAAACAGGTTTCAGATTAAGATTAACACAAGTATCGTTACTGCTGTGACAGGCTCTGGGAAAGCTATAACATATTACATCTTAACTTTGATACAGTTCGGGTCACAGTGCTTGGCATCTGGTTCGCGTTCTTTGGAATGACTTGCGCCTCTGTTTGGCTTAGTACCGTTAGTGTTACAGTATACTTTTGTCAGCAGAAATAAAAATTAAGTAATTTAATTTTCAAACATTGGTTTTGTTTATTTTAGTTGTCTACTTTTATTTAGGAGAACTTTGAGTTGTTTCTCGCCTTTCGAACTGTAGTTGTAAAACAGTTATTTTTACTTTATAAAATAACATAACCTATATTACATACATATTATAGTTTCGATATACCTTGGTCCTTATTGGCAATCGAATATGATTAAAGGGGGAAGTATATGTTTTTCAAAAAGGAAATAATAATACAAGTTGATATATATGTAATGTATATGTATATGTAATGTATATGTATTTTTTACATTATTGTATTTTATTAGAACAAAACGTCTCAGTTATTATGTTAGCACCAAATTGAAATTGATTTACTATCCTATAATGCCGTAAGAAATTAGAGAATTTGTACAAATAAATGACAAACAAAAATAAAACAAGACGTTGTTTATATACATTTACAAACAGCATTATTTTTCTGGTAGTAGTCTACGTGACTTTTTGTCCAATTGCGGTGTTGACCGAGTGTTACAAAACAAATCGATATGATGTAAAAGTATTTTCATTTACAACCAAGCACTGAACGTACCGTTGGTAAATATAGATCGAAGTAATTTACATATGCAGTGTATGTAAACCATCGTGTTTTTGGAGTAATCAAACAGTTTGTTGACAAGAGCGGCCGCTGCGTCACGGACAAAGGCGACAATCAAAACAATCGCACTGTTGACCTGTCGAGCGTGCCACGATCAACAGCCAATACCGGCGGACACTTTCCGCCCGGTGATCAAGACAACACGACGCACGACGGCGACGCGACGTTTCATAACAGTTCTAGTTTGGGGTCCTCAAACAATGTAATGACTGTAGTATTTGTAATCTACTAAACAGTTTTAGGGAAGGATTTTAATATAAATCATAATTACTTTTATTGGGTTTAATAACAGTTTTTAATAAATCAGAATCACTCTTCTGTTTGGCTAAGAACGTCATTGATCGGCTCTCCTCCCAGAAATGTGTTTGGCTGCAGGTACTAGTTGTCCCAAGTGTTGTTTATTGTCATAATTATTTAAGGGGCATTCCTATCTCAAAAACAAAATGAAAATGTGAATTTGCGCTAACTCAGCTAACTATGACTCACTATGGCCTTGATAGAAACATAGGTATAGTGTATATGCGTAATACATTGACTAATGCAGTGCATGTGTTACTTTTAGGTTACTTTTCTATTATACTAAACTATTCCAGAATTGTCGCAAAATAATCATACCATAAAAAATAAAATAACACACGTTTTACTACGGATTCCTATTTAAGTGTGGTTCAAAATTAGTTGTTTAAAGTAATTTAAAACGTCGCGTCGTGACATGAAACTGACATTGCATCAATTATTCGCCGTTGCTTCGAAACACAACTTACGGAAGATGGAGCGCGCAGATTACTGCAGACGTCATGGCACATTATTCACTAATATAAAGTATTGCATACCTGACAGTTAGTTAAGGTCTGACATAAAAGCTAAGTAAATGCTAAGTTTGAAATGCACGATACTTTCTTTAATATTGTGTCTATCCGAATTTAGTTAAGAACTCTAAATCACCCACACACAAAAGAGACGTGGCACCAATAAAATGCAATCTAATAAAATCCTCCACCCTTTCAGGTATGGTCAGATGAAACTAAGTTTGCACATAATTAGTTTGTATACATATATATAGAACGTGGATAATTATTACTACATATTCTTACTAAATTCTTAGATGTGAATGTACAAATTTAAATTATTTATTATTCCCAATCTGTTAATTTCCATAGGTGGAAGAGCTGCAAGCAGACGAAGGTGGCTGAGAACGCAGCATGTGATGATGATATGCGCCCCTCACTCGCTCTAGCGGCGCCCCTCGCCAACTGCTCACAGCCAGTAATTAGGCGGCCGACCGAGAGAGGTCGCGCTTTGACACAAACTCCTCCTCCTCAGCCCTCAGTCAAATACTTACGCTTTAACTTACCTGGCATCCAAAGTTAGTTGTATGGTAATCACCTAAGTATCTTAACTATAAGTTTAAGGGTCCTAATTAAGATTGTAAAGTTAGTAAACTAATTTAACGACGACTAATTTAAAGGAAAATTTATTTTTGGTTTACCTTTTACTATCATTTACCAATGACCAATAATTTACGAATGATAATAAAAGGTAAAACAAACATAAGTTTTCCTAAACTTTGCTGAAAAAATCTGGAAGCTTTTAAACCATGGTAGATCCATGTACTAGTAAAAGATTTAATTTCTTGATGGCTAATTGTCCAACAACAAAATAGAAAGGTTGCTGACATGAAGATATTTAACAAGTTCACTACAGACAAGTTAAAACCCCTCCGTCAACAGAGGCAACAAACATGTGTGCCGTAACGTCATAAAACAGTGAGAAACGAGGGCCACTTAAACAGGGTTGAAGTGAATACGTAACTCAACTTATTTCCACAACAAAGGCCAAATTTAGGCGTTGAAGAATTTGCGTGATTGCTTCACAGGGTGTGCTTTCTTAGGACAACCCAGGATTTACAAATAAAGTCTAGGCATATTAAACATAATAAAAATATGTTTGTTGATTTTGGTACTTGCTAAATATAATTCATATACACTTTATAATTGTTAAGAAATTATTTTCTCTTATAAATAGCGGCTCAAACAGACGCGTTTACAAAGTCCAACATGATTCGTTTAGTAAATACACTACCGTTTAATAAGAAAATACTCTTGTACTATGTTGACAAAGTAGAACAATGTTCCTACATTTATTGTTGATTGAAACAGTTACACCAATACTTGTCAGGACACTTCCAGAATACTAAACAAAATAGTCCGTTTGTTTGAGGAACATTGCATTTAAACAATACAATTTAGATGGCCAATGTGTGCAAACGCTTTGTTTTCAGAACCGGCGCCGTTACAAAGCGGGTGTGCAGCTGCACCAATCATAACAATCGACGTGTAATCTGTCAAGCATAACATCAACATTGATTCAACATGGCGGCTCGCTGACAGGAGAGGGGATTATCGGTTTATTTAACTCTGCTAATCGTTCCGTGCTTATAACAGTATAACGAAATCCAAAAATAAATTTATATACTGTTCAGAATGCCAAAGCGAATCAAATCCAATCCCAATTTTTTGATACTCCACCTATGTGGGAACAAAAGCGACGCTAGTATAGAGACTTGTATTGGAACGCTCCAATAAAATGACTTAAATTACGGTTGCGTGTATATGATCAAGTAGAAAAAGTGTTTTAAAGGTACAATCTACTCCTTCTATAACTATATTACGCATTGACAATTTGTATAAATTGAACTCTTCCGATATTTCTGAACCGATTTAAACGACGAAGCTATACAACAATTTGCCTTTTTTGCGGTTGTGCAAAGTGGTTTTCGGTTTTAGATTCTTTTATACTGAAGGTCATAGGCCGACTTCAAAGTATTTTTTTACCCTTAAGAATAACTTGGAGATAAATTATAATACGATTGCATTTGTACAACGCCCCTATACACACCAATTTCAGGAGCACTGCACTGTATTTTTAATTTTGGGCTGCTATATTTTACCATGCCTAATATTTATCATGCTATATTTTATCATGATTGTTGAGCAGCCTAGATACCTAGGCTTCCTTCGGTTGTTATTGTCAAACTGCATACAGCGGATATAATCAATTATCCAATAACATTCTTTATTTCAATCGTAGACATTATTTTATTAATTTAAAGGGTTTAACATCTTTACATACAAATTCTTCCATCTGTAATAATGGCTTGCTGGTTTTATGTATATTGTCAAAGACCTTTACTATATGAGTAACTATAGTCTGATTATAGAAATAAAATGGCTGGCGGAGAGGCAGCAGGGCGACCGAACATTCTACTTCATGACCTCGTGGAAACATAAAACACATGGTTAGACATTTCAAATAAAAGTTTTTAAATCTTCAGTTAGACACGTTTGAAGAAAATTTGTCAAATATTTGTTTATCGTATTCTGATGAGTTTATATTGATAGTTATATTTGACAAAAGAATGTTCAGTCGCCGTGCGGCCTCTCCGCCAGTCACTTTCTTTCCATAATTGGACTATATACTACAGTAGTCTTACTTTGACTGATGACTTGTAACAGGACTGATTCATGTAAGATGAATTTTATCCGAAATGGTGCTAATGCACCATAACTCGTATGGAAATATTCCAAACTAAATAATCATGGTAATACTAAATATTTTTATTATTTTGTTATTATTTTTTTATTTTAGCGAATTTCCCCTATAGGGAAGAAGCTATTACCGTAGGTCTTATGGTAAGAGTTAAGCTCGAGACCATGATAACTTTTTGTTTTGTGGTTCCCAGATGCCAAAAACACCATTCGTTCAAATATATATATATATATATATATATATATATATATATATATGTGTGTGTGTGTGTGTGTGTGTGTGTGTGTGTGTGTTTGTGTGTGTGTGTGTGTGTGTGTGTGTGTGTGTGTGTGTGTGTGTGTGTGTGTGTGTGTGTGTGTCCATAAGCACGACAACTCTCGTAAAAAGGTCCGATCTTAATGAAATTTGGCAAAAATGTGTAAAGTACCATTTATTTGAACGAGTTTGAAAACCAGACGAATCGCACCATCCAAAGGGGGTTTAGGGGGGGGGTTTGTACCCCAAACATGGGGTTTTTGGGGTTTTCACATGTAATTTTTATTTAAATCAAAATTTTAATTTATACCATTGATTTCAGCTTGAAAAAACAAACAATTTGGTATTTTGATCATTGCTCTACGTCAATTGGTTACTGGGATATTGCAAGTGCTAAACACAGTACATTGTCTAATGCTATTCTTATGGAGAAAAATAACAATTTTATATCTCGCTTATTTATGAATATAAACTGACGAAACTTGGTATATGGCTTCATCTGGTTGAGGATTGTTGTTTTTTGCAAAATAAAAAAACCAAATTTTCACGTATGGTTTCCGTAGAAGCAAACTAGGTAATCGGTCCCCATGTTATTCTTATGGAGAATAATTAAAATGTTCCACATCGCTTATTCATAAATGTACATGAATGAAACTTGGGGTGCGACTTTACTTCGATGAGTTCTATTGATATTTGCATAAAAACCCATTATTTTGTGTTCCTTGTTGCAGCAAACCTGCGTACTCATCCCCAATGTTATTCTTATGGAGAATAATTAAAATTGTATTTATCGCTTATTTGTAAATATATTTTTATGAAACTTGGGATGCGGCTTTATGTGGTATTAGGACATTGAAAATTAGCTGAGTACGCAGGTTTGCTGCGACGGGGGTATTTTTAACGTATTTTGTTACAGAAATATTACTTTACACCCAGAATTTTCAGTTACCTAAAACATTACAAACATGTGCATTATGTGCAAAATTGTACATGAAAAGTGACATTACATTATAATACATTACATAGTTTATACTAGGCAAGAATAAAATATCTAGCATTAAAATTATTAACATCTTCATATATACATAAATCCATTTGAAATATTATTAAATATAATTTATTTTTCAACGAGTATGCTTCCAGTTTGGGAATCAGTCATTGAGTAACTATTAAAAAACTAATTAGAACTGAATATTTGGTGACAGCTAATTCTGCAGTCCTGCCAACCAGGTAGAATGAAATTCTTATACTTCATTAACTGAACTCAATTTTATTACAGTATTAACGAATATAGGGAAGAAGCTATTACCATAGTCGGCATGGTAAGACATAGGCCCGGGACCATAATAACTTTTCGTTTTGAGGTCCACAGATACCAAAAACACCATCCGTCCATCCGTTCAAAACTGCATATATGTGTGTGGGTGTGTCCGTGGGTGCGATAACTCTCGTAAAAAAGGTCCGATTATGATGATGGTACAAACATGTAAAACAAAATTTATGACTTTAAGTTCGAAAACCAGCCAGATTGCACCATCCAAAAGGGTATTTTGAGGGGGGTTTTGTACCCAAAAAAAATTTTTTGTGAGTTTTTTACATATTATGTTTTAGTAACTAAAATTGTATTTTTCACCATTGCATTTACCTTAAAAAAATTTGGTGTTTTGATCATTGCTCGTCAGTTAGTTACAGAGATATTGAAAGTGCTAAACACAGTATGTTGTTCAATGCTATTCTTATGGAGGATAAGAACAATTTTATATCTCGCTTATTTATTAACTTATTCTGACGAAACTTGGTATTTTGCTTCATATTATTGAGTTCTATTGATATTTACAGAACAAAATGTTTTTTTACTGATAGTTCCCGTAGCAGCAAACCTGCGTACTCAACCCCATGTTATTCTTATGGAGAATAAGTAAAATATTATCTGTGTCATCTATGAACATAAATTAATAAAACTTGGTATGTAGCTCTACCTAGTTGAGTTATATTAATATTTTTATAAAACCCCATTTTTTGTGTTCCTTGTTTCAGCAGACCTGCATACTCAGCCCCCATGATATTCTTATAAAGAATAATTAAAACTAGAGACCGCCCAATGGTCGAAATTCGACCAAATATTTAAAATACCCCGTCGCAGCAAACCTGCGTACTCAGCGAACTTCCGAGGCACATATTTGTCTTAATACCACATAAAGCCGCTTACCAAGTTTCATAAAAATATATTCACAAATAAGCGATATTTTAATTACTCTACATAAGAATAACATTGGGGATGGGAATGTAGGTTTGCTGACACAAGGAACACAAACAATTGATCTTGATGCAAATATCAATAGAATTCAACTAGGTGAAGCAAGTTTTATCAATATTCATTCATGAATAAGCGATATATAACATTTTAATCATTTTACATAAGAATAACATGGGGCTGAGTAAGCAGGTTTGCTGCAAAAGGAACGCAAAATATGGGTTTTCATTCAAATGTCAATATAACTCAACTAGGTGATGTATACCATATTTTAATTATTATCCATAAGAATAACATGGGGGATGAATACGCAGCTTGGCTGCAACAAGGAGCACAACAAATGGGTTTTTATGCAAGTATCAGTATAACTCAATAAGAGGTAAAACTAAATACCAAATTTTATTAATTTATGTTCATAATTAAGGGAGACATATGATTTGACTTATTCTCCTTAAAAATAACATGGGGGCTGATAACGCAGGTATGCTGCTACGGGAAGTATCGGTAAAAATGGTGTTTTTGTGCAAATAAGAATAAACCATAACCAGATGAAGCCACATACCAAGTTTCATTAATATTTGTTCTTTAATAGGCGAGATATAAAATTTTACTTATACTCCATAAGATTAACATTGGACAACGCACGTTTTTTAGCACTTTTACTATTTCGGTAACCAATTGCGGTAGAGCGGTGATCAAAATACCAAATTGTTTTTATTTTTAAGCTAAATTTAATGGCTTGAACAAAAGTTTGGGTTTAAAAAGAATTACATGTAAAAAGGATAAAAACATTCTTGGGGTACAAAACCCTCTTTAAAATAGAGCGACCTGTCTGGTACTCGAACTCATGAAAATAGATCCTGCCTTACACGTTTGTACCAAATTTCATCAAGATCGGACCATTTTTACGAAAGTTATCGTGCCTACACACACACACACACACACACACACACACACACACACACACACACACACACACACACACACACACACACACACACACACACACACACACACACACACACACACACACACACAAGTAGGGGGCAATAGCCGATTCAAAACCAGCAAAGGCGCGGTGAGGATGCGAGGATACAAAGTCACCCCCCCCCATGACCTTGACCTTGACCCCCCCCCCCCGTGACGTCATCCCCCCCGTGACGTCATCCCCCCGTGACGTCATCCCCCCCCTCCCGACCGAAATTAGCATGCAAGTGAGGAGGAGCCCCCCCCCGGTCGTGAGGAAAAAACTTTCGAAAATTAATAACTAGCCTATTTACCCACCGATTCCCAGGGGACTTTTTCCAGAGTGTAGGCCTATCCCAGAGGAAGCGAATGACGTAAGAACCCCATAAATCCGCCATTAAACAAGGCCGCTATTAATTTATAACCGCGTTTTCCTTATGGGATCTCAGCTGTTTACCTACCGATTTTGACGAAACCTCACCACATGTCGGACAGCAGTCTAAGTAAACCATCCTTTAAAGAAAATTTAAAATCAACCGTTAAACGGGCCCGCTATTAATTTTTAAACGCGTTTTCCTTATGGACAAGTGAGGAGCCCCCCCCCCCCCGACCGACCAAAATTAGCATGCAAGTGAGGAGGAGCCCCCCCCCCCGGTCGTGAGGAAAAAACTTTCGAAAATTAATAACTAGCCTATTTACCCACCGATTCCCACGGGACTTTTTCCAGAGTGTAGGCCTATCCCAGAGGAAGCGAATGACGTAAGAACCCCATAGATCCGCCCTTAAACAAGGCCGCTATTAATTTATAACCGCGTTTTCCTTATGGGAACTCAGCTGTTTACCTACCGATTTTGACGAAACCTCACCACATGTCGGGCGGCGGCCTAAGTAAACCATCCCTTAAAGAAAATTGAAAATCAACCGTTAAACGGGCCCGCTATTAATTTTTAAACGCGTTTTCCTTATGGGATCTCAGCTGTTTACCGACCGATTTTGATGAAACTTCACCACATGTCGGGCGGCGGCTTAAGTAAACCATCCCTTAAAGAAAATTGAGAATCCAACGTTAAACGGGCTCGCTATTAAGTCCCCCCCCCCGTGAGCGGCTCCGCGGAGTCACGTGTCGATGCGCGTGCTAGGGCCTAGTGACCGCCCGGGGCTGTTTACTCATCAGCGGCGTTCCAGACCTCTCACTCCTCCGACAAGTGCGTCGCATGAGGCCTCCTCCCGACTGGAGTGCTATTTATGAGCACATCCTCAAGGGTTTCGTCAGTTTGTCTTTGGAGCTCTTGCTGTGTGGACGAAGTATTGCTGTTTCTGAGTTAGTCTTGACCAGAGCCCCTTTCACGATGGATATCGCTACGGTGGAGGTGTTTGTTGATGAACCCAACTTCCACCGCTACCTTCTGCTAGGACCAGAGTTCCTTACCCCCACGAGGATTAGGGTCGAGGAGGCGATGAGGAGAGGTGCACATATCTTCCTCAGGCCGGGGTGGTGGGGCCCAGCTGGACCCTTAATGTCCTTTCGTCGTTTCGACCCGGGCGATCCAGCGCAGTGGGACGAGGTTTTACAAGGGTTGCAGTTCACCCTTAACCATGGTAGAATGGCAGTGCTGGATTTCCAGGAGAATGTCAGAGGACCTGGACAATAACCGATTACCTTTAACCCACTACATGTTTTTTCCGGTAATAAAGACTTCTTTTACCCTTAACCTCATTCCTTAAAAAGAAATAAAAATAAAAAGTTTACTTATAAACTTGAACATGAGGACCCCCCCCCCTCGTCAGCGATAGACCACCTCTCACGTTTCTGGAAGCTTCTAGAAGGTTCGCTGAAGCGTGCAACCTGGGTATAAAACCGAGGTAGAGCCGCGCGCGCGACCTCAGTGCTGTTTGAGACGTCACCATGAACGGAAACGGAGTCAGTGCAGCTGAAGTGGATCAAACGATCCGCTCCTTCTTAGAGGAGCTGAACGCAATGAACGATGAGAACGCCAACGCACCGTCAGTACAGCAGGGATGCGCGTCAAAGAAGAAAAAGCTCGATGGGTGGACTGTAAAGAGGAAGGAAGTGCCTATCGATTCCCCGACACTGTGCTGGTCCGCTGGCGGATATCAGTACACTGTGAAGAACCCTACCAACAGCGGTAATGTACTGTTGAAGATGAATGTGTTCAAAGGAGGTCGCCCCACGTTCAGTTGCGGCTTGTACTTGGACGAGGAGCGAAACGATGAAATCTGCATATGTCTAGAGGACCTGCTATCCAGATTGCAAAACCTATGGCTGGCAAATAGCGAGACGGGAGAGTCAAGATACGACGGGATCACTAGGACCGCTACTCCTCTACCCACCTGGCGAAAGACCGATTGCGTCATCTCAGGGAAAACCAAGAGGAGCGCACACTCCAGGCGCGCTACCCAGTAAACGAGAGAGCATGGAAACTTCCACTAAACAGTTGATAACCGAGATGCTTCTAGAACAATCCACTTGTTTACGCAGTAAAGCTTTCCATTACATCACCCTTCCCGGAATTGAGCGTGGAAACTTCCACTAAGCAGTTGATAACCGAGACGTTTCTAGAACAATCCACTTGTTTACGCAGTAAAGCTTTCCATTACATCACCCTTCCTGGAATTGAGCGAGTAACTATGTCATCATGTTGATACGCGCGAGTCGGCACGTAGACACCACCAATAAAAGGCGACTCGGTGGCGAGAGCCGGTCATTCTGCATCCAGCCGCTGTGCCATGCTCAACACGGATCAGAAGATGGACCTCAGGACAGCCCTCAACAGCTGCAAGGCCGCGGGTTACACCCGCATCGTAGACCTACAGGAGAACGTGGTGTATCCCATTCGCTCGTTTGAGCGAGTGGACACACCGTACGGCGAGGTGGTGATGGCCACCTTGGAGGGTCTTGTCGGCGATGATCCGATTCGCATTTACATGCCTCGGCGGTACCTTGCAGTCCTGGACGATAACACCATCACGCAGTATAACGTTGGTGTGAGGCCGAGGATGAGCCTTGTGAAGAGGAGCAGCTCTCCAGGCAGTAAAAGTCCTCTCCTCGAATTTGTATAAATAAATGGTATTCCTTATTCCCTTATTTCCCTTCAATATTAAAAAAAAAATTAAAAAAAGAAATCAAATAAAAAAAAAGCAAGAAAAGAATTTAGTTTTAAGAGCCGAGGTGGTGGTGCATGGCAGTCAGTAGACGCCATGGACTTGAGGTGGAAACACCCATTCACCGCCATCGTGGCCAGGCCCTCAGGCAGCGGCAAGTTGCACTTCGTGGCTCGCTTCATAGAGCACGCCGACCACATGTGCGATACGCGGTTTGCCCTTATCACTTGGCACTATGGCAGTGGTGGCGGTGGTGGTAAGAGCCGTGCGGACTCTGCCGTGCGCTACGTAGCCGGCCTGCCAGACCTGGACGACTACGACGGTAGCGAGCCCGCCCTGGTCATAGTCGATGACATGATGCGCGAGGCCGGTCCCGGCGTGGCGGACCTGTTCACCAAGGGCTCGCACCACCGCAACATGAGCGTGGTCTTCATCACGCAAAACCTGTTTCACCAGGGCAGGGGCCAGCGCGACATATCGCTGAACGCTCATTACATAGTGTGCTTCAAGAATCCCAGAGACCGCGCTCAGATCAAACACCTGGCTCGCCAAGTATACCCGGAGAACCCCAAATTCGTGGAGGAGGCTTACGCGGACGCCACGCGCGACCCGCACGCTTACCTGCTAATAGACCTGAAACAGTCTACGCCCGAGGAGATGCGCGTACGTTCAGCCATTTTCCCAGACGACCCGGTGAACTACGTGTACCTGCCCAAGAAGAAGTGATAAATAGGCCGAGCGCACGCCAGAGTCAGTCATCATGTCACACCGCGTGAAGAAAGACGCAGCGCTGCTGAGGGCCCTAATACACGCTACGCCCAAAGAACGCAAGGCCCTGTTAAAAGCGTGCGACAAGAGTCGCATCAAGTCATTGTGCGAGTGCGCGTATAACGTGCTACGCGGAAACGTACCGCTTTCTCCCTGCCTCAAACGCAAATTGAGCAAACACAAACAGGCACTCAGACGGCTGGTGAAACGCGGCGAGGGTTGGGCCAAGAAGCGACACTACCTCGTTCAACGGGGCGGAGGGATCCTCCTACCTCTGCTGTTGAACGCTGTTCTGCCCGTTCTAGCGCAGAAGCTAATCGGACATGGAGTACGCTAGGAAAATGGTGGTTGTACCGCAGGAGCTCATCGAGAGATTGCGAGAAGGACCGGGACCAGGACCGGGACCAGAACCAAGAGGAGGAGCAGGTAGCGCCAATAAGCCAGCCAGCCTGGACGCTGAGATGCATCGCATATTGAGCGACAAGCGGCTGGACGATACGGAGAAATGGAAACAATATCAGCAGGTGTTACAGCGGTTCCTGCACTTTTCCGCGGCTAAACGTCAACCCATAGGTCTGTCAATCATCGAGGGCGAGGAGAGGGAGGAGGAAGCGGCGGGGGGTCCGAGTCAGATGAAGCGTGAGTCTAGCGCCTTGGCGGAGGAGGACATTGTGGAATTGTTCTCAAAAATCTACAGGTCGGTGGCGCGCAACTTGTTGCGATTCATGACCCGGCAAGGCAGCCCCATCGCCTGGGACCCCAGTGGGGCGGTGTACGTGGACAAGGTGAAGATCCCCGATTCCAATATAGTGGACATCGCGCACAGCATAGTGAGAGCGCGAAGGGCGGACCGATTGCCTACCGGCTGGCATCAAGTGATGGCCGCCTTGAAGGACATGAACGTGCCCAAAGAATACGTGAGCAATCCCACGGCGTTGCGTTACTTAGGCGTGGGGCTGGACTCGGCATCGAGCCCCTGGGGAGACACGACGACAGCCTCGTCGCACCCCTCTCACCGAGGTTGACGCCGATACTGGACCGCTTGAGACCGCGACCTCCAGCGGCCCGAAGAAGGATAATAACCGAGGAACCTGACCGGGAATCGTCATTGGACAACTGGGAGCCGTTCTCACCGTAATGGAGAAGTTGTACTACGACCCGAGCCAGCCCGGTTCCCTCGGCGGGGTGGCCGCCCTGGCCAGAGCCGCGCGCCTACCGAAACGCCGGGTAGCCGACTGGCTGCGCGCCCAGGACACCTACACGCTGCACAAGCCGGCGCGCAAGCGGTTTCCTCGCAACCGCTACGTCGTGTTCGGGCCCCGGGAGCTGTGGCAGGCGGACCTGAACGACATGCGCGGCCTGAGCCGGTACAACGACGGAGTCAACTACCTACTGACTGTGATCGATGTGTTCAGCAAGCGGCTGTTCGCGGTACCACTGAAGAGGAAAAGCGGGCCCGAGGTGGCTGCTGCGTTCGAGGGAATATTCGCTGAGGCGACTCCTCGCTGCCTACAGACCGACAAGGGGACGGAGTTCACCGGGGCCGCGACCAAGCGAGTGTTCAAGAGTCACGGTGTCAACTACTTCACCACGCAGAACCCCGACGTGAAGGCGGCGGTGGTGGAGCGAGTCAACCGCACGCTCAAGACCCGCATGTGGCGCTACCTGACCTACAAGAACACGTATCGCTACGTGGACGTGTTGGACAGGCTTGTGGACGCCTACAACCGCAGCCCACACAAGAGCCTGGGTGGCGGTCTGCGACCCGCGGACGTGGACAGTGGTGATGGAAAAACGGTGTACAAGGCGTGGCGTCACATGTACGGAAAGGCGATCCGGCGGCGCAAGCCCAGGTTTAAGCCGGGCGACACGGTGCGCATAGCCAAGGAGAAGGGCACGTTTGCCAAAGGTTACGAGACCAACTGGAGTAAGGAGCTGTTCGTGGTGGACCACGTATACGGGTCGCATCCTCTGCCATTGTATGTGCTGCGCGACCAGAACGGGACGCCGCTGGAAGGGCGCTTCTACGAGCATGAGATGCAAAAGGTGACAATCGCCCCGGACCGCCTGTACCAAATAGATAAAATACTGAACACCGAGGGGCGAGGCTCCAGTAAGCGCTACCTAGTCAAGTGGGCCGGTTACGGAGAGGACTTCAACTCTTGGGTACCCGCAGCGGACGTGCAACAGCTGCGATGACGAGGCACGACCAGTTTTACCTGACGTTGCCCAGCAACAGTTCAATGAAGTACTATCCCAACAACATGGTGACAAACTACACGACCCATCTACCCTCGACCGTTGATCTGTCGGACGGCGAGTGGGAGGTCGCTCTGGCGGAGGCGCACTACCCCTTCTCTTTTCTGACCGTCGGTGAGGGGACCTACATCAAACTAGTGCTGGGAATGAGGGACTCGAAAGGCGAGTTGGCCGTGGTGGACAAGTTGACAATCAAAGTGGAGCCGGGCAATTACGGTAGTACCGAGGATCTCGTGCACGCGATCAACATCCACCCTCAAATGAAGAGTAACCTGTGCACCTTCTCGTATGACGAGAGGTCCTCCAGGGTGGAATTGCTGTAGACGTCTTCGGCCGTTCAGAGCCTCAAATTGAGCCCCAGTTTGGCGCTACAGTTTGGCTACGAGGTGGATACGGATATCTTCAAGCGTCACAGGTCCGTGAGGCCGGCTAACCTCTTCGCCGGTCTGCCGTCACACATGTACGTGTATTGCGACCTGGTGGAACCCCAACTGGTGGGCGACGCTGTGGCGCCACTACTGAAGATCCTCAACATCGACATCAGGAATTACACGTACGGCGCCCACACGACAGTGTATATAATAGACCCGCACTACGTGCCGGTGATTAAAACCTCGTTCGAGAGCGTGGAAATCGATTTAAGGGACGACCAAGGGCGATACTTGCCATTCCACTTCGGGACCACGTGCATGAAGCTTCATTTCAGGAAAGAGAGGCAGCGGCAATGAATCCGAGCGATCCCTATCTGGCGTATTACCGCCTTCAGCAGGCGGGCCATGGCGTGTCCTCCGTGTACAGAGGGGCCGCTTTCCAACGCGGTCACGGCATCGGCAGCTTCTTGGGCGGTCTGATCCGCGCGGTGGCCCCGCTACTCAAGTCGGGCTCGTCGGCGCTGGGCAAGGAGGCGCTGAGGTCCGGTGTGGGCTTCTTGGGCGACGTGACGGCGGGCACAGCCGACCCCCGAGTCGCGGCCAACACCCGGCTCAGAGAGTTTACCGGGTCGCTGAAACGCAGGGCTGATGAAAAACTGGATCGCGTGCTGAGCGGTGGTGGCACCTATAAGAGGAGGTGTGTACAGCGGGTCACCCCTCAGTCTCTGGCCAGACTTCTGAGAACAAACGTCAAGCCAGTGAAGAGTAAGTCGGTGAAACGCAGCAGCGGCAAAAAGAAGCAGGCCGTGAAGAATAAGAAGAGGACGAGTAGGGCGGTGAAAGACATCTTCACATAAACCGCCCCGCCACGATGTCGTTCATACATCAGAAATCTTGCGAGTGCGTCAAGACCGAGTTGGACCTGTTCTCCCTGCCTCCAACACAGACCAGTATCGAGAGCAGCAAATGGGTCTGCTACAAGCCGATCTCGTCGCTGACGGACGACTCGCCGATAGAGTTTGTAGTGCCCGGTCACGGGGACGAATACACCGATCTGTCGCAGACGCTACTGTACGTGAAGGCAACCACAAAAACGGCCGCTGGGGCCGCAGTGACGGGGGAAGATACAATCAAGCAGGTTTGCCCGGTGAACAACTGGCTTCACTCGCTGTTCAGTCAAGTGGACCTGTACCTCAACAACAAACTGGTGTCGCCGCAAAACAACACGTACGCCTATCGCGCCTACCTGGAGAACCTGTTGACCTATGGCAAGGACGCCAAGAGCACACATCTCACCGCGGAGCTGTTCATGGAGGACACCCCCGCTAAGATGGACGATTGCGAGGAGGGAAACGTGGGGCTCGTAACGCGGCGGACGTGGATCGTGAGCAGCCGCTTGGTGGACATGGTGGGACATCTGCACGTCGATTTGTGCAACCAGGACAAGTTCATGTTGAACGGTGTCGAGATGCGGTTCCGTCTGATCAGATCGCGCGACTCGTTCGCCATCATGTCCAAGACCGTCACTGACTACAAGGTGGCGATCAGCGATGTCAGCCTGTTCATGCGCCGCTGCAGGATCAATCCCAGCGTACTGTTGGCGCACAGCAGGACGCTGGAGACCGGCACAGCCAAATACCCGATCACCCGGGTGGAAGTGAAAACCGTCACGCTGCCGAGCGGTATTCGCGGCAAGACTATGGACAGCGTGTTCCTCGGTCAACTGCCGAAACGAGTCATAGTCGGGCTGGTGAACAACCAGGCGTTCAACGGAGACTACAAGAAGAACCCGTTCAATTTCCATCATTATAAGGTGCATTTCTTCGCGCTGTACGTGGACGGTGAGCAAGTACCCGGCAAACCGCTGCAACCGGATTACTCCGTGGGCGGAGAGCTGTGCGTGCTTGAATATCACACGCTGTTTAGCGGCACCGGCATCCATTACTCGAACATCGGTAACGATATAGACCGCTCCCAATACATGTACGGCTGTACGTTGATGGCGTTCGACTTGACGCCCGACCTGTCAGCCGGTCAAGCGAGTCACTGGAACCTGGTGCGCAACGGCAATCTGCGCATAGAAGTCGGGTTCGTGGAAGCCTTGACGGAGACAGTCAACTGCATAGTGTATGCCGAGTTGGACAACGTAGTGGAAGTGGACCGCAACCGCAACGTGACTGTGGACTTTGGCGGTTGATTCAGCTTCGTCCCGCCACCGCTAGGTGGTGCGCGCGCACCTGAGGTTATCCCGCTAGGTGCGCTCCCGCCAGCGCTCAGTCGAGTTCTGTCAGCCGTACGGGATGGACGTGCCGCCGCCAATCTACAACGAGCCACTGCCAGCGCGCTGTCATCACGGAAGCGTGGTGATGGATATGCAGTGTTTTAAAGACAGTGATAATGACTTTCTACTGAAAGAGGTTTGCGTGGTGGACGTGACTACCGGCACGCTGCTCTTACATCACATCGCCCGCCCACCCTTCAGAAAGGACCTCCTGACTTCCGAGAAACAGCGCGAGAGCGTCTGGCTTACGTGCCACTGCCACGGCTTGGAGTGGGACCAGGGGGACATCGCGTACGTCGCCCTGCTGGACAAGCTGCGCTCCTGCCTCATCCACCGCCCCTTGGTCTACGTCAAAGGATCGCAGAAGAGGGACTTTGTACAACGCCACCTCATAACCGAGCCCGCCGCCACCACCGCTCAGGACATGGAGGATCTAGGCTGCGGGTCGATCAACGGTCCACCCACCTACCGGACCCTACGCTGTCGCCACCATAAGAGCTCCCACAACCGCTGCGCCCTTCATAACTGCATCGTCTTACGGGACTGGCTCGTGGCTAACGACACACTGGACTCGTCCGCCTCGAGCTGCCTGTGTTGCTTCCGTCCACGATGAATACCGTCCAGATCAGAGAATGCCTGGTGAGGATCTCCGGACTGAGGAACGTTGCGGTCTACGCCTCTGACCAACTACCGGACGTGCCGGTCAAGCCTCTCACCGCCATCGTGTCCAACACGGTAGCACACACCGAGGGAGGCGAACACTGGGTGGCGTTTTACTGCTCGGAAGAGGACAGACTCGAGTACCTGGACAGCTACGGAAGGCCGCCATACCAGGCCGACTTTCAAAGGTTCCTGAGGCGCAATCCTCATCACCGCCACTACGTCTACAACAGGTATCGACTCCAGGGCTACGATACTTCTGTTTGCGGCTACTACTGCCTCACTTACCTGTACTGCCGGGCTGTTCTCCGCACGTCACTCAGCGACTACGTCCAGCTCTTCGACCCTGCCGCTCCCGCCGCCAACGACGCTCTGGTCCGCAGGCTCTTCCACTCCATATTCGCTTAAAACTAGTTTGTAAGGTTTTTGTAGTATGTGTATGTAACCTTATTACTGTGCAATACATGCCTCATAATGATAAAGCTTGTGTTTTCATTTCTCCTTTCTCCTTACTAAATTAAAAAAAATTAGCAAAACTGAGGCAGCGGGGCTGGACCTCAGGTTTATATACCAGCGGCGCGTGTCACTGGCTGAGCCCCCGCCAAGCGGCAGTGAAGGCCGCCAAAGAGAGCGCGAGACCCCTCGGACATCAGCAAGCCGCTGAGCAACTCCTTCAGGGTCGTCTCCGACACGCGCCGCCAACCGCTCCCGGTTGGTGGGGGCTTTTTAAGCTGCACGGCTCGGGTCAAATGGCCCATAACGGCTTGTGACTTTTGAGTGAGCAAAGGGAGGAAATAAACAACTCAGGTTCATGCTGTACATAAAGCTATTATATTTTCTTACAAATACTATTTACAATTTTTTTCTTAAAATTAATAATATAACTAGACCGGGAATTCCTCTTCGTCCTGGCGCTGTCCCTCCTCCTCCTCGCCGTCCACTTCCATCCGCTGTGGTTGATCTCCTCTCCTCCTGGCTGGCGGTAGCGGCGGGACGTCCTTGTGTCCCCACGGCAGAGTGTGGATGCCGTCGGGGAGGACGCACCGCTTGTCGTCAGCTGGACTGAGGCTCAGCTTGTCCACTTCCACGGTGTACACCCGGTGCAAGTGGGACTGGAACCGGACGTTGGTGGTGTGCTTCTGGACCCCGTCAAACAGGCACTCTCTGTAGTCGTCGGGAGTGAGGACGTTCTTGACAACGCCCTTCGCCACCCCCTTGGCTCGCTTGAGAGCCTTGCTGCCGCCTGTCGCCGCGTCCTCGATGTCCATGAAGTACAGCTTGGACCGCAGGCCGAGGTACTCGTATAAGGACAGGCCGTTGCACTCGTCCTTAAACTTTCCGATGACCTTGGCGTTGACGGGGCTGTAGCAGGGGTGAGACCTCGGATAGCCGCTGGTGTCGAAGTCGTCCAGGTGTTCCTTCATCTCGGCGTAGACGTCCTGGGACACGATGTCAAAGACGAAGCTGTCCGTGTCCATGTAGTCCACGGTGAGGCGGTCACCGTAGCGCTCCTTCATCTTGCGCAGGAACTCGTACATGAGCCACTTGCTCAGCTCCAGGACTGACATGCCTACGTAGACGGGCTTGTCCAACACGATGTTGACCTTGGACAGATGCACCAGAGCCACGTCCTCCGTGTAGTACGTCCGGTCCAGGAAGTTGGATCTGGCGACGTACTTGGAAAACCTCTCCGGGGTGCATACCAGCTTCACGTTGAGGCGCTTCCGTACATTCTCGATGGTCTTGCCGAAGACCGCGTTGTTCATGAGCTTGAAGAAGTCCTGTTCAAACTTCGTTTTGGCCTTCTTCCGCAGCTCGGTGTTCATCAGGATGTACGGTTCCAACCACCGCGACTGGTGAAACGAGATCGCCCGATGCACCGTGACCAGCTCCAATCCGTTTTGCAGTGCCTGCTGCAAGACCCTGTAATGACAGATGTAGTGCGTCTTGTCGTCCAGGGTCGTCAACAGTTTGGGGAACTTCCCTGTTGGCGGGCGCTTGGTCTCGCAGCAGTAGGGAAGGTCCTTGTGCAGGTCGTGTAGGCGCGCGGGGTAGTGGAGGTCCACCTCCAAGATGTAGCCTCGATCGGCCTCCGCGTCCAGTGCCGCAATGTCCAACGCCTGTATTTCCTCACGGCTGAGCCACTGAAAGTCTTCGGTCGGCAGGCACTGGGACATGGCCCAGCCGTACAGGTTGTTGGCGTCCAGGTACAGGAGGAAGCGCGTGGGCTCGTCGGGGTGGTAGTCCGGGCACCTGTCGTGGTTGGCCTTGGCGTAGCAGGTGATGGCCTGTGAGATCCCTCCCCGGATCCCCTGCTCCACGAACAGGTACATGTCGAAGTCCAGCAGCGTGTCCAGCTCCACGTCGCAGGTCTTGAGCATGACGTCCCAAGCATAAGACGGCAGGGTGTAGTAGTGGGCGGGATCCAGCC
Organism: Allygus modestus; assembly: GCA_963675035.1. Classification (NCBI taxonomy): domain Eukaryota; kingdom Metazoa; phylum Arthropoda; class Insecta; order Hemiptera; family Cicadellidae; genus Allygus; species Allygus modestus. The sequence goes on along the minus strand of OY776111.1, from coordinate 244,381,737 downwards.
CGTACTCTGCTAGCGACGTAACACGGAACTGCTCAAACACATCGGTGAGCACGGCGATGTCGCACCGCAGGTACTTGTCGGCGTAGTCCTTGAGGTGTCGTCACTCGAAGGCTCGCCACACGTTGAGGGCGTGCTCGTACTCCTCGTCCTTGATGTCCTCCAGGGTCATGGAGTTCCTGAATGCCTCCTTGGGCGGCAGCTCCCTGGTCCTGTACAGCGTGTCGTAGGACGTCACGAAGTCGTAGGGGAACACGCCCTTTCTGCGCACCAGGTCGAACAGCCGGTCGTCGGGGAAACGCTTCCTGGTCTCGCGCATCTTGTCGGTGGGCAGTCCCGCTGCCAGGCTGGCCAGGCTCATGGACAAGAACCTGTACGTGTCCAGGAAGCGCACCGCGAAGCTGCTGCTCCGTCGCGGGTTGTCTCCGGGTTGGTCAAAGGGGAATCGCTTGGTGAAAGCGATGTACCGCTCTTCGGTGTGCGCCAGCACGTCCACATCACCGGGGTCGATGGCTAGCTCCCGCACTACGAAGTGGGCGTCGTAGTTGGACAGGTTGTGGAAGTAGCAGTTGATGTGTCGCTGCTCCCGGTACCTGAGGTTGCACGAGTGATGAGCGGCTCCTCGGAACTCGTAAGGCGGGGCGTGGTTGTGGTCCCGCACCTTGACGTCCTGGTCCGTGAACCCCTTCCCGCAGAGGTAGCAGTGAGTCGCCACCAGGTACTCGTCCATCTCCTGCCGGGTCAGAGAAGGGTGCAGAGCTCTCGTGCTGAACAGCAACTCCCACAGCATCAACACGTCCATCTTGAGCCTCTCCATAAACACCTTGGACGCGTCAGCCCCGAAGTAGACGCGGGGCTCAAACTCCTCCAGGCCGAGCGAGTCCACGATCTGGTAGGCGAAGGCATACGGGACGTGCAGTTGCAGGGGCCTCGTGCCGGGCGGCGCTTCCGCAGGGTCGGTGGCGACGGGCTGCAAAGCACACTCGAAGTCGGCGTAAACGCAAAAGCGCTCGCGCCGAGTATACTCGGGGTGGGCGAAGCGGATCTGCTGCTTCTGAGACATGTCCAAGCGGAGGGGAGCCTTGGCGGTGCAGTATCGCATGTGCTCCTCTCCGCTCGGCACCGGACAGTTGCAGCTTGTTGGGCTGGTTGTCAAAGTAGGCGAAGCATCACTTACACACGTGGATGGCGTGGCCATGAGACGTCAGCTGGGGTCGCACCAGCCTGCTGACGTTCGCGATGTAGGCGTAGTGACTGTCCCCACCGGTGGTCACGTACAGCAGGTCCCGGTGATCCTCCAACTCCCGCTTGCAGATCTTCAGCGGGAACACGCGGTCCTGGAACTTTGGCGATCCGTCGGGGCGTCTCCCCACCATGGCGCGCTCGATCCCGTACACGTTGACGCTGATGGGGTTCCTCCTCTCGAAGACTTTAATGTCCTTCACGGCCACGGGGAAGCGTAGACCGACCCAGTCGTAGCGTGCCATGACGTCCGGTGTGTACGATGCGGGCCTCTCCGGGTGTTGCGCAACGAACTTGGCCAGGACGGCGTACGCGAAGCACATGTCATCGACGTTTTGCACGTTGATAACAGCGCGCGTCTCGCAGATGGCCCTGGGAAGCTGGACGAACCGGGCTCCGCGTTCTCCCAACGGGATGTAGAGGTTGACGCGGATCTCCAGGTCGCGTATCTGGAGATAGCTCCACCCGCTGCCCACTAGCAGGCACTGCTCCTTCTCTTCCTCCAGCTTGTGGAAGGACGCCAACAGGAAGTCCTCCAAGTTGGACGCGGCGGTGAGAGGCACGTTCTTCGTCTTGAAGGCCCGCAGACAGGTGGCTCCGTGAACGTTGGCGAATTCGCACTCCAGGAACATGTTGACCTTGGTGTTTGGGTGTCGGGACCTGACGTCGGTCAACAGGTTCAGGACGCTGTCGAACAGCAGCACCAGCGCGTCCTCCACGGCCAAGAAGTCCTCCATGGGTCGAGACAGGCCGAAGGTCAGGAGCCGTCCGCGGAACCCCCGTTGGATGGTGCGGAACGCGGGCAGTCCCCCACCCACCATCCCGTCGGGTGCCGTGCTTGGTCCGGGCTGGGGCTCGCGGCTGGGTCCGGGCTGGGGCTCGTGGCTGGGTCCGGGCTGGGGCTCGTGGCTGGGTCCCGGGCGGGGCTCGGGTGACAGGACGGGTAGGCACGGCATCTCGTCCACAACGAGGTTCCTCACGACGGGGCAGTTGTGGGCCTCGTGCTGGTCCCGGTTGTAGCGCCGGGTGAAGCCTCGGTCGCAGTAGGCGCACGCGAACCTCATGCCGCGGTGGGCGCTCGCCACGTGCTGCTGGAGATAAGCGGCCCTGCGGAAAAGGGCGCCGCAATCGGGACAGCGGACCTCGTTGGCGTGCACCAGCTGCACGTGACGCCGGAGCAGATCCTCGCGGGCAAATCGCCGCCCGCACGCGTCGCACTCGGGCCGTGGATCTCTGACGGGTGGCGTTGCAGCGGAGGAAGAGGAGGAGGTCAAAGCTGACGGGCTCGCACCGTGGACCGCTTCCATGTGATGGCGCAGATCCTCAGGACTCGCCAGGGCAACGGAGCACAACGGACACGGACAGCCTGTGAACAGGAAAACAAGTCCTATTAGTTACCCTATAAACACGAGGATGAGTAACTATACAGAAGGCTGACAACCTTTTGTTTTTTCCCCTAGAGTCTGTTTCCTCATCTCGATCGCCAGTTACCCAAGCCTGTTAAATACAAGGGTGAGGAGGTGGCGGTGAGGAACTATACAGAGGGCTGGCAACCTCTTGTTTACCTCTCGAGTCTGTTTTCTCGTCTTAATTGCCGATTTACCCAGTCAGGGCAGTTTACTCTCTCTCATAAAAACAAGTCATTAGTTATCAACCTCTTGTTTTCCCCTAGAGTCTTTTTCCTCATCACGATCGCCAGTTACCCAAGCCTGTTAAATACAAGGGTGAGGAGGTGGCGGTGAGGAACTATACAGAGGGCTGGCAACCTCTTGTTTACCTCTCGAGTCTGTTTTCTTGTCTTAATTGTCAGTTTACCCAATCAGGACCGTTTACTCTCTCATAAAAACAAGTCATTAGTTATCAAAGTCCACGGGTGTGCCGTGACGTCATGGGTGAGGATACTGGAGAAGAAAGCATACTTAATAAATCTACTGGCGGTTTCTTATTTAACCTAAAACTGTACCTGGTGCTTGGTCGTGAGGAGAAGGAGGATGAACTGTGGTGAGGTGGCGTTGCAGGTTGTCACTTCGCCCGAAGTGTCTACCGCAGACATGGCAGTCGTAATGGCGGTCGTTGTGGGCGGATGCAGCGTGACGAGCCAGGTTTCCAGCGTTCGCGAAGACGCGACCGCAGACCTCACATATACGAGGAACAGCCATCTGATTGAAAAGCAAAACCTAATTTCATTTCGCTTAAACATTTAAAAAATACCCCCGTCGCAGCAAACCTGCGTACTCAGCGAATTTCCAATGAATGTATATGTTTCTCACTACCACATAAAGGCACTTACCAAGTTTTATAAAAATAAATTAATAAATAAGTGATCAATAGCATTTTATTTATTCTCCATAAGAATAACATAGGACTGAGTATGCAGGTTTGCTGCAACAAGGAACACAAAATATGTGTTTTTATGCAATTATCAACTCAACCAGGTGAAGCTACATACTAATTTTTATTAATTTATGTTAATAATTAAGGGAGATATAAAACTTTACTTATTCTCCATAAGAATAACATTAGGGCTGAGTATGCAGGTTAGCTGCTACGGGGACAACCAACAAAACATTTGTTTTTTGTTCAAATATCAATATACCAGTACAACATGAAGCCACATACCAAGTTTCATCAATATACATTCATAAATAATCGAGATATCAAATTTTATTTATTCTCCATAAGGATAACATTGGACAACGTACTGTGTTTAGTACTTTGAATATCTCTGCAACGGTTGGACGTAGAATCACAATTTAAACACCAAAATGATTGTTTTGTGGAGCTGAAGTGATTGGTAAAAGCAAATGTGAAGTTTAAAGTAAAATTAACTGAGGAAAAGCCAAAAACCTTTTTCCCATAAGATTAACATGGGAGATTTTATGAGCATGTTTTTTTGGATTTTTTCCGCAACCACTTAACCTAGGTTAATAATTCAAAATACCATATTATTTGTTTTTTTAAGCTCTATAACATGGTCAAAACCAAAATTAAGTGTTTTAAAAATTTTAGGCTGAAAAATGCAAAAAACTGATTTTTGGAAAATTTAAAACCCCCATAAACCCCCCTTCCCATAGTCCGATTTTTCTGGTTTTCGAACTTAAAGTCATAAATGTCACTTTACACATTTGAGCCAAATTTCATCAAAATTGGACGTTTTTTACTCAAGTTATCGCATTCACGGACACATATATAGATATATATATATATATATATATATATATATATATATATATATATATAGATATATATATATATATAGATATATATATATATATATAGATATATATAAATTTGAACAAATAGTGTTTTAGTCATCTTGGGACCTTAAAAAAAAATTTGTCACGGTCTCGGGCTTAAGTCTTACCATGAGACCTACGGTAATAGCTTCTTCCCTATAGGGGAAATTCGCTAATTCCCTATAGGGGAAATTCGCTAAAAAAGAGTGGTAGTGAATCTATTTTGCTTTTTAAGTTAATGTAATGGCTAAGTTTAAGTAATGGCTTCTTCCCTATAGGGCAAATTCGCTAAAAAAGGTTAAAATCTTGGTTCGGTTGTGCTCATCCCTCTCTCTCTCTCTCTCTCTCTCTCTCTCTCTCTCTCTCTCTCTCTTTCTCTCCCCATGCCCCACCCGAACCCACAGGTATTTTTGTAATGTGGAATTAAAACGGAATGCAGAAGATGGTTACCACTCCAGTAGTCAGTATCCTTTTTATTTATGCCTGAAACCTCTCCGCCTCAACCTCTCCCCGTCCCTCATACTCACCCCCTCACAAACAGGTCTGATTTTTTATTTAATGTGGGGTTAAAAGGGGAGGGTGTTACCATTCCAGTAGTCACTAACATTTTTTAATTACATTAGTCCTGAATTATCTGTTCTTGCTGTTGTGAAGTTAAAATGGATAAAAATGATGTTACCATTCCAGTAATCGGTGGCCTTTTTATTTATGTCTGAAACCTCTCCACCTCATCCACTCCCCGTCTCTCATCCTCTCCCCAACCCTCATCCTCCCCCTTCACAAACAGAGTTATTTTCGTTGATTATCCCCGTAGCATCAAACCTGCATACTCAGCCATAATGTTATTATAATGGAGAATAAGTAAAGTTTTATATCTCCCTTAATTATGAACATACATTATTGAAACTTGGTATGTAGCTTCACCTAGTTGAGTTATATTGATAATTGTTAAAAAACAAATATCTTATCTTTCTTGTTGCAGCAAACCTGCGTAATCAGCCCTAATGTTATTCTTATGGAGAATAAATAATATGCTATGTATCACTTACTTATTTGTGTATTTTTATGCAACTTGGTGAGTGGCCTTATATGTTAGTGAGAAAAATGTATATGCATTGGAATTTCGCTGAGTATGCAGGTGTGCTGAGAAAGTAGTATTTTTATTTGTGTCTGAAACATCTCCACCTAATTCGCTTCCCGTTCAATTTGGAGTTAAAACGGATAGCAGAAGGGCATTACCATTCCAGTAATCAGTAGCATTTTTATTGATGTCTAAAAGATCTCCACTTCATCCTTTCTCCGTTCACTATCCTCTCCCCATCACAAACAGGTTTAATTTTTGTATGAGGAGTTAAAACGGATAGCAGAAGGGCGTTACCATTCCAGTAGTCAGTAGCCCTTTTATTTATGCCTGAAACCTCTCTACCTCATCATCACCATGTCCCTCACCCTCCCCCTCTCACAAACAGGTTTAATTTGTATTAATGAGGAGTTTGAACGGGTAAGAGAAGAGTGTTAGCATTCCAGTAGTCAGTGAAATGTTTTGTTTATGAATCATCTGTTCTTGCTGTTGTGCTACATATTTATTTGAATAAGCAGCTGTTTATTAATGAAATGACAATTACAAACAAATACGAAAAGCAGAACGCATGTTCCCATAAGGATAACATGTAAACTTTGAGAGCCAAAAGGGCATGGCCTTACACGTCCAAACACAAAACTATTTACACTAGACATATCTCCTAATACTACTGAATAAGGGTGCCAAGTTTCATAATTCTACGACGCCGCATATCCGAAAAATCGGTACCACAAAAATTCCCTTAGCTGATTAATATATAGAAGATGTCATAAATCGTTTATTTATGAATGTATAATTAAACTTGGTATGTGACTTTTTGTGGTATTAAGATACATATATATATATATATGCATTGGAAATTCGCTGAGTACGCAGGTTTGCTGCCTCGGGGGTATTTTTAATACTTACATCGTAATTTTCATTGCCATAATTTATCTGATTATTATTTAAAACAGTACACATTATAAAACAACTGTTTAAGCAATACACCCCGTTTACAGAGTAAACGTATGTTATAAGGTGAATTGCTATACTACTGAAACCAATTAATAATACCCCCGTCACAGCAAGCCTGCGTACTCAGTGAATTTCCAATGCATGCATATGTTTCTCACTACTACATAAAGCCACTTACCAAGTTTCATAAAAATACACGAATAAATAATATAAGTGATCTATAGCATTTTATTTATTCTCCATAAGAATAACATTAGGGCTTAGTACGCAGGTTTGCTGCAACAAGGAACACAAAATGTGTTTTAGCGAATTTCCCCTATAGGGAAGAAGCTATTACCGTAGTCGGCATGGTAAGACCTAGGCCCGGGACCATGATAACTTTTCGTTTTGAGGTCCCCAGACCCCAAAAATACCATTCGTTCGAAACTGTATATATATATGTGTATATATATATATATATATATATCTATGTATATATATGTGTCCGTAGGTGCGATAACTCTCGTAAAAAAGGTCCGATTTTGATGAAATTTGGTACAAACGTGTACAGCAGCATTTATGACTTTAAGTTCGAAAACCAGACGGATCGACCTATCCGAAGGGGTATTTTGGGGGGGTTTTGTACCCCAAAAATGGGTTTTTTGAGTTTTTTACATACAATTTTTGAAAAAAAGTAAAATTTTAATTTTTACCATTTGAATCAGCATAAAAAGACGCACAATTTGATGTTTTAATCATTGCTCTACGTCAATTGCTTACAGAGATATTGAAAGTGCTAAACACAGTACGTTGTCCAATGTTATTCTTATGGAGGATAATACAAATTGTATATCTCGCTTATTTATCAACTTATCCTGACGAAACTTGGTATATTGCTTCATTTCATTGTGGTCTATTGATATTTGCACAAAAACCCATTTTTTGCCCGATAGTTCTCGTAGCAGCAAACCTGCATACTCAGCCCCATGTTATTCTTATGGAGAATAATTAACGTGTTATCTCCTTTAATTATGAACATAAATTAATAGAACTTGGTACGTGGCTTTACCTAGTTGAGTTATATTGATATTTGTATAAAATCCCATTTTTAGTGTTCCTTATTTCAGCAAACCTGCATACTCAGCCGCCATGTTATTCTTATGGAGAATAATTAAAATGTCATAAATCGTTTATTTATGAATGTATATTGATGAAACCTGGTATGTGGCTTTATGTGGTATTAAGATAAATTAATATGCATTGGAAATTCGCTGAGTATGCGGGTTTGCTGCTACGGGGGTATTTATGCAATTACCAATGTAACTCAACCAGGTGAAGCTATATACTAAGTTTTATTAATTTATGTCCATAATTAAGGGAGCTATAAAACTTTACTTAGTCTACATAAGAATAAAATGGCCGAGTATGCAGGTTTGCTGCTACTGGGATAATCAACAAAAAATCAATTGTTCGTTCAAATATCAATAACACTACAATAGTACTACGTGAAGCCACATACCAAGTTTCATCAATTGGAAAAATGTTTCAATTGGAAATATTCATAAATAATCAAGATATCCAATTTTATTTATTCTCCATAAAGATAACATTGGATAACGTACTGTGTTTAGCACTTTGAATATCTCTGCAACGTTTGGACATAGAATCAAAATTTAAACACCAAAATGATTGTTTTGTAGAGCTGAATTGATTGGTAAAAGCAAATGAGAAGTTTACTATAAAATGAACTGAGGAAAGGCCAAAAACCTTTTTCCCATAAGATTAACATGGGTTATTTTATGAGCAGTTTTTTTATTTTTTCCGCAACCATTTAACTTAGGTTAATAATTTAAAATACTATATTATTTGTTTTTTTAAGCTCTATAAAATGCTTAAAACCAAAATTGAGTGTTTTAATAATTTTAGGGTGAAAAGTGCAAAAAACTGATTTTTAGAAAATTTAAAACCCCCATAAACCCCCCTTCCCATGGTCAGATTTTTCTGATTTTCGAACTTAAAGTCATGAATGTCACTTTACACATCTGAGTCAAATTTCATCGAAACCGGACTTCTTTTACTCAAGTTATCTTGTTAACGGATACACATATACATATAAATAAATAAATATATATATATATAAATTTGAATGAATAGTGTTTTTGACATCTGGTGATTTCAAATTAAAAAGTTATCATGGTCTCGGGCTTAAGTCTTACCATGAGACCTACGGTAATATCTTCTTCCCCATAGGAGAAATTCGCTAAAATCACAAAAAATACATAGTGGTTGGATAGCTTCCTCCTGTAATAGATTGGAACGTAATGAGATAAAACAACGTTGCTCATTTCTGAGCAACAATCCATCAATATGATATAAGTATATTCGTATTATATAAAATCTGAATAGTACTGACTCGTCCAAAATCCCCATAACAATATGTCCTATATATTGAAACTGGCATACCTCCGTGGTATAAAGCGCTCGCTAAGAAACAATTTTTAACATCTCCTCACCCATAGGCCATCGAAGTGTCAATGTTAATCATATATGGACATTTTAATTTATTTACTGAAACAATCTACAGAACTATAAATACCCAATTACAAAGTAGCATCACTATTACAATACTTTGGTGAGAAAATGTAATTCAAACCCTTTTTTATGACCAATTACTCAATCTATACTAATAAAGTAGTTGTGGTGTGTGTGGGTGTCCCAGGTGATTTCGAAAACGGCTCCTCAAAACTGCTTCTGGACAATACCACGTTATAGAGAACCAACAAAATTTAGAAACTTTTTTTAAGTTTTGCTTTAAAAAAATAAAAAACCTGCCATGTTATTATTAAGGAGATAAGATTTTTTATTTCAACATCATCTTATTATATAATCACCAGTATTTCTTTTGTCCGATGTCTGGATGAAAATTTCTCAGTAACCAGAAGTTCCCAAGTACAAGATTTGAAACATACCTACAGTTTGTAGGTCGTAGGGGTGCAGGAACATATTTTTCATCTCTCTGTATTCTGGAGTACTTCCCGTCTCAATGGAAGGTTTCAGAAGTTATTGTACTACCCAAGCCTGGAAAACCCCCAAACGAAGTAACTTCTTACAGACCCATCAGCCTCCTTCCAGTAGCGTCAAAAGTGTTTGAGAAACTTCTATTGAAAAGAAGAGGCCCACTGTTGGATGAACACGATGTTATACCCAATCATCAATTTGGTTTTCATCAAAGACACTCTACTATTCAACAAGTGCACAGACTTTCGGACAAAGTACGTCAAAGCCTGGAGAGGAAAGAATATTGCTCTGCTGCGTTTCTTGATGTTAGCCAGGCGTTTGATAAAGTGTGGCATCCTGGCCTTCTGTATAAAATTAAACGTTCTCTCCCTCACAACTATTTTCTGTTGCTCAAATCATATCTGGCAAACAGACATTTTAGGATAAAATATCAAGGCATTTACACCAACCTATATGAAATAGAATCAGGCGTGCCACAGGGAAGCGTTCTAGGGCCACTGCTGTATCTCATATATACGTCAGACATACCAGAATATCCAAATTTATTTCTATCCACCTTTGCGGATGACACAGCACTCCTAACCTCCCATGAGGATGCGTTATTAGCTTCCCAAACCCTACAAGATGGTCTTAATAGTCTCTCCACATGGCTGAAAAAGTGGAGAATCAAAGCAAACGAAAGTAAGTCCATACACATCACGTTTACTACCAGATCAGCTAATTGCCCTCCAGTCCACTTAAATGATGTACTTTTACCTCATCATGAAGAAGTGAAGTATTTGGGCATTCATCTTGGCAGACGACTCATCTGGCGAAGGCACAAACGACAACAACTTAATTTGAAATTCCGTCAGATGACCTGGCTTATCAACTCAAAACTTTCAACTGAAAATAAACTGTTACTATACAAGGTTGTCCTCAAACCTATTTGGACATACGGCATATCTTTATGGGGAACAGCCTCGAAATCAAACATTGACATCTTGCAGAGGTTCCAGTCCAAGGCGTTAAGGGTTATCCTGAAAGCCCCATGGTATGTGTCTAATGCCATCATCCATAACGATTGCAAAATGCCATTTGTTGTAGAAGAAGTAACAATATTTAGTGAAAAATGTCTTGCTAAGCTAGAAGACCACCCAAACCATCTAGCCCTTAACCTCCTGGACAACAGCCAACATGTTTATAGACTCAAAAGGCACAATATACTAGATCTGCCAAATCGGTTTTTACAGAATTGAAGTATTTTTGTTTTGTTTTAATTTGTCAGGACTAATTCTGTTTGGTTACTAACTCATGTTTTCTCTCCATTTGTTTTATATATATCCTTGTCATAATATTTACTTATTGTTTTATGTAAAAGAACAGATTGTAAATAAAACTTTTGTAAAAAAAATTTGTATTCGAAAATAGCCCATAACCATACAGCTGAGGTTTACGAAAATTATCGATTTCCTTGTAACAAAACAAAAAATGACCAGCTGACTTTGCCTGTCCTAAACATTACTTTTCCTGCCCAAAACAATACATTTCCTGTCCCAAACTAAACTTTTCCTGTCCTAAATATTTGAAGTTCCCGTTTTACTCAACAGGAGCACCAGTGTGATTTCGTTATTTTTGACGATTCTCTGTTCGAACAGCTAACTTTAACACTAAAATGAATACCCCCGTCGCAGAAAACCTGCGTACTCAGCGAATTCCCAATGCGCTATACCCAAGCGCATGCGCATGCGTTATGCGCTGGTTGTATATATGTGGCTATTTACCAAGTTTCACAAAAATACATCCATAAATAAGTGATATATAGCATTTTATTTATTCTCCATAAGAATAACATTAGGGTTGAGGACGCAGGTTTGCTGCAACGAGGAATATAAGTAATTTTTGTTGCAATTATCAATACAACTGAACCAGGTGAAGCTACAAACCAAGTTCTCTTAATTTAGGTTCATAACTAAGGGAGATATACAACTTTACTTATTCTCCATATGAATAACATGGGGGCCGAGTATGCAGGTTTGCTGCTACGGGGACTATCAACAAAAAACTTGTTTTTTATGCTAATATCAATATACCACAACTAGTTGAAGCCACATACCAAGTTTCATCAATATACATTCATAAGTAATCGAGATATAGAAAATTACATACAACGAGCAAATGTGCTAATAATTATTCTAACAAAAACATGAACAAATAATATTAAAAAGTAGGCTCAGTAGTCTTCATTTTTTGAACTGATTTTCAAAGGTTTCTTCTGACACGTATTGTTTTGCTCTTCTGTGCCTACAGTCATCTTAGAAGATCTCGGCTCCAGTTTCTTTTTAATCTTCTCTGAAGGATGCCAGGAAGTGTCGGTGTGTGGAGTTCTTGAATCAAAGGATTTGAGTGACCATCAAGTTCAAGCTTATAGGAAAAAACTCAACTTTAAGGGGCCACAGGGCCTCACTCACAAATTATTTCTCTATAAAAAAAGTTTCCTGCACAACTTCACGTTAGGCTCCTTCCAAAAACATAAAAATCAGTTCAGTAGTTTAGGAGGAGTGATTGTCACAAAAAACCTGCTTGCCTATTAAATAAGTATAGATAGATTAGCCTATTTGAAAATCATCTTACTTATAACTTTAAAGAACACACCAGTTTCATCAGAGTAAATAAATGCAAGTGCTTTATTCTGTGGTCAAACTTAAGAACTCGATCAAATCATCACCATATGTTTTGTTATAAACAAATGTGAATTGGAAAAAGTTCACAGATTTAACAACAGATAGTAGCACATTCGCTGAAATTTCAAAAGCCTCCTGGACGAAGGCTTTTCATGGGATATTTTCCAACCCCAAAAAAGGCACATTTAGAGAGAAATAGCGTTAATTTTATACCAAATATGTATAGAAAAATAAATATCTTAGGGTCGATATGCTGCGAAGAAAAATCTAGAAATTCTTTTAATAATATAATAATAATAAGACAAGAAGCATATGTTTTTTAACCAATTCGTTAGTTGGTTGTAATAAACAAATACGTCTGTCTATATTTACGAATATATTTTCCCTATAAAAGAAGCAGCTGATTTGTGTAATAAAAAGTTCATAGCAGTAATTTACATCAACCATATGGTTTTCAGTTTTATACTGGCCAGTTTAAAATTTCAATATTTACTATATGATAATTCTGTAATACTGAAGCATATAGTTTAAAAACAATAGGCTTCACTTAGTTTGTTGATATAAGTAAACAGTAGACTATTTATTACAGTTTACGATTGGAACTGCTGTTTAAAATAATCACTACTACTATGAAAATGAGGTGGCGTCTGTCTGTCTATTTTTCCATCACGTCAAAACCAATGGAGCAATTCTGTTACATTCTGCACAAATATAGCCTATATACCCAAGAGTGTCATAGGCCTATTACAGTTTAGAAAGGTCCTCTGGGCTCTGGTTCTTATTATATAATCACTAGTTTTGAAAAAAGTCCTTTCGGATGAAATTTTCTAAGAAACCAACAGTGCCAATACCTCCTGTTTAATTTAACCTAAATGGTTTGTATGTAGGTCGTGGAGATGCGGGAATATATTTTAAAATTCAAAATCAAAGGCCCCGCACAATAGATAGTTGATTTAAGTTACAAGATTTGCCAGTTATAATGTTTTTGTAAACCTCTTTAGTTAATTGGTTGCTTAAGGAACAACACTTCTCTATATTTACGAATATATTAGCAGTTTTGAAGGGGATTGCTAACAGGAGCATTTAAACTTCCACATCGCTAATCCATACATTTCAACTAGGTGGTTTTCAGTTAATAATGGCAAGTGACAAAATACGAAGTGTATTGAAATTGATCTATTGTATTGAAATTGTTAATTTCAATTAATTAAACACTTGCTTAGGTGTAATATTTTCAGCTTTGGTAGATAGGCCGCAAACACTGACATCTAACTAAATATTGGAGGCAACACGTCTCAGGGACACTGGCGTGCCGGCCGCCACTTTCTTGTGAGAATAATGACATGTTGGTAAAATCAAACGATTATTACTGTAACAGAAAGAGAAGTAATCATCACTGAAGTCCAGCCTTATAGTCAATGGCCCGGCATTCCAACGTAAGTCATTCTGAAGTTTTGCCGAGTTTCATCCAGTATTTAGTTAGATCTCAGTGGTTGCAAAAAAAAAATTAAGTAAACAAATGATTTATTTCACATTTGTTTTAGAATGTATCGGCTGATCAGAGCAATAACAAGGGGATTAATCAACCATGGCTTTAGCGATCTATAAGATCGTTTTAGCGAATTTCCCCTATAGGGAAGAAGCTATTACCGTAGTCGGCATGGTAAGACCTAGGCCCGGGACCATGATAACTTTTCGTTTTGAGGTCCCCAGACCCCAAAAACACCATTCGTTCGAAACTGTATATATATATATATATCTATATCTATATATCTATATATCTATCTATCTATATATATATATATATATATATATATATATATATATATATATATATATGTGTCCGTGGGTGCGATAACTCTCGTAAAAATAATCCGATTTTGACAAAATTTGGTATAAGCCTGTAAAGCAGCATTTATGACTTTAAGTTCGAAAACCAGACAGATCGGACTATCCGAAGGGGTATTTTGGGGGGGGTTTTGTACCCAAAAAATGGGTTTTTTGAGTTTTCTACATATAATTTTTGAAAAAGTCAAACTTTAGTTTCCTCCATTGGAATCAGCTTAAAAAGACGCACAATTTGGTGTTTTTACCATTGCTCTACGTCAAATGGTTATAGAGATATTGAAAGTGCTAAACACAGTACGTTGTCCAATGCTATTCTTATGGAGAATAAGAAAAAAATTATAGCTCGCTTATTTATGAACGTATTCTAACAAAACTTGGTGTATGGTTTCATCTGGTTGTGGTCTATTGTTATTTTCACAAAAAAACCTGATTTTTACCAATATTTCCCGTAGCAGCAAACCTGCGTCCTCAGCCCCCATGTTATTCCTATGGAGAATAAGTAAAATGGAATGTATCCATCCCTTAATTATGAACATATATTAATAAAACTTGGAATGTTGGTTCACCTAGTTGAGTTCTATTGATATTTGCATAAAAACCCATTTTTTGTCTTCCTTATTGCAGCAAACCTGCGTACTCATCTCCCATGTTATTCTTATGGAGAATAATCAAAATGGCATATATCGCTTATTTATGAACTTATATTGATGAAACTTGGTATGTGGCTTCACCTAGTTGAGTAATATTGATATTTGCAAGAAACCCTATATTTGTTGTTTTTTGTAGCAGCAAACCTGCGTACTCATCCCCAATGTTATTGTTATAGGGAATTATTCAAATTTGATATATCGCTTATTTTTGAATATATTTTTCTGAAACTTGGTATGCGGCTTTATGTGGTATTAAGACTTATATTTTGCATTGGAAATTCGCTGAGTACGCAGGTTTGCTGCGACGGGGGTATTTTGTATTTTTGAAGTTTTTACGAAATAACCAAGAGATTACTCTTTTGCATTTGTAATTTACCAAGTTTGCTGAAACAAGGAACACAAACAATTGTTTTTTATACAAATATAAATAGAATTTAACTAGGCGAAGCCACATACCAAGTTTCATCAATATTCAGTGATCCTATATTATACGTTATTTGTTATTTATGGTTTGTTGTTTTCTAAGAGAAATACCCCCGTCGCAGCAAACCTGCGTACTCAGCGAATTTCCAATGCACATTATATGTCTTAATACCACATAAAGCCGCATATCAAGTTTATATTTTTCATAAAAATATATTCATATATAAGCGATTTTAATTATTCTCCATAAGAATAACATTGGTAATGAGTACGTAGGTTTGCTGAAAAAAGGAACACAAACAATTGGTTTTTATACAAATATAAATAGAATTTAACTAGGTGAAGCCACATACCAAGTTTCATCAATATTCAATCCTACATAACATTCTAATTATTCTCCATAAGAATAACATGGGGGCTGAGAAAGCAAGTTTTGCTGCAACAAGGAACAAAAAAATGGGTTTTTATATAATTATCAATATAACTTAACCAAGTGAAGCTCCATACCAAGTTTTATTAATTTATG
Source organism: Allygus modestus (assembly GCA_963675035.1). Classification (NCBI taxonomy): domain Eukaryota; kingdom Metazoa; phylum Arthropoda; class Insecta; order Hemiptera; family Cicadellidae; genus Allygus; species Allygus modestus. The sequence continues at coordinate 244,366,117 of OY776111.1, read as the reverse complement.
TTCATTATTATGGGAGTCATTACGTTTTACTTATACTTCATAAGAATAACATGGGGCCTGAGTACGCAGGTTTGCTGCTACGGGAATAATCAACAAAAAATCAATTTTTGGTGCAAATATAAATATACCAGTACTACGTGAAGCCACATACCAAGTTTCATCAACATACATTAATAAATAATCGAGATATCAAATTTTATTCATTCTCCATAAGGATAACATTGGACAACATACTGTGTTTAGCACTTTGAATATCTCTGCAACGGTTGGGCGTAGAATCGCAATTTAAACACCAAAATGATTGTTTCGTGGAACTGAACTGATTGGTAAAAGCAAATGTGAAGTTTACATTAAAATAAACAGAGGAAAAGCCAAAAACCTTTTTCCCATAAGATTAACATGGGAGATTTTATGAGTAGGTTTTCTGGATTTTCTCCGCAACCACTTAACCTAGGTTAATAATTCAAAATACCATATTATTTGTTTTTTAAGCCCTATAACATGGTCAAAACCAAAATTAAGTTTTAAAAAAATGTTAGGGTGAAAAATGCAAAAAACTGCTTTTTGGAAAATTTAAAACCCCCATAAACCCCCCTTCCCATTGTCAGATTTTTCTGGTTTTCGAACTTAAAGTCATGAATGTCATTTTACATATTTGAGCCAAATTCCATCAAAATCGGACGTTTTTTACTCATGTTATCGTGTTAACGGACACACACATGTATATATATATATTTGAACGAATAGTGTTTTTGGTATCTGGGGACCTCAAAACAAAAAGTTATCATGGTCTCGGACTTAAGTCTTACCATGAGACCTACGGTAATAGCTTCTTCCCTATAGGGGAAATTCGCTAAAAATAACACCACACTTCCAAACTTGAATGTGTGATTATTATAGAAGGCAATAAAAACTCTCCTTACTCAGGTACTCACGTAAGATTAATCCACTATACAAACGATGTTCTTCACATTTATTTTGACTGTGTTCAACTGAAGTCATGGCTAAATTAAAACAAATACTCATATGTTTACGTAGGTAACACACCCCGTTATTATTTTCAGAACGATCGATAGTCACAATCATTGCCGTTGATTTTTCAACTGGTGTTACGTTAGTTATATTATAATCGTGAGGGAATTTTATATGGCAAAAACTAGTACTATACATCCATATTATGAGTTTATAATTGAATATTATGATGATATTGTAATAATTCTATGGGTTATGGTTCATATTTAAGGTTTGTTTTGAAAGCTCAAAGGTCAGTTGAACACTTACATGCATTCAATTAACTAGGGTACCTACAAACCTGAATATAGTTCATTTAATTTAAAAATACAGAAATAATAAACGTAGGTATTAAAAGGGTTTTAAAAGAAATAAATTTCAATAGAGCTTGAATAACAAATGTAACAATTAAAAATATTGTTAAACAAATAAATAAGAATCAAAAGGAAAAATACGGCTTTGTATATCTTCCAGTCCGATCGGTTCGCAATGTACATACGTGTACAATATGTAGTGAGCACAATATCCACGTTCAACAGGACGATGTGATCCGCAACGTTGCACGGTTAACCGGCTTAGCTGACCGCACAATGCGCTTACCCCCCCCCCCGCCCACCCTTACACCCGTGGTAGGCATCAATAATGCGCGTTACGGATATTGTTTTGAGAGGCTATACAGGAGTATTGAACCTACAACACGAAGAAATACCGCAGTTGTCTGGCAACAAAATATAACCTTTTATGTTTAAGAAACGCATAGAGAAATAAAATTGTCAGAAATTTATGAAGAACACGGTAGGTTTTATCAATGATACTAAATCTTAATAGTGACCATACTTATCTAAAAGACTAGTAATTTTTTGAATTAATCCTACATACACAGTATTCAAGGAAACCCCTCCAATAATTTAGAATTATTATTCATGGGAAAATTAAGAAAAGTTCCCATAAAATCTAAATCCTAAATTTCTTACTTTATGTTTGCATGTAATTTTTAATTGAAATTGTATTACCACTGAAAAGACAAAATAAACTTTACACGTATAAACCAAATAGATACGCCTCAAGTCCCTACAGTAGCCAAGGGTGTAGCCGTCCTTGTTAAGACGGTGTCAATGATCTTTACTGGTTTCAAAATGGCAGTCGTTAGTAATTTTCAATTTTAAAATGCATGAAAACCATTTAAATGTAAAAAAATCCAAAGAAAAACTTGTTGTTTTATGTATCCAACGTTGTCTAGTTCAAGAAAATCGGATGAAAAATAACGGAGCATCGCCGTTATAAATTGTGACATATTTGATACCAGTACTCAAACAGTACAGAAGGTATTTGATGCCATTTTAACAATGGCGATATTAATGCTCTGTTTTTCTTTTTTTGAAATTTGTTTGGTTTAAATTACACATTGTAGGATGCATACAAAAACAAAAAAAAGTAACAACAAAAATTTAGTAATTTTGTTTGTACATAAGCAGATTCATGTAGTTACAATTTTTAAATACTTATCTTTCACAATAATTTCGGAAATGATGGAAGACATTTATTAAAATTCTAATATCACCTTAACAAAGATGGATAATATTTATATTATTATACGTGTAAAGTTTCAACTCTGTACTCTTAGCAGTTCTTGAGTAATCCAAGGTTAATACAAAATTACGGATACTCAGATAGCTGGATATAATTTTAGGAAACTTCTTAATTCTTGCTTGGATAATCGTATCCCAAACAGAACTATGCATACACAGCTTTCGCATTGACACACCGGTTTTGAGTTAGTTGAACATGCCACTGTAAGATGGTGCCCAAGAACGTTGGTAAATAAATAAGGGAGAATTAGCTGTTCGAATTCAAACGAGTATATAAGATGATAGAACAGTTTTTTTTCTGAACACGCTGTATGCATGTTTTGCCTAAAACTTCGTTAACATTGACTGAAATAAAAAGGTTTTAGGATATAAATTCCTAATTAGGACAAAAGAAACTAGTACTGTAAACCATACTGGGCCACCAAATCTAAAAGTAACTAATAATCTAAAACATATATTAAAAGTAGTTACAAGACACACTCTTGAGTCCTGTACACCTAGGAAACGATTCTTGGAACGATTTACGATATCTTACACTTTCTGCAGTGTTCAGTGATGCAGTGTTGTCCACAATCAGGGAGTTAGGAAATCAGTCTACCTTACAGCCAATTAAGTCTATCGCTTTTTACTTTCTCCCTCTATACATAGTATATGGAGAAAGTATTGTTTTCGTCAAAATTTTCGAATTTGAGTTGTTAGTGGAAATATTCGTTTTGGTACTCCCTGAACCCAAAAAAGTAGTTTTTACGTGATGTCTGTCTGTGTGTGTGTGTGTGTGTGTGCGTGTGTGTCCGTGTGTGTGTGTGTGTGTGTGTGTGTGTGTCTGTGTGGATGTGTACAGAGCTAGAGCCCTAACCAATGGGCCGATTCTTATGAAATTTGGTATGTAGGTACTAATCTACGATATCTCCAGGCGATTTTTTAATTTTTTTGAATTGTTGATTTTTAAGGGTAATTATCCCCCAAAAACCGCCAAAAAACATGAAAAATCAAAATTTCTGAAAAACGGCTCTAACGATTTTGATTAAACTTTAGTCGTTTGTAGAACTTTAGTTTTCCAACAAAATGACACCACCCGCATTCCTGTAAAAATTCGGGTTCAGAAATTACGGGACTTAAAACATCCAAAATTCAGTTTTTTGGATTTTTCATAAAAATACATAAATATAAAAAATATTACTATTCACCATTAAAAAGAGCTCAAAAAACTAAATAATTTAGTATGTTGAATTACTATTCTACGATTGCTGGTTTCGGAGAAAATTGAAATTTTCATTTAGCGGTAAACGCAGTACGTTGTTCAATGTTATTCTTATGGGGAATACAAAAATTACCATTTCTCTCTTATTTACTTATCAATTTCATTCAAACTTGATATGCTTGTCAATTAAGCATTGACAAACAGAGTTAATTCGAAATATGTTGCCCCTTAATATCCCTGGGGGGGGGAATAGGGGGCATTTCCCCTCTTAAAACCACGAGTGTAGCAATGGATCCTGTAGTGCCTCCAAAGCAGGGATTTGGGTGGATGTTTTTTAAAACAACTTGTTTACAAGATTTTCTGTACATTCTACCGTGCTTTGTATTCTATATTTAGTAAATAAAAAATAATTTATTCATTAAAGTTGGGCTAAAAGGGAGAAAGTATGTTTCAGTTTCCTGATACCGTTTATTATTAATAGCAATCAGTCCGTTACGGCAGGACTGTCGGCAAAGAAAACACGTTACTTTGAAAAAAGTAATGTTTGGTACCTATTGGTATAATGCAGCGAATGGGGCGACGCGACGCAAAGCATCTGTGACCGCAGAACAACATAGGGCCGTGTTTTGCATCGTGTTAACATTTAAATAGGATTGTCTGTGAAGCGATTTGACAAATTGTATCGACGGTCGGGGTGAGTTAAATGTTACGCAATATTATCAGTTTGGTGTTAATTGAATAGTTTTTGTCTAATCCGAAGAAAGAATATTTGTAAGGTTTTTAAATACGATTATCCTTTTCTACAAAAATAAACAGGACATAATCTATTGAACGTATTATACCAGTAAAACACAAGTTAAATTGATGACTTCATAGTATGGAGATAGTTTAATTTAAAGTTGTCTGTACTTATCCAAACGACCCATATACTTTTTAATGGGTTACATTCAAGATAGTCATAATAGAGAAAAACTACCGCACATGAAATTAAATAAATTCGTGAAAAATGGCCCATGAATAAAAAATGACTAGGGAACTTGGTGAGAAATAGTAAAACTTTTAACAATTTAATATGTTATTATAAACTAGCTGTAGTCACCGCCTGAAGAAGATTGATTGTCTATCCACTTAGAGTCCTCGATCTTTGCGTTCCCGCACCTTTCTTTTGACGGGAGCGAATTTGTATGCACTAATTCATTTTTACGACGCGCAAAATGTTTTATTACATTTATAATAGTGATGTGTCAAAACCAAAACTCGAATGTCAAAATAACTAAAACTTTGGAAAAGTTTCGGTTTCGAGTTTCGATCGACGAGTTTCAAGAATCAAAACTCGAAAATGCCGAGATTTTTTGTGTCATTATTGTTGTTTTTTTTAACATAAATCACGCCCGTGTGTCGAACAATAATGCAAAGGTCAAAAGTCTACTGTCGTCGGTCGTCTGCCTTCACCTTTTTTGGATTATTGAATTTTCAATTTCTGAAAGAACAACTCTAACCAAAATATATAATTAGGCTACAAATAATTGGTTCACTAGTAGTTCTGAAACTAAAATTTATTTTAGGCTACTTCGAAAATCCAAAAATGTAAAAAAAACTAATATGAGTAGTTAAAAAAATTAACATTGGGCTTATGGAGTATCAAATCAAAACAAAAGAATTGTAACAGTAGGGATAAATGGAGTGTTCTGGCTCAGGAGGGACAGGAGGGACGCCCCCCCCCCGAGCCCCCCCCCGAGGTCTCGTCTGTGACACTTTGCGAATTTTTTTTTTCGAACTTTTTTGCAAACTTTTTTTGCGAATTTTTTTTGCGAATTTTTTTTGCGAATTTTTTTGCAAATTTTTTTTGAGAATTTTTTTTGCGAAATTTTTTTTTGCGAATTTTTTTTTGCGAAATTTTTTTTTGCGAATTTTTTTGTTTGCGAATTTTTGTTGTTGTTGCGAATACTAACTTAACCTAACCTAACCTAACCTAACCTAACCCATCCTAACCTAACCTAACCTCGGATCAGATTTCTGATTGCAGATTCTTGCTCGTCTAGTCGAGCCGAGTCATTTGAGTACCCACATCGTACACTTTGGATGATGTTTACAAAAAAGGGGCCCGCACCACACTTTTGACCTTTTTTTTGCATTTTTGGAATCTCCTCGTCAAGCCGAGTATTCTCAGTACCCACATGACATACTTTGGATAATTAATACAAGAGTTGATCAGGGTAACGCTACAACCAACAGAGCTAGCCCATCAGCGCTTGCGGTCAATTGAACTACCAGTGAATGCAAATTTTGAGGAGAATATAATTGCAATGCTTTGAACATATACTGCAAAGGGGGGTGTATCGATACACCCCCCTTCAAGTACTCTGCACCGAGGCAGACGTTCACACAAATAAGCGGCGTGTCCAGTCTCCTGTCTGGGAATGCGGATGTTGTAATTTGATACCTCGACTGGAGGGTGCAGGTGTTCACACAAAAAACCGACAAGTTGAGACCTGTCTGGGAATGCGGATGCTGCAATTTGATACCTCGACGGGAAGGTATTCCCCATAATAGACCGCTCATAACGAGTTCCATTAGAGCAGGGTGGTCTTTGCCCAAGACAGCGGTTGAGAGTTTTTGCCCCGACCTTCTCCGAAATCCATTAGTGGGGAGAGTCACCCACATCACCAGCCCTCCTTCAGTTCAGTTCGAGAGTTCAGTGCGTGAAGACGTGTTAGTCCGATCCTGTTCCGTTCTACGCGATTTGTGTTAGTTGTTGATTGTCATCATTTGCGTAAAGCACCTTTGAACTATTTAAAACGTACGTGTTGTGCTGTACCCAAGACAGCGGTTGAGAGTCTTTGCCCCGACCTTCTCCAAAATCCATTAGTGGGGAGAGTCACCCACATCACCAGCCCTCCTTCAGTTCAGTTCGAGAGTTCAGTGCGTGAAGACGTGTTAGTCCGATCCTGTTTCGTTCTACGCGATTTGTGTTAGTTGTTGATTGTCATCATTTGCGATTTGCGTAAAGCACCTTTGAACTATTTAAAACGTACGTGTTGTGCTGTATTGTTTGTGATTATCAAAACTTATAATCCATATTAAAGATGAACGCCACACACGTTTGTACCATTTGTGGTTGTATTTTCGTGCGTAGAAACAATTTGGTGAAACACCACATCAGATTCCACGGCTTGAGACCACAACTACCACCACCAACACCAACGCAGCAAGGTACGTTTTTTTGCGTTGCATTATTGTTTTAATCAGACCTAAATGTTAGTAATATAGGAATACGCTATGCAATATAACCGCAGAGTGATACAATTATTTTTATTTAACGGCTTTAACTATTTAGCGCGAATAGAGAACTCTTTGTTTTTTAAATTTAAAATTACATGACTATATCAATATAATTTAATTTTAATAACTTATGTTATTGCTCGCCCCATCAAGTCAAGTCATCAGAGTACCACATTACATACTTAAAAAAAAAAGGTAGGTGTTAAACATTTCACAATCTAATCGTTTTGTGCGTTTGCAGATGGAGAAGCTGCATGTCGAGCCACATTCGTAGACCGGGGAGCTTTAGAGCGTCACATGGAAGCGAACCACCGAGTCATTCCACCCCGGCAGGTGATTGATGCTCCGCAGACGACTGCCTATGTCAATCAACACTCCGTTGAAGGTGAGAATCCACATTAAAATAACTTTTTCCCCTTGAAACTAATTACCTTTTTTATAATTATTTAACTAGGTACCTGAAGAAGAAGAATGAGACCGTGACAACTGGTGTACTATTGATTTAATTGCTAGGGGGGAGATTTTCGCTCCCCCTAAAACATAATGCTTCTTTAGGGTTGGCGCAGCTCAATATTGCAGCTACATCCTTAGCTGTGAACCCAGGTTCATCAATGTAGACACACAGTACAGAAGATTACATTCCCTGTTTCAAAATTGATATTTTGATTTAACAAACTTAACTTTGAAATGTGATTCTCGAGAGAGGGGAATTTGTATGTTTAGTTATCCTAATTTGTTTTTATTTTTATTTTCAGATGAAGGACCAGGTCCTGGCCGCAACACCTGCCATGAATGTGGTCGCCGTTTCCGTCGTGAAATACACCTGCGTCGATATGTGGATTCGGTACACAGCAGAGTCCGCAGGTTCATATGCGGCACATGCGGCGTCGAATTCAAGAGGGAAGACAACCTGCGTCGACACACCATGCAATTTCACGGCAATGGTCAAGAACGAAGATTCCCTTGCGCATACTGCGGTCAGGAGTTCAACCAGCTGTTCAACAAGGACCATCATGAGCGGTTCTCTTGCCCGATCATGAAGGACCTGATCCTGAACCGAGTGGCTATGATACAGGACGAACCCCAGCCAGGTCCGAGTGCGGAGCCACAACCTGGAACGAGCACACACCAACAACCCGATGATGTTGAGATGACTGGAGCAGGACAGTCAAGCCCCGTATTCTCACTCATTCAACGGGGTTTCCGCAACCGCCTCCTAACCTACCGTCTGCAGCGACCGATGGAGAATCTCGTCACAATCGGAGAAGTGATGGCGTTGTTGATTGTGAGCCTTACGGAGTTGCTTGAGATCACCTTGGCGAAACACCGCAGCATAAAGGTCAACTTGAAGCTGGAGTGTGAGTTCAAAAATGTGCACAACAACACCTGCCTGCGCAACTTCAAGACGAAGATGACTCCGCTGACGGTGACCTCGGACCTGAACCATTACATTTCAACAGCTTTTGCGAAGCTTATCAGAGAGAAGGCTGAGTGTGATCATATCGGCTCCGGGTGGACATACCTTCGCGCTCGTGATTTGGAGGTCGGTACAACGAGTACACTCCTCTAGGTGAAGATGGTCGAGCTTGGCTCCCACTGCCTACGTCTCTGGAGAACACCAAAGCAGTCGTCAACGTATCGAACACCGATTAGCGGTGTTTTATGTATGCAGTCCTGGGAAAGTTTGTTCAAGAGAACCCCGATAGACCGGCGATGTACACCGACGATATCATCGCCCGATACGATTGGACCGGCCTTCAATTCCCCGTTGCTCTGAAGAGTATCAAGGCGTTTGAGCGGACAAACAACATCAGCATCAACGTCTATGGTATTGATCGCACGTGCGTGGGTCAGAAACCTAACGGACAACCAAAGTACCAGAACACCGTCTTTCCCTTGAAGATTTGTAGGCAGGAGCGTGAATACCATTGTGACATTTTGTACGTGACAACGGACGGTGATAGTCACTACGCCTACATCAAAGACCTTGGCCGACTGATCCGTCCCCAACTCACAGCGCGTGTAGACAGGATATTCATCTGTAAGCGGTGCTTCGCGCACTTTGACAACCGTCCGAACAAGCTCGGTCTGACGGGTGCACAGCGTCTGGAGGAGCACAGGCGATACTGCTCCGCTTCGGCCCCTATTCGCATGGATACGCCGAAAAATACAGAAATCAAATTCAGCCATCCAGAGTTCACCCGACGCGAGCGTTTTACCATCTACGCGGACTTTGAGTGTGCTCTACTGCCGACCGCGGAGATGGATGAACAAGTCGACGAACCGCACGGAGGAGTAGCCACCCACATCCACATCCCATACGCCTTTGCGTACCAGATCATCGACTCGTACGGACTTGAGGAGTTTGAGCCTCGAGTCTACTTCGGGGATGATGCGTCAAAGACATTTATGGAGATGTTGAAAACTGATGTTGAGCGATTGTGGAACTTCCTGTACGAAGCAAGAAATCTGCGCCCTGTCCTGACCCCAGAGGAAACGATGCAGTACAACTCGACAGCGAATTGCTACCTCTGCGGATCGACATTTTCAAGCGAAGACCCAAAGGTTCGTGATCACAACCACGCGCCACCCTACGAGTTCCGTGGCGCTGCGCACAGATCATGTAACCTACGCTACAGGGAGCAGCGAGTAGTCAACTGCTACTTCCACAACCTCTCCAACTACGACGCTCACTTCATAGTGCGGGAGTTGGCGGTCGACCCTGGTGATGTTGAGGTGTTGGCTCACACGGAAGAGCGGTACATCGCTTTCACGAAGCGGTTCCTGTTCGACCGAGCAGCGGCACCGGTTGGGATGCAAGGGCGTGGAAAAAGACAGCCAGGATTCAGAGTCAGGTTCCTCGACACCTACAGGTTCCTGGCTTTGAGCCTCGCCAGCCTCGCAGCCGCACTTCCACCAGCTCAACTCTTGGAGACGAGGAAGAGATTCCCCGAAGACCACCTCTTCGATCTAGTCCGTAGGAAAGGCGTGTTCCCGTACAACTTTGTAACGTCGAACGCCGTATTGGAAGATACTACGGAACTGCCTCTGCAGCGAGATTTTCACAACGACCTGACCCTGGAAGACATCACAGATGCAGACTACGAGCATGCTCGCAACGTGTGGGAAACCTTCGGTTGTAGGAACCTCAAGGACTACGCCGAGAAGTACCTGCGCTGTGACATTGCGCTGTTGACTGACGTCTTTGAACGCTTCAGGGACACGTCGATGGCTGAATACGAACTAGACCCTGCGCACTACTACACCCTACCGTCATACGCCTGGGATGTCATGTTAAGGACCTGTGGAGTGGAGCTTGATACGATACAGGACTTTGACATGTACCTCTTCTTCGAGCAAGGCATCAGAGGAGGTATTTCCCAGGCGATCACCAGACACGCCAAGGCCAACCATGATGGATGTCGCCCTGAAGATCGACGACCTGAAGAGCCAACGCATCACCTGCTATACTTGGACGCCAACAACCTTTACGGTTGGGCCATGTCCCAGTGTCTTCCACAGGGACACTTCCAATGGCTCAGCCGCGAGGAGATCGCGTCCCTGGACATTGCAGCGTTGGACCCCGAAGGACCCACGGGCTACGTCTTGGAAGTTGACCTTCGCTACCCCGCCCACCTGCACGACCTTCACAAGGATCTCCCTTACTGCTGCGAGACCAATTGTCCGCCAGGAGGGAAATTCAAGAAGCTCGTCACGACTCTGGATGACAAGAAGAACTACATCTGTCATTACAGAATCCTGCAACAGGCGCTGGAAAACGGACTGGAGCTTGTGAACGTGCATCGCGTCATCTCGTTCCGTCAGTCTCGGTGGTTAGAGAGCTACATCCTAATGAACACCGAACTGAGGAAGAAGGCCAAGATCAAGTTTGAGCAAGACTTTTTCAAGCTTATGAACAACGCGGTCTTCGGCAAGACGATCGAGAATGTTCGCAAGCGAATGAACGCTAAACTGGTGTGTACGCCGGAGATGTTCAGGAAGTACGTGGCCAAGTCAAACTTCCTGGACCGAACCTACTTCAACGATGACGTCGCCATTGTCCACATGTCGAAAGTCAATATAGTCCTGGACAAACCGCTGTACGTCGGAATGTGTGTCCTCGATCTGAGCAAGTGGCTCATGTACGACTTCCTTCGGAAGATGAAGAACCGCTACGGTGATCGTCTGAAGGTTGACTACATGGACACTGACAGCTTCGTGTTCGACGTCCAGACTGAAGATGTTTATAAGGACATGTTGGAGCATCTGGATGATTTTGACACCAGTGCGTACCCCCGAAACCATCCCTGCTACAGCCCCATCAACGCAAAAGTCATCGGAAAGTTTAAGGATGAAGCGAACGGACTTCCGCTGCTCGAGTACCTCGGTCTTCGCTCGAAACTTTATTTCATGGATATTGTCGAGTTCGAGGAGAGGACCGAAGATGACGAGTTGCAGGTTATGACGGTGAAGCGCGCCAAGGGAGTCGCTAGAGGTGTTGTAAAACACAATCTAACCTCTGACGACTATCGGGAATGCCTTTTCAATGGCGTGTTGAAAAGAACCATCAACACCAGGTTCCAGTCCCGAAATCACCGCGTCTTCACAGTTCAAGTCGACAAGCTATCCTTGAGCTATAATGATGAAGAGCGTTACATCCTTCCGGACGGTGTAAATACACTGCCTTGGGGACATATTGACGTACCACCTCAGCCCGAAGACATCCCTCAAGACGATGAAGAGGCGGCGGATGAGTAGCGTTGAGTGGTTGTGACATATTACCAAAGACCCTGACTTGTATATTATTTTGAAAAATCTAGGCATTAGTTTGTATCGAGTCTCGTAAAACTTAGAAATGTGCTCCTTTTTTTTCTAGTCATTAGTTTGTGTCGAGTCTCGTTTTTGCTAGTCAATCTCAAATGTTCAGGAGTACATACTCGATGTAAAATATATTTAAAGTGTGTAAATAAATAGCCAAATTGTTTGTATATACATTCGCCTTTTTTTTCTCCCCTCACATAGTCTTAAGATACAAAAGTAAAAAAAAAAAAAAAAAAAAATCAGGAATATGTTAATTCATATAAACCAGGTTCAGATATGAATGTTACTTTACAATCATTGTATGATAGGTCTGTCCCAATTTGGAGCAGACCTATAATTGTACGTTAGGTCTACCCCAAAAGTGGGATAGACCTATGAGACCTCAGGTGGTTGACAACTGTTGTTCAATTGGTTTAATTACCAGGGGGGAGATTTTCGCTCCCCCTAACACACAATGGGTTAGGGGGAGATTTTCGCTCCCCCATACTACAGGAATTGTTGAGGACTAGAATGCACCTGCTAATGCTATTGTATGATAGATCTGCCCCACTTTGGGGTAAAGGAGGAGAGGATGGGAAATAATAAGAATATTTCTTTTTATTCTGAGTACACAACTAGTTTATTGAGAAAAAAAAATGCAAAATTTCAAAATTCAATTGGTATACATTTGTGCAAAGAGTCTTCTGATCAGTGCGTCGTTGTGGCCAGTAGATGAGTGTTCAAAGAGCTGCACAAAGTCCGTCATCTTCATACCGTAGTGGGTGCGGAAGTAGAGGAACACAAGGCAGTATTGACCGCAGACCAGAGTGTTGTCACTTTGAATGCGATGCTCGTTGTACAGGTAGCGACGAGCGTTGCGTCTCAGGAATCCTTGGTAGAATTGAAGATGTGGCGGTTGACCGTAGCTGTCAAAGAATTCAATTATTCCTCCTCCTTTGTTAAGGTAGAAAGCGACCCAGTGAGTGCCGTCTTCATTGTGTGGATCAGTGTTCACAATCATAGCAGTAGATGGTGAAACATAATGGGGCAATTGATCCGCAGCGTAGACACCAACATTCTGTACGGGCAGTTGGGTGAAACGCTCGCGTCGGGTGAACTCTGGATGGCTGAATTTGATTTCTGTCTTTTTCGGCGTATCCATGCGAATAGGGGCCGAAGCGGAGCAGTATCGCCTGTGCTCCTCCAGACGCTGTGCACTCGTCAGACCGAGCTTGTTCGGACGGTTGTCAAAGTGCGCGAAGCACCGCTTACAGATGAATATCCTGTCTACACGCGCTGTGCGTTGGGGACGGATCAGTCGGCCAAGGTCTTTGATGTAGGCGTAGTGACTATCACCGTCCGTTGTCACGTACAAAATGTCACAATGGTCTTCACGCTCCTGCCTACAAATCTTCAAGGGAAAGACGGTGTTCTGGTACTTTGGTTGTCCGTTAGGTTTCTGACCCACGCACGTGCGATCAATACCATAGACGTTGATGCTGATGTTGTTTGTCCGCTCAAACGCCTTGATACTCTTCAGAGCAACGGGGAATTGAAGGCCGGTCCAATCGTATCGGGCGATGATATCGTCGGTGTACATTGCCGGTCTATCGGGGTTCTCTTGAACAAACTTTCCCAGGACTGCATACATAAAACACCGCTCATCGGTGTTCGATACGTTGACGACTGCTTTGGTGTTCTCCAGAGACGTAGGCAGTGGGAGCCAAGCTCGACCATCTTCACCTAGAGGAGTGTACTCGTTGATACCGACCTCCAAATCACGAACGCGAAGGTATGTCCACCCGGAGCCGATATGATCACACTCAGCCTTCTCTCTGATAAGCTTCGCAAAAGCTGTTGAAATGTAATGGTTCAGGTCCGAGGTCACCGTCAGCGGAGTCATCTTCGTCTTGAAGTTGCGCAGGCAGGTGTTGTTGTGCACATTTTTGAACTCACACTCCAGCTTCAAGTTGACCTTTATGCTGCGGTGTTTCGCCAAGGTGATCTCAAGCAACTCCGTAAGGCTCACAATCAACAACGCCATCACTTCTCCGATTGTGACGAGATTCTCCATCGGTCGCTGCAGACGGTAGGTTAGGAGGCGGTTGCGGAAACCCCGTTGAATGAGTGAGAATACGGGGCTTGACTGTCCTGCTCCAGTCATCTCAACATCATCGGGTTGTTGGTGTGTGCTCGTTCCAGGTTGTGGCTCCGCGCTCGGACCTGGCTGGGGTTCGTCCTGTATCATAGCCACTCGGTTCAGGATCAGGTCCTTCATGGTCGGGCAAGAGAACCGCTCATGATGGTCCTTGTTGAACAGCTGGTTGAACTCCTGACCGCAGTATGCGCAAGGGAATCTTCGTTCTTGACCATTGCCGTGAAATTGCATGGTGTGTCGACGCAGGTTGTCTTCCCTCTTGAATTCGACGCCGCATGTGCCGCATATGAACCTGCGGACTCTGCTGTGTACCGAATCCACATGTCGACGCAGGTGTATTTCACGACGGAAACGGCGACCACATTCATGGCAGGTGTTGCGGCCAGGACCCGGTCCTTCATCTGAAAATAAAAATAAAAACAAATTAGGATAACTAAACATACAAATTCCCCTCTCTCGAGAATCACATTTCAAAGTTAAGTTTGTTAAATCAAAATATCAATTTTGAAACAGGGAATGTAATCTTCTGTACTGTGTGTCTACATTGATGAACCTGGGTTCACAGCTAAGGATGTAGCTGCAATATTGAGCTGCGCCAACCCTAAAGAAGCATTATGTTTTAGGGGGAGCGAAAATCTCCCCCCTAGCAATTAAATCAATAGTACACCAGTTGTCACGGTCTCATTCGTCTTCTTCAGGTACCTAGTTAAATAATTATAAAAAAGGTAATTAGTTTCAAGGGGAAAAAGTTATTTTAATGTGGATTCTCACCTTCAACGGAGTGTTGATTGACATAGGCAGTCGTCTGCGGAGCATCAATCACCTGCCGGGGTGGAATGACTCGGTGGTTCGCTTCCATGTGACGCTCTAAAGCTCCCCGGTCTACGAATGTGGCTCGACATGCAGCTTCTCCATCTGCAAACGCACAAAACGATTAGATTGTGAAATGTTTAACACCTACCTTTTTTTTTTTTTAAGTATGTAATGTGGTACTCTGATGACTTGACTTGATGGGGCGAGCAATAACATAAGTTATTAAAATTAAATTATATTGATATAGTCATGTAATTTTAAATTAAAAAAACAAAGAGTTCTCTATTCGCGCTAAATAGTTAAAGCCGTTAAATAAAAATAATTGTATCACTCTGCGGTTATATTGCATAGCGTATTCCTATATTACTAACATTTAGGTCTGATTAAAACAATAATGCAACGCAAAAAACGTACCTTGCTGCGTTGGTGTTGGTGGTGGTAGTTGTGGTCTCAAGCCGTGGAATCTGATGTGGTGTTTCACCAAATTGTTTCTACGCACGAAAATACAACCACAAATGGTACAAACGTGTGTGGCGTTCATCTTTAATATGGATTATAAGTTTTGATAATCACAAACAATAAAGCACAACACGTACGTTTTAAATAGTTCAAAGGTGCTTTACGCAAATCGCAAATGATGACAATCAACAACTAACACAAATCGCGTAGAACGGAACAGGATCGGACTAACACGTCTTCACGCACTGAACTCTCGAACTGAACTGAAGGAGGGCTGGTGATGTGGGTGACTCTCCCCACTAATGGATTTCGGAGAAGGTCGGGGCAAAGACTCTCAACCGCTGTCTTGGGTACAGCACAACACGTACGTTTTAAATAGTTCAAAGGTGCTTTACGCAAATGATGACAATCAACAACTAACACAAATCGCGTAGAACGGAACAGGATCGGACTAACACGTCTTCACGCACTGAACTCTCGAACTGAACTGAAGGAGGGCTGGTGATGTGGGTGACTCTCCCCACTAATGGATTTCGGAGAAGGTCGGGGCAAAAACTCTCAACCGCTGTCTTGGGTAAAGACCACCCTGGTCTAATGGAACTCGTTATGAGCGGTCTATTATGGGTTCCTAGAAGGGTCAGCCGCCTTCCCGTCGAGGTATCAAATTGCAGCATCCGCATTCCCAGACAGGTCTCAACTTGTCGGTTTTTTGTGTGAACACCTGCACCCTCCAGTCAAGGTATCAAATTACAACATCCGCATTCCCAGACAGGAGACTGGACACGACGCTTATTTGTGTGAACGTCTGCCTCGGTGCAGAGTACTTGAAGGGGGGTGTATCGATACACCCCCCTTTGCAGTATATGTTCAAAGCATTGCAATTATATTCTCCTCAAAATTTGCATTCACTGGTAGTTCAATTGACCGCAAGCGCTGATGGGCTAGCTCTGTTGGTTGTAGCGTTACCCTGATCAACTCTTGTATTAATTATCCAAAGTATGTCATGTGGGTACTGAGAATACTCGGCTTGACGAGGAGATTCCAAAAATGCAAAAAAAAGGTCAAAAGTGTGGTGCGGGCCCCTTTTTTGTAAACATCATCCAAAGTGTACGATGTGGGTACTCAAATGACTCGGCTCGACTAGACGAGCAAGAATCTGCAATCAGAAATCTGATCCGAGGTTAGGTTAGGTTAGGATGGGTTAGGTTAGGTTAGGTTAGGTTAGGTTAGGTTAGGTTAGGTTAGGTTAGGTTAGGTTAGGTTAGGTTAGTATTCCCAACAACAACAAATATTCGCAAAAAAAAAATTCGCAAAAAAAAATTTCGCAAAAAAAAAAATTCGCAAAAAAAAATTTCGCAAAAAAAAAATTCCCCAAAAAAATTCGCAAAAAAATTCGCCAAAAAAAAAAGTCGCAAAAAAAAAATTCGCAAAAAAAAAATTCGCAAAAAAAGTTTGCAAAAAAGTTCGCAAAAAAAAAATTCGCAAAGTGTCACAGACGAGACCTCGGGGGGGGGCTCGGGGGGGGGCGTCCCTCCTGTCCCTCCTGAGCCAGAACACTCCATTTATCCCTACTTGTAACAGCTGTTCATAATCAACCAGGGAACTGTCAAAGTAATACTCATGTTGTATATGATTATTAACATGTGGTTTCCTGAGAGCAGAGATTAAAAGATTTGAGTGAAGCTACCGTCGATAAATAGAGTAGTAAAATAAATCAAATGGACATTGAGCTATAAATAACAACTGGAGTGACCTTAAAAATGTAGAAAGAGGCAAATGAGTTGTACAAATCTGACTATCAGTAGGGGGAAGTGGTGAAATATTACTCCAAGTCATCTAAACAAACTGACTGGCCTTCCCCCGAGCAAAGCTCGCCCCCCAGGTACTAATCATAAACAAACAATATGAGTATTACTTTGACAGTTCCCTGGTTGATTATGAACAGCAGTTACAATTCTTTTGTTTTGATTTGAAACTCCATAAGCCCAATGTTAATTTTTTTAACTTCTCATATTAGTTTTTTTACATTTTTGGATTTTTCCCGGGGATGAAGCCTGTCTAGAACTTATTTTATCTCAAAAATCAGTTATTTGAAGGAAATCGTTGGAGCCGTTTTTGAGATCAGTGTCGCAAGCAAGAAAACAAGCAAACCTTACTCATTTTAGAGTGTAGGATAGGATAGGATAACCATAACTAGACAAGTAAATAGGGGTTTGCGATTTGAGTTTCGAGTTTCGAGATTCGAGTTTGATTATTTAAGTTTCGGTTTCGGTTTCGAGATTCGAAATTTCTGTTTTTGACCATCACTAATTTCTAACATTATAAATCGACAGTGAGTTAGACTTAACAAACGTGATCCCTTTATACAGTTATGATAATTTTCCTCTTTGTTCTCCTTTATGTGGAATTGATTTTGACTTAATATTAAATAATCACAAATGATGGTTATTGTATTAGTGTTATAATGTTACGGCAGTATATACTTATTTTAATTAATTATAAAACGTGGCAAGACTTTAAACATTTAAAGCATATAAACAAGGAACTAAACCTATATTCATTTAAAGTTCTGTATATCAACAGTCAATCAACTACTAAAAAAAAAATATATAAACAAATGAAACAACTACTTATAAGGAGGTGTTTATATATTATGGTCTAGAAACGTAAAAGAATTCACTCTTATATAAAGAGTACTAAAAAATCCTATCATGGATTACTTGATTCATATAAATCTGTAATATTTTCAAGAATAATTATATCTGAATTGCAATTCTGCAGGAAAAAGTTTTTAAACAATTAATCAATTAATTATTCAGTGTATAAAAATGAAGCAAGCTTTAACCCGGATTAAGTTGGCTTTGTCTTCCATTTGCACTGCTATAGAGATGATTCCCAGAGCTCTTTTGTTAATTTAAAACAACAAAACAATAAAAATGCAAAAACAATGTAATCGAAACAGAAAAATATTGAATATGGAGGTGGGATTACGGGTGACAGGACTCGGGAACACAGAGGTGAGGGAGACCCGTGAAACTGGATTGGTCGTGCCGAGCGATTGTCCAGCTTGGGGGGTGTTTTAAACACGCATTCACCCTAAATACAGACTGTTTAATAGTTTGCTATCTGTCGCATACAAAGCAGAGCTAAGTAGATACATTTTGTTTACAAAAATTAAAGAATTGTAAAACATTTTCGTCTTCCTTTTAAAAACCTTAAATTTGTTTGGATGTATTTAGAAAGTCAAGTCTCAAGAAAACATATGTAATGTCTGTATACGATGAACCACTTTTGATTTAGTGCTTCTGAAAATCTTCCATTATTACTTGGTTTCGCTAATAACTACTTAATGATAAACTGAATTAAAATTATTTCATTTGGTTATTTCTTTGCTTGATGTCAAATCATAAAAATCTCTTTTATTTGAATATTTATGGTCTTTGTATGATGTGAGGAGCCCCTTTAACATTGCTCGACTCCAAACCTACCCAAAGCGTATTTATCTTTTTGGACATACTAAGAGAAGCGTCACGTCACGCGTCGTAAACCTTATTTAAAAAAATATATATAATTACAATTTATATGTGGGACTAGTAATTTATAAAGAACCGCACGTGGCTAAACACACGTGGGAAGCACAAGGGAGCCTGGGAGCAAAGCTTGCACTAGCAAAAGTATCAAATGTACAATGGGAAACATTAACACAACATATCGAATAGAAGGGTAAAGACTTCGTGGGAAAGTTGCACGCCTAGAATTCAAAGAACTTACCAACTGGCAGTATCAGCTTTCAAAAATTGCATATTTCCGCTGACAGATGATCAGCCAATCAAATAGTAGAGGCGTAGCTAATCGTCGCCTTGATTGGTTAACAGATTATATGGGATGGTCAAAATCTGGGGGAAAACATGAAGAGAGAAACTGAACTGAAAAAGAGGGAGGAATGAAGACGATTGAAGGAAGTCATTCTTGGGAGAGTGAGGAAAGGAGCAGGGACATCTAGGGGACGAGTATTAAGCTGCCCTTAGAGTTCCACAACGACTGTCACCGAGATTCACTCTTCAGCCGAGCACACAGATTCCTCATCACTAGATTGTGTCACCATCCCAGCCAAGAGAGTCCACGACGGGTAAGCTGACGGAAGGCCACCGACACAGATCTCCCGAGTCGTACGAGCGGAGCCACCCCTGCGGGACGAGCGACCCCGAACTTCGGTTTTTTTTATTTTGGTAGGAAGGTGTAAAAATGCATTACGCACGCCCCTGCTTTCACAGGGGGAGTGTGGACTCCTGCACACTGCAGTTTACCTTACCCACTAAAACACACCTCCCCATCCCACATCCATGGCGGGAAGGGCGATCACAGCATGCGCAGTTTGTCTGTATGATTGTTTGTATGGCTGCCGGGCTGTCTGTCTGGGTCTGTCTGGGTCTGTCTGGGACTGTCTGGTCGTGGTCTATGGCCGGTTGAAGAGTGTTTTGGCAGCGTGCTGTCGTCTGGTTAGCTGAGTTTCAGTGTTTTCTCCATTTCTATGGGTCTTCTGGTCTTGCGTCAAGTATGGAAACTGGGCGTGGCCTCCAGCTTTCATCAATTTCATATCGGTTGCAAATGTCTCTTACGTACTGGTACCCAGATGAGGCTGCCTTCTGTTTTAGCTTTTAGGACTTCCTCCTTGTGTGCTCCTCAAGCGTGGGGACCGATGCAGAGCTTCTTATTGTAGCATTTCTTACATACCAAGGCTGGCGTCGGACTTTTCGTAACGTCTTTGACTGCGTTGCCTCAAGTCGCTTCCTATTGGTCCTGCTCGCCAGGAACCACCAGGCTTCAGAGGCATACATTACACACGACTGGACTATTAGCAGGAATAGAGTCAGCTTGGTCTTGCTGGACAGAGGGCTACTCTTGGCTACCAGAGGCCACATAAAACCAAGAATGCTGGTGGCTTCAGCGACTTTCCTGTTCACGTGATGATGGAAGCGCAGCCCCGAGTCCAGTGTTATGCCTAGGTACTTCACGGTATTCTTCCAGGGGATGACCTTCTTATCCAGCTGTACTTCAGGAGGGGCTCGTCTTGTCATTCTACGTCGTTTCTTGAAGCAGATAGCGTCACCTTTTTCCGCATTAACCTTGATGCGCCACTTCTGGAGCCATGGTGAGAGGACGTCCATCTGTCTCTGCATTACCCTTGCCACTTGGATTGGTTTATCACTTCTGTAGTAAAGGAGGGCGTCATCAGCATACAGGGAGAGCGGCGGCATCCCTTGGAGAGTCGGCATGTCGTCGGTGTACACGAGGTAGAGGACTGGGCCTAGGACGCTCCCCTGTGGCACACCAGCTCCAACAGGGTGGACCGATGACATCCTGCCCTCTACGCAAGTCTGGAAAGAACGGTTGGTCAGGTATGACCGCAAAAGGTGGACAGCGGCTGTCGGGAGGGGAGAGTCTTGCAGCTTGTAGAGGAGCCCCTCATGCCAGACTTTGTCAAATGCCTTGCTGACGTCAAGCATGATAGCGACGGAGCATAAGTTCAGGTTGTGGTTATAGACTAGGCTATTAATAACGCGGAAAAGTTGTTGAGTCGTAGAGTGACCACGACGGAATCCAAATTGCTCGGGCCTGATGTGTCCCTCTAGAAGCGGTGCAATCCGGGATAGGAACAGCCTCTCAAACATCTTTCTTATCATCGGCAGTAGAGAGATGGGGTGGTGGTTCTGTGGGAATAGGTAGGCTGACCCAGGCTTGGGGATAAGAATTACCTTCGTAGACCTCCAGGAAGTCGGGAAGTGACTAAGTTTCAGTACGGTGTTGAAGAGCGCCAGTAGGCATACGGCGATAATAGGTGGCGCATACTGTAATGCCTTTGATCCTATCCCGTCCAGCCCTAGTGCCTTCCGTGGTTTGAGGCAGCGGATCGCCATTTGGACTTCCAGTAAGGTGAAGGGCTCAATGGCATCGTCAGGAGGTTCTTCAGAAGTAGTAGCCCATGAAGTTCTCGACCCTCTCCTCTTGGCGTTCGTCAAAGATGTCTGGATTGGTCTGGAATTGATCCTCCATTGTGTCGGCGAACGCCTCAGCCTTATCCTCCGGAGCATAAACCAGGCCACCTTGCCCGTGGAGGGGGTGTGACGTCGCCTTCACGCCTCGAGTCTGCTTGGCGGTTCGCCAGACACTTTCGCCCTCAAAGTCAAGTGTCATCAGGTAGTGCTCCCACGTCCTGGAGTAGTCTGAGGAGAGGTCCGTTGATAGTGGTTGGCGTTACGGCAAACGGGAGGTTTTTGTGTAGAGCAATGTCCAATACATCTGGCAGTCGACCGTAGTCTGGTGGGTGGAAGGTGGGTTTAGTTGGCCCAGTGGTGGTCACATCGCCTCTGCGATCAGTGTAGCTTCGCAGGGCCTTTCCTCGCGTGTTCGTCCTGAAGGGCGGGCTTGTCCCTGCAATATTCTTCCTGTAGGGGTGGGGGCAGAATGTCGGTTGACTGCTCTACCTTACCATAGGGAGGTGCGTCTGTCTCGGTGTCGCTGGCATCCCTGTCTGCCTCCGAGCCGGCAACGACGCGGTTTTGACTGCTCTTTGCACGTGGCTTTCTCTTCCTATGCCGTGACCGCCCCTGTGAAGTTTTTTTGTCTGGGCAGCGGGGCCTCCATCCTTGGTGGAGGAAAGTAATTCTTATCCGGTTGCAAGGGCATTTGTGTAGGTGGTTGGTTGTTCCTCTCCAGAGTCGTAGTAGAAGTGGCTGCTCCAGATGACCGACTGCCACAGAGGCGAATGACCCCTTGGTGAGTCCAGGTGGAGGGATTGTCTTAGGCTGCTGTCTGTTTCCTGGTCTGTTGGCTGGTTTGTTGGCTGGTGCTGTGTGGCGTTGGGCAGGGGCTTCCGATTGAGCGTCACGCCACTTCCTTGCAGCTAAGGCGTCTTTGTGTGACTGGCAGCCCCTCCAGTTGGCAGGATGCTCCCCGCTGCAGTTGCAGCACTTGGGCTTGTCTCCTTACGTTTTTGCACAACTTCTAGTGTTGTGGTCCCCGGCGCATTTGACACACCTGGGAGGCAGGTTGCAATTGACGGATGCATGGCCAAACCTCTGGCAGCGGTAGCATAGAGGGATCCTCTCATAGGCTCAAAAGGTGTGACTGTCACTCTCATACCCAGCACATATGTAACATCCCACAGTGATGCCGAGTTACCTGTCTTCTTAATCTTGACAAAGAAGGAGTTCGTTGGCAGTCTATCACTAGTGCTCCTGCGCGGGAGTGGCATAATGTGTGTGGGAGCAAATCCTTGGTTCTTCAGGTCTGTACAGATGATCTCCGGGTCCGTAGAATGATGAATTCCTCTGAATTCTCCTTCTCCTCAGCATCTTCCTGCAGGGTGAAAGTGTGAAAGTTGTAGTTCTTGCGAGCTAAGAAGCGTTGGGGCTCTCGAAAGCTGGCTATTGACTGACATAGAAGGTGTATCCGGTCTCCTCTGAACTTGGCTTCAAAGTCAATACCCTTGACTCTTAGTGACATAAAAGTTCGAGCGAGGGCCCCGACATATCCCCGGACCAGGACACCGTGGACCAAACGTGGGAAGAGGCGAGGGCCAACCCCGACAGCGAGCCCGGCAGGCAGCGGTCCCTGGACGACCCCAGAGAGCAACACCGCAGCCAGGGCCGAGAACCTCTTGGGGCAGGACCATTTTGGGGGTATGTGGAACATCGTCAGATTGGTGCACAGAAAGTTAGGCTCCATTTCCCAAAAATGTAATTAAAGTTAATAAAATCTCATATAACGGAACAAGCTCCCTCTTGAGTAATAAAACATAATTAAATCTATTTGTAGCAATCACATTAAATAAGGTTCGCGTGAAAATAAATTAAACATTGAGTAAAGAGTCTTAATCGATAGTAAGCGAAAATAATCGTTTAAATACTTCAACTTAAAGTAATTGAAGAATCAGATGTTTAGGGCCCTGTGTAAATATAATTAAGAAATTCTCGATAAATGAGTGTTGTGTATTATATCCTAGAATATATTTTGGTGGGAACGAAGTAAATTAGATGTAGATTTTAGGCTTGACTATTTGTTTCACTTTGTTGCTTAATTTCGTGCTAGAGTTTATCGTAGTATCTTGTTTTAATATGCACATTTTTTTCTATTTGTAGTACTGAATCCTTGAAGCAATTATTGTATGAGGGATATTTATTGGCAAAAGGACATTAAAATAGTGATAGCCTAACCCTTACAGGAACAGTGAATTCAAAATGTGTTAATGTTATGGGAAATAGAGGCTTTTAAGCATATTCCCGAACAGCGCCATTTTCCTTGCAGAGGGGCAATACCCTTTGTCTATTGTATTTTACCTTTATCCATTTGTTTAGCTCTTATCTGTGCATCTTTTATTTTTAAGAATGTATTCTGATTTTAAAGTGTGTAATAAAACAGTGTATATATTTTATCTGTGTTTTCTCAATATTCGATTCTAGAGTGTTCTCTCACAGGCTAAGCGAGAATATAATTAATGTATCAGTCAGTTCAAAGTTTGTTACCATTTGCGAATAAGTAAAAGAAGTTTACTTGGTGGAGGCGCCGGGAAAATGACATGTTAGGGTTGGTTTAGTACGTTGTTTATTTAGTTCCAACCTACACATTAAGGAAGACGGTGTAGAATCGATCTGTTATATTGTGTGTTGAAATTTCATCCTCTTACATTTTGTCAAATAACTACACAGATATAATTCCAAGTATCCTCCGTTGCAGTAAACCGCCGAACATTTACTCAACTTTTATGTTGTTGAAAAATGGTAATTTTTTAACCGTAGATAAAGTATCACAGCTAAATTTAATAAAAATTTGAGGAAACCTGTTGAAATATAAAAGTTTGTGTTCTAAATAATATACAAAAATTTGACACCGATACAATAAAATTTAAACATTGCTCTTTATTACATGTTTTAATTTTTAACATTTTTCCTCAAGGCAATCTTCTTCAAACAAAAAAAATAGTAATACTTTTCAGGGGAAGAGGAAATGGCTACTTTTAACTAAATGTGAATAATGCATCATACATAATGTTTATTTATTTAAAAAATACAACATTAAAGCTATTATTAGATTTATTGTATTTACTTTTTGAGTTATTGTTTTGGTGAAGAGACACAGGCATTATTAAGACAAATTATTTAATCAAAGCGATAACCTAACATTTTATAAACACATTAAGTAATTTTACGAAGTGAATATGTAATAATTTGGAAATAACAGTCACGGGAAAATACGAGCACCGTGTTTTGCATGATGTTAACATTTAAATGGGATTGTCAGAGAAGCGATCTACCGGGCTGGATAACACCACTGCGGCATGTTTAGAATCAGACTGGCTCGAACGAGGGTCAGACTAAACGTAATAGCACACTGCCAGAAAAAGAGAGTGACAGTGATAACAAATCAATAGCTAAAGAGCACTTCAGTTGTATGAAGTGTCATCGCTTATGATACATCTAATATAAAATTAATTAATTAACTAATTAAGAGGTTTGCTGAAGGCTAATGTTTAGTAACTTTTTTATTTTCTCCCCCTATAAAATAGTATAAGTAGAAAGTATTGTTTTCGTCAAAATTTCCGAGTTTGAGTTGTTCGTTGAAATATTCGTTTTGGTGCTCCCTGAACCCAAAAAGTGATTCTTCCGTGATGTATGTCTGTGTGTGCGTGTGTCTGTGGATGTGTACAGAGCTAAAGACGACACCAGTTGTCAGATTTTGAGGCCATTTGGTATGTAGCCTCACATGTGTTTGGCTGGCCTCAACACGATATCTCTAGGCGTTTTTCCTCCTTTATTGAATTTTGGATTTTTAAGAAACCCCCCAAAAACCGCTAAAACATGAACAAATCCAAATTTATCAAAAACGACTCGAACGAATTTGATTAAACTTTAGTGATTGTTAGAGATTTACGTCTCCAACAAAATGACACACACCACCCGCATTTCTAGGAAAATTCGGGTTCAGAAATTACAGGATTTAAAACATCCAAAATTCAGTTTTTTGGAGTTTTTATAAATGTTAAACAATATTACTTACCACCATTAAAAAGAGCTAAAAAAACTGAATAATTTAATATCTTAAATTATTATTCAACGATTGCTAGTTGCGGAGCATTACGTTGTCCAATGTTATTCTTAAGGAGAATATACAAATCACTATTGCTTTCTTATTTACTGATAAATTTCGTTAAACCTTGATATACAGGTCAAGTTAGCATTAACCAACAGAGGATAATTGAAATATGTTGCCACATAACCCTGGGGGGGGATGAGGGGGCATTTCCCCTCTTAAAACCACTGTGTATACCAAAGGATTTTGTAGTGCCTCCAATAAAAGGATTTGGGCGGACATTTTTGAAAACAACTTGTGTAGAAGATTTTCTGTACATTCACCTGTACTTTATATTCTATATTTAGTAAATAAAAGTGATTTATTCATTACAGATGGGCTCAAAGGGAGAAAGTATGTGTCAGTTTTCTGATACCGTTTATTTTAGTTTGCTCTGGCTTCTTTTGCACAATCTGTTAAGAAACATATTATGCAGATAAAGATACTATAACTATCCTAAAAGTAAGCCTGTAGTGTTGTATGCAGTATGTATGTTTTATATTACGGTTAAATATGGATATATAAACGGATAATCACTGACTTGGTTATCCTAACTACAATAAGTAGGATCATCATCCAGCCAGCTTTTGGACATTATAAAAATGACAAAGTGAACATGAATTTGTTTAAAATTCATAAACAAATGAACAGGTTTTTATATTTGAACTAATATTTTTGTAATTTCCACTAAGGACTAACCTACACTTTTTGTAAATCACCGCACTAGTTGGTGTCTAACTAACCAATTCACTACGTCCGTTCAATAATGCTAGTAATAGTTGTAAATAAATTAGCATCAACAACAATATGCGATGTTCTAGTTATTTATTGTATAAAGGGTTGGAAACATCTATCGGAGTATTATACTAATAATTGTTGTAAATTGCATAATGTAGCATCATTGTAAAAGTAACAAAGCCTTAACATAAATTACAGACAGTTACAGTTTTTTAAGGTTAATTGCAGTTACAAGGTATATCAAACGTAAGATGAACAGCGAGAAGAAAACGACCAATTGTTTTCTTAACATTAAGTATAAAGCTTCGTTAAACACCTTTTGTTGGTTTAAATCAACTTGAACAAACGAAACAGAACTAACAAACCACTGTAGCAATCATATAAACTATGACGTTGATTATGTCAATCACTAAAATAGATTAATTTAAATTAAATTAGTATTTAAAATTTCATGAGATTGGGCAGAGATGACATGTATTTAAATGGTATATATTTCTCAATTAATTTAATGCACTTAAAAATAACGGTTTATATACAGATTTATTGATTTATATACTGGCTCTTTTAATTACATACTACCTAAACCTTTAAAGTATCTTTAGCTCTGGTAATTTCCTTACCATCACGTGAAACCTTGTCACTAACAGGCACATACTTACAGAGTTTAGTTTAGGACCATCGTATGATAAATCAATAAGATGCTAAATATATGGAGTAAAATTAGAAATTTGAAGAAAGGGTTTAGCAGTATGTTTATAGTGCTCTCAATTAAAATTTTACTTAGTTTTCTTATTAAAACATATTTAGCAAAATACTAAAAGTAAACACAATAGTTTTGAAAATGTTAGATTTTATTATAATTAATGTCAAATAACCCCAAACTGGTGATGCCGGAAAGCCAAAAACTGTATTATCCATTCATGAGATCTGAACTGATGTATCACGGAATAACACAAATCAAGGATAATTTGATTCTAAGGATGAAGCCTTGATTGTTGTCATCAACGGTAAAAAAGCTAGATGCACTGTCTTGTTGTCTTTAAGGAAATAAAAATAAATATATAGATCCTTTAGTAATATTAATACAAATACCAAATATGTTTGGAAAAAAAGTCAAAACCTCTATACTTCAAAGGAAGACAAAAGGGCAGATGTAAAGAAAACAACTGACCTATACTGGTGAGAAAATGAACTTCACTGTTTCCTTTCCATCAACTTTAACCCTTTGTTGAGGCGACTGGTTCACGTTTAATCAAAATGCGGTCGCAGGTGGCAGAAACGAATTTGACATTACATTTTATACCTCACATTTAGCTATAAAGGAGTGGTCGGCTTGTGCTGGAGTTGGCATACGGCTTCCATTAGAAAGTGATAAGGCTAGTCACTGTTAGCGGATCCGACCGTTAAAGAGAATGGAGATTCCCTTCTAAGGGATCGGCAAGGCAAACCCTAGACCCGAAACCATTGTACCTGAGGCCCCAGGGTTCTAAAAACTACATTTGTTTTTTTCACTCTGGTTTTCATTACATAGCAAATTATACATCTTCTTGAATATACGAGTGGAGATTTACTTATTTTCAATACTCAGCTAGTAAAATTCTTACTTAATGTATAATATTCTAAAGAATGCATATTTTTAGTAGTATTAGATGAATACAAATCCAGACCAAATAGTCGTGTGTATATGGTTTATACATATTGAAAAAATATTCACTTGCAATCAGATAACACAAGTTGAGGTATTTGTTTAATACTTTTAATTACTCGATCATACAAAAGTATTGTAATTATGCCTAGAGAGTCCCTGTGGATAAATATATGAATCCTGTTTTAAAAACAATTAATGATCACTATACTGCTTTAGATGTTATCATGGGCATTTATATATAACTATTAAATGGACGTCAATAGAAATTAAGATCGAACTACCTATACTTTAGCTTTCACGAATCAAATAAAATCAAAAATACCAAGAACTATATCATGTTTATCAGTAAACATACTTAAACATGTAAGCAACTATTTATCATACCCTAAGGTGTGCTATATGAATGAAAAACTTATTTTCACAGAAAATATACAGACTTATATTTTCATCATATTGTTTCAACAAGGCAAACAAGGAAAAACCCTTAGTTTACGAAAAAAAGATACATTGTCAAAACAAGAGGAGGAGCTCTCTGATTATTTTTGATCAGTGTTGATCCTTTGTTTGAGACATCATGCCAAACTTTAATCCAAGAGCTCTGTCTTAAAACATTGAATAACAATTTATCTAAAGTTGTAATTGCTGGCTGTTTTCAAATTTTGAGTTCCACTTTTGATAAAATATATTGATAGAAATTCGACATTTTTAAAATTAACAATCTACTTTTTTGCATACTTTCTTAAATTTGTGAGAAACAATTGAGCTTAGCTAAAGTATAAATACCAGTGTTTAGCCAAGATAACGATAAAAAAAACTAGGAAATAATTAAATCAATCCGATTTAACAAGGATAATATTTATTTCATAAATATTTACATTTTGAAACGTTAATCGAAAACGTCTATATATGAGATATAGATTTAAAACGCAGAATATCATACAGCTTAATTTGAGTCACTCATATTGAATGCAGGTTTTAGCTTTTACCATTTCAAATTAGCGAGATTTAAAATTTATAACTTTGTTATTTGAGTTTAGAGTTATAGTGTCACATTGCATGTTGAAATTGTTGTGATAGAACGACGAAAAAGCACAAAACAGGGGAATGGTGAGTGCTGAGGCTGATCCCGGTCCAGAGCTGAGAGCCGGTGTGCCGCGTGGACATCGACAATAGGCAGCGCATCATCAACAGGGCACCACCACCGGCCACCGCGCTGTTAGCCCATTGTGTTGCCGGGACACTAGCAACTGAACTGTAAACAAATAACATATTGTCAGCGATAGCTTGGAGCCGTTAAAATAAACAAACTATATAAATGCCAAGGAAATAAACATACAAGTTTGTACGTTTTGCAAGAAAATATGAATTTTGTTAAAGTCTTTAACTCATTACCAATAGATTTATACTTAACAGTCATTTCAGGCACTTTATGACCCAAGAGGGAGGTGGTGAATACAAATTACCAACCGATGTAATATGAGTCGTAATATCTGTTCCTTTGATCTTTATACCACAAATATAATTTCCGAACAAAAATGTATGATGATGTTGATGCAATTTTTTAATGTTATGTATATATGGGATTGTTTAAGGATTGCCACTGTAACAGAATGAAACTCTCAAAAACATCTTTGTTTTTATGACTTATATATCTCAAATCCTCTTGCTAATTTTAATCCTCGTGGAAATTATGTTATTTACACCTCCACCGTCACCGACACCAAGAATCAACCCCCACCACCAACAATGATTTTTTAACAGAGGCCAATAAGTTTGTACTAAATAATAAGAAGGAAAATTAATTACCAACGGAATCAACCACTTATCAGTCAACTTATCAGCCCATCAGCCACACACCTTACCACATTCCTTTCTGCATTCCTAGGCGATAGACTTTGACTTGGCTGGATCCACGAAATTGTACCACTCAAACGTGGGGAGGTTTGTCGCTGGTAACGTCAACAAAAATCAATTGATCAGTTGAATGGGTTGTTTTTCTAACAAAGCCTTCGCTATAAACAAACACGATTAAAATATCACCAATAGGGAAATTCAAGATGGACACCTCTTATCTAAACACAAGTTATCATTATGAAATACATTTTTCGGCCAGTAAATGTACATCGCAATTTACCATGTTCCTCTCGCCACTCAAATATCTATGTAAATATTATTTCCATTTAATAATATTGAATTGAGTCGGTGCAAATACTACTTCCTGTTCATATGTACACCTACACGAGATCAGTATATTTTGTATTAAATGAAAAAGTCACGATGGGATTTGTACAACTTACAATGCATTTCAAAACCTATGGTTTTCGCGGGTGTTACAATGTTTAGTTTGACCATTAAGTAATAAAAGTTGTATTTGTTTAGATAAAAGTAAAGGTTTATTTTGTAAACTTATTACTTATTCGATAAATTAATAAATATGCATGAAAGGGCACAAAAAAAACTAACGGCAGGATGACGAGCAAGGATTTCTGAAAATTATAATTTATCGTATGGACGTTAATTCCCAGAGTGACGCCGGCGTAGGAAATGTTGTAAACTGATCGGTTTTACTGTGCTGGAGCTGGTCGAATCGCGGCTTCAATCTGATACAAAACTTCACTCCATCGCAGAGCCACAGAGTGTCGTGGACGTGTCTCTCTGATTAAATCTTTTAGTTTGGATCCAGTTCGAAGGTGAATGTCGATGGGGCGAAGAGAAGCGGGGAAGCTTAAAAGACGGGGAAATCTCACTTTGATGTTTAAACTGATCGCCTTACAGCCGCAGCTTAGCGTGTTGAGGTCTTTACTGATCGAGAGCCTTTTGAAACTCGTCTTCCATCTTACTTTTACGAACAAGCTCTCAGTAACGTTTATGCGAGATCTATAACACTTTGCATGCGCCCAGGATATTAGCAACCCTGTTGTATAGGTGAGTAGTGGGTAAACAGGAAAGAGGCGCCACTTCCGGCGTTTTTTTCCCATGTTATTCTTATGGGGAGCCGTTTTTGCACCGACGCCAGCTCCCGCCTATAGAGCTCCCGCGCGCTGGCCTATATTAAATATATAGGCCTAAATATATATACCCTTGCCTATATTAAATATATATAGTGCCAAATTAAAAAATATTTTTGAAAAATACTGCCAATTGCCAACTTCTTTATTTACTGTCCGATTTATTTAAAATTTGGATATGTCATTGTCCTAGGCAAGTGTTTTAATAAATTCCACTTACATATCCCAAATTCACTATTACGGTCAAATTAAAAAATATTTTTGAAAAATACTGCCAATTGCCAACTTCTTTATTTACTGTCCGATTTATTTAAAATTTGGATATGCTATTGACCTAGGCAAGTGTTTTAATAAATTTCACTTACATATCCCAAATTCACCATTACGGTCAAATTAAAAAATATTTTTGAAAAATACTGCCAATTGCCAACTTCTTTATTTACTGTCCGATTTCTTTAAAACTTGGATATGTGATTGTCCTAGGCAAGTGTTTTAATAAATTCCACTTACATATCCCAAATTCACCATTACGGCCAAATTAAAAAATATTTTTGAAAAATACAGCCAATTGCCGCCTTCTTTATTAACTGTCTGATTTGTCTTCAATTTGGATATGTTGTTGTTCTAGGCAAGTGTTTTAATAAATTTCACTTACATATCCCCAATTCACTATTACGGTCAAATAAAAAAATATTTTTGAAAAATACTGCCAATTGCCAACTTCTTTATTTACTGTCCGATTTGTTTAAAATTTGGATATGTTATTGACCTAGGCAAGTGTTTTAATAAATTCCACCTACATATCCCAAATTCACCATTACGGTCAAATTAAAAAATATTTTTGAAAAATACTGCCAATTGCCAACTTCTTTATTTACTGTCCGATTTCTTTAAAACTTGGATATGTGATTGTCCTAGGCAAGTGTTTTAATAAATTCCACTTACATATCCCAAATTCACCATTACGGCCAAATTAAAAAATATTTTTGAAAAATACAGCCAATTGCCGCCTTCTTTATTAACTGTCTGATTTGTCTTCAATTTGGATATGTTGTTGTTCTAGGCAAGTGTTTTAATAAATTTCACTTACATATCCCCAATTCACTATTACGGTCAAATAAAAAAATATTTTTGAAAAATACTGCCAATTGCC
This sequence comes from Allygus modestus, assembly GCA_963675035.1. Lineage (NCBI taxonomy): Eukaryota > Metazoa > Arthropoda > Insecta > Hemiptera > Cicadellidae > Allygus > Allygus modestus. The sequence continues at coordinate 244,334,129 of OY776111.1, read as the reverse complement.
AACTTATTTATTTACTGTCCGATTTGTTTAAAATTTGGATATGTTATTGACCTAGGCAAGTGTTTTAATAAATTCCACCTACATATCCCAAATTCACCATTACGGTCAAATTAAAAAATATTTTTGAAAAATACTGCCAATTGCCAACTTCTTTATTTACTGTCCGATTTCTTTAAAACTTGGATATGTGATTGTCCTAGGCAAGTGTTTTAATAAATTAGCCTTACATTTCCCAAATTCACTATTACAGTCAAATTAAAAAATATTTTTGAAAAATACTGCCAATTGCCAACTTCTTTATTTACTGTCCGATTTGTTTAAAATTTGGATATGTTATTGTTGTAGGCTAGTGTATATGCACCATCCACATTTTACAAATATTGCGGTTAAATTTTTAAAAATTTGGAAAAATACTGCCAATTGGCAACTTCTTTATTTATGGTCTGATTTGTTTAAAATTTATATATGTCATTATTCTAAGCTGGTGTATATGCACACACCATCCACATTTGACAAATTAACTATAATGGTCAAATTTAAAAAATATTTTGAAAAATATACAATTTCAAACTTCTTTATTTACGGATATGTTATAGCTCTTATATAGATAACAAGACCACACCACCACACGTTCCACTACCCCCTATAATACAGTATTTTGTCTTTTTTGTTTGTTTATTTTGCTGTAATCCCAAAACCGACTTTGCTGTTTATTGTCCGATTTGCCTACACTTTGGATATTGTCCTAAGCATTTATTGTCTGATTTATTTTTGGATATGTTATAGCCCCCAACTATTATATCTAAAATTACAATATTATTTCCACCCATAATACTGTTGTTTGTTTTGCCGCAACCTAAAAACTAACATTGGTATTTGTGTTTTTACAAAACTATATTTTGTAAATTACTACCAACAACTCCTTTATTTACTTTTCGACTTGTTATATCCCCCTATATCTAAATTTACCGTATATTATTTACCTTTTAGTACTGTTTTGTCGTAACCAAACTTTGACTGCAATATATTACTGGCCATTGCATAAGTAAATACCCCATTTCCAAATTCACTATTACGGTTGGATTAAAAAAAATAAATACAAGCTTATTATATACATCCAGCCGATAAGTAATATATATCTACAATTATGGTCAGAACAAATTTTGGATATGTTTTAAGCCAATGCGATAACAAAAATAAATTTTTAAAACCCAAAACAACTAAACACAAAACACTAATCTTTCTTTGTGCTTGTTTGGAGTAGTCTTTATTTTATCCAACTTAATTTTAATTTTGTAGTTAAAATCAAACTTCCCACATTCTAGCTCCCTTTCCAGCCAGTGGTTGGAGACATAAAGGTTACGAATATTTTCAAACTGTACAATATATCTTTTTCTACCCCTATGTTGGACTTGTTTAATAGCGCACCACATTCCAAATCCTCCAGTCTACTACATTCTTTAAATTTAACATTGCCATTAATATCTTGCATCTCTATGTCTTCTTGTCCATTGTTATGGAAACTTTCTATTTTTGGAAATGTTGCGGTTCCATTAGTGTTAAAGCTTGCAAGTGGCTCGTTGGTAGGTAGATAAATAATGTCCAAATCACCACTGTATGGCAATGCGCTATAACCTTGCCTATTCTTATTTATCTCTATAAATACAGTTTTACAGACACCTTTAACATAGTATACACCCCTCCATCCTTTTCTGCCAACACTCCCACAAACTTGTTTACTACAAACGCATACACATAATGCTCTAGATCCTCGTCGCAGGAAGTAATCTTTTAATTTATCCTCTCTTTCCCTTCTTTCTTGTTCTTTAGCCAACTGTGCTTTGTATTCCTCTGCAACAGTATTTTCCACATATTCCAATGTCTTCTAATTCCAGTTTCCTCTCTAAGAAAGGCTTGGAAAGTGGCTCTATTTCTTTAATAGTGTATGGGTACAGTTTATTGGTCCGGCTTCTTAAAACGTAGGGAGTAAGGTGTTCTAAATTCTTCTAAATTGATGTTTTTAGGTATAGTGGAGAAAGGTGTATTTGATGTGCCCCCAGATTTGATGTAACACTTATGCTTTACACTTATGGCATCCTCCTCTATTACCTCTACATAGTTGGTAAACAGTTAAAGCTAAATGCAGATAGAGCATACTTTATTAACTTTTCCCTTTGTGTACTATCTTTTGGCAGTTTTAGTTGTACTCCAGTTATCTTCCCCCAATATGCATCGTTAAACACTAAACAACAACTGTTTTGTAATTGATTGGCAACTTTCACCCACATCTTATGCAGAGGCATAGAATGGAGCATTTTGGTCTTCTATTAGACTTAAACAATCTCTTAAAGGTTCAAACCCTTTACCAAAACCTCTACAATAGTTATAGATTGTTGCCTCTAACCTTGTTATTCCATTCTCTCTAGCTAGTTTAGACGAGAACGTTTCTTTTAGGTTTACAAAGTTTATTATATGGTTTCCTATACTTTTAATTACTCCAGGGCTTGTAATCTGGCATATAAATTTATTATATATTTTTACCCTGCTATTTACATTAAACCATGTTAAACAATCTTTACTAACATTATCTACAATAACATTATATCCATTCGCCCCCCCCCCCCTGGTAGCAAAAGTTTTCTGTAAGATATTGGCACATTTCCTCTTTATTAAATATTCCAGCCAAATCTAGTGTTATATCAAAATCCATAAGATAGTACATTTCTTTTTCCAGATCTTGCAGTATCTTTGGAAGATCTTCCAACAAATCCTTAATTTTAACATTTGCAAGCTCTATTTTATAGGGAATTGCTATAGGATCATACTTTTGTTTAATTTGGTCAATATCTTTCTTTATTATTTGTAACACACCCTCGCTTTGGGAGAATGGTAGTTTGGCCACAACACCATGTCGAGCTAAAGAGAACTTTTTAAATATTCCTCGTAAGTAGCTATTAAACGAGCCACATATTTCCTTCTTAACTTTAAATTTATTCCGAACGTCCCCATCACAATCCGTAACATTGGTTATCTTAACTAACATTATGTTATCACAAAACGCATCCGTTATAGATGTTATTTAATTTTGGTTCGCCCTCGCAATAGTTTATATTACCTATGTCTGTAAGAAGGTTATTATTACGTAGATTTTCTAATAAAAACCATATACCGAATCTTTCGTTAGTAGGTTTAATAAATGGCCAACAGAGTACATTTCTTTTATACAAAAAGTAGCGGAAACATGTAAACAGGACAGATATATAGGCATATATGTGTTGTAAATATATATTGTATATAAACATAGGCGAGCGGCATGTGTAACATGTAAGTGGACACCCACATGCAAATATGGAATACCCACTATTAATAAAATTCCAAATTCGACTAAATAAGTTTATAGTCTCAATATAATTAACATATTAACATTAGTACCCAAATTGTCGAAATTCTATAATTCTATTCTTAGTCCTTGTATTAGGTTTTGTACTATTAAACCCAACACCCCGTGCAGTAGAGTAATATATGTATTTAATACAGATACGCACATTCTACAAGACCCATACATCTGTTGTATAAGCAGCAGAATAGACGTCTCATTGTGTTGTTGTAAAGTAAAACATAAATGTAAATTGTGCTGGATACAACCGGCCAGATATTAGACAGGAAATGTGTTGGAAGTGTATTGCCAAAGACAAACACCACATAGTGCAGCATGTAATCAATCCATTACTATTTAGACAGTATTGGTACAACATCCGATATATATACACATTTCCTGTCTAATATCTGGCCGGTTGTATCCAGCACAATTTACATTTATGTTTTACTTTACAACAACACAATGAGACGTCTATTCTGCTGCTTATACAACAGATGTATGGGTCTTGTAGAATGTGCGTATCTGTATTAAATACATATATTACTCTACTGCACGGGGTGTTGGGTTTAATAGTACAAAACCTAATACAAGGACTAAGAATAGAATTATAGAATTTCGACAATTTGGGTACTAATGTTAATATGTTAATTATATTGAGACTATAAACTTATTTAGTCGAATTTGGAATTATATTAATAGTGGGTATTCCATATTTGCATGTGGGTGTCCACTTACATGTTACACATGCCGCTCGCCTATGTTTATATACAATATATATTTACAACACATATATGCCTATATATCTGTCCTGTTTACATGTTTCCGCTACTTTTTGTATAAAAGAAATGTACTCTGTTGGCCATTTATTAAACCTACTAACGAAAGATTCGGTATATGGTTTTTATTAGAAAATCTACGTAATAATAACCTTCTTACAGACATAGGTAATATAAACTATTGCGAGGGCGAACCAAAATTAAATAACATCTATAACGGATGCGTTTTGTGATAACATAATGTTAGTTAAGATAACCAATGTTACGGATTGTGATGGGGACGTTCGGAATAAATTTAAAGTTAAGAAGGAAATATGTGGCTCGTTTAATAGCTACTTACGAGGAATATTTAAAAAGTTCTCTTTAGCTCGACATGGTGTTGTGGCCAAACTACCATTCTCCCAAAGCGAGGGTGTGTTACAAATAATAAAGAAAGATATTGACCAAATTAAACAAAAGTATGATCCTATAGCAATTCCCTATAAAATAGAGCTTGCAAATGTTAAAATTAAGGATTTGTTGGAAGATCTTCCAAAGATACTGCAAGATCTGGAAAAAGAAATGTACTATCTTATGGATTTTGATATAACACTAGATTTGGCTGGAATATTTAATAAAGAGGAAATGTGCCAATATCTTACAGAAAACTTTTGCTACCAGGGGGGGGGGGCGAATGGATATAATGTTATTGTAGATAATGTTAGTAAAGATTGTTTAACATGGTTTAATGTAAATAGCAGGGTAAAAATATATAATAAATTTATATGCCAGATTACAAGCCCTGGAGTAATTAAAAGTATAGGAAACCATATAATAAACTTTGTAAACCTAAAAGAAACGTTCTCGTCTAAACTAGCTAGAGAGAATGGAATAACAAGGTTAGAGGCAACAATCTATAACTATTGTAGAGGTTTTGGTAAAGGGTTTGAACCTTTAAGAGATTGTTTAAGTCTAATAGAAGACCAAAATGCTCCATTCTATGCCTCTGCATAAGATGTGGGTGAAAGTTGCCAATCAATTACAAAACAGTTGTTGTTTAGTGTTTAACGATGCATATTGGGGGAAGATAACTGGAGTACAACTAAAACTGCCAAAAGATAGTACACAAAGGGAAAAGTTAATAAAGTATGCTCTATCTGCATTTAGCTTTAACTGTTTACCAACTATGTAGAGGTAATAGAGGAGGATGCCATAAGTGTAAAGCATAAGTGTTACATCAAATCTGGGGGCACATCAAATACACCTTTCTCCACTATACCTAAAAACATCAATTTAGAAGAATTTAGAACACCTTACTCCCTACGTTTTAAGAAGCCGGACCAATAAACTGTACCCATACACTATTAAAGAAATAGAGCCACTTTCCAAGCCTTTCTTAGAGAGGAAACTGGAATTAGAAGACATTGGAATATGTGGAAAATACTGTTGCAGAGGAATACAAAGCACAGTTGGCTAAAGAACAAGAAAGAAGGGAAAGAGAGGATAAATTAAAAGATTACTTCCTGCGACGAGGATCTAGAGCATTATGTGTATGCGTTTGTAGTAAACAAGTTTGTGGGAGTGTTGGCAGAAAAGGATGGAGGGGTGTATACTATGTTAAAGGTGTCTGTAAAACTGTATTTATAGAGATAAATAAGAATAGGCAAGGTTATAGCGCATTGCCATACAGTGGTGATTTGGACATTATTTATCTACCTACCAACGAGCCACTTGCAAGCTTTAACACTAATGGAACCGCAACATTTCCAAAAATAGAAAGTTTCCATAACAATGGACAAGAAGACATAGAGATGCAAGATATTAATGGCAATGTTAAATTTAAAGAATGTAGTAGACTGGAGGATTTGGAATGTGGTGCGCTATTAAACAAGTCCAACATAGGGGTAGAAAAAGATATATTGTACAGTTTGAAAATATTCGTAACCTTTATGTCTCCAACCACTGGCTGGAAAGGGAGCTAGAATGTGGGAAGTTTGATTTTAACTACAAAATTAAAATTAAGTTGGATAAAATAAAGACTACTCCAAACAAGCACAAAGAAAGATTAGTGTTTTGTGTTTAGTTGTTTTGGGTTTTAAAAATTTATTTTTGTTATCGCATTGGCTTAAAACATATCCAAAATTTGTTCTGACCATAATTGTAGATATATATTACTTATCGGCTGGATGTATATAATAAGCTTGTATTTATTTTTTTTAATCCAACCGTAATAGTGAATTTGGAAATGGGGTATTTACTTATGCAATGGCCAGTAATATATTGCAGTCAAAGTTTGGTTACGACAAAACAGTACTAAAAGGTAAATAATATACGGTAAATTTAGATATAGGGGGATATAACAAGTCGAAAAGTAAATAAAGGAGTTGTTGGTAGTAATTTACAAAATATAGTTTTGTAAAAACACAAATACCAATGTTAGTTTTTAGGTTGCGGCAAAACAAACAACAGTATTATGGGTGGAAATAATATTGTAATTTTAGATATAATAGTTGGGGGCTATAACATATCCAAAAATAAATCAGACAATAAATGCTTAGGACAATATCCAAAGTGTAGGCAAATCGGACAATAAACAGCAAAATCGGTTTTGGGATTACAGCAAAATAAACAAACAAAAAAGACAAAATACTGTATTATAGGGGGTAGTGGAACGTGTGGTGGTGTGGTCTTGTTATCTATATAAGAGCTATAACATATCCGTAAATAAAGAAGTTTGAAATTGTATATTTTTCAAAATATTTTTTAAATTTGACCATTATAGTTAATTTGTCAAATGTGGATGGTGTGTGCATATACACCAGCTTAGAATAATGACATATATAAATTTTAAACAAATCAGACCATAAATAAAGAAGTTGCCAATTGGCAGTATTTTTCCAAATTTTTAAAAATTTAACCGCAATATTTGTAAAATGTGGATGGTGCATATACACTAGCCTACAACAATAACATATCCAAATTTTAAACAAATCGGACAGTAAATAAAGAAGTTGGCAATTGGCAGTATTTTTCAAAAATATTTTTTAATTTGACTGTAATAGTGAATTTGGGAAATGTAAGGCTAATTTATTAAAACACTTGCCTAGGACAATCACATATCCAAGTTTTAAAGAAATCGGACAGTAAATAAAGAAGTTGGCAATTGGCAGTATTTTTCAAAAATATTTTTTAATTTGACCGTAATGGTGAATTTGGGATATGTAGGTGGAATTTATTAAAACACTTGCCTAGGTCAATAACATATCCAAATTTTAAACAAATCGGACAGTAAATAAAGAAGTTGGCAATTGGCAGTATTTTTCAAAAATATTTTTTTATTTGACCGTAATAGTGAATTGGGGATATGTAAGTGAAATTTATTAAAACACTTGCCTAGAACAACAACATATCCAAATTGAAGACAAATCAGACAGTTAATAAAGAAGGCGGCAATTGGCTGTATTTTTCAAAAATATTTTTTAATTTGGCCGTAATGGTGAATTTGGGATATGTAAGTGGAATTTATTAAAACACTTGCCTAGGACAATCACATATCCAAGTTTTAAAGAAATCGGACAGTAAATAAAGAAGTTGGCAATTGGCAGTATTTTTCAAAAATATTTTTTAATTTGACCGTAATGGTGAATTTGGGATATGTAAGTGAAATTTATTAAAACACTTGCCTAGGTCAATAGCATATCCAAATTTTAAATAAATCGGACAGTAAATAAAGAAGTTGGCAATTGGCAGTATTTTTCAAAAATATTTTTTAATTTGACCGTAATAGTGAATTTGGGATATGTAAGTGGAATTTATTAAAACACTTGCCTAGGACAATAACATATCCAAATTTTAAATAAATCGGACAGTAAATAAAGAAGTTGGCAATTGGCAGTATTTTTCAAAAATATTTTTTAATTTGGCACTATATATATTTAATATAGGCAAGGGTATATATATTTAGGCCTATATATTTAATATAGGCCAGCGCGCGGGAGCTCTATAGGCGGGAGCTGGCGTCGGTGCAAAAACGGCTCCCCATAAGAATAACATGGGAAAAAAACGCCGGAAGTGGCGCCTCTTTCCTGTTTACCCACTACTTAGGTGACTAGTGAATATTTGGTATTTAAGTGCAATCAAGCAGGTTTTTGCTTGTCATTTTTAACCCGTACCAAAACCATGAACAATTTGTTTAAATTTATTTTATATGAAAATGGACTATGTCAACTTGATCTAGATTCCGTATAACTTAAAATTTGTGCAGTAAAAAATATGCAAAATAATTACAAGAACCAATATTAATCGGTTGAATTCAAATCCTGAAGACAAACTGCAGGTTACACTTCTTTGGTTGAAAAGTAATGGACAACTCCATATAACCATTAGTATACTGATTTAACTAATTGTAGTGTCATCAATTCAAATATTGCTTCCGTATTTAAGGCCGAAATTTTAACAAAGATAATTGGTGAATACCTCAGTTTCACTATCTATTTTTCACTGAGTCTTGTACATTTACGACCACTATTTAGAGCGACGTTTGGTCTCTATATAATTTATATTCCAACTGTAACGTAGGTTTGTAATATTGTATCACGTTTATTGTGCGGTGCCAGTAATTAATTGATGAAATTGACTATCCTATAGATTGGCGTGTAGTGGTAACGTGTAACCACCAATGAACTATATAAACACTTATATAGTTCGTTGGTAACCACCTTTTTCAGAGTAAACTAGTGAACGTAGAGCGGTCAGGCTGGTGTCAATAGGTTTTGCTTGGCCTTAGCCCTAGCCCAAGGATGATGGAAAAAATACGATATCTTAAATCTATTTAGATATAAGTTTGCCATTAGCAAAAACACTGTTTTTTTTTTCTTTTTCGCCATCCCCATGTATAAGGAACGTGTAACCACCTATTCAGAGTAAACTACTGAACGTAGAGATACGTAGAGGTTGGTGTCAATATACGAGTATTTCCCTTCGGCCAAGAATGGTGGAAAAATACGATATCCTAAATTTACTCGTTTATAAGTTTGCAATTGGCAACAAATCATCTTTTGTTTGGCCAGTTTTTATCATTTTGTTTATCGTGACATATGTTCCCAACTTTGCATCCAAATTCAAAACAACAGCTGAGTAAAGTTAAGGTTGTTTTTGTAAACAAAGCAGACAACTATTCTTAATTAAATTTAGGTTTTTGGTTTGAATTTTATAAGCAATAAGGATCAAGCATACTATGCCGAATAGGAACAATTTATGATACTATTAGAAAATGATATGTAATACATATAAAACTAAATATTATACTAAATTGATGCTACATAAAAGTTTCAGCAAAGTATAATTGATAATTACGTATTATATATTTTATATTTATATTTCAGGGTGATTTACTTTTACTCTTGATGCAAAATCGTGCATTATTACTGATAATGGAACCAGAAGTAGATGATTTTCCTTTGATAAATCCTGTTTCTCAGAAAATATGACAGTAGGGCGGAATTTTAGCGGTTCATAGATGGAAATGTAGTTTTTTTTAGCTTCTGCTGTTTATAGTTTTGTGTAAAACTGAATCAAAAACTTTTTGTAAAAAACGATGATAGCCATTATACTCCATAAAGTGAGATTTGTACATGAGTAAACAAATGATTAAAGACACAAATAAAATTAAAAATAGGAGGGGTTATGCTACGTTAATGGTAAAGAAGCGAAGGTATAATCAACCACACAAGGTTTGTGAAGGTTAAGACGATTGATATAATCCAGTAAACTATATTTCGGTTACATATTTTAAGTCAAAAATTCCAATTCAGTTTTTTTCAAAAAATTATTTTGATTTCGATTTTATGTGCTATATTGGGTGAAATTTGGTGTAACTGGATCCAACTCTTGAGAGAAATTGTAATAAAAGTGAATAAAACTAAGGATCAGAGACCTCTCCAATTAGCAATGATACATATATATTTACCCATGCAGGTAGCTAATTATGTATTTTTGTTGGTCTGTCTTTAAATATTTTGTTTGTTAGCAGGCGAAATACAATTCGATGTTGGTAAATATGTAGACTGTGGTTGTATCAGGGAGGTTTATTGTATAACCGGAGGTAACACTGATGAACAAAGCTGTGAGCCGTTCTTTCAAAATTTTGGTGAGGCAAGGAACTACTCGCTGAAATCGAACGAGTCGACAAAGTGAATCAAACAAGTACCTATCTATGATTTGAAACTCAATAAACTTGTATTTGTTTATTTCCTCATAATTAATCATGTTTAACGGAAATATTAAATACATAACTCAAACGAAAAAATTAATTTACTCCAACTTTTATTACTTTTATTCCAGTGATTTGCATGAGTATATTCACTTATAGGAATAACACCCTCGTCACAGCAAATCTGAATACCCAGCGAATTTCCAATGGAGATATAACTCTCTTAATACTACATAAAGCCACTTACTAAGTTTCATAAAATATATTCTCAAATAAGCAATATATACAATTTTAATTATTCTCCATAAGAATCCTATATAAAACCCATTTTTTTAAACCCAAAAACCCCATTTTTTTGTTCCTTGTTGCAGCAAACCTGCTTACTCAGCCCCCATGTTATTCTTATGGAGAATCACTAAAATGTTATGTAGCGCTTATTTATGATTTAATATTAATGAAACTTTGTATGTGGCTTTGCCTAGTTAAATTCTATTTATATTTGCATAAAACCAATTGTTTGTGTTCCTTATTTCAGCAAACCTAGATACTCATTACCAGTGTTATTCTGATGGAGAATAATTAAAATCGCTTATTTGTGAATATATTTTTAAGAAACTTGGTATGCGGCTTTATGTGGTATTAAGACATATATTCTGTATTGAAAATTCGCTGAGAATGCAGGTTTGCTGTGACGGGGGTATTATTCATTTATGTTCATAATTAAGGGAGACATAGCATTTAATTATTATCCATAAGAATAACATGGGCTGAGTACGCAGGTTTGCTGCTTCGGGAGCCTTTAGCAAAAAATTGTTTATTTGAGCAAATATCAATGGACCACAACCAGATGAAGCCGTATACCAAGTTTCGTCAGTATACGTTCATAAATAAGCGAGATATAAATTTGTTATTTTCCTCCATAAGAATAACATTAGACAACGTACTGTGTTTAGCACTTTCAATATCTCGGGAACAAATTGACGTGGAGGAATGGTCAAAATACCAAATTGTGTGTTTTTTTTAAGCTGAATTCAATGGTGAAAACTAAAATTTGCTATTTTCAAAATTTATAAGTACAACATTCAAAAAACCCATTTTTGGGGTACAAAACCCCCCCAAAATCCCCCTTCAGATAGAGCGATCTGGCTGGTTTTCGAACTTAAAGTCATAAATGTTGCTTTACACATTCATACCAAATTTCATCAAAATCGGATCATTTTTACGAGCGTTATCGTGCTCACGGGCACACACACACACACACACACACACACATATATATACAGTTTCGAATGAATGTAGTTTTTGGGGTCTGGGGACCTCAAAACGAAAAATTATCATGGTCCCGGGCCTAGATCTTACTATGCCGACTACGGTAATAGCTTCTTCCCTGTAGGGGAAATTCGCTAAATCAGCCTATCAGAATGTTCAAAGAACGATAAATGTGCCTCACCAGTGTACCTACTTGAAAAAATCACCGGCTCGGTTTTTTGACCAAAATCGTTAAGCAACACTGCTCACAGTGAACAGTGTAACACTACCTCCAGTTATACAATAAACCTCTCTGGGCTTTATTTATCCCTCGGTTATAAAAACAGTGAAAGTAGTTTGGTTAATGGTTATTACAAATTTGAGCCGTTGAACAAACTTTATAACATTTAATACAATTTAACTATCGATTTTAAGAGCCAAAACATTTAACTAGAGTGACACCAAAACGGATCTGATTCAATATCCAAAACTAATCTAACAAAAAAGTTCTAACCATTCTAAACCATTGAAAATCCTTTTTGGGCTATTTTGCATTGAGGCGTAAAAAGTATTTCTCAAAAAGACACTTTTTGAATTTTGACACGTTCTAATGAATATTTTAATATTATATCGTTGCTTTATTACATTAAAAATTTACGTTTTGCACGGCGTGTTCTCATTATATTACATGCAATGCAAAATTAGAGTTTTAAATACAAATTGTTAAAGAGCAATTTATAAGTCAGTAGATTTATTTCATAGCTAATGAACGATATTTCTGTGGTCTTTTAAATCCCGTCATTTTTGACGGGCTGGTAAAAGCTAGTTGTAAATAAATGTAATTTACTTAACACATGCATCATATTAAAGGAAGTGTGATTTTGTACCGTACCGCAATACAAATAACAATAAGTTATTATATATAAATAGTTATTATAAATTAAGTTATTTAGAAAATTATAAGAAATTGCATGGGAATAACAGAAGTAGTAAGAGAAAAGCTTTTCTAGATATAAACATCTAGAAAAATTACAAAATTAACATTTGTTCATACTGCTATAGTGATTAATTTTCTCAGCATACAAAACACTAAATAGAATACACAAAAACCAAATTTTAGGTTTCTATACGTTAATTAATGATCCTGGGCAAAAAATCATTCGGTCTTAATCAGTAACAAGGCTACACAAGTCATCTCACCCATTCTACATTCATCATTTATTCATATTCGCCTTGAAATACAGTACTGTACGCCCAGATTGCATCGGCGTCTTAAAGTGTTATTAAGATGTTAAAGCCCCCTCAAGCCACTTATTTAGTTACAATTTCAGTTAGAACACATCAACAGTCGAAACTGTGATTAACAAAATAATATAACTCTTTAGTATAATTTATACTACATACAGATAATTTAACACCTCCGTTACAACAAACTTGCATCCTCTGAAAATGTCTAATGCAAATGTATATGCCTCACCAACGCATAAACCAGCTTAACTTTTTAATCAAAATATATTGATAAATTAGTAAAATATAACATTTGATTTGTCCTCCGTAAGACTAACATTGAACAGCTTGACTAAGGTTTGATGTAAATGACTAAATTTTTTTTATGGGAATATAAATAATCAACAACTACATGAAGGCACGTACCAAGTTTTATTAAATTATGTTCATAAATAAGGGCAGAAGCACACCTGCAAATAAATTCCCATGTGGTGTTCATATACAGGACCCACAATCACGCAAGGATCACGCAAGGTGTCCCAAACCGATTGCAGACGAACCACTTGACCTATAAGGATGAAATAAAATTATTTCCCACTAAATCAACCTCAAGGAGTAACGTAAAAATAATTTTAACTCGTTTAAAATACAGAGTTTACCAAAACTGAGGTTCACTAGTTCTATTCATGGAAATTTCAAATGTAAACATACGTCATGTTATACACCGTTTCAAAGCCCTTTGACAGAAAAACATTTTGGTGAAAACAGAACTCACTTATCTCTGTCCGTTTCATAATGGCGGCCATTTTTGCGAAAAATATTAACATTTACGGAATACTCTGTATCTGCTACACCACAAGACATATTTTTATTCTGACTCAAATTCCTTACTCGTATTAAACTCAGCTTTACCCTGATATGCTACATGCTAGTATTTAAATTTTATACAAAATAACAAAAAATACTTTTTTTGAAAATGTTTATATGCCCACAATTAAACAAAATCAAATAGTAACGTATATTAAAAAGTATATAATTAAAGGTCTTAGAAGTCCTAACAACTTTCTAATTTACATCAACCTCGTATCTATTTTTGTTTTTTAACAATCAACAAAAGTCTTCATTTTCTCATATAAAATACATGTTATTTCTACATACCACTTCCAAATACTCTGAGGCCTCTTTTATAAATGAGTTATGTAGAAATAACATGTATTTTATATGGGGAAATGAAGATTTTTGTTGATTGCTAAAAACGAAAAAGAGATACAAGGTTGATGTAAATTAGAAAGTTGTTAGGATTTCTTAGACCTTTAAAATGATATACTTATTGATATACGTTACTATTTGACTTTTTTGAATTTTGGGCATGTAAACATTTTCCCTGATTTTAAAACGAGTAAAAATTTTGAACCAGAACTAAGATATGTCTTGTGGTTTAGCAGAAACAGGGTATCCCGCAAATATCAAAATCTTTCAAAAATGGCCGCCATTTTGAAACGGATTAAGATCAGTGAGTTCTGTTTTTGCCAAAATGTTACCGAATATTTGTAACAAACTAAAAATATGTTTACGTTATTCCTTGGGGTCGATTACTTTATTTCATCCTTCTAGGTCAAGTGGTTCGTCTGCAATCTGTTTGAGACACCTTAGTGAGACATCCTGTATATAATTTGATCCCCATAAGAATACATATCATACCCCATATGGTATAACATAGTCTCTGTAAGGGACTGGATATGCAGGTGTGCTTCTGCGGGGGTATTTTATGTGGATTTGAATATATCACAATCAGATGAAATCGTATACCAAGTTGTATTAATATACCGGGTGTCCCACGTAAGGTGTCTCAAATTGATTACGGAAAAACGGCTTAACGTAGGGGGATGAAATAAAATTATTTCCGGCTAAATTGACCCCAAGGAATAAGGTAAAAATATTTTAAACTTTTTTCCGATACAGGGTGTGCCAAAAACTGAGGGTCACTAGTTCGAATCCCGGAATTTTCAAATGTAAACATATGTCATGTTATAAATCATTTTAAAGGTATTTAATAGACAAACATTTTGGCGAAAACAGAAATTAATTATCTTTTTCCGTTTCACAATGGCGGCAGTTTTTTTTGGGAAAAATCAATATGCTTTTAATACTCTGTGTTTACTATACCAATGCACATAGCCCTTCTCCAGTTGAATTTTCTTACTCGTTATGAAATTAGCTTTACTGTAATATGCTACAAGTAACGGTTTTTTAAAATAATAAAAATTCCAAAAAAATTGATTTTTGAAAATTTGCAAATGCCCATTGTTCAAAATTTCCAAATAGCAACATATGTCAAGTGGCACATCATTTTATAGGTTTTTTAATTCTTAACAACTTTATAATTTACACTTACTTCGTATCTCTTTTAGTTTTTGTGTAAATAACAAAAAACCTAATTTTCCTATATCAAATGCATGTTACTTGGGTTTAACACTAAATGCCATGGGGCCATGATCAGCTGTTTAGTGTTAAACCCAAATAACATGCATTTGATATAGGAAAATTAGGTTTTTTGTTATTTACACAAAAACTAAAAGAGATACGAAGTAAGTGTAAATTAGAAAGTTGTTAAGAATTAAAAAACCTATAAAATGATGTGCCACTTGACATATGTTGCTATTTGGAAATTTTGAACAATGGGCATTTGTAAATTTTCAAAAATAAATTTTTTTGGAATTTTTATTATTTAAAAAAAACCGTTACTTGTAGCATATCACAGTAAAGCTAATTTCATAACGAGTAAGAACATTCAACCGGAGAAGGGCTATGTGCATTGGTATAGGAAACATAGAGTGTTAAAAACATACTGATTTTTCCCAAAAAAACTGCCGCCATTTTGAAAAGGAAAAAGATAATTAATTTCTGTTTTCACCAAAATGTTTGTCTATTAAATACCTTTAAAGTGATGTATAACATGACATATGTTTACATTTGAAAATTCCGAGATTCGAACTAGTGGCCCTCAGTTTTTGACACACCCTGTATCGGAAAAAAGTTAAAAATATTTGTACGCTATTCCTTGGGGTCGATTTAGCGGAAATAATTTTATTTCATCCTTGTACGTTAAGCCGTTTATCCGTAATCAATTTGAGACACCTTACGTGGGACACCCGGTATATTCATAAATAAGCAATATTATAACATTTGACTTATTCTCCAAAATAATAACATTGAACAACATACTGAATATTTAGCACTTTTGTATTTCGATAACCAATTAATGTAGAGCAATGACCAATACACCGAATTGTATTTTTTAATCAATTGGTGAAAACTTATTGGTTTTTCATAAAAAATATAGGGATGTGAAAAAATATTTTGGGGTACAAAACCCCCATTCGGATGATTCACCAAACAATTATTTACACTAATAACTTTAATTTCGAAAATTTTGACGAAAATAATACCTTCTCCATGTACCATGTATATATGACTAATAAAATGATTATATGACTATAAATGACTATATAAAAAATAACTATAATATAAATATAAAATATGCATATAAAATGAAAGTAAATACCCCCGTCGCAGCAAACCTGCATACTCAGCGAATTTCCAATAAAGATATAAATGGCTTAATACTTCATAAAGCCACTTACCAAGTTTCGTAAAAATATATTCACAAATAAGCGATATTCCCCATAATTTAAACTAATTTAATTAAATAATAATAATTTGATAATTATATAATTAAATTTAATATTTTTTTTAATAATAACTTAATTAAATTATAATTTAATTTAATAATAATTAAATTAATAATTTAATTTAATTTTTTTAATTGTTCCCCATAAGAATAACATTGGGGCTGAGTTCGCAGGTTTGCTGCATCAAGGAACACAAAAAATAGGTTTTAGTGCTAATATCAATACAACTCAACTAAGTGAAGTCATATACCAGTTTTTAGCGAATTTCTCCTATAGGAAAGAAGCTATTACCGTAGTCGGCATGGTAGGACCTAGGCCCGGGACCATGATAACTTTTCGTTTTGAGGTCCCCAGACCCCAAAAACACCATTCGTTCGATACTGTATCACTGGTTGATACTGTAAAAACTGGCATATGACTTCACCTAGTTGAGTTATATTGACATTAGCATAAAAACCCATTTTTTGTGTTCCTTGATGCAGCAAACCTGCATAGTCAACCCCAATGTTATTCTTATGGCGAATAATTAAAATTGTATATATCGCTTATTTGTGAATATATTTTTATGAAACTTGGTATGTGGCTTTATGAAGTATTAAGACATTTATATCTCCATTGGAAATTCACTGAGTATGCAGGTTTCCTGCTATGGGGGTATTATTCATTTATGTTTATAACTAAGGGAGACATAGCATTTAGTTATTATCCATAAGAATAACATGGGGCTGAGTATGCAGGTTTGCTGTTACGGGAGCCTTTGGCAAAAAATTATTATTTTGAGCAAATATCAATAAACCTCAACCAGATGAAGCCGTATACCAAGTTTTATCAGTATACGTTCATAAATAAGCGAGATATACAATTTTCTTTTCCTCTATAAGAATAACATTAGACAACGTACTGTGTTTAGCACTTTCAATATCTTGGGAACCAATTGACGTAGAGGAATGATCAAAATACCAAATTGTGTGTTTTTTAAGCTGAATCCAATTTTGGAAACTAAAATTTACCATTTTCAAAATTTATATGTACAAAATTCAAAAAACCCATTTTTGGGGTACAAAACCCCCCCAAAATACCCCTTCGGCTAGAGCGATCTGGCTGGTTTTCGAACTTAGTCATAAATGTTGCTTTACATATACATACCAAATTTCATCAAAATCGGATCATTTTTACGAGAGCTATCGTGCTCACGGGCAAACACACACACACACACACACACACTTATATATATATATATATATAAAACTAAGTTCGAGAATATTGTTATTGTTATTAGTAAATTGTCTTTAGTCATATATATATATATATAATTTTGATGAAGGTATGCATTCTAGAAAGAAAAAATACAGCACGATGCCCCAATGGTACTAGACTAGATAGAAATATACGATTGACGCTGTAAAGTAACTTGTTTCAAATGAGTTCAGAATGTTAGGAAAGTAGTAAAAATCTTTTTTTTTTAATTTTTTAGAATCTAACGACAGCAATTTGTTCATAGGGAGCTTAAATGTAATATACTTTAGTAAAATATTAATATACATGCCGATTAAGTCATGACGCCGCAGGGTGGTAGTTTAAAATGACGCCTGATAGATAATTGGATTAGAATATGTATATACAGTTTCGAACGAATCGTGTTTTTGGGGTCTGGGGACCTCAAAACGAAAAGTTATCATGGTCCTGGGCCTAGGTCTTACCATACCAACTACGGTAATAGCTTCTTCCCTATAGGGGAAATTCGCTAAAAGATTAACAGCACTACCTATTGTATAAGGCCTGCAGCAGAGGCGGGTAGTTCTGCGATTCGCCGCTTGAGCGCAGGAGCTTTCAGAGCCACTCCTGAACTGTCTTCGGCCCCGTTGCCTTTTCATTGTAAACGTATGTCAAATATGAAAATCAAAACGGGTTTAGAAATTTGGTCTAAAGAAATTTTATAAAATGATATATTTGTGGAATTTTTAAAGTATGTCCTTGTATGTAGATATGATTTTTTTACATATTTATGTAAAAGTAGAAATTATGATTAATTGTATAAGGAATTAGCTCCATTAATTAAATTAAAGTTAAAACTTGTAAAATGTCATGTAACATAAAAACGCTATAGTTTTAAATCATATTAATAGGAACGTTGCAGAGTAGTAGCCAACCTATCAGGAATGCTGTAAATTGTTGAATACGTAAAAGGTTACAAGTAGGTAATTATTAAAAACTATTTTTCCCTAAAGCTCGTAGTAAAATAAGCCTACAGTTTAGGTGCAAGTAATACCTCCTGTAGGAAGGAATCTTTGGTTAAATAATAAATGTAAACAATAAAAAAATAGCCAAAATAAATATTTAAACGATGCAGCACAGGTCTCTGAGATATAAAACCGATAACAAGTTTTCTATCAAAGCACGTTTAATTAAACGGGTCTCAATTATGTTACAAATGAATTATGATCTGATCCTAGCACATATAATTGAAAAGCTCTTACAATAACCCATTGCATAAAACAAACATAACCTTAACCAAAGCGTATAAATTTATTTTTAACTTACGGATTGAAAAGAACATCTTTATCCACTTTAGTATTCCAGTTAATTGGTTTCAAAGACATGAACGGACAAGCAAAAGCCGAAAAGGAAACTATAGACTACTTTGAATTTTAAATTAAAATATCAGGCAATTTATATGTTCAAAATAACTGAATTTTGTAATCGAGTCTTCTCTTAAGAATAACGAAACAATGTGTAAACCACCATTCCTTGAGTAAACAGCAAAGTTTTAACATCTCTGGTTAGTGGGACCACATGGAGTTACTGACTATCGGGCCAATAAACCATTATGATATTATAATAAACAACTAGGTCAAATACATGCTTTAGTAATATTCTTAAGTTATGGTTAGTTCAAAAGTTTATACTTTACAACAAAATAATTCAATAAAAATTAAAGACAGTAATACAGACTTAGTTTTACCATTAATATGAGTTCAGCCAACGAGTTACCTGGACGTTACTTAGGTCCGAAAAGTGCATAATGTTTCTTTTTGTAATTTTGACACAAAGGAGAAACTAAAACTGTTTCAAAGTAAAGAAGAAAGATTTCAGCTAAAAATAAAAACAGAACGATACAAAACCACAGCAGAACAATTATTTTATAAAATTTACATTTGTTGTACGTCTGTTGGTTCCTAAAACTCATTTTTCAATGGTTACAGTTGAAGGTTAACCAAAAATAATTTAAAATAAGGAAAACATATTATTTTAAAACATTCGCGGGTATTGGATATTTTTTAAACGATTATAAGATCTGTTTGTATACTTATTTTGCTGACTGACCCTATTCATACTTGTATACATTTCATAAGTCCAAAACGAAAATTACTTACGTTTGAGGGGAATAAAGACTAAATAAGTAGTCTTTCTAAATAAGAGTCCGGAACTCTTTGTAACTGGAGGTGAACTTCACCTAACTGGTGAGACCTTCTCTTATATTAATCAAGTACCCGACTGCGTAGACAGACAGACGGATCATGGCAACAATAACACTCTCGGAGTTTCCAACTTGTTGAATTTTTTTAATCATAAGTAAAAATTTAATTTTCACTGACTAAGGTCTGAAATTGTTATTAGTGAATTTCCTTTGGAAAGTGAACTATTAGCATGACTCGCACGGTGAAACTTAAGCCCGGGACCACCATAGAAGTTCCTAACGTGACCACCTGAACACGTTTTGGGGAGTCGTTCAAAATTGTATATATATATATATATATATATGTGTGTGTGTGTGTGTGTGTGTGTGTGTGTGTGTGTGTGTTTGCACTCTAGCGGTCGCATTTTTTGTTCGATTTACTTCAAATTTGGTAGGGACATTCCTTTCTGTAATCAATTGGACAAGTTCGTTGGGAAAAACAATCGGAAAACTCTAAACCCGTTTTTCGGGGATTAATCTTTCAAATTTTGAGTTTTTGGGCCCATAAAGGGTCAGAAATGTCCTGTATGTAAAATTAATGCATGTAAAAAGATGGGAATTAGTGAGGCAAAAGTTGTAAGCCCTCTCTCGCCATTATAGAATACATAATTACTTAGTTATCAAAGAAAATGTGTATCACTAAACACAGTACGTTGTCTTATGGGGGATTTTACACTAGAAAAGCCTGTTATTCCTTTGTTAGAGTACTTTTATCATCCCCAGCAACCTCACGCCTACTTTCAAGCCTGTCTGGACTTTCTTCTAACATTATAATGCACAAAATTGTATTCCCAGCTTTGCAGGTAAATGAAACCAGAAGCATCAGAACAGCCAAAAAATCACTGTTTTCAGATTTCAATAAAAATTGGAATAAATCTGTGTTATTACACTGATTTGGAGTTTTAAAAGTTTTTATGTGGAAATTCACTTCCCTCACGTCAGCGTGCTGCGTGCGAACTCGTTTTTGAATTAAGATGGTAAAGTGGGTCTTTGTAGCTTGTGTGGTAATTTTTCGAAAGCGACAAACACTTTACACTCGAATTACAACCACAATAATTTTTCCTACAACTGCAATAGTTTTGGACATTACAAACATACAAAAATTCACTTTTATCAATTTTGGTCCAATTTACGAGATTGAGGTCATAAACACCGAGACAGTTAGCTTGTCTAAACCGACAATAGACGAGTTTGCACGCAGCACGCTGACGTGAGGGAAGTGAATTTCCACATAAAAACTTTTAAAACTCAAAATCAGTGTAAAAACATACATGTATTCCAATTTTTATTGAAATCTGAAAACAGTAATTTTTTTGGCTATTCTGATGCTCCTGGTTTCATTTACCTGCAACGCTGGGAATACAATTTTGCACATTATAATGTTAGGAGAAGGTCCAGGCAGGCTTGAAAGTAGGCGTGAGTTGCTGGGGATGATAAAAGTACTCTAACAAAGGAATAACAGGCTTTTCTAGTGTAAAACCCCCCTAAGACAACGTACTGTGTTTAGTCGAAACACATTTTCTTTAATAACTCGGTAAATATTTAGGCTATAATGACGAAAGAGGGCTTAAAACTTTCGCCTCACTAACTCCCATCTCTTTACATGCATTAATTTTGCATCCGGGGCTTTTCTGACCCTTTTGATGCCCAAAAACTCAAAATTTGAAAGATTATTCCCCAAAAAAGGGGTTTAGAGTTTTCCGATTGTTTTGCCCAACGAACTTGTCCAACTGATTACAGAAAGGAACGTCCCTACCAAATCTGAAGTAAATCGGGCAAAAAATGCGACCGCTAGAGTGCAAACACATATACATATATATATATATATATATATATATATATATATATATATATATATATATATATATACAATTTTGAACGACTCCCCAAAACGTGTTCAGGGGGTTACGTTAGGAACTTCTATGGTGGTCCCGGGCTTAAGTTTCACCGTGCGGGTTATGCTAATAATTCACTTTCCAAAGGAAATTCACTAATAAACTGTCTATTAGTACTTCAGCAAGTGGAAAAGTAACGCGCAGCGAGCGAAAATACTTCTTCGCTCAATAAACAGTAAACAGCTCTTTTATGGTGTGTTTTTAGGTAGTAAAGAAACACTTTAGGCGCGGTTGCAGTTTACAGATAACTCTATTCGATTACTGTAATTAAACTGCAAATACTAAACAAAATAAAATACTAGGTTCTTGGCAATACTACTCTCAAATCAATATAATTTGCTGTATTCAATTCCTTCGATGGTTGACGATGAAACGGCTGATAATTCAGTGTACCGAAAGGTGTAGGTACATTGAGGAGTTTAGCTGCTTGTGAACTTGAACTGCTCAAGTGAGCGAGACTACTGTCAAGCTATTCTGATATTCCTAACTACTTGTAATTCAGATGAGTTCCTAACCATGAGTAATGGAATGCTACTTATTTACTAAATACATTATTTTCTATTACTTAATTCAATCAATTACAACTTATTTTCTGGATTTTATATTTTTTACACAATTTTTTGCTTTCGTATAAATTTAAACAGATTAAGTCTGGTATTATGGGGTTCTTAAAATGTTAAATATAAGTATTTAAAAGTTATTAAAATCCAAGTCGGTGTAGTAGCAGAGGAATGGCTCTTGCAACTTTAACATCACGTTATTTAGAACTAACTACAGAAGACTGAAATCGTCAACTCTAAATCAAGGCCATTTATTATAACATAACGTTTTGCCGGCTTTTAGAAAAAAAGCCGATTTGTAAATATTTGCCCCTCCCACAACCTGTGGTATCGGCAGATCGTAAAGTGAGCCGCTTGACCCACGACCTCCGCGCCATCCGTCAGCCACTGTCCGCAACACCTCCACGTGGTTCCGCTAATGGCCTCGGCGGCGCGCGGCGCTAGTGTAGTGCTGCACACGCCCCGCGCCCAGTGGTCACTGCGGTAATTAATTGATCGGACTAGGCAAAAAATGCGGGCAGCAACACATTAGGCCTAATAGGGTCCAGTTAGGAGATTTATGGAGGAAAATATTACGAAATTTCTAAAACGAATTAAATTTGATTAAATGTCTAATAATTTATTGAATGTTTTATAACCGTTTAAAATTTTAAATTAAATTTTTTTTATATAATTTTACAGTATTTTAGACACCGTTACTTTTTGTTCCATTTTCTTGGCGAATTTGTAACAGTTTTATGTTTATATAAGGTTTTAAATAAAAATAGGGGGTTCAAAGAAAATTGTATGAACAACATAACAACACAATTTGAAGAACAAGGGTGTATAATCAATATATGTATATATTACACATTATAAATAGATGCGAAATTCCCCAAAAACTAAACACTCTCAAGCTTTCCGAGCATATATAATGTTACATATCAGTATATATGTATTCGATTTGGTTATATAGATAAGTGAAAGCAATTCCATTGTTCTCTGACCTCGATGTGCCACCCATTGTCCTGCAAAACATATGCTAATATTGTGGGAACGAAGTTTCATTGGGTCAAATTATTTCTTTGACATATAATATTTAATCAATACAGTTCAAAACATTCTCCATAGGCTGCATCCACATTACTGTTGAACACGTAACTAGGCCTGACGATCGTAGTTGTTATAAAGAGAAGATGAACTTTTTAAGGCCAATGGGGCCAAGCCTTGGATGAATCTTGGTATTTTGTTGATTTTGATTTTAACACATGTAATTACATTTGTATACTTTTTCCGGGTTCACATTTACTCACGTATGAGTTTCACGAATGCCCATCATATTACTTTTATTAGACTGTTGTATAAGTAACAAGCAACAAATTCGCCAGGATGTAAGGCTTTCAAAATACATTATCTTTTTAAATATATTTCGCTATTTTAGCGGATTTCCCCTATAGGGAAGAAGCTATTACCGTAGGTCTCATGGCAAGACTTAAGCCCAAGACCATGATAACTTTTTGTTTTGAGGTCCCCAGATGCCAAAAACACCATTCGTTCAAATTTTTATATATGTATATATTTATATATATATATATATATATATATATATATATATATATATATATATATATATATATATGTGCCCGTAAGCACGATAACTCTCGTAAAAAAGGTCCGATCTTAATGAAATTTGGTACAAATGTGTAAAGTACCATTTATTTGAACAAGTTCGAAAACCAGATGAATCGCACCATCCGAAGGGGGGTTTTTGGGGGGTTTTGTACCCCAAAAATGTGTTTTTTGGGGTTTTCACATGTAATTTTAATTTAAATCAAATTTTAATTCATACCATTGAATTTAGCTTAGAAAAACAAACAATTTGGTATTTTGATCATTGCTCTACGTCAATTGGTTACCGAGATATTGAAAGTGCTAAACACAGTACGTTGTCTAATGTTATTCTTATGGAGAAAAAGAAAAATTGTATATCTCGCTTATTTATGAACATAAACTGGCAAAATTTGGTATATGGCTTGATCTGGTTATGGTTTATTGTTGTTTGCACAAAAAAACAATTTTTCGCCTATGGTTCCTGTAGTAGCAAACCTAGGTACTTGGTCCCCATGTTATTCTTATGGAAAATACTTAAAATGTTATACAAGGTGACTCATGGGAACCGGACGTTTTTTAAATAAGTAGTACTCAGTAGTTATAATGAATAAAATGGTTTTAATACTGTACATAGTGAGGTAAACATTTGCAATTTGTTACCAAACAGTCATTTTTTGAAAATGACGTCACGCATATGGTTGCCATGTACTTCTCTACAAATGTTCATTCTGGTCAGAAAATCAGCTGAAACTCTGGTCAGGAGGTCTTGTCCAATGCCATTGATCTCTTCTGTGATTGCCAACTTCAAATCTTCTAGAGGTTTGTGAGCATAGACACGCTCCTTTAGAAACCCCCAAAGGAAGTAATCACAGCTGGACAAGTCAGGTGACCTTGCCGGCCACGGTATGTCACCAAAGCGAGAAATAACGTTATTAGGAAACATTTGCCTCAAGACTCTCATTGATTGGTCTGCGGTGTGGGCTGTAGCACCGTCCTGTTGAAAATAAACCCTTTCCCGGTTTATTCTAAGTCTGCGAAGTTCTGGACGGAGAAATGTGTTCAACATGTGAACATAGCGTTGGGAGTTCACTGTCACTGTTACACCATTTTCCTCGAAAAAGTACGGCCCAATAACACCCGAATGATATACCGCACACCAAACCGTAACCTTGGGAGAGTGGAGAGGTTTTTCGTGAATATTGCGGGGATTCTGACTGGCCCAGTAACGAAAGTTTTGTTTGTTTACCGAGCCATTGAGGTGGAAGTGGGCTTCGTCACTCATTAACAATATCACGTTCGGCTCGTGGTTAAACAATCTTTGCATTCGCGATGCAAAGTTCATTCGTTTATTATAGTCAGTCACTTTAAGTTCCTGGACTACCTGTATTTTATAAGGATGAAACTTAAGATCTTTCTGAATAACTCTCCTTACTGATTCGCGGGTCATGTTCAACTCTTGAGCATGTTTTCGTGCAGACCTGCTTGGACTCCTTATCAATGCTGCTCTCACTCTGGCGATGTTTTCGGGTGTTCTTGCAGTTCTAACAGGGCCTGGTGGTTTCTTTCTTGTTATATTCCCTGTTGTTCGGAACCCTGAAACCCATCTTAACAGCGTATTTCGGTTTGGAACAGTTCCATGGCGTTTAATATTAAAATGTCGTCGAAATTCCCGCTGGGTTTTGACGACGGATTCACCATTTTTGACAAAAGACTCGTATGCGAAAACGCGATGGCCTAAGGCCCACTGATCCATTGCAACAAAAATGGCAAGCCTTACTGAAGGTAATGACATAACCTCAATCTTCCTACCACGTGCAACAACAATGCAACAGCTGTTTAAAAAACGTCCGGTTCCCGTGAGTCACCTTGTATATCGCTTATTTATGAATGTATATGGATGAATCTTGGTATGTGACTTCACTAAGATGAGTTCTATTGATATTTGCATAAAAACCCATTATTTTGCGTGCCTTGTTGCAGCAAACCTGCGTACTCATCCCCAATGTTATTCTTATGGAGAATAATTAATATTTTAAATATCGCTTGTTTGTGAATACATTTCTTATGAATCCTGTTAAGTGTTAAGTGTTAAGTGTGTATATATTCATTGGAAATTCGCTGAGTATGCAGGTTTGCTGCGACGGGTGTATTTTGTTTATTCAGGGGGTGATATTTGCGATTATTAACAGAATTTTATGCCCAAAAGGCTCTTTATTACATTTTACAATGCACTTCGTGACTTAAAACAGATTGCTAAATATTAGAAACGTGCATGCATGCATTCTTACCATATAAACAGTTGAAATCAGGTATTGGAAAATAAACAATAACAATTATAAAAGTGCTCGAGAATTGTTTTGTATCATATACGAACTGGAAAAATAAACATGTTATAAGTAAACTATAAAATATACTAAGAATTTGACAATCATAAACCTAGGTATTAGATATAAAGGTTCAAGTATTACCACTTATTACATATTGCAGTAATTTTTAAGAGCCTTCACAATTCATAATTTTTTTGGCAAATAAATATTATTATTAACGGCTATTAAAACTTATATAACGTCTTTTAGCTTGTGAAGATTTACATGAAGCTAAAATAAATATATTTTATGTGATAATGTGAGAAGATGCGACGGGAGAGGGATCTACTGACTGCTGTACTGCACTGTGCTTGCGGACCTCACCGTCAGTGATGTGTGTAGAGAACAAAGAATGCTTTTACAGTCTCCTCAAACTTCATGCTGTATATTTTCTAGCTATTAGTAAACATTTTCACTTTCTGAAAGTATGGCTACCGTCTTTCATTTCGCCCCCAACTCACACACTCGATTTACCACAGCCTTGTTCCCAATCTGTACCGCGCTATCAGAGACCCTTGTCAAGCTCCCAATTTGTTTATGTAGCTCTCGCATATTACGGCCACTCGGTTAAAAACTGAGAGAACCGAATAATGAGGAATTCTAATTGAGTGTGTCGAAGAGTATCTATAATAGTGCGGATTGTTGTAATCAGATAAGCCGCTGCGGTCCAGTGGCCAAGGCGACCATCGGCTATCGGTACCGACTACCCGTCGCCGCGGTCCACTAGCCCAACTACTGGCACCGACTACACATCGTCACATCAGCGGCTTATCAACGTACTGCGGACGGACTTTCGCCGCCATCTCTGGGGAAAGCGGCCAACGATCTGATCGCGAGATACCGCCGAGAAATGATAGAGCGCGCTGGCTCCGAGTTTCTCCGATATTTTCACACCTCGAGATACAATCGAACCTCCACATATCGCGGTAACGGCTTGTAGCGTTCGACCACTTGTGAGATGAGATTAACATAACTTTCATACTCGAAAATGCTTATATTTTGAAAACTGAATAAGAAAATACTAAAGAAATTACAGTATACTATTTTATAAACACGCATAGAATAAAAACAATAAACCATTATTACACCTAATTAGCTAACTGGCACAGGATAACAACTTTATAAATATACAGGTAAACTGTATAGGACTGTAGGCTATAGTTCATTGGCATACGTTTTACAACCATCACTGAAAACAAGAATTGGTTATATATTTTAATTTACGCAATTATATATTAAGATTAATTCAACCGTCATAATTTTTCAATATACAGCAAACATATTTAAAAAATTTAAATTCACATCATAATTTCAATAAATAATTTAGTTGAGATAACTAACATTTGGTTGTTTCTACTAAATATTAGTTTTAAACTAAATTATTGCTAATATACATAGTGATTTGGTTGTTACATAATTTGGTTACAAAACAATTTTTTATAAAATTATTTCATATTTCAATAAAATTATTTAATAGATAAACATGTCAAACTAACCTTATTTTGTTAAATTTGAATTCATTTTGTTAAATTAATTAAATTGTTTAGTAAAATTACCGGTCATTTTCAAATGTTATGTTTGGTGAAAGTTCTCGCCGCCCCGGGATAACGTGCACCCTCATGATTTCTGGACTCACAATACAATAAATTTACCAATTGGTTTGTTGTTTCTACTGAATAGATATATTTGTTAACGCTAATTTGTTCTATAACAATTTTTAAGATTAATAGATTAACTTTAACCAGCCGATGTCCCTTTCTCCGCGCGGGGATCTAGCAGGCATAAAGCTGCACATTTTAAAATCACTTTTGAGTTATATGTCCCAGGATCACTTTCTGAATACTTAAATGGTTTAATTTAACTTTTTCCGTCAGTGATCCTACTCGTCCTCAATATATATTTGTGGTTTTAATATTCGATGTGACTGAATGACATACTGTAGCCTGAAGGTGAGGTTTTAACCTCGAAACCGGTCACCTATATTGAGGACAAGTAGGATCACTGACGGAAAAGAGTAAATTAAACTATTTAAACATTTTAAAAATGTAATTGAATTTATAATTAGCTGATACGCTAAATAAAATATAAATCCATAGGATTAACATTAGATCTTTGAAAGCCTAAGAGGTGAAGCCCTAAACATACATATTTTGAAACCCACAAAAAGGGTAAGAGCTTTTAATTGATACCATACATGAATGCAACATAATAGTTTTAGGGGTCAACAATTTAGAAATTATTTTAATAATGTATATAATTTAAATACAAATTAATATTAATCAACAAAATAATTGTTCAACTGTGGTAAACGATTTATTTTAAATTACCAAAATATTTTTCTCTGTCTGAGAGTTGAGTAATCAATAATTCTTGATACATGGTCTTAATCGTTATGGTACAGATAATTTCAAAGTAGATGGTACTTAGTTTGAGAATGCGCAATAATGACTTTTTCCCTCCACACCTTAGTAGCATTCTGTATTCAAAATCAATGGTAGCAGCCACCTTACATTAGCCTTTAATATAACCATCACACACCAACTGCTGATCAGATTAAGCCGAAATTTGGTAGGAATATAGATAATACACCAGAATCAAACATGGTGATATCCCCGTTCCGAAAATCTAATGGGGATCCACCCCACTGACTTTCAAAATTGAGTTTACCATCTTGCACCTTCTACTGGACCTTTGGAGATAGCTAGTGGGTTGGTAGGGAGTTAGCTATATTATAGTACACTCAAAGCAAACATAGGCCTACCGCTGATCAAAATATTCTTTAGGCTGTTACCTTAGCTGACATGATTCTTACCACGTAAACCAACACACACCACCTACTGAACCGATGGAGTTCAAATTTGGCAGGAAGATAGACAGTGCACCAGAATAAACATATGTACATTTCCCCAATTCCAAAAATACTTTGACACTCCGCTCACTTGCATTCAGAGTTATACGGTGTTTGCTATCACATCTCTAATACTGTAATGATAGAGTTGACATTCGTTAGGAAGATAGATACATAAGAATAAAATATAGACTTACTCCGATACTGATAATCCTTCGGGGTTCCGCCCTACTGTATAGTTTTTATATTTGAAACTATCAGTTTAACCTCATGAGGTAATGAATTTATTTTAGTTTCCATGAAAACATTTTTTCAACACCGGGAACCAACATAAGTCAACAGCAATAATTAATGGGGACCAAGAAATACATCGCAATCGGAGACGCGGGTACAAGATTGTAGTATTTATAATCAGACGAAGCAAACCGCCAATTTGCTCAGATCAAACTGTGAAATGAGTACAATATAAATAGTTTGTATTCATAAACTTTATTGCCAGGCTACGTTATTGATAGGCTTTATAAAAAAACACACTTCTCTACTTAACTAGTAGCAGTGGGAAAATACCTAACTATGGGCTTTACAGTATTTTATAAACACTTTTAACTGAGGGAAAATCGTTGGTTCGAGTGACGCAGTCTTTGAGCATCAAGCAACATGGCTTCCATACACATAAGTGAAGCTTCTTGGTGGAAAGTGAATATAATTCTAACAAATTACCTTGGATAACACTTTCAGCCCACGATTGACAAACATTAAATAAATAAATGCTCTTTTACCTGCTTTCTTTTAAATGTATTGTAAGAGGGAATGATAGCAAATGAATTTAACTGGGTCTAACAACAATAATACAATATGGGTAATTTTCAAAAGTTGTCCAAGTAATCTAGGCCTGTATGTTTTTGGCAAATGTCTTTTAACAGTTGATGTCTAGTAATTTATTCTTATTTCTTAAATACTCTTTTATTCTCAGGGAGGGGTGTCGTGCCGGCTCGAATGATATATTAATTTGAAGAGATGAAATTAATTTAATGTGGTAGTTTGTTTACTAAATGCAACAATGTAATTTGAAAAAGTCCAAAGAAAGATTCCAAATGGTTTTCTCTGAATTTATAAATTGTTAAATGATGTTTGATATTAAATTTGGAATAATTGTTCAATTTTAATTAATTATTTCTTGGTTTACTTTGATTTACATTATTTTAACATTAGGCTTGTTCAGAAATTGTTCATGATATCTCTTTAAAAATGTCCCTAATGAGTATATCAAAATGGATGATGGTAACCACATAGGAATCAAAGTTCTTCACCAAGAGTATGATAAATGAAGGGAATTTAGGCAAATGGGGTTGAATTTAACTATGTACTCTTTTGGGCAGTGAAAGTCCCTATTTTTAGGCACTAAGCGAGGCAATTCTTAGGCCATACTTGGGAAATTGATTAATTGGAACCTTTCCTATAAACAAAATTATGTTAACACATTTGGAGGTAGGCAGCAACAAGAAGGAGAACAGGGTTGGAGGTCTTGAAGATCATAGTTCCATTGTTGAGTAGTGCAGGTGGAGGAATCACATGTTGTAAAACACTTAACACAATAATTTTGATTTTCTAAGGACAAATTTTGAAAAGTAGTACTATGTAAAATATTATATTGAAATTTTCTTACAAATATTATATATCTAAATTTGTATATGTTTAAATTATTCTAGAATCACTTAACGTATTAAATTATGAATAAACTGTGGAAAATGGTTAGTTATCAATTGGTACAAGGTAAATATGGTGAACATTGGCATAATAACTAGATATTATATCGTAAAGCAAGGGGATATAATTTTTCTGCGAGGTGAGGGGACAGTTATTTAATATTAAACAAGTTAAATAAAATAACATACAATAACAAATTAACTAACACAAAATAACACATGATAAGAAGGGGAACATATCCAACGAAAGATAACACAAACACGAGGCTAGGACAAACATCATGAGGGCAAACAGGTAAAATATTAATTATTCAGCATGAACTAGGGTATGATAATAATTATGATTATGCTGCGGGGAATAATGACATTTATTTAGGGAAAAACAGAAAAAAATACAGGGAAATTAATATTAATGATGAATGAGATGTAATGTAATACCACAGCTTCCAACAAAAGGCAAGAAGGGTTTGTTATACAAACAAAAAATAAATACTAGATAAACTATTTCATTAACACCCCTGTTGCCGTAACTCGGCGTGCTCTGAAAATATTTACTCTTACTATTAAAAGAAGTCACATATCAAGTTTCATCAAAATATCTATATAAAAACAAACAAACACATTGTGGAACGGTTTTATCAGCGTGTCTGCGTCATCATGGAAAAATTCACGTATACCGTTAGAAGGGTATTGTGTAGATTTGCAGGAACACATTATTAATCACACCCCACTAATAGTTCAAGGTTTAAATTCATTCATTTAAAAATGTTTCTGTGTTGGTCGAATAACTCAAGAACGCTTTAGTCTATTTCTGTCAAATTTCGCACACGAACTCATTTATTTGATATTTAGGTCAAGTTCCCCTTAACTGGCCTATCTCCTTACACCCTTTCCATCTGGTGGCCTTTTGAAAAAGATAACTCCGTCACTGTTGGTCTGATTGAAAATTTGATTAAACGATCAGATTTCTCGCAAAAGTTTAATCAAGACAAAATTTTAAACGACCCTTTTGTGACTCTCTGTTGCATCACAATTAACAATAAAAACATTAAGTACATTAGCCCTTTAAGGGCTAATGCACCTTTATTAAGTAATTAAGTATCAGGAGATCATGGAGTATTAGGCACTTTCTAGTTTTAACGAATGAACAAAGAGTCATTATTGGATGAACAGTGTGAGTTCTTATCTTTAACCAAAATTATTTTTTTTCTTAGTCTATCACAGTCTGGCTTATTGCAAAATTGTGCATTATAATACATTTTAAACGACTTTCATTTCGCTTCTTGATACCGCAAAAATAAATACCACCGTCACAGAAAACCTGCGTACTCAGAGAATTTCCAATGCATGTATATGTTTTCACTACCACATAAAACTGCTCACCAAGTTTCATAAAAATACCCAAATAAATAAGTGATGTGGAGCATTTGATTTATTCTCCTTAAAAATAACATTGAAAGCTGAGGGCGCACGTTTGCTGCAACAAGGAACACGAAATATGTGTTTTTATACAATTATAAAAATAACTTAACCAGTCGAAGCTGCATACCAAGTTTTATTAATTTATGTTCATAATTAAGGGAGATATTACATTTTACGTATTCTCCATAAGAATAACATAGGGCTGAGGATGCAGGTTTACTGCTGCGGGGAAATCAGCACAAATTTTTTTGTGCAAATATTAATATACCAGTACTAGGTGCAGCCACATGCCAAGTTTCATCAACTTATTCATAAATAATCGAGATATCAAATTTTAATTATTCACCATAAGGATAACATTGGACAACGAACTGTGGTTAGTACTTTAAAAATCTCTGCAACGGTTGGGCGTAGAATCAAATTTTAAAGACCAAAATGATTGTTTTGTAGAGCTGAACTGATTGATAAAAGAAAATGTGAGGTTTACATTAAAATTAACTGAGGAAAGGCTAAAAACCTTTTTCCATAAGATTAACATGGGAGATTTTATGAGCAGGTTTTTTGGATTTTCTCCACAACCACTTAACCTAGGTTAATGATTAAAAATACTATATTATTTTTTTACGCTCTACAAAATGGTTGGAACCAAAATTAAGTGTTTTAAAAATTTGAGGGTGAAAAATGCAAAAAACTGATTTTTGGAAAATTGTAAACCCCCATAAAACCCCCTTCCCATGGTCCGATTTTTCTGGTTTTCGAACTTAAAGTCATAAATGTTGCTTTACACATTTGAGTCAAATTTAATCGAAATCAGACGTTTTTTACTCAAGTTATCGTGTTACACACATATATAGATATATATATATTTATTGAACGAATAGTGTTTTTGGGATCTGGGGACCTCAAAACAAAAAGTTATCATGGCCTTAGGCTTAGCTCTTACCATGCCACCTACAGTAATAGCTTCTTCCCTATACCGTGAATTCGCTAAAAATAAAATATTAAATCCCATACTTTATGTTTTTAAGTATTAGAAGAGAACTGAATTATTGGGTCATTCTTAAGTTTCAGAGTTTTCAGAGTTAAATATAAGTTTGGCTCAGAGCAAGTATGTGCAAGAATTATATCTACATCAATAACAATAAGAAATAAAGTTAAGATACTGTAGTCAGTAAGAAGTATTAACGATTTTTGCAAATAAAAACTCGCAAGGTTGTAACATATTTTGGTATACGCC
The DNA here is from genome assembly GCA_963675035.1 of Allygus modestus. Classification (NCBI taxonomy): domain Eukaryota; kingdom Metazoa; phylum Arthropoda; class Insecta; order Hemiptera; family Cicadellidae; genus Allygus; species Allygus modestus. The sequence continues at coordinate 244,300,536 of OY776111.1, read as the reverse complement.
TTAACGTATGCTTGCAAACATGTGAAAATCTCAAATCTCCTTCGTTTTATAATATATCAATAAAAATTGACTGTAAGCACTTTGAAATACTAGTAAATTGTTGAAATCATTAGTATCTGACATTCGCACACTTGTTAGTTTTTTTGTCAGTTTAAAATATAACAAAAACTGTAATTATTTAGATATGCAATATATGGCCTGAATATTGTTAGACCCATTGTAAAAGTGATTGGCAAAAAGATACATGGTAACAAAGGTATATATGTAAAATGTTTCCAAAAACATATTTGTTTAAAGTCGTTGTAAAATGGTGGCCAAATTTCAACCACTGGGTGGTCACTAGTAATTCAAATACGTGAGATTGTTCTCCCATAAGACTAGCATTACACAAAATACCATCCATATGTTTACATAGGACTGACATTCAGGTTAACTGTTACGGGGATATCGCGCTGTGTAAGCGTAAATATATAACCAGGTAAAAAGCCGAACTAAAACTATAAACTAAACTAAACTAATTAAAGAAACTACAATCATGCAGATATTAATAAATCATAACTAACTGCTCTGCAGCATCAGTCAATGTTGAAATTTGAAAGTCACGTAATTGATGAGTATTGTCAAATCAAGTTAAAATATTATAGCAGTTCATACATATCTTCCCATGGATTGTATTTACAAAATAATTGTTCCACTCCACATCAAGTTAACAGTTGAATTATCACATAGTTTCAAAATAATAAAAACATAATAATATAGTTTTAAATTATATAAACTCCGTAAGGCAGCATACAAAGAAGAATTATTGTTATAGAAACAGCTTTTAGATAAAAATTTCTTTTAAAATTAAAGAAAATAACTTCAGATTTATAATTATATGTTTATTTGGAAAATAAAAAGTAACAAAGTTTCGTTTAACGGCAATTCTTTCGAAAGTTTCTTGAAAATGATGTGTAATGTTTGTAATTTTTGCCTTAAAACATTAACCGGGGTGTTTATAAATAAAGATAATGATCTCTTTAACCTTGAAGTCGTTAGTACTAATATTTTCTCCGCTTGAGTGCTACAAAGGGTTTTAAATGTAATGTAACAGCTGTTTTGTTTTATCACCAGTTTGTCTGCTTAAAACAGTTATGCGGAGGTAACATATGACCATCTTGAATTTTTTTAGGAAAAGTACATAACATATTTTTTATATGTATAAACTTAGGTTAACACTGAAATTCTCAGGCCTTCTTTCCCGGGCTGGTTGATTTATGCATATATTTTCCCATCACTGTTATGTCCTATAGTAAGAAGACACCAACATTTCCTCATAGTATCGTTTGTAAGCTCATCCCATTACACGATAAAAGATTAAACCTTAATAACAAATAACTTATTGTTTTCGCTTCATGACATCTAATGGTAAAGCGTCCTGCAGGGTTCTTGATTTTTTTAGTACAGCGCATAACAATGCTGATAAACGTGATAAAGAGTAAGTAACTACAGAAAAAAATAATCACACCGGGTATAACTTATAACATCTAAAAAAATACTTTTAAGAGTTACCTCGAATTAACCAATAAAGTGTATTACGTTCTCTTTTGGCTTTGACACTCGTTTCGTGACGTCATGTCAAATAAGCCTTAGGTTTGAGTCTACTATGCTAACTTGAGAGTAAAAATGATACCATAGTGCTAAAACCACCATTTGAGAGCACTACAAACTGGAAAACTAAATTCAAAACCAACTTAGACTGAACCATATACAATTCTTACGTCAAGTTTAAAATTAATCTCTCAACTGATTCCTAAGGTATACAACTCAATTAAAAGAAGAACAAACAAACAGATGCGGAAGATTTTTCTAGAAAATCTGTAGGTTTATGTCACTTTCTGGGGAGAGTTTGCCGATTATAAACAGAGGCTCATTACGAAACGATTATGAATTCGATGATCATGCGTGAGTATTTGATAGCTCCAAACGTAACGTTCTTATGGGTCAAAGGTTTTTGAAAGGGTCCCAAGATAACACCAAAACCTCAAGAAATTAAACTTTGCCATCCAAACACAAATAGCTTACCTATTTCTCTTATGTAGCAGCTTTTTCTCAATCTATCATCGTGAAATAATAACTGGATTTCGTGTACATTATTGAATGTATAAATGCCCATAAATATAGCAGCTATTTTCTCAATTTATCTTATTCATACAAAAATAACTGAATTACATATAAACTGTGAAATATATAAACACCTGTAGAAAGGAGAAAAAGGAAGGAGTTGAATTTTTTGCTGCATTATTCTTTGGCAAACCAAATGAACTCTCTTACTTAATGAACATTTAAGTAATCATCTGACGTAAACAAACTCCCTCCATAAGATTAGCATGGGAACTTTAGGAACCACTGGGGTGGAGGCCATTGACGATATGTTAGTTTGGATGGGTGATAACATATCTAGACATAATTACCTATCAGTTAACAAAATAATCATGAAAATCGGCCCAGTGGAACGGTCTGACGGACTGGCCAAAGTTTTGGCAATTTTAAAAATATATATGATGATGGTCAAACAAAAATATTATATTTAAGTAATTTATATGAAAATAATCATAAACGTCATTTAACGTGGTAAAAACCCCGACAAATCCCCCCTTCGAATCTAGTAGTTTTCGAGCCTTTTAATCATAAATTTTGCTTCACACTTTTGTTGTAGAAAACATGGAAATCCCCCCTTTAAATGAAATCCCTCGCTCTTGCTTATGTTACATTAACACATTTATGTAGGAAGAAGTATTAGTTGTATATAGAGACATTTCCAAAATTCATATTATTAGTGAATTTCCTATGGAAAGTGAACTATTAGCAAGACCTGCACGGTGAAACTTAAGCCCGAGCCCACCATAGAAGTACCTAACGTACGCCCCCCTGAACACGTTTTGGGGGGTCATTATATATATATGGTGGGTCGCTAAAAATTATATATATGTGTGTGTGTGTGTGTGTGTGTGTGTGTGTGTGTGTGTGTGTGTGTGTGTGTGTGTGTGTGTGTGTGTGTGTGTGTGTGTGCACTCTACCGATCGCATATTTTGTCCGATTTACTTCAAATTTGGTAGGGACGTCCCTTTCTATAATCAGTTGGACAAGTTCGTTGGGAAAAACAATCGGAAAGCTCTAAACCCCTTTTTGGGGGATTATTCTTTCAAATTTCGAGTTTTATGGCTCTAAAAGGGTCAGAAAAGCCCCGGACGTAATATTAATGCATGTATTAAGATGGGAATTAGTAAGGCGAAACTGTTAAGCCCTCTCTCTTCATTCTAGCATAAATATTTACCGAGTTATTAAAGAAAACGTGTATCGACCAAACACAGTACGTTGTCTAATGAGGGTTTTACATTAGAATAACCTGTTATTCATTTCTTGGTGTACTTTTATCATCCCCGGCAAAATCACGCCTACTTTCAAGCCTGACTTCTCCTTACCTTATAATGCGCAAAATTGTATTCCTAGCATCAGCATTGTAAATGAAACCAGGAGCATCAGAACAGCCAAAAAGTTAATGTCTTCAGATTTCAATAAAATTGGAATAAATGTATGTTTTTACAATGTTTGTGTGTTATAAAAGTTTTGTATGTGGAAATTTACTTCCCTCACGTCAGCGTGCTGCGTGCGAACTCGTTTTTATATTAGATTTAGCTTAAACAAATATAGTTTTTGAATCATTATTCTACGATAATTTTTGTAACTGAAGGTAATAAAACAGAATAAAGTTGTGATCCTATAGGAAATAAATACACATGATATCTTGTTTATTTATGAAGATATTTTGATGAAGCTTGGTTAAGTGGCTTCATGAGGCACACATATATAAGAGTATATTCACACACACATTGTAATTTTACCAAATACGCAGGCTGTAATGAAAGTGCTTTTTTGTAATCATTCTGCAAGCTGAATGGTTTGAACTTAAATCAAATTATGGGAAATGATGAAATCAAAAAGTGTTTGGGTGAGGAAGAGCAGTTAATACCAAAAGTGTACATTTTTGTGATCTTAAAGGAACAAATAATGTATCAGCAATAACATACTATCTAAAAAGGTTGAGAACTAATATCAACAAAAGAAATCGTAATTTATTATTTTCCAAAACTATAAATACGAGTTACTAACAGTGCACACGCATGTGCTAAAAGCAAGTAGTTTTATAAATCGCTAATGTGATTTTGTCTTTAAAATTGAACTCTACCATATAAGTATTACATATTCACGGCTAAGAAAGTATACATGGTTTGTCTAACTCAATGTGGTAAATTTGGTCATTGGCCTTTCTTCCAACATAAGTTCAAGGATTAAATATAATGTTTATTAAAAACTTATACAGTCATATTCCACATCGTGATTTGTTACTACCATTAGCTTACCTTAATAACAAGTAAATCAATTTAAAACAATATTTCTTTTGAACAATAGGGAGAACAAAGTGAATGTGTACACGACAAGGCTGTCATACATCAGGCACAAACACATTTTATTGGGCAAAAACCCGACTAAACGATTGGCGAAGACAAGCCCAAGATTGGTCGGCGGCTTTGATGATCGGATCGGTCACGTGACCCGCGGGAGTGAGAGAGACGCAGGTAGATGCGATCAGCCAGCATCGCTATCAGTACCCGGCTGAATCTCAGCTGAGCAGCATCGCCCCGTGATTCGCGCCTCGCGCCTTTCTGGATCCTAGCGACCTCGCCGTTCTAAAGTCCTGATGTTTTAACGATAGTTGCTTTATTCCCCAGTTATGTTTCTAAAAGTAGGGTTACATAGTTGACTTTTCAATAATTAAAGTTTAAATCTATATCATCAGATGTGCCTTTATTGTAAGGGAATTTCTGTTTTTGGCATACTTAGTGATCTGTGAATCAGTATGTTTGTTTGGTTTGACATAACTGTGTTGGACGGTCGATAGAGAACTTGTGATAGCATTAAGGTTGAATACAGTATTCGGACTTAGAAATTAAAACATTCCAGTGTGAATATTTAGTGCCTGATATACCTTAGAATTTCTTTGACCACTCTTGAAGTAAAAAATGAGTGCTGCAATGTATCCGGGATTGGTTCCGGCTCATTATTACACGAAAGACGTTCAACATGGTGACGCGTGTTCGGACGGCTACCACAGCCCTGTCTCGAGTCCCGGTAGCTTCTACTCCTCGCCTTATACACCCACACTGCCACCACCTTGCCCTTCAGGGGTGAAGTACTCTGAGCCACCTGTACTGACGGACCCCAAGAGTTCACCGTGGACGCAGATGGACTACGTGGAGAACAGTTACGGGAGATTCTACGAGGAGCCTCGGGCCACGGGATGGAAACAGCCGTGGGGACAGCCGTGTGACAGCGACGAGGAGCCACGGCGGGGGCGGGGCGGGTCCTCGGGGGTGGATGTGGTGCGCCGGCGCCGCCTCGCCGCTAACGCCCGGGAACGGCGACGCATGAACAACCTCAACGACGCCTTCGACCGCCTCCGCGACGTCGTACCCTCACTCGGCAACGACCGCAAGCTCAGCAAGTTCGAGACGCTGCAGATGGCACAGACGTACATCTCAGCTCTGTACGAACTGCTGCAGCGCGACAGCTGAGTCGGCAGAGTGGTGAGGACTGCTGCAGCGCAATGCAGAGGCGTGCAACAGCGGAGACTTTAACGCTGCTGGGACTGAAGCGCCGCAGTCTGCGGAGTCGCAATATTGCCCGAGCGAGCTTCAAGTAAGTTGTAAGTCTCAAGAGAACTTTTTAAATAATTCCGACCTTAAGCATTTTCAATACTGGCTTCTTAACCAAATAGCTAGTCATATTTTTGTGAACAGTTGGAACCGTTAGTTAATTGGTGTTTAATGTCTAAATTGGCATTTTATTTTATTTAGATTAAGTAATTTCAAAATAACGCGATGCTTTAGATTGTGACCTATCAAAATATAATTGAGTTGTATATATTTTATAAAAAAATTTAGTGAGTTATTATTTATAAAATAATAAGGTTAAAAGCCCTTAAACCTGTAGTTTTATGGATTTTTATACATAATATTATAACAGTGGATTTATAATTGGGATTCGTTCCAAATTAAAACAAATTCAATTGTTTACTACGTTATTTTCATATAGTATTCACTCGAAATCCATTAAATAATCAAACATTCCACAAAACATCGCTACAACATTGGTTAGCTATATTAGAGATATTTCTGACACAATGTTTCTAGAATTACTAAACAAAGTTGTATAAGGTAAAGGTTTTAGTAATAAAATTCATTTCTGATTTTTAAACGTTTACCAAACTAAAACTCAATCCAGACTTTGAGTGTACAGGGTTGAATGTAGTTATTTCAGAACTAAAACAATACGTAAACAAAACTAGAAGCCTAAGCTCGACTTAAGAAATTTTTTGCAAGGGTTTTTATTATTAATTTAATTCATTTACTTTCAGGGATAGCTGTCTCATATACTGTCAGATTATATAAAGTTAAGATTAAGACTTTCACTCATAGGCAAATGCGATTAAACTAGTTTATGCCAAAGTTAGTCTATAATAGTTTTAGAGTGGCAAATGTTAAATGCACTATTCACAATAAGCAGGTGCGTATGGCAGACGCAAATTACCTCCTAAAAAATATAATGTCCTTAAATATACTATGTCCCTTCTGAATATTCACGATACAGATAAACCAGAATGTAGTAATATTGACACATTAGTAGCATTATGTGTTAAGTATTATCTGTAGTTCCTATGAATTGTGATGTTAGTTGTGAATATTAATTAGGATCATCAATCTTTAGTAGTAGTGTTTTACATTAATTTGATAAAAGTGCATCTTGTACTACCGTAAAATAAACTTTAATTTCAGTAATGTATTAATACAAAATATGGTAAATATTAATAAAAGCTGATTACATGCTAAAAGGGGTGAGGACATTTTAATTAATTTAAGAGGAAATATTTGTAATATTGTTATTTAATGTTATTAATGCTATACCATTTTAAGTATGTTGATGGTCATTACCACGTTTTCATTTTCAATAAAGGTTACAAAAACCTCTCAAGAAATATAATGCCGTGAGGTTACACTTTTATGCAATGTTTGTATTTTGTATAGCTTTGTCTAGAGTTCTGTAAATAAGTTGGAAAGAAGACTGATCATTATTTTTATTTTTTGTATATTTGTAAATAAAGACCTGCCATAGTTAATATAATAATGTTCATTTTATTCGATCCTTTAAAGTAATAGTATTTAGTTATTAATATTGTATGATCCATAGTTTGAATATAATTACAAATAGGGTCATAACAAATGGGATAGTAGTTTTTTAAATATAGTTGATTTATTATTTTGGAAGCTCTTGGCATGGTCGCGCCGTAGCAACGACCAGCGGAGCCACTGCAGCGGCTCTGTAGTGGAAGGACTCCGTGTCCTGGCAAATAATTGATATCACTGTTCATGTATGTACTGTAACGTCTCCCTTTGACTTGCAACGTTGCGCAGTGATGCAATTCACCAACCAAGTCGCAATAACAATAAATTTCTTATTGCTGTTGTATGTTTTAGTTTGTATTTCCTTAATAACTGTAAATTTCATTCACCCATAAATAACTCTTAGGCACCCAAAAACACTTAATTTGTACAAAGTAAACTAACTTAAGAATGATTGAATGATTCCCAATTCAGAATATTTTCGTTGTACTCAGTCCGTCTCTAAAAATATAGATTTCTGTTACTCGAAATCTTAACATGTTTTTTATTGATTAATAACTACCTAACATTTTTGTATTCAAGCAAAGAAAAAATACTATAAATCTACTTTGAGGGAGTAAGTTTACTCAGTTGTTCGTTTGGTGAAAAACGAGATGAAAATACATTGCAAGCAGTAGTTCTGTACATAGATGGGTGGTTCTTAACTATAACATTTTGGCCATGTGGAATGTGATTTCTATTTCAATAACCCAAGTCCAAGTGAGGGAAATAAAGTAAAATTAATGATATTTGCACATTTAACCTGAATAAAAAGAAAGAGCTTCCCTTTATATCGTTCGAATAAAAACAAATATTGTGCAATAGGTGTTACAATGCGTTTCTTAACGGTTATAGTAATATTTGTTTTATATTTTAGTCTTATTTAGTACTAGTCCTATTTACTAGATTTACTAATATTTATTTAGATTTACTCTAGTGATCACACAGATTCAGTTTTAGGAAATAACAGATTACAAATTAGTACAAGAGATAAAGAACAAAAACTACAACAGTTTATTTTAACACAAGCCAGTTCTACGATGCCGAATGGATAACAAACACGAATTAAATCAGGTTAAATATTAGATCTCGATAAGAAAGGATCAACTTCCGTTGCGCGTGGGACCCAAGTCCTTCCCAGGAGTGGCCTTGGTAGTTGTCGCCGATCGCTCCTCCGTCACCTCCGCAGCCTCCTCGTCCAGGACTGGCCAGTGGCTGCAACAACGGTGGCGGAGGTGACTATCAAACACGACTGAACATCAGGTAATAGATTAGACAATGGAGTTGCCCTTTGGGTCAGAACTGCAATTATTTCTGTTAAGACATTTTTAAGTGGAGTATTTTATTATAAATTAATATGTTTAAGATTTTTTTGGACACCACCCACCCTCAGATTTTCATTGCGTAATCCTCTAGCGGAGACTGGTTGGAATACTCTGGTCAGTTACTAGTACAAAAACACAATCATCAACACGTGCATAAACACAAACACCTTTGCGGGATTTATTGTGGTGTTGTTTTTTTGTTTGTGCACGTGCTCTTGTTGTCGTTGTTTTACTAATGATTGTGAAGAGGACTCCAATCAGTCTCCGTCACAGGAAAACGCTATATAAAACTGAAGGTGAGTGAAGTAAAAAAAGGTGAAACATTTTATTTTATCAGAAGTCTAATGATGGGCAACAGTTTGATGTAATCTTTTCACAGCTCCATGAGGAAACGGACAAATGTTTTGATAAACTCGTTTGTAACTATATGTTATATCTTATAAATACCCTCGTCGCAGCAAATCTGCATACTAAGCGAATTTCCAATGCATTTATATGTTTCTCACTACCACATAAAGCCATTTATCAAGTTTCATAAAAATACATTTATAAATAAGCGATATATAGCAATTTACTTATTCTCCATAATAATTAGGGCTGAGTATGCAGATTCGCTGCAACAATAAATAAAAGAAATGCGTTTTCATGCAATTATCAATATAACTCAACTAGGTGAATTTAAGTACCAAGTTTTAATCGTTTATGTTCATAATCAATGGAGATATAAAACTTTACTTACTGTCCATAAGAATAACATTAGGGCTGAGTATGCAGGTTTTCTGCTATGGGGACAATCAACCAAAATTATTTGTTTGTGCAAATATCAATATACCAGTACTATTTGAAGCCACATAACAAGTTTCGTCAATATAAATTCATAAATAACCGAGATATCACATTTTATTTATTCTCCATAAGGATAACATTGTACAACGTACTGAGTTTAGCCCTTTGAATATCTCGGCAATGATTAGACGTAGAATCACAATTTAAACACCAAAATGATTGTTTTGTAGAGCTGAACTGATTGGTAAAAGCAAATGTGAAGTGTACAGTAAAGTTAACTGAGGAAAAGCCAAAAACCTGTTTCCCATAAGATTAACTTAGGAAATTTTATGAACACTTTTCTTGGATTTTATCCACAACCACTTAACCTAGGTTAATAATTCAAAATACCATAGTATTTGTTTTTCTTTTAAGCTCTATAAGATGGTCGAAACCAAAATTGTATGTTTTAACAATTTTAGGGTAAAAAATTAAAAAACTGATTTTTGGAAAATTTAAAACCCCCATAAACCACCCTTTCGATGGTCCGATGTTTCTGGTTTTCGAACTTGGATGTTGCTTTACACGTTTGTGCCAAATTTCATCAAAATTGGATGATTTTTTTCAATAATTATCGAGTTAACGGACACACACACACACACACAAACACACACACAAACACACACACAAACACACACACATATATAAATTTGAACAAATAGTGTTTTTGGCATCTGGGGATCTCAAAACAAAAAGTTATCATGGTCTCGGGCTTAATGCTTACCATGAGACCTACGGTAATAACTTCTTCCCCATAGGGGAAATTCGCTAAAAGGACTCAAGTTAGCGGAACAGGCAATATGTAATATTTTTTTTTAATAATTACAATAATACATTGCTCTGCTAATATTGTGGTTGTGAAAATCTCTCACTGAAACTAACAGGTTTGACAAATTTAGTCGAGGTTAGCTAAAGATTTACACGTTCATAAATTCGTTTATTTATTTGGCTTTGACATTACACCATTGAATCTTACAACAAATTATAATAATAACAATAAATAATAAATTAATGGCCACAAATTATCTAGTATAGGGTACTATACATTTTTCGTGATGTAAAACCTAGTCCACAGTCGATGAAGTATGATCATCGGATAATTTTTACGAGAGTTATCGTGCTCACGGACACACACACACACACACATATATATATATATATATATATATATATATACAGTTTCGAACGAATGGTGTTTTTGGGGTCTGGGGACCTCAAAACGAAAAGTTATCATGGTCCCGGGCCTAGGTCTTACCATGCCGACTATGCTTCTTCCCTATAGGGGAAATTCGCTAAAACAAAATAAAGTTAATATCCTATAAATGAAATGAGTACGCACGCAGCAAGCTGACGTGAGGGAAGTGCTTTTTCACATAAATAAACTTTTAAAACTCCAGATCAGTGTTAACATACATCTATTCCAATTTTATCGAAATCTGAAAATATTTATTTGTTTGCTGTTCTGATTCTCCTGGTTCTATTTACCTGCAATGGTGGGAACACAATATTGCGCATTATAATTTTAGGAGAAGGTCCAGTCAGGATTATTGAAAGTAAGCGCGAGGTTGCCTAGGATGATATAAATACAACAACACATGAATAACAGGCTTTTCTAATTTAAAACCCCTATAAAATAGGCAACGTACTGTGTTTAGTCGATATACATTTTATTTAAGAACTCGGTAAATATTTATGCTGGAATGATGCAAGAATGCTTTCGCCTTTCGCCTTCTTTCGCATGCATATAAAAAAATCGCCTTCTTTTTAAATGCATTAATTTTACATCTGGGGAGCGATCCTTTTTGGGCCAAAAAACTCTAAATGTGAAATATGAATCACCAAAAAGGGGGTTGGAGTGTTCCGATTGTTTAGCCCAACGAATGTGTTCAACTGATTAGAGAAAGGAATGACCCTGCCAAATTTGAAGTAAACCGGACAAAAAATGTGACCGCTAGAGTGCAAACACACACACACACACACATATCATTTTATATGACCCCCAAAACGTTTTCAGGAGGTCATCTTATGAATTTCTATGGTGGTCCCGGGCTTAAGTTTCACCGTGCGGGTCATGCTAATAGTTCACTTTTCCATAGGAAATTCACTAATAACTAAGTATGCTTTATTGTAAATTATGTGGTCCAAGGGGGTGATAAGGGTTGCCTTATTCTGGTACATTTTATTTAAAATATTTAAACTATTTAAACATAGTTCTGAAGATGGTGTAAACCGAAATAAAAACTGTTTTTGTAGATCATTTTGGTTTTACGTGATTTTGTATTAAACTTCAGGTATGTTTTTTATGTGTTATTTAAGTCGATTGACATAATAAACCAAGATTTGTATTTCATCTATCAACATTATGACTAACTTTACACAAATGAAAGAAACATGGTCAAGATCGATTGAATTCCATATTTTTAAATTAGCCAAATGCTACTGCAATATTATATTTCTTACAGCGTGCTTAAACTTATCTATTGTTCCTAAAGGCTTGATGGTTAAATTTCCACTATCAGGATTACCAGTATTCATGCACGATGTACTAAACAATCTCTCTTTAAATACCAGCTTTACCTTAACCAAAACTGTGCATGAACTTTATTCGAAACAAGCCTTGTTTCATAATATTGAAGTGATCAGGTATCAAAACCTTATCCTATCCTACTTTCCAGAGATGAGCTATGTTATTAATAAAGCAGTAGCAAATGCAAATAGTTATATCTAACAAAGGTCACAAATTAATAAAAAAAACTTAAAAATCTCATTTCAACGAAACATTCCGTTCCTTACCCTCAGTCATGGAATATGTGTAATCTATTGAACCCGTTTAATATGATTAGCACAGATCGTCAACACTCTTCTATATCATCAAACTACGTAATGGATCATAATCAATCTTTGTCTTACCAACCTGCAAACTCCTTCCCATTACAAAAATCATCATCTGTTTCGGACAGTAGAATGTTAATGAAACATTTTCTTAACCCACTCTCGCCCCCATCATCGCCCCCAATTACCAATTGCACTGTCAGGTACATTACTTAAACCTATTTCGACTTATTCCTCCTCAAAGACTCAGATAACATCTAGATCGCAAGTAGCGCATACAATAACTACAAATAATAACTCTGGAGTAGATAACAGGAAAGAAAAAACATGAATCTGTCTAATTATGTGCTAAAATCCAACGAAATTGAAATAATTAAAAAAGGGTCTGAATTTTGCTCCCACGCCAATATTTGATCATATACAACTTGCATCGGATACATTAAATTGTGCAAAAAGTATGCGTAAACATTTCATGACAAGTATCCAAAAACAAGATACCCATAATTAACACGCTAATAAAGATCCATCGACATCTTTTTACAGAAAATTTATATTAAATGATTCGGATCCCGAACCATTGTTTTCTGACCATCCATTAGAACAATTTTTGAATGTGGTAATTTCTAACGTTTCAAACCCAAAATTTCCCACTGATATTCCTAAAAATAAGAACCTATCAACTCAAGAGTTTCAGGCAATTTCTTCTCTAAAAGATAACAATAATATAATCATACTGCCGGCAGACAAAGGTGATATAACAGTGATAATGAACAAATCAGATTATGCAGCAGAAGCGTACAAACAGCTAAACGATTCTAAAACTTATAAACTTCTAGAGAAAGACCAAACTTCTGAGATAAGTAACAATATATCTGAATACATACAAGCTAATGACAACTCAGAAGGCCTAAATAAATATTTGGATGAGATACTAATTAATAAGAACTACCAAACTCCAGTCTTCTATCTACTACCCAAAGTACATAAAGGTGTTTTCCCACCACCAGAACGACCAATAGTAGCGTCTATAGGATCACCAACTGAACGGATATCAGCATACGTTGATACTTTTCTTCAACCATTTGTAAAAGAACCTCCATCTTACGTAAGAATTTCTAATGATTTCATTGAAAAGTTAAAACATTTACCTCAACCCTTACCTCAAGGGGTGCAATTAGTAACAATTGATGTTGTGTCATTGTATACAAATATCAATCACAATGAAGGTATCAAAGCTGCTACATCTTTCCTCTATAAAAGAACGACAAATGCACAACCAACCACAGATTTCCTCACTACATTGATGACTTTTATTCTTACGTGTAACTGTTTTCTGTTTGAAGATAAACACTACCTTCAGCAGCGTGGAACTGCGATGGGCACTATAATGGCTCCCTCATATGCTAACTTGTTTATGGCAAAACTTGAAAATGACTTCCTAAATACTCAACTCCTGAAACCTCTTTGTTGGATGCGTTTTATAGATGATATTTTTATGATAAGGACACACGGTACTGAAAATCTTAACAACTTTTTAGAATCACTAAACTCATTCAACAACCTTAAATTTACATGGTCCATATCATCGGAATCCGTCACATTCTTAACGTTTTTATTGACGTTTCATAATTGACATTTTTATTGTGAACAACATAATTCAAAACAAAATTAATATAAAACCAACCAACACTTTTCAATATTTGCATTACAGTAGCTGCCACCCACTTTATGTTAAGACATCCATTCCAAAAAGTCTAGCAACAAGAGCTCAACGACTATGCAGTGAAGACAGGGATGCGAATGAATACAAGATGAAAATAAAAAATGCTTTATTAGAAAGAGGGTACCCTGAACAACTGTTGAAAGAAAAAATTGAAACCCAGAATCAACATGGCACTTCAAATGTGTTTGACAATGACGTCCCTAAACTCATAACCCAGTTTCATCCTGGACTTCACAAAATTAACAGTATTATAAAGATTGTCTTTGGCATTCTACAGTCTTCACCTCTGACAAACAATATCTTTAAATGTCCACCTAGAGTTGTCTTTAAAAGACCGCCTGCTCTTAAAGATATAATTTCAAAACCAAAACTTCCCATGACAGAGCAAACTAGTGGAAAAGTCGCCGGATCGCATCCCTGCAAGAAACCCCGATGTCTTGTATGCAAACAAATTGAAGAATCGTCAACCTTTGGTAGCAGCTCAACATCAAACATATACAAAATACCAGGCAATTTATCCTGTGACTCAAAAAATATTGTATACCAATACAATGTAAGAAATGCCCTAAAGATTATATTGGCTCTACAACAAACACACTAAGAGTAAGGATGATGGGTCACCGGTTTGCATACAAGCATCAGTATGAGACCAAACCCCCAGTGACACACGGAAAAAACACGACAGTTTCGAAAATACGTATCAAGTCAAGCCAATTAGACAAATCACCAAAAAGTTCAGTGTGTCGTCACTTAGAAGTCTCGAACAGGCATGCCAACTAGTGACCGAGTCAAAGTGCCCAAAAGGTCTAAACATTCGTTAAAGATAAAGAAAAAGTTACACAAAGCTCCAGTTGTTTAATATACATAGATGTACAAATTTACTGTTGTTTAAAGACATGATTTATTTTAAGATTTACAACACATGGTACTTAGTTAGTTGTTGTCAAATATGTAGGTTATCTAATTTGGTATCAAGTTCTGAAGTTGGTGTAAACCGAAATAATTTTTGAAATAGTCAAATATTAGTTTTTACCATTGGATTCAGCTTAAAAAAACACACAATTTGGTATTTTTATCATTCCTCTACGTCAATTGGTTCCCGAGATATTGAAAGTGCTAAACACAGTACGTTGTGTAATGTTATTCTTATGGGGGAAAAGGCAAATTTTATATCTCGCTTATTTATGAACTGACAAACTGACAAACTTGTTATACGGCTTCATCTGGTTGTGGTATATTGATGTTTGCTCAAAAAACAATTTTTTGCCAAATGATCCCGTCGCAGCAAACCTGCGTACTCACCCCCCATGTTATTCTTATGGAGAATAATTAAATGCTATCTTTCTCTTAATTATGGACATAAATGAATAAAAACTGGTATACGACTTCACCTAGTTAAGTTCTATTGAAATTAGCGTAAAAACCATTTTATTGTGTTCCTTTTTGCAGCAAACCTGCGTACTCAGCCCCAATCTTTTTCTTATGGTGAATAATTAAAATTGCATATATCGCTTATTTGTCAACATATTTTTATGAAACTTGGTAAGTGGCTTTATGTAGTATTAAGACATTATATCTCCATTGGAAATTCGCTGAGTATGCAGGTTTGCTGCGACGGGGGCATTTATAAATAATTTGTGGGGCGAAGCCTGCGGGTAGCAGCTAGTGTTTAATATCAAGGAAACGGTATTCTTGTGTACGCATGTAAAATGATCCTCTATAGATTAATCGCCTTAAGTAAGTTAATCCATATCCATTCTATATCCCGATGAAGATTAAACACATTTAACAAAATACATGAGACTATTCATGAACGATTCCGTGGTGGTTTCTAAGCGATGAAGTAACACATAAAACTATCCATTAGCCCTATAGGACTGCCCATTCATGGTGGTTTCTAATCGATGAAGTAACACATAAAACTATACATTAGCCCTATAGGACTGCTCATTCATGGTGGTTTCTAAGCGATGAAGTAACACATTAAACTATCCATTAGCCCTATAGGACTGCCCATTCATGGTGGTTTCTACGTGATGAAGTTAACACATAAAATAACCCATGGACGATTTTTGTATGGTTTATACGTGACTAGCTGTGTACCCGTCCTTCGCACGGGTTGTATATAAATGGTAGATTAACTAAAAAAATTAACAACCCACAAGATTTTACAATATTAAAATTAAATTTTACACTTTTAAAGTAGAATTAAATTAAAGTTAACGAAATATACTATGGCAGATAGTTCGGGTACTGTTGCCAAGTCGAGGACCTCTGTCGGGTAGTGAACGGTGTGGTTTTTGCGACTCCAAATAGGTACACGTAACACTTTGGATTCGATTTTAGAAATAAAATAACTCAAGTACAACAAAATATTAACCCATTTTAATTTAACATTTTAAATACTTTGATACATTAATCTTTACATTCCAATAAATTAATAGTAATGTAACGAAACATTAAACTTTAAAAACATCGACAAACCACTTTTAAAATCACCATTCTTGCCAGGTCCTGTTTTCATTATAATTGTAAATAAACAATTTAAACTTGGAAAAATCATATGTTTTAACATATGACTACTTGATTTTATTTAAATAAATGTAAATCAATATATACGAACTGTTCTAACAGTGGTCATGGTTAAATGAACGGTATTAAATATTGTATATGTTCGTTCCTCCCTTTGGAATAGACCTACATTTGTGTTGATCTCCGTTGCTTGTTCATTGGTGGACGTGAGGATGGCACAATCACAGAGCCAGGCACTTTCCAGATTAAACTGTTTATGAACCTCGGTGTAACAAACTGTCAATCAGTAAATCCTGTGATTCATCAATAGTGCCGAGTGAAGGATAGATGTTTCTGAGACCTTAATTTGTTTTTCAATGTCCCAATCTCAACTTTTAAAAGCGCATAAGAAAACTGCTCAACCCCTTAATCTTCTCAAAAATACGTTTTCATATTTACTATTAAGTTCAGACGCTCAGTGGTCGGCTACATAAAATATATTTTTAGAGAGGCATAGACTCGTCCACTCATGTCTCACTTACGACAAAGGGTCTGTGTGAAATCTCCAGAGAACAACACCTTGACTCCCCATGATGTTGTCTCTTATTTCCTTTAAGGCATCAAATTTCAGCTCTACTGGTTGAGTAGTTGGTGTGTTATGACTGACACGCTTATATTAAAGGCCATTGGGCCAGAGTCCTTGAGTATATTTGTGTCTGGAGTAGGTAAATGTCTGCACTGAGCTATCAGCTACATTCCTACCGAATTTCAGATCCATCAGTCCAAGAGTATGTGCAAGATTGTTAAAATATTGTATTTTGAAATTCCGGGTGGCGAAGCCCTTAAACATTTCGTAACAGGAATAGGCTTGCGTTTTGTTCTGATGAATTAGTTATGTTCCTACCGAAATTTAACTTACGAAGGACATTGTCGTTTCTTAGATAGTGATCACTATGTCAGTGAGTGCATGAGTCTGACAAATATAGATTTAGATCATATATCCACTTATGTTATTTATTACCAATTTTTACTCAACATTTTAAAAAAGAACTACACCTATTTATAGAATTTATAGCCATCATCTGGTTCAATATAAATAAATGCTTTGTCCATAAGAATAGCATAGGATCTTTAAAACCCTATGGGGCAGTCTACTAAGGTAATTTAAAACAATCCAATTAGCCTAAATCCTTCTAACGCACATAAAGAACATAGAAAAAAAGTTGTATAAAAATCGGTGCACCCGTTTTCCTGTGAAAAGCGAACAAAACATGACCAAAACCGCACAAAATCACGTTTTTGAGTGGCCACCATTATTTTTTTAAAGGCATATGCCAGTTTATAGTGCCCTAAAACCTTCTCACGCATATATAGAACAAAGAAACAAAGTTTCATTAATGTCAGTGCACCCGTTTTCCAGTGAAAAGCGAGCAAAAACCCGTCCTTGAGCGTTACCGGCAGACAGACAGACAGACATAAATTGAGATAAGATTTGTTTTGGTTTCCCTAGGTTGTAAAACGTGAAAATATGCAAAAATTTCATAATTCCAAGCAATGTACAGACAAAACTCTAATTTTATTTATATAGATTAATTATACGGTATATTGAAATAAATATATGTATACTTGATGTACACGTTCTTCGCACAGAGATTTTCCTTACCCGTTCTATAGTCAATGCAAATTGCATTTTAGTTAGCTTGAAACAGCTGTTGTTCTTGCTTCTGCTCTTTAAGCTGTCAAATGTAAGTGCCCTCAGCTGTCCGCATTACAGTTTCTGAATGTTTACTTTCTTATGAAATGTAAACATTGAAACTTAGGACGTTCACGGGGCGTAGCCCTAGGGGATTATAAGGAAGTGAATAGGCCTATGTGTTGCATGGGTTCAAGATCTACCTTTGTGTAAAGTTTCAGCCCAGTCGGTTAAGTAGTTTTTGCGTTCACCCGGAACATCAGACAGACAGACAGACAGACAGACAGACAGACAGACAGACAGACAGAAACCACCTCTTCTTTATAATATTATAGATAGATGAAAAAACACATGATTTAACATATGAAACACATGAAAGTGCTAAAAAAACACATGAAAAAACAACGAATGATTTCAAGGTGGTTTCCACGTGATGGAGTAAAACGTAAACAAGTTAACTGAATGATGGGGTGCCACGATTTTATCTGTTTTTATATATATTTGAAATTTTCCTTGACATATTTTAGCTTATTTACCAACCGAAACACAATAGCAGAAATTTCTCCCATGAATTATACATATTTAGGTCGATGTAATTGAATGCCAAACCACTTGAAAAACGATCAAAATAAGTGTAAAGCAGTTTGGACTTTCGAGAAAGGGTCAAAACACTCGCCGGCAGCTATGTCTGCGGCGCATGCGACTCCGAAACTGCAGGTTGCCACAAAAACTGATAACAACGCTACCGACTGAAGCTACTTAATTGAAATTAACTGCATAAACCGTGCGGCGGCTCCTTTGTGAGAGGTGTCGGTGATTGAATATTAGTACACGCGAGGGGAATCACGCGACAGTCTAGACGCGGAGGCCCGCGGGCCCAACCCGGGGAATTCCCGTTTAAACAACAGAATGGTGAAAATCATAAATATTGTAGTTGGCGGATATATCTATGTATGCTGTACTAATGGATTTAGTTTTTGTGAGTTAATTCCCTATGCAAGTTTTAAGTAAATTCACTCATTAGTTATCAGTAGCAATGACTGAAATAAGTTTAAAATTTGACTGGAATTTTATTCTACTATGAATTAAATTGAAATAGCAATTTTGTTGAGCCATCGAACAAATATAATCAACTAACTGGCCAAACATGCGTTGTCCTGTTCTAATGTCATTGAATTGGTTTTACGTCAAATGCTTGTTCATTTTCAAGATGAGCAGGTTCGCTACGCTCAATCACCTTTTAAATAGAGTTAACTTTGGAATCGAAAAAAAGAGTTTGAGTTGCCGCCATTCAAGTAGATTTATTATTTTCATAATTAACATATGTTTATGCCTTTCAAGTATGTTTAGATATAATCCGTATAACAGCTTTTTTCGGCGTAACTAACTAACTAACTAACTAACTGACATACTAACCCGATTTTGTTTTATGTATTTATATTGAGGAAATGATATAAAATATAGAATTTTTTTAATATTTGGAAATTTAATTGAAATTTTTATTACGAAACAAGATAATTCGTTGGTTTAAATACAAACTTTTATTTGATCAAACAAAATCAGACAAGACATTTAGGATTATTTTACTGATTTTTATTTTCCCCTGAACTGGTGTGACGAAATTAAGTAATTTCAAATTACTTTTCCGTCTCTAGTTCAATTTTCCATTGTGAAACTACAACCTGGTTTTAACGCTTCATTGAGCCATTCTCAAGTAGTCTGCCAAGTCATCAAGCTAATCACATCTATCTTTCGAATCGACGTCGTTATTAATTGATTCAATTTAAAACGTTCATCATTGTTTGCCTTTGGATTAGATAAGAATAATACAGCTTTATTAAAAAACCATTGTATTTACTGAATTAATCGTATTTGTATTTTAACGTATTACCGCTCAACTGTATTGTGCCTAAACGTGTGCAATGCTCTTTTACACTCCCACCCCCGGATACCCACGTCTAACACTCGCTTGTTTCTGAAATATAAATTCTACGCATATTCTGCATTTCTCCATTTACATGCCTGATGTTTCCCATCCGTCAAGTGAAAAGTGTAAAATGATGTAATATATATAGAAATAACCTGTGTGTAAAACAAAAATCACTTAATTATATCCAAACCATTAACATTACAATGTTTTACTGCACATGAAAAACCACATCCTTCATAAGGGTACTCTCTATAAATTACATACTCTGTTGTTTATTGACATCACTTCTAGTTTCCCTTAAAGACAGGAAGAGAGCCGGTCCTGTGACATGTTATTACGTCCTCTGTGTCATTAAAGAATCAACTAAGGGTAAAAACTAGCTTGACAGCAGAGCGCTTAACTACGACCACAAACGCTTCCTGTAGCCGTGTTTTGGTGGTTTCCGTCCTGGCTCTTATGCAGTAAGACACTATATTCATGAACTATCTGTATGTTTTTGTAGCGAGATTGTTAAAGGAAATGCACATATCGAAATGTGCTTCGCAAGCATATTGCGCGTTGTTGAAAAGCACATAGTTGTTTCCTTATAAATAATAATTTATGCACTCGGTCTGTAATTGTTCGTGTTTCGTTTTAGGATAAAGCTAAAAACAGGAGTAATAGCCTTTATGGGAATCGAATAAACCTATATGGAACATAGGACCATCACCATGCAGTCGCAGTCGCTGAGTGATATGGAATGTGGCATTGACATTCATAACGCCATCTGATCGCAAAGGCAGCGGACACCATAAAAGCCCAGCGAGTGTTTCCCATAACATCGCAATTCAATCACTCAGACCGATCTTATCTCGGACCTCTCGGTGGGTTCTGCCATAATTAAGCCATCATTCGGAGAACGAGGCCGTAAACTCTGCCCTCTTGCCTTATTTGGAGCTATGGTGTTTATAAATGCGGGAGTCGAAGCTTAAATTAATTCGCCACATTTGTTTCGGAGCACTCAACGCTCGCACATTTTTTGAGACAGTTCTTATTTTACCACACGTGCGGCTCTGAATGCTGAGACAGTTCTGTCTGCCCGGTTCGATGCTGCTGCCCATGACATCACCTTTCCGAGCCACCACGACTGGTCGCCTCCACCAGTTGCTTTATCGCTGTGGATGTTTCAATCCAATGTCGTCTAGTCTGCAATGAGTCATGAGTTACGACCATCGAGAGACTTTTCACGCGTTATTTTTGTTGTCTCGTATATACACACTTTAAAAAATAACTGTGTAAATGTACAAGTTAAGTTTTAAATTCCCCACCTTCCTAAAATATTTTGCGAAATTATAAATATAATGCAATTTCTTATGTGTAAAACTATGACCTCTATTCCATTTCCACAAATTATGAAGCATTTAATTCATTTAATTTAATTTAATTTTTTTTAATGCTTCATAAATTGGCTCTGCGTTATGGTCACCACCGAGATCGTCATGTCCGAGTTCGTCACATCTATGAAAATCAATGAGCCGTACTAATTAGGGTCGGCTGTCTACCTGCTCCGCCGGGTATGTCATGCCTCCTCCGCCCGAACAGGAACAACTTATCCTAGTCACAGATCACAAGAGAACGGTCAAATACAGTTCTGAATCTTTACGCTCAAAGTTGACTGATGTTGGTTCTTCATGTAGCTAAAAATTATACAAACTAACTCGTGACAAAATTGAAGTCATACGACTACATATCGCACTGAAAGGATGAATTAGGCCGATTGATGTTTGTTCGTGAGTCCAAAAAACAGCCTTAGTACAAAATGATTCGTGTTACAAAATTGAAAAGTGTCATACAAAAGGATATCGCACTGAAAGGGGTGCATTCATTATATTATACTAGGATAACAAGATTATTTTAAGAAACTTATTTGTATTTTTAAGCCCAATTTTTCATTTGTTACCAGTAAAAATCACACAACACATTCAAACAATTCAAAATTTTAAAAGAGATTTTAAAAAATGTTCTTGGATAGAGTATTAATTTTGTTTACTTTGTGCAAAATGTTTAGTTTATTTAAAAAAAATGCAAATGTGCATGTTTGTTCATTAGCAAGGGCTTGGTATTCGTGCGGATAAAATAAATACAATAGTACAACTGTCAGTTTAAATTTACCAAAGTTTTAGTAGTTTTGATATGATATTTTCGCAATTACTTACTTAAAAATATGTTAAATACATTCTTACAATTTAAGAATTTAATAAATATAATAACCAAATCCTATCATAGATAAAAGTTTAATTGAACTTATATTTAACACTTTTAATATTGCTCGGCGAAATGTACAGGCTAGTTGTAATTTTCAGCTACATGAAGAACCAACATCAGTAAACTCTGATCGTAAAGATTCAGAACTGTATTTGACCGTTCTCTTGTGATCTGTGACTAGGATAAGTTGTTCCCGTTCGGGCGGAGGAGGCATGACATACCCGGCGGGGCAGGTAGACGGCCGACCCTAATTAGTACGGCTCATTGATTTTCGTAGATGTGACGAACTCGGACATGACGATCTCGGTGGACACGTGCGTTATGGGAGGAGGGAGCTCAATTTTTTTATCTGGCTGTTGTATTGGAGTTGTTTAAATATGCATATGTACTTTTTAAAAGGTTTCATTCTGAGGCAACAAAAAACACTGGGTTTAAATAACGTGTTACGCTTTTGTATTCATAGTTGTCAATATCTTATCTTAATCCACCGAAGGCTTTGGAAAGATACATCGTAAATATACGGCAAGTATATTATTTAAAGCTAATTTTTCGTGCCTTCTTGACAAAATACTTCAAATTAAAACCATTCAATAACTTTTATCATTACATAATTCTTCAACAAGAAGCATTTATTTCAAGTAACAGGTTTAAGAGTGTACAACATTAAAAAACACAGGCTACTGACCATCCCACATGATTACAAATACAGTGCCAATCAGGCTATGTCGAATTTCAAACTCACATTGTAAATCACATTACATTAACAAAATGCTGACTCATTACAATAGAGCATTATTCAAATTTGGTCCCGATTCCATAATTATGTTTGTAAAAATTATCTATAGGTTAATGACAAATAACCTAAATACTCTCAAAGAGGAGATAATAACTAAAAGGTTTGCTACGCCTTAGCATGTCAAAGTTACGATCCCTAGCTATCCTAGATTTTGTAATAATAAGTACGTAATGGTGGTTCTTCTAGAGTATCGCCTGTATCTGAGACGACGGTACATGAAAAGTCCGATCATCGCAGTGGAACATAGTGGAAACAAGTTATCATATTCAAAATATGAGTTTAATTCCCTCACCTTAAATACTTTTCAGTAACTCTACATTGGTATTTACTAAAAAAATCATAATTTAAATTGAGCGCAACAACACTTGAAATTGTGTACAAATACCGTTTGTCTCCATGACATGACATCTTTCCTGATTCTCATCGTACTCTTATCGGTTATAATAATATGACTACGGTTTGTACGTTTGCTTGCATAATTATCTCAAAACAATAGTTGAGGGGAACTTTGATAAATGTCCAGGTTACAGATGTGTATTAAATGAAAAGCACCCGCAGGAAAAATCAAGTTTGGATGATGACTAATTTGAAGACGAGACTTTTTATCATTGAGCTAAGGAAGTTTTGAATTGGAACAATCACCTTTTCACCTTTTAAAAACAACCAGTGAACTGGAACTTAATACTCACAAGGTTTTACTGATATTATATATAAATATGTGGTTTTACTGGTAAGTGTAACACATACAGACCTGCCCGAGGAAATCTAACAAGCACCTGCTGCAATCTGTGGTAACAACAACACGACGAACAATGTATGTTGATAAAGCTAGTTATGTTGATGTTCAGTTATTCATCTCTAGCCAATAAAATGATCAATAGAAATTTGAAGGCCAACTCAATAGGGCGGAGCCTCCATACGTTTTTGTTACGCGGTATAAGTGTAAATTGAATCCTACCATTTAACTCCCCAATTATTTTGTGATAGAATGGGGACGATTGTTTATCCAAAATGAAAACAATATCGTAACGTACAATTGTGATATTGAAGTACAAAATTGTTATCATTACAAAGTGTAAAATTCTCAAAAGTGCCAGGATCCAGCAGGACCGCGCGGACCAGATCGTGCGAGATGGTCAAGGCGGAAGCCTGGCGAGGCGCGGAACTTGCGCCCAATCTCCTGACATCTGTAATTACGGGCATAACAACCCCCACGCACACACGCTCTTTCGCACTCACAATCACTGTTCTCTCGCCCATTATTTTAAATGGTTAGGAACAGCTCCACTTACTTGGGGGCTCTGTTGCGCGCTTACTTTGTTACTGCTACCATGCCAGTTTATATAAATTGGAAATTGATAACCGTGGATTTGAGACTTTCTAAGATCACAAACACAAAGATTAAATTGAATGCAATCCAGTAAAGTGGTTGGATCCGAACTTTCTCCCCGCAACGTTAAAGTTGATCCGTAACTTTTGCAAAATAAATGCTTACGATTTGATAGTGTATACAAATATAATTCAGTAATCAACCGCAACCGTATAACCGTTCGTAATCGGCAACCTATACAATCCGTTGGTTTATACCAACTTATTTCAGTATTTATGTTTTAAAATTACATTCTATACGTTGAATTGTATTAAAAAGATAATAAATGTTTTCCAACTGATATTAGAGTCGGCAACTTTTAAAGAAATTTCATAGATATGTTACATGGCTAGTTGTCAGCTTACTCTCGTATACTGCATGTCAGGCTTTTTTGAAAAAATGTTAATTTCAATCAAATAGTTTTGTTATTGCTTGTTTGCCCAAAACTAAAAAAAATCAAATGGTTGCATATGTTAAAAAGTATACCATTTAAAAGGTCTTGTAAAACCTAGCAACTTTATATTATTTGCAAATTGTACATGCTGGATGGGTGGTATGACTCACCCAGGAGTGGACTGACGGTATGAAAAGGGTGGTGGAAATACGTCCTGAGGGCGCCAGTATATCGGAAGAAATTTTTGAGGGAGGGGGAGGGGGTGATACGCTGCAGTTCAAGGGGACAGCATGGTACAGGCGACTGCAACTTTGTTAATGGTGATTCTCACTTCACTGGCTTCTTTTAACTTGAATTTTAACCCTAATTATAACATTTATTTACAACTGTCTGACAGAAGGAGACTGTCAGAAAACGTGGTCCATAGAACATAAAACTCCTAAAATGAAGAGGAAATCTCCAACCGATGATGTCCGTGCCTCGATATACAGATCACAAAAATAACTTATTACTGACCGTCTGAACGGTTTGCGACAATCTAACAAAAAATACCCCCGTCACAGCAAACCTGCATACCCAGCGAGATATAAATTTTATTGGAGATATAAATGTCTTAATACTACATAAAGCCATTTACCAACTTTCATAAAAATATATTCACAAATAAGCGATTCATACAATTTTAATTATTCTCCATAAGAATAACATTGGGGCTGAGTATGCAGGTTTGCTGCATTAAGGAACACAAAAAATGTTTTTATGCTAATATCAATAGAACTCAACTAGGTGAAGTTGTATACCAGTTTTTATTCATTAATGTTCATAATTAAGGGAGACATAGCATGTAATTATTATCCGTAAGAATAGCATGGGGCTGAGTACGCAGGTTTGCTGCTACGGGAGCCTTTGGCAAAAAATTGTTTTTTGAACAAATATCACTGGACCACAACTAGATGAAGCCGTTTCCAAGTTTCGTCAGTATACGTTCATAAATAAGCGAGATATACAATTTTTCCTTTCCCTCCACAAGAAATAAAATTGAACAACGTACTGTGTTTAGAACTTGCAAAATCTCGGTAAACAATTTATGTAGAGCAATGATCAAAATACCAAATTGTGTGTTTTTTTAAGCTGAATCCAATGGTAAAAACTAAAATTTGACTATTTCAAAAATTAGGTGTTAAAAAATTAAAAAAAAAAACATTTTTGGTGTACAAACCCCCCAAAATACCCCTTCGGATGGAGCGATCTGGCTGGTTTTCGAACTTAAAGTCATAAATGTTGCTTTACACGTTTATACTAAATTTCATCAAAATCGGATCATTTTTACGAGAGTTATCGTGCTCACGGACACACATATATATACAGTTTCGAACAAATGGTGTTTTTGGGGTCTGGGGACCTCAAAACGAAAAGTTCTTAGGTCCTAGGTCTTACCATGCCGACTACGGTAATAGCTTCTTCCCTATAGGGGAAATTCGCTAAAAACAAACAGAAAAATCATCAGCATTTATATAAAACTTCCAACACTCGCAATCTGACTTTTAAACATGAAGGAATCTTCTTAATTCATAACTTTTTCTACATAATTTGAAGATTTACCTATGTATCAATTTCTCAACTAGCCATCTAGTTTCTCTTAGTTGATATCATAATTTCTCTTTAGGTTTGGATAATAAAGTGTATGTTGATTCGTAATGGTTTTGAGGTTTAGATTATCTAGGCCTACTTACCTTTTAAAACTTCTCTTTTAAAATAATAATCTTGAAGAGTCTATAAAAGTACCCAACAATACTAGCATGATCATTCACCAAACTTATCGTTTCAAAACAGAGTATCCCAACAAACTTTAACCAAGCTGCAGACGATAGTCAGCTGGAAGAGAACGTGTGGCGCTTGACAGGTCAGTGTCCGTTAGTAGTATAGGAATGGGCATTCTACGAGGACGAGCAAGTGAGCAGGGTCAATGACCGGGTCCAAGGTCACAGATTGCTCGCACCCCTCCGCCTCCGCCTCCGCCTCCGCCTCCCCCTTCCACCACTTTGCTCTTTCTACGCAGTTGCTCCTACTGCGCAGCACTTTAGAGAACAACGGACTTCCAGGAACCGAGGCGCCGGGCTGTCGGTGTGAAGAATTTCTTTTGTTCGCAGGGATGGAGCACGCACGGAAGAAGAAAACAGTAACATTTAACAGTGCGCGTACCTCATACTACTCATTATGCATAATTAATTATATGCATGAATAATTAATTAGATGTATGAATAATTAATTAGATGCATGCATAATTAATTAGATGAATGCATAATTAATTAGATGAATGCATAATTAATTAGATGAATGCATAATTAATTATATGCGTTGCTAACCCAATACTATTCGTTCTCATTCTTATTGGCGGTTGTTATTCGGTTTTCATTCGGTTGGTGACTCACTACTGTCCTTTTACGATTATGTTGGCGACTTTTACTACTGTCCGTTTGCGATTTAGTTGGCGTCTCCCACTACTGTCCGTTTGCGATTTAGTTGGCGCATCTTAACAAAGAAAAATAGCTATATCTTCGTTGTTTATCGATCGATTTCGACGAGACTCGGTATATGAACATTATAATTGATACATATACTGATGACGTCATCATAATTTACCGACTTTGTTTTTCAAGGTCGCTTCACTGGAAGCCGAAACCTAAAAATGGCTGTATCTCCGTTATTTCCGGCCCGATTTCAACCAAACTTCGTCTACCCCCAATAACATTTTTCAGGTCCCATTTAATGCGGGTTGCCTATCCGGGAAATTGAAGGCGCTACAAACTTTAAAAATTCATATCTCACAAACTAATTGGAATTTTTTGGCGAAACTCGGTATTTCAGAATAATAAATTACGCTCTATAAGACTAGGTGACTAACGTCTGCCAGAATTATTTTTAAAGGACACTTTACTGGAAGACTGAAATACATAAAAAATCTTAACAAAGCTGTTTATGTGCGGATTTTCATAAAACTCGGAATTTACGTTAACTAGCTTACAGTCTAGCGTATAGCGTGTAAATAGTACACCCAACACGTGTTTAAAGGTTACTTTACTGGAAGACTGAAATACATAAAAAATCGTTACAAAGCTGTTTATGTGCAGATTTTCATAAAACTCCGAATTTACTTTAAATAGCTTACAGTCTAGCGTATAACGTGTAAATAGTACACCCAACACGTGTTTCAAGGTTACTTTACTGGTGGACTGAAATACATAAAAAATCTTTACAAAGCTGTTTATGTGCGGATTTTCATAAAACTCGGAATTTACATTAACTAGCTTATAGTCTAGCGTATAGCTTGTAAATAGTACACCCAACACGTGTTTCAAGGTGACTTTACTGGAAGACTGGAATATAAACAATTTCGTAATGGAGTCAGTATCGCTATAAGAGTGAGCAGGGTCAATAACCGAGTTCATGAACACATTTTTCTCACTCCCCTTCCCCTCACCCTCCCCCACCCTCCCCCTCACCATCTCCCGTTAAATCTACTACGCAGTTGCTCCAACTACACACTTGCTCTTTCTACGCAGTCGCTTAACCCATTTTAGAGAACAATAGGTTTCCCGGAACCGGGATTCCGGTGCCGAGTTGACTGTGTAACCAATTCCTAGAACCTTTTTGTTCATGCGTCGCTCTAGAACCTTTCATGTGTCATTGTGACAGGATTCCAGGAACGAATTTAAAAGCTTTGAAAGATTTCATCAGGCTTTTTGTAAAGAACAATGGGTTTTAGGAAACTTTCTAGAAGCTGTTTACGACGTGAACACTTTATCATTATTTTATTTCGTTGTGAAATCCTCTTTCAAGCTCAGATTTGGGTGCAAGTCTGTAGTGTGTGGACGTGTTTCTCGTGCGAGCATCATACAGTGTTGTGAAATTGTTTTAAAGTTTTTATGATTTGATTTCATTAAACGTAAGTACTATAACGTATTAATTCTGAAAATAAATTAACATATAAATGTTTTAAAGACCTTTTTTAATATCTTAATTAATTTTTTAGTCATTGTAAAATGTTATGCAATCACCTTTGGTCTTATGAGAGGGACTTTTTAAAATATATCAATTTATTTGTTTAGAGAGAAGTGACGTTATTAGTTTGAAAAAGTTTTATATTGTAATTAGTATTTTTTCAAGAACAATAATTAATCTTTGAATAAGTCATGTTTAAATAATTTATGAACCATTAATTTACGAATAACTAATTTTTGATGAATTTTTTAGAATTTTAAATTAATTTGGATTTTATTTGATGAATTGATTATTTAAAGAGTTGTAATGCGTGTTGTCTGTGTAATTTTAGATCATGGACCTTTTCCGTTGTCCTGAGTGTGGAGCGACGTACAAACGGCGAGATCATTTTGTCCGTCATGTGAGGTCCGCTCACCTGCGGATCAGGCACGTGAATATCCTTTGCCGTTCTGTGACGTCCAGCGTGGATAATTTGCTCCGCCACCTTCAAGACGTGCACGGCATCAGCGAGGAGGACGTGCCTCCACATCCCCTGCCTCAGGCGTGGTTCGAGACAGACCAGCAGCCAGCTCCCGCGGAAGAGGAAGAGGGTGACAACGACGACGTTCCACCCCTGGAGTCACCTCCAATGTCACCGCTGCTTATTGAGGAGCTGCCGCCTTCTCCATCCGTGCCAGCACTCATGGCACCCATCGAGGAGATGCCCCCTATGCCTCCCGCTCCGGTAGACAACGACAAGGTCTACTGGGGACCCAACGAGGAAAATGTCTTGTTAGTGGAGGCGTTGGACACGGCAATGTCAATTATCCCTTCCCCCCGATTGTTCATCCCAGAAGTTAATAATGGTACGTTTAACGAAAAAAAGTTCATTATTTGAAATCTTTAATAAATTATATTATTTATCTATTCAATGAATCGTTTTTTAATAATATTTTGATGATTTTATCACTAATGAAAGATTAATATGTAAATAATTTAATACATTTTAACTAAGGACTTTATATATATATAAAGAAATATAAAATAATAAATATACATATAAATAACAAATACAAATAATCAAATAAAGTTTTAAATCTCATCCTTATAATTTTAACTGATGACATGATATAAAAATGAAATAAAAAAATAAATGAAATTAAGTAATACTTTTAAATTTTCAAATCAGTTTTTCGATATTATTTTTTATTATTGTGGTTAGTAATGGGTTCGTGTCTTTCAGCTTCGAACGTCATCGACTGGGGACTGGACGATGCGGATGTCCAGTTGTGGTTCGACGCAGCGGAAGCGTCGATGATGATCGCTTTGGACGACTCATTGTTGGCGATGTTGGGTACGGCAATGTCCGTCCCTTCCCCACGACCGTCCTCCTGCTTGAAAGAGTCTCTTCAGTTACCCGATCCATCTTCGTCCGAGGCGTTGCCATTCTGCGAGACTATTTCCATCTCGTCGGACGGAGAGGAGGAGATGATTGAGGACGAGGACGCAGCGGTTCCACCCACCTTGCCTGCGCCGTGCGCCACCCCAGAGATCATCACGATCTCGTCTGATGACGACGTTGCGGCAGTTGCAGGCCCCGTTCCTACCTCTCAATCCACGAGAGGTAATAATTCATAGTAAAATTGTAGTATTTAATCGATATATTATATTTTAATACATAAATGATGAAAAATAAATTCAATTGTAATATCACAACAACAAAAAATATATACCCTACTTTTTATGGTTAAACATTATTCAATATTTTTATTAATTTATATAATGTAAGCTCTTTAGAAAAAAAAAAAAAAATAACCGTACTATCTCAAAAATATAGTTTCATTTTATTTTTCATTTAATTGTGACGAAAAGTTTAAGCGTAATAACATTTAATTTAAAGGATGTTATAAAAGAAATATATATTATCGTTGTATATTCAGTATTGCCTAGGACGTCATTGTGATAGCGTGGTATGATTTCTGTTACAGTTTTTTTTGAGTGCCCTGTGTGTACCCGCCGGTTCAGGAGGCGTTTCAACTTGAATCGTCATCTGCGGGTTCACCAGCGTGCTAGGCCGGGACCATCGCCAGAGCCCCGTTTAAGACAGTCGACATTGTCTTTCCCTACTGCTACTACTTCTACTACCAGCGAGCCACGGCGGTTTCGCTGTGACGACTGTGGTGCCACCTTCGTTACCGGGTTTCGCTTGAGAAGACACAAACAATTCCATTGCCCGGCCAGGAAGGGATGCAGACCTCCGCAGTCCTCGCCACCCCGATCACCACCGCCTGCAGGAGGAGCGGGTGGAAATCAGTACGGGGCGGGGTTCCCGCAACCGTCAAACTCTGCAGGAACTAGTTGTAGCAGTAGTAGTTCTAGGTTAAGTACTAGCGGTAGTAGCGTAAGTGGTGAAGAACCCTCAGAATTGCCGATGGACTTAGCGCCTGAAGGGTTCGAGGAATTCGAGACGGCGTTTCGTGGACGCTTGAAAACGTATCGTCTGCGTGACGAGGCGTCGTCTCACGTTACCATTCCCGAGTTTTTAGTGTTAATTTTTGAACAGTTAGTTGGGCTCTTGTACCGAATTTTGACATATGTGACTGCCGTCAAGATCAACCTGTGGTTAGATTGTAAGTTTGTCAACGTTCACGGCCAAACGTGCAGGCGCGCTTTCAAAACAAAGAACATGGCTGTTTTTCGTTCCACTGACTTGGAAGAACTGTGCGGTGGACTTTTTCAGAAGTTAGTGGACGAGAAAGAGTCATGCGAAATGAAAGGTTCGGGGTGGACCTTCGTGAGGGTTATGGACATGGAAATTCGCGTCAATGTGTATCGCCCTCTCAGAGGTAGTTCTTTTATTCCGCTTCCCCCAAGTATCGCGCGGAGGAAGGCCGTGATCAATGTTTTGAACGACCGGGATCAAAATTGTTTCATGTACTCCGTGCTGACCAGGTTCGTCGAGAATCCCTACCATCGACAGTTGTGCGCCTCCGATTTCACACCAGAGGTTCGGGAGCGCGCCAGACTAGATTTTTCGGACCTGGAGTTCCCAGTACGGATCGAACAGATCCCCAAGTTCGAGAAGAAGAACGGAGTAAGCGTAAATGTGTACGGTTTGGACTTGATAAGGAAGAAGGGGACTGGACAGTACGAACACATTGTATACCCGCTCAGAGTTGCAGAGAGGGAAGAACTGTATCCGGACCACTTCGACCTTCTGTACCTGACCGACGACGAGACGACCCACTACGCGTTCTTCACGAACTTCGAGAGGCTGGTCGGCAGTCAGATGACTCGTCATCACGGCAGGATCTACATCTGCAAACGCTGCTTCGCCCATTTCAACGAGGAGCCAACGGCGATGGAACTCGGCGGAGTGCAGCGACTTGCAGAACATCGTAGATACTGCGACGAGCACGCGGCTCTACGGACGGATCTGAGTGAAAAGGAGAAGATTCGCTTCGAGAAGCAAGAGCGTTCGCAACGAGTCCGTTTCAACATCTACGCGGACTTCGAGTGTGCGCTCGAACCTTACGAAGAGGATCATCCTTTCAATCCACCATCGACGATACAGCCTCCGGAGTGGGATCCTGCAACCAACCGTGGCGAGTTACCACATCACCGTCACCATCGAGGAGGAGCTGGAGCAGCCTTCAATTCGACCAACGTCAGGACCAGAAAAGTACACAAACCGTACGCGTACGCTTACTTTATTCAGGACGATCACAGGACCGGTGAAGAGGACATTGACGACGGTAACACGTATTCAGAAATTCGACTGTATAGGGGTCGTGACGCTGCGCAACATTTTATGCAATCGATCAAAGACGACGTGCAACGTATCGGAGACATATTGTACGGCCGTCGTCAAATGAATGCGCAGCTGACTCCAGATGAAGAGGCGGCGTTCCAGGCGGCTACCGTCTGTTACATTTGCAATCGACCTTTTACAGGTGACGATAACACAGGGGGCGGAGATAAAGTTAGAGATCACCAACACTCGCCTCCGTTCAGATATCGAGGAGCGGCTCACCGTCAATGTAATTTGGGCTTCAAAGAACAGGACATGGTCAACTGCTATTTTCACAATTTGAGTAATTACGACGCTCATTTTGTAGTCAGAGAACTTGGTATTGACAAAGGTGACGTACGCGTACTCGCGAACACTGATGAAAAATACATCACGTTCACGAAAAGATTCCACTACCCGGGAGCAGGACGTTACAACCGGATCGGGTTGCGATTCCTCGATTCATATAGATTCTTATCGCGAAGTCTCGCATACCTCGTATCGATTCTGCCGGTTGACAAAATGCGCAACACCAACGCACACTTCAACGATCCAGATCAGTTCGCGTTGGTGCGTCGTAAGGGAGTTTTTCCGTACGAGTACGTGACGTCACTCGATAAATTGGATGAAAACGTGTTACCGCCAGCCGAAGCTTTCAGAGATAGCCTGCGTAAGGAGGACGTTAACCCGGAAGATTACGCTCACGCCCAACGCGTCTGGAACGAATTCAGTTGTGCCACTCTCGGAGATTATGCCGACATATATCTCAAGACTGATGTGTTACTGTTGGCTGATGTCTTCGAGGGATTTCGTGATATGTGTCTAGAACACTACAGACTAGACCCGGCACACTGGCTCACACTTCCGTCATTCGCATGGGACGTGATGTTGTCCAAAACAGACGTGACACTGGATACCTTACAGGACGTGGATCAATACTTGTTCTTCGAAAAAGGTATCCGGGGCGGCTTAACCCAGTGCGTTACCCGACACGCCGTTGCCGACAATAGGTATACAAGAGGAGAAGTAGAAGAGGACAACGGCCGACACGGTCGGTGCGCAGACGGTGTCAATGTCGATGATGAATACATAATGTATTATGACGCCAACAACCTATACGGTTATGCGATGTCGCAACCACTTCCGTACGGAGGTTTCGAGTGGTTGTCACGCGAAGAAATAAACGATTTGGACATAATGAGCATCGCGGCAGACGGCGAAGAAGGTTACGTTTTGGAGGTGGATTTGGAGTATCCACGAGACCGCGACCTCCACGACAGACACCGCGACTTACCGTTCTGCCCCGAAGTCAGGAAAGCACCGGCCGACCAACTGCCGTTTCCGCAAGACGTCCTCCGAAAATTCAATGTAGGGAAATCTGCAAAATTAATGGTCACCCTGTTCGATAAGGTCGCATACGTGATTCACTACAAACTACTTCAACAGGCGCTGGAGAACGGATTGCGTGTGTGTTATATTCATCGCGTCCTGCGCTTTAAACAGTCTACATGGTTGAAACCGTACGTGGCGCTGAACACCGAACTCCGTCGACAGGCCAAAAACAAGTTTGAGGTGGAGTTATTCAAATTGATGGTCAACGCGGTGTACGGTATGAGCCTCCAGAATGTCAGGAAACATATCAACATCAAACTGGCGACTAACCCGAAAACGTACACCAAGTATGTGGCCATGTCCAACTTTAGCGACCGTACGTGGTACAAGAAAGACTTGGTCCTACTTCACATGGCTAAGGTCCGTGTCATTCTGGACAAACCGGTGTACGCGGGTATGTGCATTCTGGACCACAGTAAATGGTGGATGTACGCGTTTCATTACAAGATGCAAGACCGCTATGGGCTGGATCGGATCAGGCTTCTGTACATGGACACAGATAGTCTGATCTACAAGATTCGCACCCTAGACGCTTACAAGGACATGTTAGAGCATCGGGACGACTTCGACACCAGTAACTATCCCCGGGATCACATCTGCTATGACGAGCGGAACGCTAGGGTCTTGGGGAAGTTCAAGGACGAAGCTAACGGGGTGGCCATTAAGGAGTTCATCGGCTTGATGGCGAAACTGTACTGCATCGTGTTTTATAGCGGTTTTTTTGGCGGTGGAGGAGCAGTAGAAGATGCCCCGCCTCCAGTAAAGAAAGCAAAAGGGGTTAATCGCGCCGTAGTGGAACAAGGCTTGACCGTAGACGATTACAGGAGATGTCTACAACAACAGATGGTCAAACACACGGAAAACGAAAGATTTCAGAGTCGCCACCACATTGTCTACACAGTAACGGTGGCGAAACGATCGTTGGCTCCGTACGACGACAAACGTTACATCGTGCCAGAAGACGGAGTCAACACGCTTCCGTGGGGCCACTACGCCATTCCTCTTTTACAACCACCACCACCGTCACCACAATGTCCATCGGAACGGGAAACACCAATTTCATCATCATCATCGACACCACAACCTGCGATGTCAGCGTCAGCAGCAATGGAAGTGGACTGATGTGATGATAAAAAGTAGTGCAGTGAATAAGTCTACGTACACGGTACTTGGCCCAATCTCGGGAATGGAGGTGGACAATTGACGCGAAATCACCGCTTATTAGTTCATTTTTATTTATTTATTCTGCGAGACGATGTATATTTTTGAAAATTTTATTTTACCATCAAAGAATATATGTAAGTTGTAACTATAGTCATATATTTTTGTATTTGTTATTTTCTTTTTTCAAAATTTAAATACCAAAGATTTATTGTAATTTCTGACGCTAGTCTTTTATTTTTGTAAACCATGAAAAATAAATAAATGAAAACTCTAGTCAATTTTATAATTTATCTTTTTATTTTATAATCCATCTCTTAGTCTAAAAACATTAAAAGCAATAATACTAAGTTTTATCATATATCTTTTAATAAAAAAAGAAATAAAAAAGTATATTCAGGTGTAGAATAAGTCGAAGAGCTGGTGGACAAGGATGTCGTTGGACGATGTAGCAGTGGGATCGCCGACTTCGAAGAGCTGCACGAAGTCGTTCATGGTCATGTTGTAGACGATTCGGCAGAAGAGGTAAGACAGACAGTAGTGGCCGCAGACCGAAGTATCATATCCCTGAAGCCGATATTTATTGTAAATGTAACGACGCGAATTGCGTCGTAAAAAGTTTTGGTACTCGGCTAGATACGGAGGTCGACCGAAACTGTCAAAGTATTCAATGTGTGTAGAGTCATTGTCCAAGTAGAATACCACCCAGTGTTCACCACTCTGAGTGTGCGGTAATGTATTCACCACTATGGCTGATGATGGCAAAATGTTGGTCGGTAGACAATCGGCTGCGTAGACTCCGGTGTGATTGACTTTCTCATCAGGCAATTTATTCAAAAATGACCGGATAGTAGTAGTGTTCATTCTTCTGAGATGGGAGACAAAATTGTTGAAGATCCGTGATGACAGGTCGAGCAGCAACAGTAGCACGATCCGCAGTACGTCTCGTACGAGGTGAGCAGTAACCAACCACGTAACAACGTTGAATTGGCCAGCGCGCAACGGGTTTGTACGCTCTTGTGTTGTCCACAACGCAACGTGTTGGTGGCTAATAGATTACCAATCGTGGCGAGTGATCCGCAACCTATATCACCCATATCAATTACCAACACCTGCTCTGTTAATGTATCGATAATAGAGGATGTAGCGTCATTGATTAAATTTTTCTGAACAAAGTCTCTCTTTTTGGGTCCTTTGACGTAGATGATCGATCGATTAGCGAGGCAAACACGAAGTTTATCGATCAAGACGTGATACGGTATATCACCTCGGTTCCAGTCGAGACCGTGACAATGTTTCGTCAACCAATAACTCTCTCGCAGTTTATCCTCCGATAGGAAATCCCTATCGAATGGCGGTCGGGCGATATGATGCAATAGTAACGTGCCAGTAGACACTTCGATCACGCTCGCTTCTTTCACTATATATTTGTTAGCGTTATCCTTGAAGCACTGTATGTCCAACACGACTGCAGACGCGGTGTTTTGATGGTGGCGGCAGCAACGATTCTGCTGTGATTTCGGAGCTTTCCAGTAACAGTCCATTTCGAATGAGTGTCAACACTAGACTAAATCGGTGCGCTGTTTGGCGTTCACTTTTATTCACCCGCTGAAGTCAACTGTTACGTTACGGTGACGATCGATCTCGATAACGTTGTCCAGTTCGGCGTACACTATACAGTTGACGGTCTCGGGCAACGCTTTGGCGAATCCGATTTCGATACGTAGATTACCGTTGCGCACGAGATTCCAGTGACTCGACTCAGCCGCGGACATGTCCGGTGTCAAGTCGAACGCCATAAGACAATTACCGTACGGATAGTCACCTCTCTTGATCTCATTACCTGCGTCGGAGAACTGGATTCCGGTGCCGGTGAACAATGTGTAATAAGAGAGTACATATGTCTCACTATTCAATGTGTAATCGGGCTGTAACGGTTTGGACGGTACTTGTTCACCGTCCACGTACAATGCGAGATAATTCATATCGTAGTGTTGAAAATTGTAAGGATTCTTCTTGAAATCTCCGTTGAACGCAAGATTACTGACCAGTCCAATTATCACACGTTTCGGTAACTGACCGAGAAATACGCTGTCTAAAGTCTTACTCCTTATACCGGAGGGTAGTGTGATGAATTTCACTTCTACACGCGTGATCGGATACTTGGCCGTGCCGGTCTCGAGAGTTTTACTGTGCGCCAACAATACGCTCGGATTGATCTTACATCGACGTACGAAAAGATTAATCTCTTTAATTGTCACCTTGTAAGTAGTTAGCGTTTTGGACATGATACAAAACGAGTTTCTGGATCTGATAAGTCGCAATCGCATCTCGACACCGTTCAACATGAATTTGTTCTGATTGCACAGATCGATGTGCAATCGACCGACCATATCGCAAACATCGCTTTCTTTCGTGTGATCGCGACGCTTTTTCAATCCCTCGTTCAATTCGTCACAATCGTCCATTAGTCCGGCCGTATCTTCAAAAAACAACTCGCTGGTCAGATGCGAATTTTTAGCACTACATCCGTAGTTCAATAGGTTTTCCAAGTAGGCACGGTAAGCGTACGTGTTGTTTTGTGGTGACACCAGTTTATGATTGAGATAGAGATCCACTTGACTGAATATCGAGTGGAGCCAATTGTTCACCGGGCCCACCTCTTTAGCAGGTTGCCCACCGTCCGCTTTAGTGTCGTCCTGTTTCACAATAGTGGCTTTCACGTGCAATAACGTTTGTGTCAGGTCCGTGTACTCGTCACCGTGACCAGGTATTACAAACTCTATTGGCGAATCGTCCGTCAGCGATGAGACCGGTTTGTATTGAACCCATTTACCGCTGTCTATACTGGTCTGCGTAGGCGGTAACGAAAACAAGTCCAGTTCAGTCTTCACACATTCACACGATTTCTGATGAATAAACGACATTTTTATCGAATTAATTGAAAATATCCCTTGTTCCCCTGAGTCGTTTCGTTACAGTTCTACGACGTTTGTCTAACGATCTTATCCTTCTGTTGGTCCGTATCCTCTTTTTAATGACTCTTCGTTTAAACCTTCCACCTACTTGCTTCTTTATAGTTCTCCTTTGTCGTTGCATACGTCCGGTAGACGTCCGTCTTCGAAGAAGTCTAGCGAGAGACTGTGGCGTGACGCGACCCACGCGCCGCTTCTTATAACCACCACCGCTCAATACGCGCTCCAATTTCTCGTCCGCTCTTCGTTTTAACCCGCCGGTGAACTGTTTCAGGCGTTCGTTAGCGGCGAATCTCGGGCTCGCGGTACCTGCGGATATATCGCTCAGAAAACCGACACCCGATCTTAATGCTTCTTTGCCCAATGCTGATGCGCCGGACTTCAGTAGCGGAGTAACTGCGCGAACAAGTCCGCCTAGGAAACCTCCAATACCATGACCTCGCTGATATACTGCACCTCTGAATACGGAAGACACCCCATGTCCCGACTGTTGATGTCGGTAATACGCTAAATACGGATCGTTATAATTCATCGTTTCTTAATCTATCACTCTGCGTAGGTGTAACTTCATGCACGCAGTCCCGAAGTGGAATGGAAGCTTTTGACCGGTGTTGTCCCTTAAATCGATTTCCACACTCTCGAAACCACCTTTTATTACCGACACGTAATGTGGATCGGTGAAGTGTACTATTTTCTGGGAACCGTACGTGTAACCCGTTAAATCTATGTTGACTATTTTCAGTAATGGCGCTGTTGTATCGCCGACCAATTGCGGTTCGACC
The DNA here is from genome assembly GCA_963675035.1 of Allygus modestus. NCBI lineage: Eukaryota > Metazoa > Arthropoda > Insecta > Hemiptera > Cicadellidae > Allygus > Allygus modestus. Next base: position 244,261,554 of record OY776111.1, on the reverse strand, counting down.
AAGTCGCAATACACGTACATTTGTGACGGTAATCCTGCGTATATGTCAGCCGGTCTTTTCAGTTTTTCGTTGTGATAAACGTCCTTTTCTTCGGGATCGAATCCCAATTGTAACGATAGTTTAGTGGACAGACTAACTGCCATCACTTCACTAGTATCTACCATTTCGCTACTGTCTACGTTTATATCGACCAAGTGAGTATCTTTGTTGTAGACAAACTCGATACCGTAAAATGATATATGCTTGTGTTTATTGATCGCATTTATCAGGTCGTTGATATCGTGATAGCTGCCGGGATCTATTTTGCATTCCAGTATAGATGTTACATCCACATCAAACATCATTCCTGCCAGGTTTTTAACGTGTATGTATACGGCCGCATCCGTACCGACAGTCAGAAACGAACAGGAATAGTGCGCTTCTACCAGTGCTACTTCCCATCGACCGTCGTCTAAATTTATGCTCGTTGAAAGATGAGTGATATAATTGGCCACTGTGTTATTCGGATAAAAGTCCATGGAACTGTTGCTGGGCAATGTCAGATAAAACTGATTGCGTCTTGTGGACGACATCATAATTTTGTCACTTCACTTGCTGGTATCCACGAGTTAAATTCGTCTCCGTAACCGACCCACTTGACGAGGTAACGCTTACTGCGCCCGCGACCTTTGGTCTCCAGTATTTTATCTATCGTGTACAGACGATCGGAGTCCAATGTGACATGTTGTAATTCGTGCTCGTAGAAACGACCTTCCAACGTGGTACCGTTTAAATCACGCAATATGTACAACGGTAGAGGATGCGATCCGTATTCGCGATCCACTATAAATACTTCTTTACTCCAATTGGTCTCGTAACCTTTAGCGAACGTGCCTTTCTCTTTGGCTATGCGCACCGTGTCGCCCGGCTTAAATTTGGGTTTCATACGGCGCGGTAACGACCGTCCTCCGTACATGTGACGCCACACTCTGAATACGATTTGTTTGTTTTCTTTTTTCACATCTATCGGACGTAGACCGCCGCCCAGACTCCGGTGCGGACTGCGGTTGTAAGCGTTCACAAGTTTGTCCAACACGTCGATATAACGGTATGTGTTTTTATAAGTCAAATAACGCCACATGCACGATTTCAACGTGCGATTCACTCGTTCCACTACCGCGGCTTTCACGTCGGGATTCTGTGTAGTCACATACGTGATACCGCGCGCTTTAAATAATTCTTTTGTCTTGCTACCGGTGAACTCTGTCCCCTTGTCTGTCTCTAAACAACGTGGTGTGTCGCCACCAGCACTAAAAAATATCCGCTCGAACGCTTCGGCCACTTCCGGTCCGCTTTTTCTCTTCAACGGTTGTACAAACAATCGTTTACTGGACACATCGATCACTGTCAGCAGATAATTGATACCGTCATTGTGTTGACTGAGACCTCGCATATCGTTCAAGTCCGCTTGCCACAGTTCGTTCGGTCCGTACACTGTGTAACGATTGCGAGGAAATCGTTTACGAGCCGGTTTGTGTAATGTATAAGTGTCTTGTGTTCTCAACCAGTCAACCACACGACGTTTCGTAATTCCTTTCTTACGAACAGCTCGCGCCAGAGGTGCGACACCACCGTACGATGCGGGATCGTTCGGATCGAAATACAGTTGTTCCATCACTTATGGATTGAACGGTTCCCATCGCTCTAATGACGATTGGTTCGATTGGGTTGTCTTTCTTATACGTTCGTGATCCGGTGTCGGTTTTGGCATGCGAGATCTTAATCTATGTGCTATTGGTGTTGATTTGGGTGACGGTGTGTACATAGACATACCGGGACTAGCCACTAAACTGTGTACGGAATGATCGCGACCCAGGAATTCTAATGCATGTGGATTACCGATATACTCTGACGGAATGTTCATGTCTTTTAATGCCTGAAGGACTTTTTCCCAACCGGGTGGATGCGCTTGTGGTTCGCGACGAACTCGCACGATACTGTGTAAAATGTCCACTATGTTCGAGTTCGGTATTTTCTCGTTGCGCACATATACTGTACCGTCACTGTCCCATGCGATTAGGTCGCCTTTGCGAGCCATAGCACGTAACAGACTGCGCGCGTCCGACTTGTAAACTTTCGGAAACGTTTCGACTACTTCGTCCACTAAAGCACTGGCCGTACGTTGCATACGGTCTTCGGCCAGACCGGTTTCCGTATCCACAACAGGTAAATTGATCGGTAGTCTTTTGTTGGCGGCGAAATGCAGAAACCGCTGCAACACCTGTTGATACTGTTTCCATTTTTCACTGTCGTCTATACTTTTATCGTTCAATATTCGATGCATCTCAGCGTCGAGACTATTGCCTGCAGACCGATGTGTGATTGATGATTTTCTATCCTCGTTGGCGGTATTCATTTGTAAGCGCGCGATCAACTCTTGTGGTACAACGACCATTTTCTTCGCGTATTCCATGTTCATTATTAATTACTGGCTTTACGAAGTAACGCTTGTAGTACGGTACTCAAAAGTATCGGAAGTATAACACCGCCGCCTTTTTGCACAAGATACCGCCGCTTCTTTGCCCAACTCTCGCCGCGTTTCACCAATCGTCTGAGAGTAGCTTTGTGTTTTTTCAATTGACGTTTACGTTTATCGGACAGCGATACGTTACCACGTAACAGGTTATATGCACACTCGCACACTGATCGTATACGACTGTTGTCACAGGCTTTTAATAGCGCTTTACGTTCCTTGGGTGTAGCGTGTACAAGTGCCGTCAGTAGAGCAACGTCTTTTCTCACACAATGCGACATGATGACTGATACTTATCTCTTTATACGTATCGTATTTATTTACTACTAATTCTTCTTCTTCTTCGGTAGGTAAACAAAATTAATAGGATCGTCGGGAAAGATGGAAGATCGAATGCGCACCTCGTCCGGTGTTGATTGTTTCAAATCGATTAACAGATAGGCGTGCGGATCGCGCGTGGCGTCCGCGTAGGCCTGCTCAATAAACCTCGGATCTTCCGGATACACTTGACGGGCTAAATGTTTGATCTGAGCACGATCCCTATGATTTTTAAAACACACAATGTAATGGGCGTTCAGCGAAATGTCCCGCTGACCGCGTCCCTGATGAAAGAGATTTTGCGTGATAAAAAACACACTCAGATTCCTGTGGTGAGACCCTTTTGTGAATAGATCTACCACACTACTGTCTGTTTCACGCATCATGTCGTCAACTATCACCAAGTTTGGCAAACTGCCATCAAAGTCCTCCATATTAGGAAGACCTGTTCTATATTGTATAATACTGCCCGGCTGAGTGCCGGGATGCGGTTGATACCAGTAAATATTTTCAAACACTGTATCGCACATATCATTTATATTGGTTATAAACCGTACAACAAAGTGCGATTTTCCTGAGCCGGACGGACCGGCTACTATGGCTGAGAACGGATGTTTCCACTTCAAGTCCATCTCGGCTACTGACCACACTGACACGTTACAGTCTAATTTATGCTAAAGAGGAAATAGGAAAAATAAATAAATAAACGACAGTTTATGCTCCGAATGTGGCTATAAGTATTAAACTTACGAATCCTATCAAAGTTACAATATATATTTAAGAACAAAATTCTGGCTTTACAAAAAAAGAAAAAAGAAAAACATATTTATTTACAATGATAAAAAAAGTAAATAATTATTTACAATATAAAAAGAGATTAAAGAAAATCTTCTTGCTTCTACATTTTTAAAATAAAAATGTTTTACTTTTTTATGCAAATTCGAGTGGAGTGTATTTACTTCCGGCCGCGGCGCATCTTCTCACCAGGTGCAGACGTTCTCCTAGTCCCGCGTTGTATTGCTCGATGGTCCTGTCGCTGAGCACCTCGTTGAATCGATGTGGTAGGTAGACTCGGATGTAGTACTCGTCACCGATGAGACCCTCCAGCACGGCCATGACAGTCTCTCCATACGGCGTGGTCACTCGCTCAAATTTCACAATACGATATCCGCACTCCTCGCGAAGATCGGTGATCCGCGTATACGGCAGTGAACTTTGTTTACAAGAGTTCAAAATGTTTTTCAAATCCATGGATGCACTGTTATTCACTGATGGAATTGTCGACATGATGATGATGGTGTAATACTAAAGAGAGTACTAAAAAAAGACACGTTCGCTCCACACAACGTTCTGACAAAGACTGAGCATATCTCCGGTGTGTCGCTCGTAGGATGGGAAGTGAACACGTGACTTCCGAGAAGCGTTTACAATAGCTAGATCTTTCTAGAGTGTCCCTAATGGCGTCTCTGTATTTTGTTTGTCTGCACCTGCGCGCCGTCACCCTCGGTTCGGGAAGCTTCGACTCCGATTCGACTGGATGATGAAACCGCCGCCCTCCTTCGTTTCCCGCCGTTTTGCGTTGTTTTGCAATCGACATGAGGTTTACGCCACGCGGCTAGTGGCATCATTGTCTGTGTTAAACCGGAGATTCTTGGAACTCCTGTATACCGATCTACCCACATGTCTTCTAATCTTGTTACTAGATCCATAAGCATGATGTAAATCTCATCGTCTCTATTTTCGTCTAAATATATGCCACAACTGTGAACGAGATAACTCTTGTCGTACAATTGAATTTTTAACAACATATCTCCGCGATTGGTGGGATTCTCCACTGTATATTGATACTTATCGTCTGTCCAAGTGACTGCCGGCGCATCGTTTGTCGGTTTTAACACCCAACGCTTTTTATTAAAAACTTCTGTTTGAAAACTGGTATTTGTAACTTTTTTATTATTTATTTTTCTCTTCTTTTTCTCCGGTACTGATTGCTGTTGAACCGCTGCTGATAATTCTACTGCAGGTGTCGGTTCATCTGATATCGGTGGTTGTGAAGACGGTAAAACGAATGAAGCGTTATCGGTCTGACCCATCGATTCCAACTCCTGTAATAACGCGCGAATCGATTCGTCTACTTCTGCCACAGTGGTCATTGTCGCTCCGCACTCTGTGAAGGTTCTCACTGAACTGACGCGATCAATGAAAAAATGTCACATGACTACCTAGAAAATTAATTCTGATTTTCTACGAAAGCGCATTTCGTCGAGTGCAATTTGCATTCGCGATAGTTCATCCTCGCCGCTCGTTTCTTTGACATAAAAGTAGCATTAGTTACGCGGACTATTAAATGTTACTGTTTTCTTTTTACGTGCGTGCTCCATCCCTGCAAACAAAAGGTGATGTTCACACCGACAGCTCGGCGCCTCGGTTCCTGGAAGTCCGTTGTTCTCTAAAGTGCTGCGCAGTAGGAGCAACTGCGTAGAAAGAGCAAAGTGGTAGAAGGAGGAGGCGGAGGCGGAGGCGGAGGGGTCCGAGCAATCTGTGACCTTGGACCCGGTCATTGACCCTGCTCACTTAGAAATCTCGAAGAAAATCTCGCCGTATTGGAAAGATATTCCTTCCGGCCCTAACTTAAAAAGCTTAGGGGGTCCTGAAAAGGACCGTTGTAATCATCAGGGAGGAGGGATTAGAAAACATTTGATTTTTTGATTAATGTGGAAGCGAACCGAAATGACAACGTTTCCACTGCTCCGTCAGTTTCTCATATTGGTCTATGGTAGAATACCACTCTGCCATGTCGTTCTCCATCATTTGGTATTCTTCGTCAATGGTGGGTTGACTACTCCACACCTGCATTGTGTATTCACCCAGGAATTCCATCCTCTCTTTCGTCGCGATGATCTCCTTCCGCATTTTATCGGTGATCGCTTCTCGAAAGGGCCTCGGCAATAATTGAAACCCCTCGGGTACAGACTCTCTGATTTTAACAACCGCCAGATGTTGTAATGTGCTCGGGTTGTGTAGCATAGCCATGATCCTTACATTGCCAATCTATGTTCTAAAATGAACGCCGGACCTGAGAGAATAACCGGAGACGGAGTGGGGATGCGAAGTAAACAACTGAGGTTCCTAGAACCCTTTTATTCGGCACTTTTCCATTAGTGCGACACAATAGGACCAACTGCGCAATGGAAGGTTCTAGAAAAGACGCGAATAGAAAAAGAAATTTTAGGAACTGTTTACACCACCAGCCCGACTCCAAACACCTCGGTTCCCGGAATTTTATTTTCAAAAGTGGGTCAGTAACTTTCCTTATGTGAGACGTAGTAGGAGCAACTGCGTAGAAAGAGCAATGTGTGACCTTGAACTCGGTCAGTGACCCTGCTCACTCAGTGGGTGGTCCACCAGAAGGGGAAGTGGAAGGGGGAGGGGGAGCAAGAGATCTAAGAGTAACCTTGGACCCGGCCATTGACCCCACATACCTAGACAACTCGAAGAAAATCTCCCTTTATTGGGAAGATATTTCTTCCAGCCCTAACTTGAAAAGCTTAGGTGGTCCTGAGAAGGACCGATAGGCCCTAAAAAGAGCCGTTTTTTATCCGAAGAAGGAGGAGGAATAGGAAAAATATTTATTTTTTATTGCTGAAAAATTTGGTTATTTCGTTGGGGTAAAGTTCATCTGTTCGCCGGTTCCACCACATGTTGACAAGCATCATGTACTTCTGTTCGTATTCTATGGCGTAGAAGTGCTCCTCTTCAATAGGGTAAGAATTAATTTTGTAGTCCATGTCCCGTTGCCAATATTCCCATTCCAAGTCGTCTAACGGACAATGGTTCCACACGCTGTTTATTCCCCGTAGTTTGGAGTACAGCTCGGCTTCTAGATCTTGAAGAGTCGAGTGAATTTTTGGTTCATGCACGTACTTGAACTTTTTTTCAATACGCCATAGCCTTTTCTTATGAAAATGTTTCAAGGTGCAATCATCGTCATCTTTTTGATTGTAGAACTCGTCACCTTCAAAGTAATCGTCATCGTCATCGGCTAACGGTCTCTTCTTCTTATTTACTGATGTCTCCGCCGTGACGCATGCCTCCTCCAACTCGGCGTCTGTGATGACACAATCCCAATCGAGGTTGGACATGATCTCTTCGTTGCTGTTGATGCTTCAAAACTCCAGACTGAACTGAGCGTGGGAGATGTCTAGCGAAAGAGGGAGGGTGGGGGTAGACCACGTGGCTTTCATGAACAAAAGGAATTCTACGAATTGTTTACCAGGAAGTCCATAAAGTGGGTCAAGCGACTGCGTAGAAAGAGCAATGCGTAGAAAGAGCAAAGTGGTGGAAGGGGGAGGCGGAGGCGGAGGCGGAGGCGGAGGGGTGCGAGCAATCTGTGACCTTGGACCCGGTCATTGACCCTGCTCACTTGCTCGCCCTCGTAGAATGCCCATTCCTATACTACTTCCGTTATAGTTTACTAACCTTAAAAACAAAAGTTTTAAATGAATACATTTTAATCATTAAACATGATTTATTTCAATGTGACATTTATTTAAATTATAATAATAATTAAAATAAACTGTTTTAGATTGTGTGTACCGACATTTGTTTATTTTCCTCCTTCGCGGAGAGCGCCATTACTGGGAGGGTGCACTAGGATCTTTCCCGGTGACCCCGCGGGTCAGTCCACGCCTGGACTCACCCGATGAGCCCATGCCCGTTGAGCTCTCGATGGTACGATGTTTGGATCAACATGTGCCAATTTTGGTGAAAATTGCGTAACATTTGCTTTTTGGCTGTTCTGATACACCTGGTTCTATATATCTGCAATGATAGGATAGTAATGTTGTGATTTAAGAGGTTGGGTAGGGGTTCAGTCATATGTAAAATTAAGTATGAGTGACTAGAGATGGAAATACCCCCGCGCAGCAAACCTGCGTACTCAGCGAATTTCCAATGCATATATATGTGTCTCACTACTACATAGAGCCACTTACCAGGTTTCACAAAAATACATTCATAAATAAGTTTATATATATAACATTTAACATTTTACTTATTCTCCATAAGAATAACATTGGGACTGAGTACGCAGGTTTGCTGCACGAGGAACATAATAAAAGTGTTTTTTTACAATTATTAATATAACTCAACCAGGTGAAGCTACATACCAAGTTGTATTAATTTAGATTCATAACTAAGAGAGATATACAACTTTACTTATTCTCCATATGAATAACGTGGGGGCCGAGTATGCAGGTTTGCTGCTACGGGGAAAATCAACAAAAAACCTTTTTGTGCAAATATCAGTTTACCACAACTAGTTGAAGCCACATACCAAGTTTCATAAATATACATTCATAAATAATCGAGATATACAATTTGATTTATCCTCCATAAGGATAACATTGGACAACGTACTGTGTTTAGCACTTTGAATATTTCTGCAACGGTTGGTCGTAGAACAACAATGAAAACACCAAAATGATTGTTTTGTAGAGCTAAACTGATTGGTAAAAAGAAATGTGAAGTTTTTAGTAATATTATCTAAGGAAAATCCAAAAACCTGTTTCCCATAAGATTAACGTGGGAAATTTTATGGACACGTTTTTTACTTTTCTCTACAACCACTTAACCTAGGTTAATTATTCAAAATACCAAATTATTTGTTTTTGTAAGCTCCATAAAACGGTTATAACCAAACTTAAGTGTTTTTATAATGTTAGGGGGAAAATTCAAAAAACAGTTTTTTGGAAAAATTAAAACCCCCAGAAAACCCCCTTCCCATAGTCCGATCGATCTGGTTTTCGAACTTAAAGTCATAATTGTTACGGTACTCTACACATTTGTTCCAAATTTAGACAAAATCGGGCGTTTTTTCAAAGTTATCGCGGTAACGGACACACACACACACATATATATATATATATATATATATAAATATATATATATATTTATTTATATATATATATATATAAATATATATATATAAATATATATATATATAAATTTGAACGTAGAGTGTTTTTGGCATCTGGGGACCTAAACAAAAATTAACATGGTCTCGGGCTTAAGTCTTACCATGCCACCTACGGTAATAGCTTCTTCCCTATAGGGGAAATTCGCTAAAACTACGACAAGCCAGAAACACATTGTTGTGCTTAAAATTGTTATCCCTTCAAGTTATTTTGTACACGCATTAACCTTACATTCGGGCATATTTTACCCTTTTTTGGCCCAAAAACTGAAAGTGTGGGAAGTTTTACCGTGCGGGTCGAATAGCTCACTCATTGGCGATTCGCTCTAATAAAGTGTAACCCCAGATTTTATACAAGCTGATAACACACATTTTGTATAGTTATAAAACCCTTCAACAGCGACAAATATTACAAGCCATCCATTTCGTGACCAAGCACATACAAGATACTTGATTGTTCATTAGATGACCAAGGCACCGAAGTATAAGGGGCAGCAAAAAGAGTCGATGAAATATAAAGTAATTATATGACATAATCAGCGGACTGCGGCGCGGCGCGGCGGTGCGTGTGTTTGTGTTTGTGTGAGAACCGGTAGCCGGTACGCGCGGCGCGCTCGTATTTACCGGCGGAATGTTTGCAAATTGAGGCAGATATTGTGCGCGTGTGAACAGCGCGGTTTTTGTGGCGGCGGCGCGTTTGAGCGCGGCCTTGGCAAGGCTGGGAGATCCACGCCAGAATGCGCGACCGTCGCGCAGGAATCCCGCCTCATCGACAATATTCCGCTTCCAATAAACCGTCACCGATCGCTTTTTAGGTTAGAGGAAACAATAAGAGGTTTAGCGGTATCGCACTAAAATGTAGACCGATTCCAGGTCCCCGTGTTTCCCCGAGGATGTTAAGTGGTGCGATCGCTTAATGTGTCAGTACTGGGAATTAAACCGTTTAATTCCGATATGGCGGATTGGGTGGCAGTATAGTTTTTACCTTTGGAGAATAAGGTTGGTTGATTCGACAACTTAAATAAATATGGGGATTCTACCTCTTAATAATTTGTCACTTAACTTTAGCCAAATCAGAATAATAGGCAATAAATCAATAAGCTTATCCCCCTATAAATTTCGTAAAATTTATGTATTAATTTCCCTTTTTGTTGCAAAAAAGTAGTTTAGCTATTGTTTTAGAATTCATAATTAATTATGTAAGGATTAAAATTTAATTTAATAATTTCTTTAAATTGTTTTAATGTAGCTATATAGTGATATTATATTAATTTTCTATACTAGGTGAGGTAGAGTTCAAAAATGGATTAGTCACATCAAGGTAAATTTCTATTATCGAGGCAAAAAAACGGTTGTTCTTATTTTAACCGTCTTTTTAAGTAAATTCAATATATTTTCCACTTTTGTATCAATAAATACAAGTTTACTATTGAGTCCAAATGTGGTCTAAATCAGATTTAAAATACAAATTTTGGATGTGATAACCACTTCTTCAACTTCATCGTTAATTTTTTTTTGGGTCTAACATCCATTTTTTGAGCAATCGTTCCCTTCACCTGCACTTATAAAAGTGCCATCTAGCTCACTCATGTCATGATAAAAAGAAGGAGAATAAAATACAAATTCATAAAAATACATATGGACTCAGTTTGATTTCCACATATTACTCATAAAGCTTCATTATTTGAGATTTCCATGGGTACTAAGATTAGATACACTGTGATTGGCACTAGCAGCTAAAAAAAGGCACGAGCCCCTGGAAGTGGTGGCATTTCCTATGCGAGCGCTGCCAGGGTAAAACTTTGAAATCACACCGAGCGCTACCTATGGCAAATTTTAAAATCACAGCACCGTCTACTGCTTTTGAATTGTAACTTTTACTTAGTTCGATAAGCTAGGGCTGAGTAATATGGCACTTGATTCACGATCATGCGGTCCCAGGTTCAATTCTACCATTTTGTGTGTACTTTTATGTTACAATTTATTGTTATATTTTACACAAACCCATTTTTGTAATATGTCACAAAGAAAAGAGCTGCCATACAGCGCTCTGCAGAGGTAAGTTAGATTAGTTTACTACATATAATTTTTTTCGTAAATGTAGCGTAATTTTCTAGAATATAAGTACATAATATGTTAAATTTCTTCTATTTACATTTGAAAATACTACATTTCACTGGTAACGTAAGACATACATTGTTTTCTCATATTAAAGCATCTGTTGCGGGTAGTTCGGCTTCCTTCGGGTGGCAAAGTCACCACTTCCAGTGGATCGTGCCTATTTTAGCTGCTAGTGTGATTGGCCGGTCTTGACTAAAAACTTTTTCTGATTAAATACTTGTGGTGGACAAAACTCGTTCTGTTATGTTAGCTATATTTTGACCAATAAATAACATTGGACAATATTTCTTTGATTATTTTAGAATCCACAAAAGTAAAATATTTAATCAGAAATCAGATATATATTATCATCCGACTTTTACAGGCATTGACAAACGTAATATGCAAAAAGTGACATAGAAAATATAACTAATTAATAGCACAATGTGCAATACAGTACAATATTACATATATGTCAACGGTAAGCAAAATACTTCTTGTCAATAAAATACTCAAAAGAACTGTAGTATTCCGTAGCAACTAAAAAGGATCGCGCCCCCTCCTGAACCTGCCCACATCAGTTGTACTGCTATGAGGTCGGATGGGAGGGAATTTTATAATTTAATGCCTGCATAGTCAAGTCTGGTTTTCGAAAAAAGTTTTTTAAACAACCATCACTATTTTAATAACAATATCTTTTCATGTGGTTTTTGTGAACAATTTCTCTAAAATACAAATGTTTTAAATGGGATTTTTGTTCATAAAACTCGCAGTGAAACAGAAAAGTACAGACCAATGATATTGGCCATTGGTCACGCCCGCATGTTTCTGCTGCCGCCCTGGCCTGTTAGGCTCCTTATAGGCATAATTTAATTTGTAATTAGAGAGCAACCGCGCCTCTTTGTCATGATTGAACTTTATGGTTTTATTTAGGTTAGATTAGTTTTAAAACTTATGGCATCGTGTCATTAGTGAGTTTAAAATGGAGATCTATCATGAAATCTAATGCTATATCTCACTTATTTATGAACATTTGTTAATAAATATTGATAAGTGGATTCTTATGGTATTGAGGTGCACATATTTATGCATTGTAAATTTGCTGCGAACTCAAGTTTGCTGTGAGCGTGGGGTTATTTTCTAAAACTTCTGAGGCGCTCATATTTTACTAAATTCCTTATCGGTTTACAGTGGAGTCATAGAAACAATAGGACATTAAAGCGTAATCGAATACTTTATTAGATGCCAAATACATATCTGCAGCTGCTTAGTCCAACTCGCTTATAAATACGGCTCGGTAAGGGTTTTTTCTAGCAAACTTCCCTTAGTCGTTACAATTACGTTACGAAATAATGGTTTGTTGCAGTTGGGCATTGTACTTTGTGGAAGTCCAACAGTCGGGCCATATGGCAGGCCGCACGAACTATGTAAATGGCCAAAGCAGCTGCTGGCCTATCGGCCCATCCTTATCATCCCGTCACTAGCCAAAGAAGTCCGACGACATGAAGTGAATTTATGCTTCGCTTAAAAAGCGTAATTTAAATAGGTAAAACATAGCATTCAGATACAAATCTTCCAGTTTCTTTCTGACAGAAATTAGATATTTTATTACTGTAAAGTATTTATAAGTTGAATGCATATTATATTAGCAAATATTATAAAAAGATGTTTAATTATTCACTATCATTAGACAAAATAAGAGAATATTTTCCGTTGTGTGAAGATATTATAATTCAACAATTCAGTATTTGAAACAAAATTATCATTTAGCTAGTAATATTTACTATTCTATAATTTCATTTTGTGCTTAATTTTGTAGTTAAACAACCTTAATAAAATTAGTTAAACAATTGGCTGATTGAATCAAATTGGAAATTAGCAGAGTTTGGTGCTTGGTTGGCTTTGGTGCTGAGCACTGAAAAACGAAGTGTTTCAAAAGTTCGAGCCTTTGCTCAATATGTGCAAGCGTTTTAGCGAATTTCCCCTATAGGGAAGAAGCTATTACCGTAGGTGGCATGGTAAGACTTAAGCCCGAGACCATAATAGCTTTTTGTTTTGAGGTTTCCAGATGGCAAAAACACAATTTGTTCAAATTTATATATATATGTATATATCTTCTAATTGATGAACGAAGTGAATCACTGTATTGATGAAGAAGTTTCAGTGGCCGTGTGTGGGTGTGTGTGTGTGTGTGTGGGTGTGTTATCGAAATACTAAATAACTGTAAAACATTTCTTAATGAAATTTTGAAGGAGTCATTTGGGATACTAAAGGGATGTTTTAACACAGCATTTGTATTTTATTTTGGATTATTAATAATTATTAAAACTAATTTTAATGTTTGATATTCAGTAGTTGAATTGGTTTTCGTAGTAAGCTATTGACTATGGTTGTCTTTAAAATGTCAGCTGAGATTTATCTGTGTTTCACTTGAGGGATTTTTATCCCCTATATGGGATATTTTGACTGCTTGTGGGATAAAATGGGATTGTGGGATAAAGTGGGATTTTTTTGAAATCGGCATTACGTCTGCTAGTTTGCTTACAACTTACGACCAGAGCACCTTAGCAGTAGCACTTCTAGTGGATTTTCTCGCCGTACTGGCAGTTGCGGGGTTTCCCATTTTTTAACCTCGCTGTCCGCACCTATTATGATTTTATAAACGTCACAGAACGAACACTGAATCATGTCAATTTCGCTGGCCGAGCCATGTTGGAATAAACAAGCAAACTATTTGCCATTATTTAGTACCTACTTCGTACTCTCCAGTACCACCATTAAAAATATTAGTACCTCTCACGTAAATAAATTATTTAATTTAGTTAATTCACCGTATCATTTAACCTATGTCGCATTGCTCAAAATCCTTTGAGGTACTAAAATGTAAAATACCTATAGGTAATTAGTAGATCTAAATAAGCTCTATCTATCGGTATAAATATTGTACTAATACATTATTCAATAATCATATAATATTTAACATTAATTGTGTTGCAATGTTTAACAAATCAGTGGGAAAGTGTGGGATATGACGAGGGATACTATAAGGGAGAGTCTGGGATAAAGTGGGATTTTTTGTATCAGTGCGTGGCATATTTTTACCGTAGAGTGGAAACACTGCATATTTGTTTATAAATCACAAAAAATGTAAACACGTTTTCAACTATGAAGTTAGGTTATGTTTTGTTCCATACATTTTGTTATTTTGAAATAATTTAAAATGTGAGTGTTATGTAAATTAATAGTGTTTTGTCGTGTTTAAAACAATACTTAGCCTATATCTATTTAGATTTATTATTAGTTTATTTTTTACTGGAAAACTTCGATGTAAAAGCTAAGTGTTTGGACTAGTGATGATAAATTAATACAATAGGTTTTGGAATTTTTGAATTACTCGGACAGTATAACTCTGTAACACGACTGACTGTGATTGATAATCAAGCGTGTTGTAGACCTATAGTAGTTTCTTTACATTGTAAACAAATTACTTGATGGCAGACTTACTAAACGATCATACGTGCAAACTATCTTATTACATGTAATGTACCAAATAAGCCTCACTGTCACCTAATGACATGGGATTAAAGTTTTGTAATCTACCGGTCAGTAAAATAGTCTGGTTACAGTTTATATTTGTTTGCATTTTCTGTGGTTAATATTGATTTTCATAAAAAATCAAGATGTCCAAAACTCCTTAGTCCCAACCGTCTACATTGTTCAACTAATTACGATGTAGACATATTGCCCTCCTGAAAAATTGTCATTAATGTAGATGTTGGATTTTGCTCTTAAATATCTCGTGCTGCGATTTCAGTAGCTTGTGTATTTAAATCCAATTTAACATATATTAATGATGTAAACATTTTTAAATTTAAGGTATGAATTTTATAAGATACTGTTATATAAATAAATCATTGAATACATTTGTTTACATTAAATGGGTTTAAAACAAGTATATTTCTGTATGTTTAACCCCCTGTTTTTGGAGCTGGAAATTAATAGGTGTAATAATAATTGGCAACTTTTCCCTCAGGTTATATATTTAAAACTCGTCGAAAACCATCCGGCGTCAAAAATATATTAGTCATTGGCCGAGTCATAAAAAAGCGTGAACAGGAGCTAGGACCTGTGACCAAATAAACGCAATCAGTTTAATCTAATTTGCTAGGTACACACAGTGGTTTTAAGAGGTTAATTGCTCCACCTCACCCTCCAGGGTTAGATGGAAACGTATTCCGCATATTCTCTATTCATTGTTGCTAGATTAGGAAACCCCAGCATAGCTGCTATAGGCACTTTTTCCACAAGCGGTAATTTTGCGCAGGTTACCAGAAGGTAACCTATATGATTCCTATATGATTTTGTGTATATAGCAGGAAAGGAAATGGTGGGATGGGACAGGCAGCCAAATTGGCCTTTCAGAGTACCAACTCCCGTGCCTTGTGACAGCTGTGATCAGGCTCAATGTGGACCCGCTCTGCCCTCCAACTGGCCAACTCAACGGATGGGGTATCCATGTACAACAGCCAGGGACCATATATTCTCAGGTTGGGGACCAACCCCTGAGTTTCCGCCCCGAGCCACTGCAAGTGGAGGGACCAAAGGTGAAAGGGAAGTTTGTCATAATGGACATCCAAAAAACTTCATATGTAATGACAATTTCATTTTCTGTACCCAATGTCAGCATCCAAACTGGTATAGACCAGTTTTAAGGTTGTCCTAGGACGAATATTCTCTATTGGTCAATGCTAACCCACCAAGTTTTAATAAAATTAATCAGTATACAAGAGATATATGTTTTTTATTTCTTATAAGAATAACATCGGACAATATACTTAGTTTACTGCTGAATGGAAATTGAAATATTCTCCACAACCATTAGCCGAATAGCCTACTAACGAAATACTAATTTAACCGTGTGTGGATTGGGGTACTAATTTTTAATCTTTTAGAGCTTTTTATGGCAATGAGATAAAACTGTTGAAACCTGCTAAAAATATTTAAAGTTTATGGTACTAAGAAAGGTAAAAAAAACTGAAGTTTGGGATCTCTTAAGCCCTGTAATTTCTGAACCCAAATTTTTCTAAAAAATCAGGTGGTATATTTTATTAGAAACCTAATATAAACCACCAAATAAAAAATCCAAAGATTTCGAAAGCGGCTCCTCAAAACTGCTCCAGACATATATACTACTACGTTGTTGGGTACCAAAATATTATGGATACCTCTTTGTTCTTCCCTCAGGGCTCTGCCTTTACTATCACTCTCAACTTTTAATTTTAACGTATGATTCGTTGGATTTATTTTGTTAAAGCAGCATCTCCTGAAAGATGTCCCCACGTTTGATACGCCGCCCTACTCAACCATAGACCTCCACCGCACAGGAAAATTTTCTATGTTATTATTTACGCCTTTTTTAGTAATTTTAGAAAATTTTCAACTATACAAAAAATTGTTGTTATTTTCTTTTAACCCCGACCTTAGAGCTCCGCCTCGCTGGCTTTAAAAGTTGCCTTGTTAAATTTATAGAGGAAAGATGATCCTTGGGTAAGCGTTCGGGAGTTCGGGTCAGCGTTCGGGTTGAGTACTACTAGCTGGTCAGACAGATTATTCTGTCCTAATGTCACTGAATTTGTTTTATGTCAAAGATTCTCGTTCTTTTTCATGATGAGCTCGTTAGCTACGCTCACTTGCCTATGTTTATATAGAGCTTGCTTCGGTATTGAAAATGAGTTGCTATTCAAATAGATTTATTATTTCTATAATAAACATATGTTTATATGCTTTTCAAGTATGTTTAGATATCATCCTTATAACAGCTGTTTGATGAAACTAAATAACTAACATACAATCCCGACTTTGTTTTATGTATTTAGATAATGAAAATCACTTAATAATATCTTGCCATGACAACGTTAATATACACTAGGCAGAAATACGGATTTTAGCAATTCGAAATTTAAGTAATTGCACAACGCCATCTGTAGAGCCTGATATAAGCGTAGGTTATATTATATAAATCAAACAGGAAAGTTGGCCGGGCTGGTAAGGGCCCTCACTTGCATTTAGGGTGTAGACCAGAGCCTGTACAGACCTAAATTCAGCCCTGGCCGTCTGTATGCAGAACTTCAAACATGCTAGAATCCAGAATCATTGTCCCTGTCTCGTGTACATTCTATGTGCCTAAGAGTAAAAATATGTTATAGTCAATCAATACAAATGCTGAATTATTTTGACTCAATCCTATCCTACACTATAATATGAGTAAGGTTTGCATGCTCGCTTGCTTGGTTGATTGCTTGCAACTCTGATCTCAAAAACGTCTCCAACGATTTTCTTGAAAAATAATGTGTCCTTCCAACTACTTGTGTTGTAAAACCTGATATCTGGGTTAAAAATAAGTTCTAGACATGTCCCATCCCCAAAAAAATCAAATAATGTAAAAAGCCGCTATGGAAAATTGAAAAAAATCACATTGGGCTTTTAGAGATTAAAATAAAAGCAAAAGAGTCATAACAGCTGTTCAAAATCTTTCAGCGAACTCTCAAAGTTATACTCATATAGTTTAAGTACTACCTGGGGCTGAGATTTGCTAGGGAAAGGTCAATCTTGTTTATGACTTGGAGTTGTTTTTCACTATGTACCCTACTAACGAGCATTTTTGAGGTCACAACAGTTGTTATTATAATGCACCTTTGAGTCATTCTGGATATGACCACTCTACATGTAATCTTCATTCAAAGGATTTATTATCTGATTTTATGGAACCACATGGAACTCATGTTGTTTATGATTATTAACATGTGGTTTCCTGAGAGCAGAGATTAAAAGATTTGAGAGAAGATTACATATATAGAGTAGTAAAATAAAACAAAGGGATATTGAGCTATAAATAACAACTGGAGAGACCTTAAAAATGTAGAAATGAGGCAAATGAGTTATACAAATCTGATTATCAGTAGGGGGAAGTGGTGAAATATGCTCCAAGTCATCTAAACAAACTGACTGGCCTTCCCCCGAGCAAAGTTCGGCCCCCAGGTATCATATACTCTAATATGAGTAAGGTTTGCTTGTATGTTTGCTTGCTTGCGACACTGATCTCAAAAACGGCTCCAACGATTTCCTTCAATTGTTCAAAATAACTAATTTCTGGGATAAAAATAAGTTCTAGACAGGCCTCATTCCCAGGAAATATCAAATAATGTAAAAAAACTAAAATGATAGGTTAAAATAATTAACATTGGGCTTATGGAGTTTTAAATCAACACAAAAGAATTTTATCAGCTGTTCATAATCAACCAGGGAATTGTCAAAGTAATACTCATGTTTTTTATGATTATTAACATGTGGTTTCCTGAGAACAGAGATTAAAAGATTTGAGTGAAGATTATATATTTAGAGTAGTAAAATAAATGAAAGGGACATTGAGCTATAAATAACAACTGGAGGAACCTTAAAATGTAGAAAAGAGGCAAATGAGTTATACAAATCTGATTATCAGTAGGGGAAAGTGATGAAATATTACTCCAAGTCATCTAAACTGACTGACTGGCCCTCCCCCGAGCAAAGCTGGGCCCCCCAGGTACTGTCGTGTTAAAACGGATATGAGAAGGGTGTTACCACTCCAGTAGTCAGTAGTATTTGTTATTTACATTAGTCCTAAATTATCTGTTCTTGCCGTTGTGGAGTTAAAACGGATATGGGAATGGTGTTACCATTCCATTAGTAAAATGTTTGGCTTATTAATTATCTTTTCTTGCTGTTGTGGAGTTAAAACGGATAACAGAAGAGTGTTACCAATCCAGTACCTGCCTACATATCTTTAAAAATTCAGTCTTCGTTCATCCTCTTACGGGAAGACTGAGCGTACACCTAGTATATATACAGCCGCATGTGTAACACACCAGACATATGAATTCTAGACCATTTCCAGACGAACTAGAAACGTGATATTTAATATGCAGGTAGCTTGTACCTTGAAACCCCCAGTAAATTTTAATTTTAAAACCACTAATTTTGATCTTGAAAATTTGATATTTTAACATTGGGCTTATGGAGTTTCAAATAAAAACAAAGAAATCGTAACAGCTGTAAAAAAAACCAGTAAACTGTCAAAGCAACTTTCACATGGTAGAGTATAAACAAATTATAGAACTATTGAAAAATGAAAACATCTAGAGTGGATTTAACCATAATGAATCTAAATAGTATACTATATAAAAAATACTTGAAGGGCCATTGACCAATAATAACAACTGGAGTGACCCCCAGCAGGGGGTCTGGGGGCGGAGCCCCCAGCGAGCAAAGCGAGTCTTTATATATAATTCTGTAAGTGAAATGTTTAAGTAAAAATTGCGAAAGTTTGTCAAATCGCAGGATGATGGGAGACGGCTAAAATTAAAGATCTTAATCCCAGGGACTCGGGAAAAATAGCAGTATTTCTAAAAGTTACCAGCAACGAAAAATAACGTAAAACATCCACCATAAGAAAAGCATCGGGATTTAAAAACGTCTGCATTCGTTTACATTAAAACATGTGATTAAGCGTGTAATTTTTTACAAACTGACATATGTTCCTACTTGGAGCAAGGTTAGGGGCTACTGCCCCTTTGATCCACTAGTATATATATATATATATATATATATATATAACATATATATTATATGTATATTATATGTTTTATATATGTATATATATATATATATATATATGTATATGTGTGTGTGTGTGTGTGTGTGTTCGTTACCTCGATAACCTTTGATAGAAACGTCCGATTTTTATGAAATTTGGCAAAAATGTAGAGAGTAACATTTATGACTTTAAGTTCGAAAACCAGGTCGATCGGACTATGGGAAGGGGGTCTAAGGGGGGGATCTCCTTATGGGGGTTTAAAATTTTCCAAAAATCATTTTTTTGAACTTTTTACCCTAAAATTTTAAAAACACTCGATTTTGGTTATAACTATTTTATAGAGTAAAAAAAACAAATAATTTAGTATCTTGAATCATTAAGCTAGGATAAATGGTTATGGATCAAAGTCAAAAACGCGTCCATAAAATTTCCCACGTTAATCTTATTTGTTTTTAGGATTTCCTCAGATAATTTAACTAAAAACTTCACATTTCTTTCTACCAATAGGTTTAGATCTACAAAACAATCATTTTGCTGTTTTAATTGTTGTTCTACGAAAAACCTTTGCAGAGATATTCAAAGTGTTAAACACAGTACGTTGTCCAATTTTATCCTCATGGAGAATAAATAAAATTGTATATCTCAATTATTTATAAATGTATATTGATGAAACTTGGTATGTGTCTTCAACTAGTTGTGGTATATTGATATTTGCACAAAAATGTGTTTTTGTTGATTTTACCGGTAGCAGCAAACCTGCATACTCGGCCCCCATGTTATTCATATGGAGAAGTAATGTTTTATATCTCCCTCAGCTATGAACCTAAATGAACCTACACATGTATTATCTTCCTCGTTGCAGCAAACCTGTGTTCTCAGTCATAATGTTATTCTTATGGAGAATAAATAAAATGCTGTATATCACATAGTAAAGAATGCATTTTTGTGAACCTTGGTAAGTGGCTCTAGGTAGTAGTGAGACACATATATATGCATTGTAAATTCGCTGAGTACGCAGGTTTGCTGTGACGGGGGTATTTATTTTATACCAAACATGAGTAGGCTACCAAGTTTTAGTTTTAGAGGGCAAAAATCCCTCTTAAGAATTTAATAAGTCTTACAATAATAGTGATAAAGAAGTACAACTGGTTTACTTATTCTTACCTCATTGTCGTCCAAATGGTATCTCTGTTTATAGGGTGTACAGCCCCCCCCATCGTAAGATTAAGAGAAACTATTCTAAATCTGCTTGGTAAGTCTGACCAATTCAAGATTGTTTACTCCAAGTTCTGTATGTATTTCTATACGTAATAATACCAACATAAACATAAACTTGAAACATGGATAACATGTAAACTTTGAAAGTCAAAAGGGCACAGCCCTACACACCCAAACACAAAATTATTTGCATTCGACACCTCCTAATAGTAGGCTACTAAAGAAGTGTGCCAAGTTTCGTAATTCTACGATGCCGAAAATCCGAAAAATCAGTATTACAAAATATTTCCTAGCCTATTATAGACATCAATATAAAATAATAGCAAAGGAGGGGGGATTGGGGGGTGCAACCCCCCATTGAGATATAAGTGAAAATAATTACTTCAGAAGTTATTGACCTGACTGGTTGATTGTTCTTTCCTCATTGTCGTCCAAATGGCGTCTTTGCTTGTAGGGTATACAGCCCCCTATCTTAAGTCTAACGGGGTGAGATCAATTCTAATCTGCTTGGTAAGACTGGCCAATTCAAGATTGTTTTACTCCATGTTCTGTATTTCTATAAGTTTTAACAATAATGTCAAGATAAAATAATAGGAAAAGAGGGGGGGTGGGGGCCCAGCTCCCCATTGAGATAAAAGAAGAAATAATTGATGATGGAATGAGGTGAAGGAATCTTTGTATTAGCAGAAATAATGATTCGTTGTCCGTCAGTGAGTGTTCGTAACTCAATAACGTGAAAACGGCTGCACGGATCGATTCAGATTTTACACAATTGTTTTCCAGTACACTTCACGCTTCCAGATAAAAAATGGAAAACATTCGTTAAACCGTCTTCAATTAATTAACATTTAAAAGTTGTAAAATTTCCATAAGGTAAAGCATCGGATAAGAATTACTGCTTGTAAAGTACGATATACTAATACAATATTGTTTCGTAATTACAGGAAACTACTAAAAAAGGTCCTATATATATATATATATATATATATATATATATATATATATATATATATATATATATATCTTATGATTAAATAAATAAAGTCCTGTCTACTTAACATGAGTTTATTCTATTTATTAAAGGTTTTTGAAATTTTTAGATTTATAAAACTGATACCAGTTTTAATAAATAAATATAACGTTCTCCTATAATGTGTGTATAATAGTTTATCCTCTAGATTTCAGCAGCCATTTAATTCATATTTACTTCTGCCAGCTGAGTTTTTTGTCAGTTTATGATATTTAAATACCCCGTCATAGCAAACCTGCGTACTCAGCAAATTTCCAATGGCTACATAGGCAACTTACTGTGTTGTATTTGTTGAAGAATTTGCACCTCTAATATAATATAATTTAATATAATTAAAAACGAGTTATCCTATAACCTAAAATTAACCAAAAGAAAAGTAAATATTTTCTTACAGTGTCCCCAGGACTATTATTTAATACTTTGTGATCAAATTTCTGTTATAACTTACGTAACAGCAGTAACTTTTATCTACCATTTCTGAGTTCGGCCATCGCATTAGGCGAATATTTGAGCGTACTCCTAGTAATGATAATGAAGTAAATACTGTACACAAATACGGATTCAAAATATAAAAAAAATTTTGCTGGTTAAGTTAATTCGTTTGAAATTAATTAATTAAAAAGTTTAATTAATTAATTGATTAATTCGTTGTAAATAACCCAAACTTATTTTTTAAATTTAAACTTCTAATACAGTACAGTGAATTACTACGGAGGCTAATTGTTTAGACTATGTTGTACATAGATTCTGTAAGTTCGCTAGAACTGCACTGTAATTATAATTCTATGTACAAGTATTTCAACTTTTGGAAGTTGCGTCAGTTAAACATTATGAATTTATGCCTATAACTGATTTTTCAGTCGTCTTTTAAACCCTCTTCTCTGCAATGATCAGCAAATCAATATAGTCTGATTTGACAAAATATATAAAATGATTTAACTTGTGAATATCGCATTGAACACCCTGTTGACTAGGGGTGAGGTAGAAGCCGCAACCGGGTGAGCACTGTTTGTCCCGGGAGTCACGGTCATTAGGCAGGATCAGTTTTCACACCGAGGGTGATCAGAACCCGACCTGGGCGATGATCCTATCTGGGTGGTTTTTTGAGCTCAATAACGGGGCGATGAGAGCAGGGGGCTGATGAGGCGGAAGTGGCAGATGCCCCCGGCATATCCGGTTCGTCGCCCAAGCCTGACGGCGCAAGCGGGGGCGCGGGTTACCATGGATGGGTGACCGGCACCGAGGCACTGGACCGTGGGCTATCTGTAACCGACTTTTGCAGAAATACGAGCTGCCACAGAACTACAATCGTTTCAAATATGCTGACATGTTTTGTCAGTTATGACAGTTTTTAAGCAAGTGATTTTGTTTGCGCCCGACATTTCCTATCTTCTGTCTCTGAGCTCCTAAGGTAGCGCCAGCGCAAATCTAAAAACGTGGGTATAGTTCTGAAGACGCCCTACGATATATTATCGAATTAAAATACTAATCGATTATAAATATCGATTGAAAATCTAAAAATCTAAATAATCGTTATTTTTTAACAATAATATCGTTGGTCGTAAAACATGTAAAACCTAAAATTATAATTGTCAGAGAACTTTTGAAATCATATTATGGGTTAATGTCAAACGGTTTTGAACATTTTACAGTCTATCATAGTAAAAACTTTACAGACCCGATAACCACTGCTCATACCATTAATTACGTCATTGAGGATCAATACGTCATCTGAAGCTAGACTATCACTGTGATCTCCCAGCTGCGTCTGCTACCGGTACAAAATCAAACGATACTTTATTATATAAATGGATTTGGAAATACAGTATAGTTCTTTTCAATTAATATTAACACTGGAAGGGTAAGAATATAAGTTAAAATTACCTAACTATATGTTATTTATCTTGCACAAATCACAGTTTTAGAAAACTTTGTTTGTTATGAATTCTTTTACATGGAACTTTGCAACATCCATATTATTAGTTTCGTACACATATAATATTTCAATTTTTTGGGCGGGATGAAAAAAACACTGACTATGATAAACTTGGCTTTAAAAGATACTTTATACCAATCGATGTATACTTTTGTGTTTTATTGACCGCTCATCAGGAAA
Source organism: Allygus modestus (assembly GCA_963675035.1). Taxonomy (NCBI): domain Eukaryota; kingdom Metazoa; phylum Arthropoda; class Insecta; order Hemiptera; family Cicadellidae; genus Allygus; species Allygus modestus. The sequence continues at coordinate 244,237,654 of OY776111.1, read as the reverse complement.
TCCAATCCCGGACGATATTTTCAATCCCGGGACTACGGCATTGGAAAAAACAATCCCGGGATCCCGGGACCAATCCCACGATTGGCCTAATTTACAAAAAGCCTGGAAAAATATGTGATTAAGTGTTCTTTTGTATATGTTGACGATAATTATAGTAAATTAATACTATTTTGTTTATTCAAAATACAAAACAATTATTTAAATAGCACAAATGATCAACGGTGAAACATTAAAATATGTATTACACTAATAGTACTATTAAGTTTGGTCTCACATTTCGTAGGGCTTCGGGTATGCAATAAACTAATAAAGCAATTCAAGATTGGGTTTTAACGCTATGATATGTATTTAAATTGACAGAAAAACTCTTTCAAAAAGTAACCATGAACAAATTAATATTTCCACCTAAAAAGTAGAAGTAAAAGCACATTTTTTAAATGTAGCTGCAGCTGCAGATGAATTAAGTTATTAACTTATTACGAAGACAAGTTATGAATAAATCCTACCTGATAAAACAAAACTAGAAACAAAGCTATCCTTTCAATAAACACAGTACTTTCATAATAAAATCATGTAACAATTAGTAAACGATCTAAAATTAATCGAGTAAATATAACTTTAAAAAAATTCCAATGTTGTTATTTTAATGAATTTACTTATTCTTGTAATGGGATCAAAACAAACGAACTTGTAAAAAGAAAAAAGATCAACTACTGGTATCATAAAAAATACATAACTATCTGACAAACGCCACTTACCCTATTCAGGTAAAATCTTATTGTTTCAAGTGACTGTAAGAAATTGGATTAAAATATAAACCTTCAGTTAATATATAAAAAAGAAAAAATTATAAAATCAAGAAGTTTTGATTTATAACCTTATTAAAGTGCTTATTCAAGTTCTATAGTGATTTATTGCGGTTACATCAGTTAGAAACATCACCTGTATTGCTAACTTGAGATAATTTTAGCAATCCCGAAAATCCCGTGATCGGCGTTTGAATCCCGGGATGGAAAGGAACCGTAAAATTGGGCGGTATCCCGGGATTGGATTCCCTACCGCTCACGCAAGGTCGCAGGGCTAGGGATTGGTCAGAGTGAGTTTGAGAGGGAGTGCTGTGTGACCATGTTAGAGCGGCTGCACGGATTGCCTTAACAATTTGAAAATATAGGGGTTTTATCGCAGTGTTAAGAACAATAATAAGAATAATTCACTGTCATTAAACATATTACATGTAACAGACATAGTCAGGTACATTTGAAATTAACTAGCCTAAACAAAATCTTGTAACATCACAGTTGCATCTGAGTCAAAAAATTCTTCTTCAGTAAAATACAACGGATGATTTATCAAAACATCAGTTAAAATTGATTTAAAACTAGACATAGGTTAAATAATTCTTAAGCCTATTAGTAACTTGTTATACATTTTTATGCCCAGAACTCTGTAGTTATTAGATACTTTGCCTAGCCTACAAAATGGAACATCTATCTTACTTTGATTTCTTGTATTATACATACGTACATCATACCTACAAGCCAGACTAGGCAAATCTTTCTTAATTTCTAATAAATACATTAATTACTATTTCCAGTATAAAAAAACTCCAGTTAGCCTTTTAGGAGTAGTACATTAAATTGTCTCATTTTCAGTGTTTGATTTTCGTTATTGAAAGAAAAAAAGTAGAATTATGAATATTATTATAATGCAGAAAAACACAGCATTTAACACATTCAAAGGGTGACACTTTGGATATAATATTCGTTCAACCGTGAAAACTCTAAAATAAATTTACGCGAGCGATATAACAGCATAATCTTTGTAGTGCGTAGTGAAAAGTAAAAGGATTTTTATAATTCATTGTCAGAGTGTATCATGTAAAGTAAGGCAGATGAGTTAAAAAATGGGTAAACATGAAGAAAAATGCTGATGACCGCAGCGAAAGGCAATATTAATGTATACAAATCTAAACTTCTACTTTTTAATTTATGTAAAGGTCTATATATTTTATTAATGATCCTGGATAAAACACCTCAATCATTCTATACTCATAACTTATTCGGTACCTGGGGTCAGCTTGCTCAGAGGAAAATGTAATATTGGGGTACTTAACCCCAAGAGCGTTTCATTCATAAGTGACTTTTTTTAAGCTGTTATGAGTACTATTATTTTGTTATTATTTAAAAATGCAAAAAGCCCGATGTTTAAATGCTCAATTTACAAAAAAATTTTATAACAAAAACTTTTTCTGATATTAAGGATTTGCCAATAGATTTCCAAGGCCGAATAACTCCTGTTTGCAAATTATAGGCAAAATCCTTCCAAGATCAATTTGTCATACTGCTCGTTTTAGAGTATACAAAAAGTTCAAATTGAAATAAGCACGAATGTGGGATCGCGCTTTAATTAGTGATATCAATGTTGTAATAGTATATCCTATAGTCTAATATGAGTAAGGTTTGCTTGTATGCTTGCTTGCTTGCGACACTGATCTCAAAAACGGCTTCAAAGATTTTCTTCAAATGTTCGAAATAACTAATTTCTGGGATAAAAATAAGTTATAGACAGGCCTCATTCCCAGGAAAAATCAAAATTAAAAGTTAAAAAAATTAACATTGGGCTTATGGAGTTTCAAATCAAAACAAAAGAATTGTAACAATTCCCTGGTTGAACCAGGGAATCAACCAGGGAACTGTCAAAGTAATACTCATGTTGTTTATGGTAACATGTGGTTTCCTGAGAGCAGAGATTAAAAGATTTGAGTGAAGATTACATATAAAGAGGAGTAAAAAAATCAAAGGGACATTGAGCTATAAATAACAACTGGAGGGATCTTAAAAATGTAGAAAAGAGGCAAATGAGTTATCCAAATCTGATTATCATTAGGGGGAAGTGGTGAAATATTACTGCGAGTCATCTAAACAAACTGACTGGCCTTCCCCCGAGCAAAGCTCGGCCACCCAGGTACTTATAAACAACATGGAATCTCAAAATAATAAACCACACTATCTTGATCCCCACCCAGATAAATTATTAACTTGGAAGTGGTACTCGTCAAAGAAGAGAGAGGAATGTTCTCAATACAAGATGGATACATCTTATTTGGTTATCCAGTGTAAAGTATGCATGAGATGATTCTCCGTTTATATATTGATTATGATGTCTTTGTAGTTTATGACGTTTGTTGCCGTTAAACTATTTTTATTACATAGACAGCAGTTTTACTATTCAGTTTAATTAAACTTTTTCTACTTCTTATCTTTTTAAACTTATGATCAAAAATAGTTATCTTTATTCAACGTAAAAGTAAACTTCTTTTAATTGATGTTTTTATAAATTAACTAGGTACACGGCGCGTTGCTGCCGCAGAAGAGGTATTGAATTTGTTTTATGTCAAATACTCGTTCATTTTCAATATGAGCTCGTTCGCTTCGCTCACTCGCCTATCGAAAAAAGAGTTTGAGTTGCCATTCAAGTAGGTTTTTTATTTCCATAATGATAAACAGCTGTTTACAATATTTTAAGTTATAGATATCATCTGATAAAATCAAAACAAATCTTTCTTCCATAAGATTAACGTTGAAACTTTGAACTCCAGTGGGGCGCAGCCCTAATGTACTAGGACTTTGTTTAATGGCCTTTAACCTTCCCAGGGTTAACCTGTGTTACTATGCAACATTTCAAAGCAATCGGATGAACAGCACATAAAATACGAACGAACAAACATTGATTTTTATATATTAGATGTATTGCAAGAACAATATAAAGACAATGTTGAACATATGTTGTCATACAAATTGTGTTAGCATTGTGATTTTAAAACCGATGAGGCAAAGTCAAACTGAGAAGATTTTATTCTTATTGGACCCTTTGTTTCCGTTATGCTAGAAAACGTGTTTGCAATCTTTGAAGAAAATTAGTGTAGCGGTTTTGACGCTATTGCGTTTTACACACACTTGCCCACTACTTCAAATCCCTATTACATTAAGTAATAGAAATATTTTCCATCATATAGTAAAATAAATGTCAATGTTCTTTTGAAATTAAAACATGTTATATTAATGATTTTTGTTTTCTAAATGGCTATCAAATAAAATTCAAAGTTGAAAAACAAATAATTACTTGTTTAGTACCTCTCTCTTTGTGAGTTACAAGACTCTTCGCATTGACTTCAATTCGAAATTTGTATAAGAAATAGCAAAATTCTTTATCGAATATTTTTAACAATCTCAATGGTATCCTATATATCGAGAACTCCATGCTCTCTTGTTTCCCAGGTATTATGTTGAACGAATTTGCATTATATAGGGTATTTAGTTACAAAGTTTCTGATTGTACATTACTTCTCTTCTCAAGATGGGCTAAATGTAATTGCCACTTGTTTTTAAGCCCTCATATTGCATTACCATTAGCCTACAACTATATGACTGCCCACTTCCACCCTCTCACCGTCATGTAGTCGGTCCCCAGAAAACTAGATTAATCGAGAGCCCTTGGCGGTTTCACTGCTTCGGCATGTTGTCGTTTTACCGGTAGTTCCTACAGTGACAGCCAACCCGCGCGTACAATAGCAGACTACCGACCAGCGTTTCAATAGCAAACCGACAGGGAGCGTATTATTGGCTCACCAACTGTTTTGACATGCATGCCCGTGATAATTCAATTGGTGTAACAAGAGCAGGCCAATTACCTGGTGCCACGGGTCGCTGCCGTGTTGGGGGCGGTGCGCCAACTGTTGGGCGCGTGCCTCTCACCCCTGCAGCTAATGACCTGCGCGCTTTATGGCTCGGTGGACGAGGGTGAGATGAGGCCGTCAATCCTGACTGGCGACATGTGGCGCTCGAAGGGGCTTTATTGCTCCTTGATATTTACGAGACGACTTTGGTGACATTTGAAGGCGCGAGGCGCGTGTTGCTGGGAGTTAGTGGGTGTCTTCTTTAATTGGGGCAGTCGCCTAATTGATAACTGATGGACAGCGTGGATATCATTGGGGAGGAGACGGATGAGGATTTCAAGCGTTCGCTGGTCGGAAAAAAATAAAATAATGAGACGAATAAACTCGGCATTTGTTTAAAGGGGGCCGAGCGAAATTATTTGTATGGTACTAATTGTCTAATATGTACTACGTAGTTTATGTAGTCATTGGTACTACTATCCTAAACTCAACATATCCTGATAAACTGAACCTATGTACCGTATTTATTCCAAGCGTTTGGATTAAAATATGTTGTTATTTTACATAGTCTATACTTAAATCCCCTTGTGATTTTTTGTGTCTGCAATATTCAAACAAGTTTATTAAGGGATTTATTGGAATGTGAAACTAATTCTGGTTTGCACTAAATTTCTTCAAGATCGGACCTTTTTCCCGCAAGTTGTCGCGCCCACGGGCACACACACGCCCCTCATTCGCGCTCACACACGCTCACTCGCCGGACTGTGTGACAGGTGTTTGTATTCGCGCCGCTCGTCTTTGTCCCGACTTATGAATGGGCGGAACCTTTGAGCTTCAACTAGCGCCTCCGCCAGCAGCTCCTCCGACTCCGTTTTGATTTTATACGCCTCGTCATCCGAGACAGGCAAATATCAACATCACTTTCCTGCTCCGACAATAAATAACTCTTCCGTTTCTATACAAAAAGTAAAACAAAAAACTTGTTCCTTTCCTTGCTGGTCTTTTTTATTGGGTACCCTTTGATCTTTTTCAATAACAAGCGTAGAAGATGAATCGGAGAGATTATGAGTGCTAACGAACTGGTTAGCTACGGCATTACAGCTACGGCAGCGGCGCCTCGTTACATCTGGTATGAGCCAAGGGAGTGTTCACGCGTTTGAGGTAATAGTGCAAAGGAAGCAGAGATTCTCAACCCCTGCACTAAGAGTGGAAAAAGGACCATACGTTAGCGAGAAGAAGATATTTGGTCCGGCAGATTTTAAAGTTAATTAAACCTGAAAAATATAGTGAGATAAAGAATTATCTTTGTCGTGACAAAGTACGTAGTGTTGCATTAAATTCAAATTATGTATACGTTATTTCAACATTGCCGCTCAATTTAAGTAGAACAAGTTTGAGAATAAACTACCACAGTTTCTTTCTAATCGTTAATTTTATTATTTATAAAACAATTTATTTGATAGATAAGTTTTTATTAAATTTATATAAAAAGTATCAATTCTTTAGGTGATGCCTACCACCATATCTCTGGTTTTTCTCTTAAATAAGTCCTTAAAACCTCCGGCAGCACTTCCCTTCCATAGAGACTCTTAACGTGGCAGTAGTAGGTGATTTACTTGTTAAAGACAAATTCACCCAATGTTACCACTTATACAATGTATTATCACTAATACAACATACTTATACTTATTTTATTACCACTTGTTTGTATTTCATGCTTTAATGAGGTCAGCCCTTTCTAAACTTTTAAAGTATTTTAAAGAACAAAACAAAAAAATGATTCGTGTAGCTGGACGATTTTGTTATTGCATTAATTTATTTTAATTTTAAACGCACTTTGCAGAATTTTAACATACCTTATGTTCCTACTAGCATCAAACAAACCACAGAATAATTAGTTGATGAAACGTATGAATAATCACATATATTTTATGCTTCCTTAAGTGAAGCCGCCTTTTGTAATGCTAATGGCCGAGATAAGCCCCTGTGTTTGTATGTGTGTAGAGCGTAGGTCAGGAGAAAGTAGTAATTAAAAGCTATTTGTTGAAGCCGGCGCGTGGCGCGTGTACGTGTGCGTGCGTGCGCGTGCTCTTATTACGGTTTTCGGCAGATGGCCGGTTGCATGTAATTACGCGTTTTCAGGGAATTTTAGCGTTCGTTTTTTGGAGTCAGATGCGCCTCCCTTTGTTGCATCCAGATGTTCGGGGATTGATTCGCATGTTATATCATCCTTCTATACCCGTACATTAATTTAAATTATATATAATTGTATAAGGCATAGCATCGGCCGGATGTGTCAGGTTTTGTTTTGGAACGCCGACACCGCAAGAGAAACCCAAACCACAAGAAGGGTTCCTTATCTATTCTGAAACCGGTAGTTACACTAGTTTTAACGATAACTATTATTTATTTTAACATATGTCATGTGCTTAATAGACTGTTTGTGTTATTTTCTATTGTGGGTCTTCGTTAGATTGATTTTGTATAAAGAAATCACGTATTACAAAATAATTTGTACACACGGGTCTTTACGAACCTGGAAATCCAGGTTAGTTATGTTCCAAACTTTTTCAAATATGCAAAGTTTATCACTGAGTACCTATATAGAACATAGTATACCTAATTTTGAACTATTATTATGTGTATCTATTGCCTAGGTACTTTACAAACTACCAGTGTTTATTTATTTATTTATCTAGTTAAATAACATCATTTTAGCGAATTTCCCCTATAGGGAAGAAGCTATTACCGTAGGTCTCATGGTAACACTTAAGCCCGAGACCATGACAACTTTTTTTTTAGGTCCCCAGATGACTAAAACACTATTCGTTCAAATTTATATATATAAATTATATTCATATATATATATGTGTGTGTGTGTGTGTGTGTGTGTGTGTGTGTGTGTGTGTGTCCGTGAATGCGATAACTTCAGTAAAAAACGTCCAATTTCGATGAAAATTGGCTCAAATGTGTAAAGTGACATTTATGACTTTAAGTTCGAAAACCAGAAAAATCGGACCATGGGAAGGGGGGTTTATGGGGGTTTTAAATTTTCCAAAAATCAGTTTTTTGCATTTCTTACCCTAAAATTATTAAAACACTTAATTTTGGTTTAGACCATGTTATAGAGCTTAAAATAACAAATAATATAGTATTTTGAATTATTAAGCTCGGTTAAGTGGTTGCGGATAAAATCCAAAAAAACCTGCTCATAAAATCTCCTATGTTAATCTTATGGGAAAAAGGTTTTTGGCTTTTCCTAAGTTAATTTTAATGTAAACTTCACATTTGCTTTTACCAATCAACTCAGCTCCATAAAACAATCATTTTGGTGTTTAAATTGTGATTCTACGTCCAACCATTGCAGAGATATTCAAAGTGCTAAACACAGTACGTTGTCCAATGTTATCCTTATGGAGAATAAATAAAATTTGATATCTCCATTATCAATGAATGTATATTGATGAAACTTGGCATGTGGCGTCACGTAGTACTGGTATATTTGCACAACAAATTGATTTGTTGTTGATAATCTCCGTAGCAGCGAACCTGCCCCCATGTTATTCTTATGGAGAATAAGTAAAATGTAATGACTCCCTTAATAATGAACATAAATTAATAAAACTTGGTATATGGCTTCACCTTGTTGAGTTATATTGATATTTGCATAAAACCCCATTTTTTTTGTTCCTTGTTGCAGCAAACCTGCTTACTCATCTCCCATGTTATTCTTATGGAGAATAATTAAAATGTTATATAGTGCTTACTTATGATTGAATATTGATGAAACTTGGTATGTGGCTTCACCTTGTTAAATAATATTTATGTTTGCATAACAAACAATTGTTTGTGTTCCTTGTTTCAGCAAACCTATGTACTCATCACCAATGTTACTCTTATGGAGAATTATTAAAATTGTATATATCGTTTATATGTGAATATATTTTTATGAAACTTGGTATGTGGCTTTATATGGTATTAAGACATATATTATGCATTGGAAATTCGCTGAGTACGCAGGTTTGCTGTGACGGGGGTATTTATATTTCAGGTAACGCTGAGTATTACACCAATTTGATCCTACTATAAAACAACATACAACATATAAATCCAAATTATCGCACTGTAAGATAATCCAGACACTGATATTCATAATTTACAGCCAATAATCATAATTTGTATACAAATGTATTTAATATATACTATTTACAAAACCCTGATGAATTTACAATTCTTAATTTCCTATCAGCTTATTTGTTCTGATTAATAGTTAAGATTATTTATCTCGGGAGGAGATGGTAAATAAAAATTAACTGTGCCTTAAACAGCGTAAATTATTCACTCAATTAATTTTACATTTTCGACTATAAACAGTGTCATACTTATGTTAAACATAAAATACGGGATTTACACCTATCGTAGTTCAGTAACCAAGAACCAAATTCCAAGGACTGCGCCCGCCAAAGGCAGCTCATCTAAAGGGATGATGATGCAATTTAAGCGAGACAAATTGCAGAACTACTCCGCTAGGCCCAATCGATTATCAGCCACGATGGCTACCCTACTTACGAAGATCAAACAAGAATGGAAAATTGATTTTGTTCCCACTTTATCTCTAAGAGTGAGCGAGGGTCCCCGTTATTTGTTACTTACATGACATATCAGTAAATTAACTTGATCCAGCTGTGCCAAGCCTATACCTAGAGACCGTTGGCATTTTCTCAGAATTGTAAAATTAAACAAACTAGACATTAAAAACATCGACTCGGAGCACAACTGAGGTATTTCCTTCGGAAAGTAAATGAAAAAATATTGCTATACCTGGCTACCTAATTACTGGAAGTTTCCCAGAATCCTTTAACACAACAATCCTTCCTAAGGAAACTATGCAAATAACAATATGCTATCAACTGCCATGAGTTCTTGGGCCAGACAATAACAAATTGCTTAACCTAATTACTTCATACTATATAAGTCACATTTTGTTTGTATGAGTTTTCTGCAGGGCCCCATCAATTTAAAACGTGTTCATAGGTCGCATTGAACCCATGCTGCATATCGTACAGTAGAGTATTGAATGGTTTGATCGAATAACCTCAGAGTAAACATAGTGGTCAACGGTCACGGATAAAATAAATGCTTATTCTGTGGTAAACATAATGTAATAATTTAAACAAATAAAACTTTCTCCACAATATTATTACTGTGAATTTCACTGAAAGCTAATTGGCAGGAACCCTAAGAAGAAATGGTAGTTTTAATGAGTGATGATATCCAAGCATAAATATGTGTCATTAGTAGGGAACAATGGAGACTCCGACCCCAGGAGGAGCAGGAGGAGCCCCCCCCCGAGCCCCCACCCCCCTCGCGAATTTTTTTTTGCGATTTTTTTTTTTTTGCGAATTTTTTTTTTGCGAATTTTTTTTTTTGCGAATATTAACCTAACCTAACCTAACCTAACCTAACCTAACCTAACCTAACCTAACCTAACCTAACCTAACCTAACCTAACGTAACCTAACCTAACGTAACCTAACCTAACGTAACCTAACCTAACCTAACCTAACCTAACCTAACCTAACCTAACCTAACCTAACCTAACGTAACCTAACCTAACGTAACCTAACCTAACCTAACCTAACCTCAGATCACATTTCTGATTGCAGATTCTTGTTCGTCTAGTCGAGCCGAGAAATTTGCATACCCACAAAGTACATTTGGACGATGTAGGGGGGGGGGGGCTATCTCGGTTACCATAAGTCGCATTTGAATTCTGATTGCAGATTCTAGTTCGTCTAGTCGAGCCGAGAAATTTGCATACCCACAAAGTACATTTGGACGATGTAGGGGGGGGGGGCTATCTCGGTTACCATAAGTCGGATTTGAATTCTGATTGCAGATTCTAGTTCCTCTAGTCGAGCCGAGAAATTTGCATACCCACAAAGTACATTTGGACGATGTAGGGGGGGGCTATCTCGGTTACCATAAGTCGGATTTGAATTCTGATTGCAGATTCTAGTTCCTCTAGTCGAGCCGAGAAATTTGCATACCCACAAAGTACATTTGGACGATGTAGGGGGGGGGCTATATCGGTTACCATAAGTCGGATTTGAATTCTGATTGCAGATTCTTGTTCGTCTAGTCGAGCCGAGTCATTTGAGTACCCACATCGTACACTTTGGATAATGTTTACAAAAAAGGGGCCCGCACCACACTTTTGACCTTTTTTTTGCATTTTTGGAATCTCCTCGTCAAGCCGAGTATTCTCAGTACCCACATGACATACTTTGGATAATTAATACAAGAGTTGAACAGGGTAACGCTACAACCAACAGAGCTAGCCCATCAGCGCTTGCGGTCAATTGAACTACCAGTGAATGCAAATTTTGAGGAGAATATAATTGCAATGCTTTGAACATATACTGCAAAGGGGGGTGTATCGATACACCCCCCTTCAAGTACTCTGCACCGAGGCAGCTGTTCGCACAACCGACTGACGCGTCCAGTCTACTGTCTGGGAATGCGGATGTTGTAATTTGATACCTCGACTGGAGGGTGCAGGTGTTCGCACAAAAAACCGACAAGTCGAGACCTGTCTGGGAATGCGGATGCTGTAATTTGATACCTCGACGGGAAGACGGCTGACCCTTCTAGGAACCCATAATAGACCGCTCATATCGAGTTCCATTAGAGCAGGGTGGTCTTTACCCCAGACAGCGGTTGAGAGTTTTTGCCCCGACCTTCTCCGAAATCCATTAGTGGGGATAGTCACCCACATCACCAGCCCTCCTTCAGTTCAGTTCGAGAGTTCAGTGCGTGAAGACGTGTTAGTCCGATCCTGTTCCGTTCTACGCGATTTGTGTTAGTTGCTGATTATCATCATTTGCGATTTGCGATTTGCGTAAAGCACCTTTGAACTATTTAAAACGTTCGTGTTGTGCTGTATTGTTTGTGATTATCAAAACTTATAATCCATATTAAAGATGAACGCCACACACGTTTGTACCATTTGTGGTTGTATTTTCGTGCGTAGAAACAATTTGGTGCAACACCACATCAGATTCCACGGCTTGAGACCACAACTACCACCACCAACACCAACGCAACAAGGTACTTTTTTTGCGTTGCATTATTGTTTTAATCAGACCTAAATGTTAGTAATATAGGAATACGTTATGCAATATAACCGCAGAGTGATACAATTATTTTTATTTAACAGATTTAACTATTTAGCACGAATAGAGAACTCTTTGTTTTTTAAATTTAAAATTACATGACTATATCAATATAATTTAACTTTAATAACTTATGTTATTGCTCGCCCCATCAAGTCAAGTCACCAGAGTACCACATTACATACATAAACAAAATTTTAACCCCCCCCCCGACCATTTTGTGTGGGGGGGGGGCACTGAGAATTTGAAAGTACTCTAAACAAAGGTAGGTGTTAAACATTTCACAATCTAATCGTTTTGTGCGTTTGCAGATGGTGTAGCTGCATGTCGAGCCACATTCGTAGACCGGGGAGCTTTAGAGCGTCACATGGAAGCGAACCACCGAGTCATTCCACCCCGGCAGGTGATTGATGCTCCGCAGACGACTGCCTATGTCAATCAACACTCCGTTGAAGGTGAGAATCCACATTAAAATAACTTTTTCCCCTTGAAACTAATTACCTTTTTTATAATTATTTAACTAGGTACATGAAGAAGAATGAGACCGTGACAACTGGTGTACTATTGATTTAATTGCTAGGGGGGAGATTTTCGCTCCCCCTAACACATAATGGGTTAGGGGGAGATTTTCGCTCCCCCATACGTCAGGAATTGTTGAAGACTAGAACAAGAATGAGACCGTGACAACTGGTGTACAATTGATTTAATTGCTAGGGGGGAGATTTTCGCTCCCCCTAAAACATAATGCTTCTTTAGGGTTGGCGCAGCTCAATATTGCAGCTACATCCTTAGCCTTGAACCCCGAATCATGAATGTAGACAAACAGTACAGAAGATTACATTCCCTGTTTGAAAATTGATATTTTTAATTAACAACTCCATTTTGAAATGTGATTCTCGAGAGAGGGGAATTTGTATCTTTAGTTATCCTAATCTGTTTTTTATTTTTATTTTCAGATGAAAGACCGGGTCCTGGCCACCACACCTGCCATGAATGCGGTCGCCGTTTCCGTCGTGAAAGAAACCTGCGTCGACATGTGGATTCTACCCACAGCAGAGTCCGCAGGTTCATATGCGACACATGCGGCGCCGAATTCAAGAGGGAAGACAACCTGCGTCGACACACCATGCAATTTCACGGCGATGGTCATGGACGGAGATTCCCTTGCGCATACTGCGACCGGGATTTCAACACGGGGTTCAACAAGGACCATCATGAGCGGTTCACATGCCCGATCATGAAGGACCTGATCCTGAACCGAGTGGCTATGGTGCAGGACGAACCCCAGCCAGGACCCAGCACGGAGCCACAACCTGGAACGAGCACACACCCGCAACCCGATGATGTTGAGATGACTGGAGCAGGACAGTCAAGCCCCGTATTCTCAATCATTCAACGGGGTTTTCGCAACCGCCTCTTAACCTACCGTCTGCAGCGACCGATGGAGAATCTCGTCACAATCGGAGAAGTGATGGCGTTGTTGATTGTTAGCCTTACGGAGTTGCTTGAGAACACCTTGGCGAAACACCGCAGCATTAAGGTCAACTTGAAGCTGGAGTGTGAGTTCAAAAATGTGCACAACAACACCTGCCTGCGCAACTTCAAGACGAAGATGACTCCGTTGACGACGACCTCGGACCTGAACCAGTACATCACAACAGCTTTTGCGAAGCTTATCAGAGAAAAGGCTGAGTGCGATCATATCGGCTCCGGGTGGACATACCTTCGCGTTCGTGATTTGGAGGTCGGCATCAACGAATACACTCCTCTAGGTGAAGATGGTCGAGCTTGGCTCCCACTGCCTACGTCTCTGGAGAACACCCAAGCAGTCGTCAACGTATTGAACACCGATGAGCGGTGTTTTATGTATGCAGTCCTGGGAAAGTTTGTTCAAGATCACCCCGATAGACCGGCATTATACACCGACGACATCATCGCCCGATACGATTGGACCGGCCTTCAGTTCCCCGTTGCTCTGAAGAGTATCAAGACGTTTGAGCGGACAAACAACATCAGCATCACCGTCTATGGTATTGATCGCACGTGCGTGGGTCAGAAACCTGACGGACGACCAAAGTATCAGGACACCGTCTTTCCCTTGAAGATTTGTAGGCAGGAGCGTGAAGACCATTGCGACATTTTGTACGTGACAACGGACGGTGATAGTCACTACGCCTACATCAAAGACCTTAGTCGACTGATCCGTCCCCAACTCACAGCACATAAGGGCAGGATATTCATCTGTAAGCGGTGCTTCGCGCACTTTGACAACCGTCCGAACAAGCTCGGTCTGACGGGTGCACAGCGTCTGGAGGAGCATAGGCGATACTGCTCCGCTTCAGCCCCTATTCGCATGGATACGCCGAAAAAGACAGAAATCAAATTCAGCCATCCAGAGTTCACCCGACGCGAGCGTTTCACCATCTACGCGGACTTTGAGTGTGCTCTACTGCCGACCGCGGAGATGGATGAACAAGTCGACGAACCGCACGGAGGAGTAGCCACCCACATCCACATCCCATACGCCTTTGCGTACCAGATTATCGACTCGTACGGACTTGAGGAGTTCGAGCCTCGAGTCTACTTCGGGGATGATGCGTCAAAGACATTTATGGAGATGTTGAAAACTGATGTTGAGCGATTGTGGAACTTCCTGTACGAAGCAAGAAATCTGCGCCCTGTCCTGACCCCAGCCGAAACGATGCAGTACAACTCGACAGCGAATTGCTACCTCTGCGGATCGGCATTTTCAAGCGAAGACCCAAAGGTTCGTGATCACAACCACGCGCCGCCCTACGAGTTCCGTGGCGCTGCGCACAGATCATGTAACCTACGCTACAGGGAGCAGCGAGTAGTCAACTGCTACTTCCACAACCTCTCCAACTACGACGCTCACTTCATAGTGCGGGAGTTGGCGGTCGACCCTGGTGATGTTGAGGTGTTGGCTCACACGGAAGAGCGGTACATCGCTTTTACGAAGCGGTTCCTGTTCGACCGAGCGGCGGCACCGGTTGGGATGCAAGGGCGTGGAAAAAGACAGCCAGGATTCAGAGTCAGGTTCCTAGACACCTACAGGTTCCTGGCTTTGAGCCTCGCCAGCCTCGCAGCCGCACTTCCACCAGCTCAACTCTTGGAGACGAGGAAGAGATTCCCCGAAGACCACCTCTTCGATCTAGTCCGTAGGAAAGGCGTGTTCCCGTACAACTTTGTAACGTCGAACGCCGTGTTGGAAGATACTACGGAACTGCCTCTGCAGCGAGATTTTCACAACGACCTTACCCTGGAGGACATAACGGATGCAGACTACGAGCATGCTCGCAACCTGTGGGAAACCTTCGGTTGTAGGAACC
This sequence comes from Allygus modestus, assembly GCA_963675035.1. Lineage (NCBI taxonomy): Eukaryota > Metazoa > Arthropoda > Insecta > Hemiptera > Cicadellidae > Allygus > Allygus modestus. The sequence continues at coordinate 244,222,455 of OY776111.1, read as the reverse complement.
TCAAGGACTACGCCGAGAAGTACCTGCGCTGTGACATTGCGCTGTTGACTGACGTCTTTGAACGCTTCAGGGACACGTCGATGGCTGAATACGAACTAGACCCTGCGCACTACTACACCCTACCGTCATACGCCTGGGATGTTATGTTAAGGACCTGTCGAGTGGAGCTTGATACGATACAGGACTTTGATATGTACCTCTTCTTCGAGCAAGGCATCAGAGGAGGTATTTCCCAGGCGATCACCAGACACGCCAAGGCCAACCATGATGGATGTCGCCCTGAAGATCGACGACCTGAAGAGCCAACGAATCACCTGCTATACTTGGACGCCAACAACCTTTACGGTTGGGCCATGTCCCAGTGTCTTCCACAGGGACACTTCCAATGGCTCAGCCGAGAGGAGATCTCGTCCCTGGATATTGCAACGTTGGACCCCGAAGGACCCACGGGCTACGTCTTGGAAGTTGACCTTCGCTACCCCGCCCACCTGCACGACCTTCACAAGGATCTCCCCTACTGCTGCGAGACCAAATGTCCGCCAGGAGGGAAATTCAAGAAGCTCGTTACGACTCTGGATGACAAGAAGAACTACATCTGTCATTACAGAATCCTGCAACAGGCGCTGGAAAACGGACTGGAGCTTGTGAACGTGCATCGCGTCATCTCGGTGGTTAGAGAGCTACATCCTAATGAACACCGAACTGAGGAAGAAGGCCACGACCAAGTTTGAACAAGACTTTTTCAAGCTTATGAACAATGCGGTCTTTGGCAAGACGATCGAGAATGTTCGCAAGCGAATGAACGCTAAACTGGTGTGTACGCCGGAGATGTTCAGGAAGTACGTGGCCAAGTCAAACTTCCTGGACCGAACCTACTTCAACGATGACGTCGCCATTGTACACATGTCGAAAGTCAATATCGTCCTGGACAAACCGCTCTACGTCGGAATGTGTGTCCTCGATCTGAGCAAGTGGCTCATGTACGACTTCCTTCGAAAGATGAAGAACCGCTACGGCGATCGACTGAAGGTTGACTACATGGACACTGACAGTTTCGTGTTCGACATCCAGACTGAAGATGTTTATAAGGACATGTTGGAGCATCTGGATGATTTTGACACCAGTGCGTACCCCCGAAACCATCCCTGCTACAGCCCCGTCAACGCAAAAGTCATCGGAAAGTTCAAGGATGAAGCGAACGGTCTTCCGCTGCTCGAGTACCTCGGTCTTCGCTCAAAACTTTATTTCATGGACATTGTCGAGTTCGAGGAGAGGACCGAAGATGACGAGTTGCAGGTCATGACAGTGAAGCGCGCCAAGGGAGTCGCTAGAGGTGTTGTAAAACACAATCTAACCTCTGACGACTATCGGGAATGCCTCTTCAACGGCGTGTTGAAGAGAACCATCAACACCAGGTTCCAGTCCCGAAACCACCGCGTCTTCACAGTTCAAGTCGACAAGCTATCCTTGAGCTGTAACGATGACAAACGCTACATCCTTCCGGACGGTGTAAATACACTGCCTTGGGGGCATGTTGACGTTCCACCTCAGCCCGAAGACATCCCTCAAGACGATGAAGAGGCGGAGGATGAGGAGCGTTGAGTGGTTGTGTCATATTACCAAAGACCCTGACTTGACTTGTAAATTATTTTGAAAAATCTAGTCATTAGTTTGTATCGAGTCTCGTAAAACTTAGAAATGTGCTCCTTTTTTCTTTTTGTTCTAGTCGTTAGTTTGTGTCGAGTCTCGTTTTTGCTAGCCAAACACAAATGTTCAGGAGCACATACTCGATGTGAAATATATATATATAAGGTGTGTAAATAAATAGCCAAATTGTTCGTATATACATTTGTCTTTTTTTTCTCCCCTCACATAGTCTTAAGATACTAAAGTAAAAAAAAAATTATTCAGGAATATGTTAATTCATATAAACCAGGTTCAGATATGAATGTTACTTTACAATCATTGTATGATAGGTATGTCCCAATTTGTGGTTGACAACTGTTGTTCAACTGATTTAATTACCAGGGGGGAGATTTTCGCTCCCCCTAACACATAATGGTTTAGGGGGGGGGGAGATTTTCGCTCCCCCATACGTCAGGAATTGTTGAAGACTAGAATGCACCTGCTAATGTCATTGTATGATAGATCTGCCCCACTTTGGGGTAAAGGAGGCGAGGATGGGAAATAATAAGAATGTTTCTTTTTTTATTCTGAGTACACAACTAGTTTATTGATAAAAAACAAATGCAAAATTTCAAAACTCAATTGGTATACATTTGTGCAAAGAGTCTTCTGATCAGTGCATCGTTGTGGCCGACAGAAGAGTGTTCAAAGAGCTGCACAAAGTCCTTCATCTTCATGCCGTAGTGGGTGCGGCAGTACAGGAATACAAGGCAGTATTGACCGCAGACCAGAGTGTTGTCACTTTGAAGGCGATGCTCGTTGTACAGGTAGCGACGAGCGTTGCGTCTCAGGAATCCTTGGTAGAATTGAAGATGTGGCGGTTGACCGTAGCTGTCAAAGAATTCAATTATTCCTCCTCCTTTGTTAAGGTAGAAAGCGACCCAGTGAGTGCCGTCTTCATTGTGTGGATCAGTGTTCACAATCATAGCAGTAGATGGTGAGATGTAATGGGGCAATTGATCCGCAGCGTAGACACCAACATTCTGTACGGGCAGTTTAGCCATACACTTTTGTATCTCTAAGGTATTCATTCTACTGTGTCGACGCCACAGTCAGTAGTAGGAGTAGTAGTGCTAGTAGCAAAACAAAAGCAGGAACTGGTATCACTCTCACCATCGTCAGCGTAATCATCAGCGTCAGCGATATTTGTACTTAGTTGTAACCAACTGCGTAATGTGATGCAATTGGCTAGAGCGCAACGTGTGTGAGCTGTTCTGTGGTGGCGACATCGCACTGCGTTTGTTGATAGTAGACTGTTGATTGACGATAGTGATCCGCAGCCATTATCGTTGATATCCATGACATTAGTAGTACAGTGATCCGTGATGAAATTGTATCGTACAAACTCTTTTTTCTCAGCACCTTTGACGTAGACAATCGGTCGTTTGGCGATACATGCACGTAACTTTTCCTCTAGCACATGATACCAGATATCACCTTGGTCCCATTCCAATCCGTGACAGTGTTTTGTGAGCCAATAGCTTTCACGCAGTTTCTCTTGTGATAGGAAATCTCGACTGAATGGTGATTTGGCGATATGATGCATTAGCAGTGTTCCACTGACCAATTCCAAGACGCACACTTCCTTCAGAATGTAGTCATTTGCGTTGTCCTTGAAACATTGAAAATCCACAATAATTGGAGATGCGGAATTTTTACGTGGTACTCTGCATAAACGATCCATCTTGTGCGAATGTTGGTTGTAGACTGAGGAGGAGGAGGACGATGACGCCGCCGCCGACGATCTAACCACCAAAGTCCGCAGACACGTTGCGATGACGATCGATTTCGATGACGTTGTCAAACTCTGCGTATACCAGACAGTTGACAGTCTCTGTGAGCCCCGTGTCGAAAGCAATCTCCATACGCACACTGCCGTTGCGCACTAGGTTCCAATGAGTCGTGTCGCTTGCTGACATATCAGGTGTTAGATCGAATGCCATCAGACAGTATCCATCGTCGTAATCGTCTCTATTTATGAGATTACCAGCATCGCTAAAGTGTATGCCGGAGCCTGAAAACAGACTGTGATACGCCATCACGTATTTTCCCTTGCCGGTTTCGTAGTGTGGTTGTAGCGGTTTGGACGGCACTTGTTCACCGTCCACGTACAGCGAGAAGTAGTTGGTTTTGAAATTTTGAAAGTTAAATGGATTCTTTTTTAAATCGCCATTATAAGCGGCGTTGGTGACCAGTCCGACAATGATTCGTTTCGGCACTTGACCTAGAAACACATTGTCCAAAGTTTTGCTCCTCACTCCAAACGGTAGTGTGAATGTTTTCAATTCCACTCTGGTGATTGGGTATTTAGCTGTGCCGGTCTGAAGCGTCTTGCTGTGCGCCAACAGTACAGTGGGGCTAACTTTACACCTTCGTATCCAGAGATTCGCATCAACAATGTGCACCTTGTAGTCACCATCATCCGACATAATGGAGAAGGAATCTTTTGATCGGATAAGTTTAAAACGCAGTTCCACACCGTTCAACAGGAACTTGTTCTGATTACACATGTCCACATGTAGGCGACCGAGCATATCGATTTCACGACTTTTATTTGTCATTTTTCGTCTAGCCTTTAGTCCATCGTTATCGTCCAGAGTATTGTCCATGTGGCCGGCATCGTCCGCGTTCCACAATCCACATGTTAAATGTGATTTCCTAGCATCATAGCCGTAATTCAGCAACGTTTCAATATACGCTCGATATGCATAAGTGTTGTTTTGTGGTGTGACCAGTTTCTGATTCATACTCATATCGACTTGACTGAATAACGTGTGCAGCCAATTGTTGACTGGGCCAATTTTGTTCGATTCATCGGCATCAGCGATTGCCGCTCCCGTCGACTTGACAATAGACGCTGTAACTTCCAACATTGTTTGCGAAAGATCGGTGTATTCTTCGCCGTTGCCGGGCACAACAAACTCGATGGGCGAATCATCAGTCAGTGTGGAGATTGGTTTGTACTGAATCCATTTGCCGCTCTCGATGCTGGTCTGCGTCGGCGGTAGGGAGAATAAGTCCAATTCCGTCTTGACGCATTCACACGACTTTTGATGTAGAAACGACATTGCTAGCGTGTGTGTTAATTGAATATATCACGTACGGAAGTTCTCCTCACTGCTTTCCTCGTCTTCCTCGTCTTCTTCCTAACTGTCCTTCTCTTCTTGCCCTTCTTGGATGACGACGACCTTCCTCGAAGGAGTTTCGTCAAAGACTGCGGTGTGACACGACGGCCGCCGAACATGGCGCGCTTCGCGTTCCTCTTACGCGAGAGTCTCGCGTTAGTCTTTCGCGCAGGAGTAGCGCGTCGGTGTTTCGCGGTATTCTTTCGCGTTACGCGACGGTGTTTCGCGCGAGAGCCGCCGCCGCCACTTAGCACACGTTGAAGTTTGCCATCCGCCCTGCGTTTTAGCGAGTCTGTAAACTGGCTGAAATGATCTCTAGCGGCTTCTTTGGGATCCCGCTGGTGCATGGCCATGTCGCCCAAGAATCCAACACCGGATTTCAACGCCTCTTTGGCCACAGCAGAGGCTCCCGACTTGAGCAGCGGTGTGATGGTGCGGAACATACCGCCTAGGAAACTGCCAATTCCATGTCCGCGCTGGTAGGGTGCACCGCGAAATACCCTATCGATACTGCCGCCGGTCTGCTGCAATTGTTGGCGACGGTAGTAAGCCAAGTAGGGATCGTTTGTATTCATAATTGCTGAGCTACTCTTTTGAAATGAAGCTTCACGTACGACGTCCCAAAGAGGAATGACGCTTTTTTACTAGCGTGATCCCTTAGGTCAATATCGATCGTTTCAAATGTTCCTTTCATAACTGGCGCATAATGAGGACTGATGAAATGCACAGTCTTATGCGCGCCGTGTGTGTAGTTATCTCTGTCAATGTTGATAATCTTCAAAAGTGGCGCTGTAGTGTCGCCAATCAGCTGCGGTTCAATCAGATCACAATACACGTACAAGTGTGTCGGCAGTCCCATAGTCAGATTTGGTGGCCATATCGCTGTGAGGTCATTTGTCAAAACGTTCTCGTACGGATCGAAACCCAACTGGAGAGACAGCGCTTCGGTGAAATGCACTTTGCTTATACCGTCCACCATTGTCGTGATCTTGACTCTGTCCTGCTCTTTGTCATACTCAAAGTACAAGTACTGGGTTACATCCTTCGCTTTATTGATCATTTTCAATAAATCGGTTATGTTCTTGTAATAACCGGGTTTCATCTTTAGCATAATGTGCTCGACACTGAGTGTGACGGGAATACTAGGCAGAACGAGTTTATAGTCGAGCCAAATACACGATTCCTCGTCCACAGTCATAAAGGAGCATGGATAATGCGCTTCGACCAAAGCCATCTCCCACTCGCCATCGCCTTCTAATCGAATTTGTCTCGGCAGATGTGTAGTGTACTTGGACACTGTGTTTTTTGGAAAATAATCCTTTGAGCTGTTGCTGGGCAATGTCAAATAGAACTGGTTGCTATTAGGCATTTTGCAAATCTTGCGCTCCTACCCAAGAATTGAACTCGTCTCCGTAACCTGCCCACTTGACGAAATAACGCTTACTGCGACCGCGACCCTTAGCGTCTAGTATTTCAGCAATCTTGAACAGATGGTCGTTGTATATTGTCACTTTTTGTAATTCGTATTCGTAAAACTGACCAGTCACTTGTTCACCGTTGAGATCCGCCAAAGTGTACATTGGTAGAGGCATCAATGTGTTTACACGACGCACCACAAACACTTCTTTACTCCAATTAGTCTCGTAACCTTTTGCGAATGTACCCTTCTCCTTAGATATGCGCACTGTGGTGCCAACTGTCAGTTTGCCTTAACACGACGCGGTATCTTACCGAACATGCGACGCCATACCTGATGCAATATTCGCTTATTGTCAACAGTCACATCGACTGGCCGTATTCTGTTGCCTAGACTCTTGTGAGCGCTGTTGTTGTATGCGCTAACCAGTTTGTCCAACACATCTACATAACGATATGTGTTTTTGTAAGTCAAATATCGCCACATGCGTGTTTTCAAAGTGCGATTCACGCGTTCCACTACGGCCGCTTTAACATCTGGGTTTTGTGTAGTGACATAGATGATTCCGTATTGTTTGAATAACCTTTTCGTCTTGGCACCGGTGAATTCAGTACCTTTGTCGGTTTGTAAACAGCGAGGTGTGTCGGTCGCTTCAGCAAATATCTCCTCGAAAGCGTTGGCCACTTCAGCTCCTTCTTTCCGCCTCAACGTTCGCACATACAGGTGTTTGCTAAACACGTCTATTACAGTCAGTAGGTAGTTGACGCCGTCGTTGTGTTTACTAAGACCACGCATATCATTCAAGTCCGCTTGCCACAATTCAAATGGACCATACACTATGTAAGGATTGCGCGGGAAACGCTTGCGTGCCGGTTTGTGCAATGTGTAAGTGTCCTGTGTTTGTAACCATTCAATCACTTTGCGTTTTGAAACTGGTTTTGCAGCTCGCGCTAAAGGAGCTACACCGCCATACGACGAAGGTTCGATGGGATTGTAATACAAACGCTCCATAATGAAAACCTATCCTGTGTACGTTTCCCACTTGTCCAAATTTGACGACGGCTTGTTTCTAGTTAGAAGATCAAACTGCTCTGTCGGTGTAGATGTTACACGTTTTCCTCTAGCCGATCGTAGTCGATTTACTAGCGGTGTTCTCAGTATTGATTCAGTTGATGTGTCTTCCACGTCATCGTCTGATCCTTCTCCTCCTGTGAATGATGATCGATATTCGGCATTTATTTCCTTTAGTGCTCTTAGATTATTCATATAGTCCTTTGGCACGTTCATCGCTTTCAATGCGTTGAGCACTTCCCGCCATCCTGGCGGTATGTAATCACGCATACGCACCTTTACTATGCAATTTAAGATATCCACTAGATTTGAGTCTGGGATTTTTACACCGTTGATGTACACTGAATAGCCACTGTCCCAACTGATTAAGCTGCCGTCACGTTTCATGAAACGTAAAAGATTGCGGGCGTCAGATCTGTAAGTTTTGGAAAACGTTTCCACAATCTCTTCCACTGGACCACCTTCCGCAGCGGGGTGCGCTCGTCGACTATGTTCAATCCCACCCGTCTCCACGATTGGTATGCTAATCGGTTGGCGTCTATTCTCTGCAATATGCAAGAAGCGATGTAACGCTTGTTTGTACAATTTCCACTTTTCACTATCGTCCATACGCTTGTTATTCAATATTTGTTGCATCTCCGCGTCGAGGCTGTTTTCACTGGATAGATTAGTCGGTCTGTTATCCGTAGCATTTGATTGCAGCCGATCAATCAACTCTTGCGGCACAACTACCATCTTCTTTGCATGTTCCATATTTGCACTAATGACTAGCTACTTTTCTAAAGTGTAACTTCACGCACGACGTTCCAAAGTGGAATGGCAAATGATTACCAATGTTATCTCTTAAGTCAATTTCCACACTGTCAAAAGTTCTATTCATAACAGGCACATAGTGCGGATCAATGAATGATGTTGATTTATGCAATCCGTATACATAAGTAGACGTGGATATATTGACAATTTTCAATAACGGTGCGACTGTATCGCCGACCATCTGCGGCTCGACTAAATCACAATACACGTACATGTGTGACGGTAAGCCAAGACGAATGTTGGGCGAACGGATGCTTTTGTTAACTGCATCACCTTCCAGCGTCAATTCATTCGGATCGAACCCCAATTGAATCCCTAACGTTGGACTTAATGTAATTTTTCCAACATCAGTTCCCATCGATACTTCAATGAATTTGTTGTATGAGTTTTCAACGGTGAACTTTACACCAAAAGTAATCGCTAGTTCTTGTGAATTGATATGATCACACAATTCTTGAATATTTGCGTAATCACCAGTCTTCAATTTAATTCTGTGGTTTTGTTTTGGAGTAGCAGACACTACCGGTGTTACATCGGCAGTGCTGTCCATAACCCGCGCCAACGCTTCTATGTTCACTTTTGCTTCCTCTTGCGGTTGTATGCAAATGTCAATTGTTTCGTCATTACCGACAGATAGAAATGTCATTGGATAGTGCGCTTCCACAAGTGCAATTTCCCAGTCGCCAGCGTCCAGTTGAATAGCTCTCGGCAAATGTGTTATATAATTTGCAACTGTGTTTTTCGGATAATACTGCATCGAACTGTTGCTGGGCAGTGTCAAATAGAACTGATTGTTGATGCCAGCCATTTTTATCTACTCAGTGCTGCTTGTAGTACTGCGCTCAAAAGTAATGGTATAAAGATTCCACCGCCTTTTTGTATGAGATACTTTCGTTTCTTTGACCAGCCTTCGCCGCGTTTCACCAATCGACGTAGCGTCGCCTTGTGTTTGCTTAGCTGACTTTTACTCTTCTTCGCCAGAGGAACGTTACCTCGCAACACGTTGTATGCGCACTCACACACTGAGCGAATGCGGCTCTTGTCACACACCTTTAACAGCGCCTTCCGCTCCTTGGGTGTTGCGTGTATGAAAGCCGTAAGCAGAGCTGCGTCCTTCCGCAAGCACGACATGATTACTACTGATGGCGAAATTACCTTTTCTTTGGCAAGTACACATAGTTGGTAGAATCGTCTGGAAATATGCAACTTCGTATTCGCATATTTTCGTCTGTTGATTGTTTCAAGTCTATCAGTAGGTAGCCGTGTGGATTCCTAGTAGCGTCAGCGTACGCCTCCTCGATGAATTTCGGGCTGTCTGGATATATTTGTCTGGCCAAGTACCTAATCTGAACTCTATCTCTAGGATTCTTAAAACACACAATGTAATGCGCATTCAGTGAGATGTCCCTCTGCCCGCGTCCTTGATGAAACAAATTTTGTGTAATGAAAAACACACTAATGTTGCGATGATGGCAACCTTTTGTGAAAAGATCCACCACACGGTTGTCGGCCTCACGCATCATATCGTCTATAATCACAAGTATCGGCTCGTTACCAGAAAAATCCTCCAAGTTTGGTAGACCTTCTACGTGGTTAATGGTGACATTTTTCGAGTCACCACCACCACCATCACCACCACCACTACCATAATGCCAGTTTATACTGGTAAATGGTGTGTCACACATTTCTGTAATGTGTTTTATAAACTTTGACACAAACTGTGACTTGCCACAACCCGAAGGTCCCGCCACAATGGCTGAGAACGGATGTTTCCACATCAAGCCCATGATTACTACTGAGCTACTAAACACCTCACAGTTACCATACTCACACTCTTAAACTTACTACCAAAGGACATTTTTGGGGTTAAGTTAAATAAATAACACAGTGGTTATGTTCTGAACGTGACTATAAGTATTGACTACGAAAACTAATTTACAAAGGTATTAACAAAATCTTCAAGTCTTGCTTTACATAAACTCCAACGGTGTGTATCTGCTATTGGAACCCCTAGGGCTGCGCTTCACCAAGCGAAGGCGTTCTCCAAACCCGCTGTTGTAGCGCTCGATGTCGGTGTTGCTCAGGACCTCGTTGAAGCGCCTAGGCAGGTAGACTCGCAGAAAGAAGTCGTCCCCGACCTGCCCCTCCAGGATCACGATGATCGTCTCGCCAAAGGGTGTGATGGCTCGCTCCATCGCAGTGATGAGATAGCCGCATTCCTCTCGGAGATCGGCTATCCTGGTGTAGAGCGGAGAGTCAGACTTGCAGTTGTTGAGGGTAGCTCTCAGGTCCGCGGTTGCTGCAGTGCCGTTCACGCCCGGAAACTCTAGTTTGAAAGTGCTGCTGCTCGACATCTCTAGTAGTAGTAGTTGGAGTAGGTCTATGTGAGGTGGTGGTCTGGTGGCGAATGATGTTCAATCGGGCGGGGCCCCGCCTTATAAACCCTCGCCGCCATTTTCTTCTACGTGGGTGGTCCGAAGGGTTGGGCGCAGGTGTTCACACAAAAAACCGACGCGTCGAGACCTGTCTGGGAATGCGGATGCTCTAGTTGAATGCCGGCGCCGCTCGTTGTTTCTTCCTCACAGCTCGCTTCTTCGGCGTTGGCTGCGAAACTGCACTGCGTTGTGTAACAGTTTGAGTTAAGCCTGTAATTTTCGGTACTCCTGTTGATTTATAGATCCACATGTTTTCCACTTTATCAACTACTTGTTTAACACTTTGGTGCATTTCACCATCTTTGTCCAAAAATAAACCGCACATGAACACCATATCTGTACCATCGTACATTTCCATTTTCAATAAAATTTGTCCTTTGTTTCCTGGGTTTTGAACTGCGAAAGTATTCCCATCGTCCATCCATGACACTATGGGAGAATCATCTGTTGGTTTTGGCACCCATCCTGGTTTCTTGGTTTCCACTTCGATGGGAGTTGGCCTCCTTCGTCTCTTGCAGGCAGTGGTCGGTTTTACAAATGACGACTGAGGTGATGTCAATGTCTGATCACTAGCATTATTGTTCATAACCTCAATCTCCTGAATAAACGATTTGATATAGTCGTCCGCAGAAGCGTAAGCGTCCATGTTCACGTCCTTACCGTGTGACTTCAACCGTACTACTGACTGGTGGTGCGTCTGCTCACCCTTGAAGTAAACTGTATGCACTCGCTGTCAGACAATATTTCTGTTTGGCGTTCGCTTTTATTCACCCGCTGAAGTCAACTGTTACGTTACGGTGACGATCGATCTCGATGACGTTGTCCAGTTCGGCGTACACTATACAGTTGACGGTCTCGGACAACGCTTTGGAGAATCCGATTTCGATACGTAGATTACCGTTGCGCAGGAGATTCCAGTGACTCGACTCAGCCGCGGACATGTCCGGTGTCAAGTCGAACGCCATAAGACAATTACCGTACGGATAGTCACCTCTCTTGATCTCATTACCTGCGTCGGAGAACTGGATTCCGGTGCCAGTGACCAATGTGTAATAAGAGAGTATATACGTCTCACTGTTCAATGTTTAAACGGGCTGTAACGGTTTGGCCGGTACTTGTTCACCGTCCACGTACAATGCGAGATAATTCTTATCGTAGTGTTGAAAGTTGTAGGGATTCTTCTTGAAATCTCCGTTGAACGCAAGATTACTGACCAGTCCAATTATCACACGTTTCGGTAACTGACCGAGAAATGCGCTGTCTAAAGCTTTACTCATTATACCGGAGGGTAGTGTGAAGGATTTCACTTCTACACGCGTGATCGGATACTTGGTCGTGCCGGTCTCGAGAGTTTTGCTGTGCGCCAACAATACGCTCGGATTGATCTTACATCGACGTACGAAAAGACTAATCTCTTTAATTGTCACCTTGTAGGTAGTTAGCGTTTTGGACATTATACAAAACGAGTTTCTGGATCTGTTAAGTTGCAATCGCATCTCGACACCGTTCAACATGAATTTGTTCTGATTGCACAGATCGATGTGCAATCGACCGACCATATCGCAAACATCGCTTTCTTTCGTGTGATCGCGACGCTTTTTCAATCCCTCGTTCAATTCGTCACAATCGTCCATTAGTCCGGCCGAATCTTCAAAAAACAGCTCGCTAGTCAGGTGCGAATTCTTCGCACTACATCCGTAGTTCAATAGGTTTTCCAAGTAGGCACGGTAAGCGTACGTGTTGTTTTGTGGTGACACCAGTTTATGATTGAGATAGAGATCCACTTGACTGAATATCGAGTGGAGCCAATTGTTCACCGGGCCCACCTCTTTAGCAGGTTGCCCACCGTCCGCTTTAGTGTCGTCCTGTTTCACAATAGCGGCTTTCACGTGTAATAACGTTTGTGTCAGGTCCGTGTGCTCGTCACCGTGACCGGGTATTACAAACTCTATTGGCGAATCGTCTGTGAGTGATGAGATCGGTTTGTATTGAACCCATTTACCGCTCTCGATGCTGGTCTGCGTAGGCGGTAACGAAAACAAGTCCAGTTCAGTCTTCACCCGCGCACCGCTTAGGGGGAGATTTTTGCTCCCCCTAACACATAATGGCTTAGGGGGGAGATTTTCGCTCCCCCATACGTCAGGAATTGTTGAAGACTAGAACAAGAATGAGACCGTGACAACTGGTGTTCTGTTGATTTAATTACTAGGGGGAGATTTTCGCTCCCCCTAACACATAATGGGTTAGGGGGAGATTTTCGCTCCCCCATACGTCAGGAATTGTTGAAGCCTAAAACAAGAATGATACCGTGGGTGTTTGACAACTGGTGATTTATTGCTCGGAATTCGATACGGGCGGACTATAATGGGTTCCTGGAAGGGTCGCGTCGCCCTCCCGTCGGGGTATCAAATTACAGCATCCGCATTCCCAGACAGGTCTCGACTTGTCGGTTTTTTGTGTGAACACCTGCACCCTCCAGTCGAGGTATCAAATTACAACATCCGCATTCCCAGACAGGTCTCAACTTGTCGGTTTTTTGTGTGAACACCTGCACCCTCCAGTCGAGGTATCAAATTACAACATCCGCATTCCCAGACAGTGGACTGGACGCGTCAGTCGGTTGTGCGAACAGCTGCCTCGGTGCAGAGTACTTGAAGGGGGGTGTATCGATACACCCCCCTTTGCAGTATATGTTCAAAGCATTGCAATTATATTCTCCTTAAAATTTGCATTCACTGGTAGTTCAATTGACCGCAAGCGCTGATGGGCTAGCTCTGTTGGTTGTAGCGTTACCCTGTTCAACTCTTGTATTAATTATCCAAAGTATGTCATGTGGGTACTGAGAATACTCGGCTTGACGAGGAGATTCCAAAAATGCAAAAAGAAAAGGTCAAAAGTGTGGTGCGGGCCCCTTTTTTGTAAACATCATCCAAAGTGTACGATGTGGGTACTCAAATGACTCGGCTCGACTAGACGAACAAGAATCTGCAATCAGAATTCAAATCCGACTTATGGTAACCGATATAGCCCGCCCCCCCCCCTACATCGTCCAAATGTACTTTGTGGGTATGCAAATTTCTCGGCTCGACTAGAGGAACTAGAATCTGCAATCAGAATTCAAATCCGACTTATGGTAACCGAGATAGCCCCCCCCCCTACATCGTCCAAATGTACTTTGTGGGTATGCAAATTTCTCGGCTCGACTAGAGGAACTAGAATCTGCAATCAGAATTCAAATCCGACTTATGGTAACCGAGATAGCCCCCCCCCTACATCGTCCAAATGTACTTTGTGGGTATGCAAATTTCTCGGCTCGACTAGACGAACTAGAATCTGCAATCAGAATTCAAATGCGACTTATGGTAACCGAGATAGCCCCCCCCCCCTACATCGTCCAAATGTACTTTGTGGGTATGCAAATTTCTCGGCTCGACTAGACGAACAAGAATCTGCAATCAGAAATGTGATCCGAGGTTAGGTTAGGTTAGGTTAGGTTACGTTAGGTTAGGTTAGGTTAGGTTAGGTTAGGTTAGGTTAGGTTAGGTTAGGTTAGGTTAGGTTAGGTTAGGTTAATATTCGCAAAAAAAAAAATTCGCAAAAAAAAAAATTCGCAAAAAAAAGAATTCGCAAAAAAAAATTCGCGATGGGGGGGGGGGGCTCCTCCTGGGGTCGGAGTCTCCATTGTTCCCTACTGTCATTATAAAAAAGAGTTGTAATCGGCTTGATAAGAGTAACCCGATGAACGGCCCCAAGTTTCAATTTACTTACAATATGATTATGATGATGATGTGATGGTGATGGTGACGACGAAAATGACAACGACGACGATGACGATGATAATAAAGATTATGATGGTTAAATATATAAATTAAATAAATCTAGTAAACATAAATTTAGGGTTTGGTCCCAAACAATTATTACAATCAAGAAATATTCAATAATTAGAAGTATTTTCACATTTTGCTCATAACTAACTAAATATTTGAATAGATAACAATATTTCAAACACAAAATATACGATATGCAAAATATTAAAAAATGTTATCACAACTTGCTCTGTAAGCTGAGCGACTTTTGACTTCTGAGCGGCTTAAAGTTAAGATTAATTGTAGAAAAAGTGTTGGATTAAGTGCAATGTGATATTTTATTCACAGTATGTTTCTGCCTAAGTTATACTGTCTAATAAATAAAGAGGGTGTCCGACTTAAACTGCACCAAACTTGACTGTTTTATTTGTCAGGTCAAAAAAGCAAATAACGCATTAAAACATACTAGATAAGCCCATGCGCAGCTTTCGCATTAAAATAAGGGATTCAGCATTTTCTCTGTCAAAATTTGTGTTTTCCACAATCCCACTCCACATCTAGCTCCTCATCTACTCTTTAAAATCCCACTCATAAACTTAAAAACTTCCACTCTATACAACCTAAAAACTACGTTTCACGTAGTACATCCAGAACCTCTGAACTCATACTAACTAATGACTCGGAACAAAAATCTCATCAAATCAAAACCATTTTATTTAAAATATATATATAATTTACAACAATATGAGACTGTTCCTTATTTATGAAATCCTCACATAGGTGAAACCCGTGCGTGAGGATGAGTGTGTTTGATATGCGTGTTGCTCATAAACATAAATTTGTCGGTTGTTTTACTAACACCAGGAGCACCCGGGAATGAGGAGATTTAGTGGGGAGGGAGGGTTGAAATTTTCGGCTGCAAGGTCACTGGAGGTTTGGTGAATGAACAACTTCGACTTATAGAGGTTTTCTAGTCAATACTTCGACCTATAGAGGTAAGGTAATTGTACATATTCGAGTTATAGAGGTTCTATAGCTAAAACTTTGACTTATAGAGGTGCGGTGACAGTCTAAGAATTGGTACTGCAAAATTCGAGTTATCGAGGTGTTTCCTGTTAACCCTTCGACTTATAGAGGTAAAATAACATAGCATTATGTAGGCAAGTTCAAGGGGAATGACAACAATTCGAGTTATCAAGGAACTCGACTTATTGAGGTTCGAATTATCGAGGTTCCACTGTAATTAATTTTGTCAAAATAAGAAGGTAGTAAATAATTTGTCTCTTGTTATTGATTGCCCCTCTCAATCTATTTTAATTATATACAAATTATGTTTCTTATATTTAGCTTTTTAGTTGCACACCCAGCGACGGGCAAGCACTGTCACTGTCAGCGCGACCCTCCCTCCCACTCCCGCCGTTTACATCCACCCCCACTCCTTATCTGGACAGCTGAAGCCACGTCGGAAGTCACTTTATCTTCAATCTTAGGTCTTCGCCCCCAAATATGTATGAACTAGCAATTGTAATAATCTACCGATTTTATGTGGATAAGCTGAGGCTTTTGTTTGGCACTATAAACTGTGTTTTGGATCCACCAGCGAACTGGATGAAAATGTAAAATAGGATTTATTAAACATAATGCATTTAATACTAATATTAATTGTGTATTTTGATTGTATACAATATAAGTGATAGGTAAAGTCCAAATAAATCAATAATAATTCTAGTCCATTCCTAATATGAGTTTCGAAAATACAATAATGAATTTGGTTCCTATTTAAATTGTTTATTAATTTAAATCGATACTTGTGCAAATTCGTAGAATAGTTGTTTTAACAAAAGTTGTAAGGCTGGATAAATGAATTTATAATGAAAGTATTGACAGGTCGGGGTTTCGTCACGACACCACCTTCACATATTGCACCATTCAGTCTCTCTCAAAAAGTATTTTAAATATTTAAAACAGAAAACTAAAAAAACAAATGTTACTATAGTGGGTCCTTATGAGTTTGTTTATTATTAGAGCCCTAGAAGAATAGCTTCATTAATGGTTATGCTGAAAAACGTTTTTAAAATTATGTATTTAAAAAATCCTGCTTTTTATTCATTCACTTCCGAAAGTTAATACTTAACCGATTTTGATGATTCTTTTTAATTTAAAAGATAATTTCAAGTTCTAAGTCACTGTGAAGCTAAATATTTGATTTAAAATTTTATTTTGGTTACATTTCGAGTTTTAAAATCGCATCAATATGTTTTTCTTCATTCAAAAATAATTGTTATAAGGATTAAATCCTCAAAATGTTGCGGGGGAGCAGCTCGTAATGTTTAATGTACAACTCTTATCTGAAACTTGAAGGTCTACAAATATAGATGCTTGCTATGCAAATGTTGTTCGTTAATATGCAGGGCAAACTGTGATACAAAATATTCCATAAAGGACGAATTTGTATATAATATATTAATTCTCATGGTGTTTTTGTGTCGGGAAACCTTATCTTCCTTAGTGTAATCTCCCTTAATTCTTCATCAAACCCATAATTAATCTATAGATTTGAAGATTACCTTCAAAGCTAAGTGCGAAAAATAATAAAACCATTAGACACCATAAAAATTATAATATAACGGTTGATCCTCGCTTACACATTGCCAACGACCTGGTAGCACCAACAAGTCTTACAGCAACAAGTTCAACTATCTCAAAACATGTGTTTCAATGCGCAAGCTGCCCATGGAAAATCCTAGTTATTCCAATGAATACACCATTTGTGTTGATAGTTACTGTATTTATTATAAGTTAAAAGCGTAAGTTCGGTCTTTGCCACTTGAGAAGAAACTGTAATTTTCCTAAAGTGACAAAGACACTTTACACTCGAATTACATACACAATATTTCCTACAACTGCAATTGTGAATGTCACAAACATAGAAAAATTAACTTTCATCCATTTTAGTTTAATTTACGAGATTTAGGGTATAAACATCGATAAAGATAGCTTGCTCAAAGCAACAATCAACCAGCTGTTTATTACTACTTCAGCTCGCGGCTATACTAGACAGGGGCTAGCTCACGCCTTGATGTGGCGCGTGCCGCACTGACTCCGGCTCCCTCCCCTACTTCCCCGCCGAGGTGACGCCGTGGTCTATTCTATAGCCCCGACTTTAGTAGGGTTATTTTTTTGTTTTACTAATAATAATAAAGCTAAAAGTGTGTACCTTGTAGCAGGTAAAGGTATTTGGTATTCTTATTTTGTTTATCTCTATGTGGTTCGATCACGCTCTAACTACCTGACGGATTGAGCTAAAGTTTGGTAGGCCCCCAAATGCCAAAAACACCATTCGTTCAAATTCATATATTTATGGATCTTATATACATATTTTCGACATACCGCTTGGAAATCGACTGTTTTCAATACATGCGTTGCGGGGCGAAAGTAGTTATTTTCAGTCCTAGGACGGAAAAGAATCAGCTAGTGTCGAGGTCATCAGCTGCTCCGTTTATGAATGGTTGCTTATGAAGTCAATTTTTATTATTTTGTAATTATGTGTATTTAGATTAGCCAAATATATTATAGTAACAGATATTTTCGGTTGTGTATCAACATTCTAACAAAACATTCTACTACACCTGAGGCAAAAATAATAATCTATTAAAAATAAACAATGCTAAACTTAACTATGTCAAGAAGGTGAATAAATATTCAATTTCGTATATGTGCCCGTAGGCACAATAACTTTCGTAAAAATGATCCGATCTTGATGAAATTTGGTATAAACATGTAAGGCAGCACCTATTTTCATGAGTTCGAAAACCAGACATATCTCACCATTATAAGGAGGGTTTAGGGGGGGATTTGTACCCAAAAAATTTCTTTTTTTAACTTGTTACATATAATTATTTTTAAAGCCGAAAAAAGTGTACACTATTGGAACCAGCTTAAAAAATAAAACATTTTGGTATTTTGATCATCGCTCTACGTCAATTGGTTACCGAGATATTGAAAGTGCTAAACACAGTACGTTGTACAATGTTAATCTTATGGAGGATAAGTAAAATGTTATATCTCGCTTATTAATGAACATATATTAATGAAACTCGGTATGTGGCTTCATATGGTTAGGATTCACTGATATTTGCATACAAAACACATTTTTTGTGATCCCCATGGCAGCAAACCTGCGTATTCAGCAGCTATAATGTTATTCTTATCGAGAATTAGAATCATGTGATATCTTGCTTGTTTATGAATATAAATTGGTAAAACTTGGTATGTTCCTTCATCTAGTGGTTATCCATTGGAATTTTCATAAAAACCACATGTTTGTGGTCCTTGGTTCAGCAAACCTGCATACTCAGTCCTTATGTTTTTCTTATGGAGGATAAATAAAATGTCATATCTCGCTTATTTATGAACACGCTTTTATGAAAGTTGGTTAGTGGCTTCATGACTCAGTGAAGTGCCATTTGAAATTCGCTGAGTATGCAGGTTTGCTGCAACGGGGGTATTTTAAGTCTAATAAAAGTATACTCAAGCAAACTCGGGTAAAAAGTTTGTTTAAATGCGTGTTTTAATAAATGCACAAAATACGTTCTGCCTTCCACTTCCACAAACGGTTGTCTACTTTTAAAGTATGAAGTAAACCACCTAAGCCCTTCAAACAAATTCCAAATTTAATTAGAGTAAAATGTGATACACTATCAAATGCTCTACTAAGGTCTACAAATATTCCCACAACTTGTTCACCTTTTTGACTGCATTTATATATTATATTAATTCAAAATTAGATTAGTGTAGGCTTTCCTGATTAGAACCCGTATTGCTATTCAACTCAAATCTGATAAGTATTACGTTATTGGGATACCTGGATGTAAACAGGTTTAAACGTATTATAAAGTATATGGTAACAATAAACCTCGTTACGCTAAGATCCACTGTAGAATATTTCTGTAGCATTAACGTGTATTTTATGCGGAGTACTGATATTGCATGGTAAACAAAATCAACTGTCTTTAAAACCTAAATATGATTATATAGACAATTATTATTTGACCGATGTCGTAGAAAAAATGGGTGAAGTAATATAATACAGCATTAATATTCATGTAGACTACTTGTACAATGATTTTGGCGGGCCAAGGTGGTACACCTGCTAGCAGGTGGCAACCCTCGCTTTCCCGCCACGCGATCAGCTGATTATATCGCACCCCAACAATTTTGCTACTAGATACCATCGAACAATTGGAGTGGAATTCTGACATTAAGACAGAAACATCCCAACCATGTTTCTGACTCTTAGGGGCGGTTCACGAGTTCGGGTTTAGCTAGTCCGCGTCTATCGTTAGTCCCGGCCCATCATAGACCGCAGCTTAAAAACTGACTTCAGGAGTCCGCGCCTAAACTGCTTAAGCTCGAGTTTACGTTAGGCCGAGTCTAACTAAGACAGGCCTAATGGACAGGGAATCGTGGGGAATTCATGTCGTAAGGTTGGCAGTAGCCGGAAAATAACATATGCTCACAACAAAAGTTTGTAGTCGTCAGATTTGATTTGTGGTTAATGTATTGTTGTTTTTTAGTGCTGGCCCGACGTGAAATTGTTTAAATTCATTGTGTTTGAGTTGTGAGTGCCGCTTTGATATAATTTGCTGTATATTTGTTATTTTAAATAATACTCTGAACGATGACTGACACAAAAAGCAAAAAAACACGCAGTGTAAACTTTTCACAAAAAGAGTTGGGTTGTGTTAAATCTCTCGTGCTTGAAAACCCAATTATAGAAACAAAGCTACACGACCAAAAAACAGAAAAGATTAGGAAAGCGGCCTGGGAGGCGATAAAGGATAAGTTTAACTCTGATCCCTTAAATAATAGGCGCACAATACAGCAGTTGAAAGGGGCGTGGAAGCGATTGAAAAGTATTTACAAATCTCAAAAAGCTGCAGAGAGGCGTAATAGGTTTAAAACTGGGGGAGGGCCTCAATCTCCACCACCAGAGGATGACGGAGAAATGGATGAAATCTTCAGCGAGCAGACGCCCCTGGAAAATATTCCAGACGACGACGATGATTACACCGGTGAGTTAAATAGGTTACATATCATTCTTTATGAAATGAATTCAAACTAATAACTTGTTATCGATATTAGTTTATTTTGTAACAGTAGGACGGATGGTAATTGCGTGTGAATCTCTTCTTGTTGATTACTAATTTATTAGAACATAATTAAACGTTAAATTACTGATTAATTTAAATTTAATATAAAGGTAATTATAACACATTTTTAATTACATTTGTTACTATAGTATTTACTGTTTTCCTTTTGGTGTCACACTTGAGGGATTAGAAAACACATTTACCTAACGGACGGAGCAGCTGCGTTTGTATGATTACTGTGTGCAATGCCACATATGCGGCGGCAAAAGGAGCTAACTATAATTTTTTTTTCAAAATATACGTTAGACTAATGGTGATTTCATTTTTTTTAGACGACATTGTGGAAAATGGTATAAATGTGCCAAAGATGGAAACTCCAGTATACCTGGACGCCCCTTCAACAACTGCAACTCCAAGGGCTACCACTCCGTCAGCGACAACGCACGAGGTTGGGGAACATTCAAGGAAAAAAACGAATAAGAAAGTAGTAACGTTTGCCCAAGAATTTCACAAAAAAAGGATGGAGTATTTGAAGTTGGAGCACGAGCTGAAAATGCAGGTGTTGGAAGAGGAGAGAAGTTATTGGCAAATTATGAAACGAAACTCTCTCCAAGCTTCAATATCTGTGTCAGGAAGCATGGATAATTCTGTAGAAAAGACTTACCAGCTATTCAGTGAAGACCTTAATTAAGCCATAGCTAGTTAAGAAAACACAAAACTTGTTTCACTTTACTATCGTTTTTAAAACATATTGTTTACATATGTAGGCCTTTCTAAAATGTTGATATTAAGTTGAAAAAGTTTAGCCTGTATGATTTGTATTATAAATCAGGAATTTTTTTTTGGTGATAAATGTTTATTGCGATGGTTTTCTTTTAACTTTAAAAAATATATTTATTACAATTACTTTAATTTTATATTTAACTTTACTAAAGACTTTTCCAAAGCGTTTTGCTTGAAATAAAATAGGTTTTAAAATATAACATATTATTAATTATTAATCATGAGGTAAACAATAATTAACTAACATATAAGTAAAATTGCAAAGGTTTTTATTGATTACCATGTATTCTTGAGGACAGTACGATGAAAATTAACATTTATCAAAATTAATATAAAAAATGAATATACAAATATAGAAAACGTGACATGGGATCTCATTTTTTATCCCAACTTTGATTCTTATAATCATATCTTTAGTCCTGAAATGCCACTTCTTTAGTTTGAGAAATGTCGTCGGATAATGTCATTCCGCGACAATATGCCCTCTTGGAGGTCCCCTGGACGAGGTTGGTCATTGTCGAAATCATCGGGGAAAAGTTCTTGTTCTTCGGCGAGCGGCTCCAAGGCATCTTCCCATTGCCCCCTCCGTAGACCAAAGTTGTGTAGCACAGCACAAGCAACTATTATAATACAACAACGGCGAGGACGAAACCGCAAAGTGTTATTGTCATGAAGGCATCTGAAAGAAAAATATTATTAAATAAAAACACTAACTTTGATCATAAGTCTTGAAAGTTTGAACTACAACAGTTTTATATCACAAATTTTAGATAGGCTTAGCATTTTGAATTTACTTATTAAATTTATATGTTATCATAATGGGAACTTGGGGTCGCTTTTCGTTATGCTTTTCATTTAATAAGCAGTTGCGCTATTCTTAAAAATATGTAACACAACAGTAAGAACAAATGATTCAGAAATACAAAATATTTCTGACTGCTCGAATGGTAACACCCTTCTCGGAACTCCTCCTTTTAGACTCCACATTAAACAATTAAACAAATTTTGCGTGGGGGGGAGTAAGAGGGACGTGGATGTGATAAGGTGGAACGGTTACAAGAATAAATATAAAGGCTTCTGATTACTGGAATGGAAACGCCCTTCTGCTATCCGTTTGAATTCCACGTTAAAAAACTACCTAGAGTTGTGGATGGGGGAGAGGGAAGGAGAGCGAGAGAGAGAGAGAGAAGGCAGATGGAGACAGAGATGACTGCGATATAACCCATCAGATATTAAACGTTTCTTCATATATTCGTCGACTTTAAATTCAGAATATATTTGGTCGAATTTAGACCATTGGGCGGTCTCTATTTACTATAACTAGACCTACCTGAATCTATTTTTTAGAAGACCAAACATTCTCTCGACTGATGACCTAGTCCGTATTAGAGCCCTTTGGTAACGCCACTCGGCTGGTGTAACAGGTCTCAGAAGGGGTGTCATCAAAAATCTGAAATCCGAAGGTGAGGGTGTTAACTTAATCCTGCATATGTTTAAGAACCCCTACAACGAACGAAACACTGTTAATGAGGTTTGTTGATTAATTGTAAATGCCAGGACGTAGAACTTGACCACGAGAATATAGTATTAATTTGCAAGATAATCAAATAGAGTTTTAAAATTTATAACATATATTTAATTTTTGTTAATAATAAAATTTATTTTACAGCCCAAAAAATTATAAAATAAAATTATGTATAAATTGATTACAAATAATTTGTACTTGCCTGTTACATTCGTATCCACTGTCTCCAATCAACAGACCGCCCATATCACGTTCTTCAAAAACTGCGTATAACGAAGAATTTTTTAAAATTCTAGAATCATGTGTGCTTCCCTTCCATCTAGCAACAATGAAAGTGAATTCTAAATCTGCACCTGCAGCTCCTAGTACATTAATGGTGAAGTCTCCCTTTCGGTTCCTATACTCCTCCTTGTCCGGAGTTGGAGGGCAGACAATCGGAATGTGGGTGCCGTCGATGCAGCTCAAAACACCCGGGAATTCATACTTTGTAAAAAAGTTATTTATCGTTGTAGTTGCATACTCCCCAGTTGGAAATTTTATGTACTCTCTTTTCAGTTCCAAACAAATAGCCATCGCCACAACATGAACTGTTTGACAAGCAAAAGACTCGGACACACCTAACAAATCGCCAGTTTCCCTGTGAAAAGTTCCGTCAGCAAAGAAGCGCAAAGCAATCAAAACCTTTTTCCAATTCGGGATACTGTTGGGACCTCTGGGGTCAGGAATACCAAGCCTCGGTGCTAGTAAATCAACCAATTCATGAACTGATTCTTTTGAAAATCGAAATCTGTCTTTAAACTGCTCTTCTGTTAAATCATGAAATGGATTGTAATCATCGTGATTACGTCGTCGTTGCATTCGAGGTGGTTGAATTCTTATGTAGTTAACATAATCTAGGTATTCCATAATAAGGCACGGTCACGACACAGTCACTCCACAACACAACTCATTCGACTGTTAAACAATAGCGATTAAACAACATTGATGCCAACCGCACTGCGCGTTATCAGGTAAATGCCAAGAAAATGTAATTAAACAGTTCAGGAGTTAGGGTTTAGATATAGTATTATAGTCCGCGTCAACCGTTAGTCCCGGCCTATGTTAAACCGCGACCTAAAAACTGACTTCAGGAGTCCGTGCCTTAATTACTTAAGCTCGAGTTTACGTTAAGCCGAGTCTAACTTAGTCCACATCCTAATGGGCAAGGAATCGCGGGAAATACATATCGTAAGGTTGGCAGCAGCCGGCAGTTAGCACTGTAGCCGTCTAGTTGTCGTCGTCGTCAGCTGACTGCTCACGACAAAAATGCCCCCGATTCGTATTAAATAAATTATATTTTAATTATTTACTTCTACTTTGCCAGGGCTTATGGCTTTGGGGCTTGAATGCGTGTACATTTTATACGTAAAACATAATTCTACAAACAAGTAAGATGTCATTTTCTATTTTATTGTTTGCTGCTGTTATAAAATTCTATATTGTTGTAATTATATTGTTTTGATTAAAACCTAGAGTAACTTCTCAATTCCAAATATATTATTTTACTGTTTGATAAGATCAGGGATCTTAATTTGTACTTTTTAATTCCTCCCCCTATACATAGTATATGGAGAAAGTATTGTTAAAAAAGTATTGTTATTGTGTAAAAATGTTCGAATTTGAGTTGTTAGTGGAAATAATCGTTTTGGTGCTCTCTGAACCCAAAGAAGTGGTTTTTACGTTATGTATGTGTGTGTGTGTGTGTGTGTGTGTGTGTGTGTGTGTGTGTGTGTGTGTGTGTGTGTGTGTGTGTGTGTGTGTCCGTGTGTGTCCGTGTGTGTACATTTATGTATACTTCATATTCTATATTTAGTAAATAACAAATATTTTTGTCATTAAAGTTTGGCTAAAAAGGAGAAAGTATGTGTCAGTTTCCTGATACTGTTTATTTTATTTCGTGTAGGCCTGTAAGGTTAAAATTTATGTCGGTTTGCACTGCACAATTTTAGACGTAGACCTATTTTAATCACGTTCAAAACCGTCAATGTTAAACATTCTTTAATAAACCTTTATCTTGGTATATCGACAATAGTTAAGTATAAATAGCACGCAATTGAGCAGGTTTACAGCATACATTACCAACAGATAAATGGATTGAGGCCGAGCTGCACTTGCTAATATTTACAACCAAACTGTATAATTAAAGATTATGCCTACTTTATCTGGTTTGCAGTTTTACTATATTTTTGTTGGATACAGGAATAATGCTGAACAGCTATCGTGACAAATATAAGACAAACGTGTCCGCACTCAGCATGCTGAGAAGTGAATTTCCGCATTAAAACATTCTATACAATATAATAATGGGTTTAAAAAAACACTGGTGACATTGTTTGGAAAATTAGAAAAATATATTTTTTGGCTGTTCCGATGTTCCTGGTTTAAATTAACGATTACGATGGCAATTTTGTTTATTGTAAGGTTCGGAGGAGGTATGGTCAGGATAACAAGTAGGCATAGGCGTTTTTGGGGTGGTAAAACTACATATCAAGATATGAAAAATAGCCTTTTCCACTGTAAAATATGACAACGTACTGTTTTTAGAGAATGTTTGTCATTTTCTTTAATAACTAGATAAATACTTAAAATGATGAGAGAGGGCTTAGAATTTTTGGCTTTATAAGTAGAATAATTTAATATGCAATAGTTTAACATTGGGGGATTTT
This sequence comes from Allygus modestus, assembly GCA_963675035.1. Lineage (NCBI taxonomy): Eukaryota > Metazoa > Arthropoda > Insecta > Hemiptera > Cicadellidae > Allygus > Allygus modestus. The sequence goes on along the minus strand of OY776111.1, from coordinate 244,196,937 downwards.
CTTAACCTTTTTGGGCTCTAAAACTCAAACTTTGACGGAGTGCTAAAATCACTGAAATATAGGGTTAGAGTGTTCAAATTGATTTGCCCAACGAACTTGTTCAACTTTTTACAGAAGAAAAGGTTCCTACCAAATTTCAAGTAAATCTGACAAAAACCACTTTGGATAGAGTGCAAATGTTTTGATGTGTTTAGGGGGTCACATTAGGAACTTCTATGGTGGTCCCGGGCTTAAGTTTCACCATGCGGATCATGCTAAAAAATACATTTCTTAAATAAGACTTATGGGTAATGAAATGGTGCGGTATTATTTTTAACAACAAATAATTAAGTAACGAGTGATTGTCGATCTTTCATAAGGCTCCGACTTAAACCTGCCGCCGGTCAGGTCTAAGTTGGAGCGCAAATTCGCTGATTTTTAGCAGCTGACTATCTAATTTACGCTCGAACTTGGACTCCTGAACCAACAGAGTTTATCTCTTAAGCCTGAGTTTATCTAGGCCGGGACTCGTGAAGCGGAATTTTTGAGCGCGGGTTTATCCCTCCCATATTTAAGCCAGGACCATCTCTAGGCCAGGTCTAACGTTAAACCCGAGCTCCTAAAGTCAATTTTTGGTTTTCACCAGTATTTAAACTCGGACTTAAAATAAACCCGAAAACCTTAACCGCTCCTGAGAAAAATATTCGGAAATATGACTTGTGTATAGTGAAATTACGCGTAATTTAATACGGATCACGAATATAGTATTTTTTACAACCGATAATGAAGTAACAAATAATTTTAGTTATTTCATTAGGCTCCGACTTAAACCTGTCTCCAGCCAGGTCTAAGTAGGAGCGTAAATCAGCTGATTTTAAGCCAGGGAATATCTAATTTACGCTCGAACTTGGACTCCTAAACAAAAAGAGTCTATCTTTTAAGCCTGAGTTTATCTAGGCCGGGACTCGTGAAGCGGAATTTTTGAGCGCGGGTTTATCCCTCCCATATTTAAGCCAGGACTATTTCTAGGCTGAGTCTAACGTTAAACCCGAGCTCCTGAAGTCAATTTTAAAGCTGCTGCTCAAATACCGGTTTTCACCGGTATTTAAGCTCGGACTTAAGATAAACCCGAACTCCTGAACCGCCCCTAAGTTTATTTTTGTGAACTGTTACAAAAACAAGTTTCCTTTGTTAAGTTAGTTTGCCGGTCATATATATTATTGGATAAATTATTGTTCACACATTTCGTTGAAAAATCAAAAATAGCAAATAAAAAAAATCATAACGAAACAATCGAAATTTTAGATTACAACATATTATATCAACAATTTAAATTTAAAGTATAGGGAGATAAAGAAAACCTTTAACTTTTCTGAATGGAAAAGAGTAGGGCATAAATTCCAGATTACATCATTTTATAGTCTGTGGTCGGTTTTGTTAATGGGGTCGGGGGGGACACAGGGTAAATGGCGGCCACCATGTAGGCTTCACTTTTTCTTTGAGATTAGCATGTGTATGAGAGCTCTAGATGTATTAAGCCCGTTAGTATAGACGAGACCGCCGGCCGCATGCGTCGCCGTACTTCACAATCTCGCCGAGTTCTTATAAAATGTTTGTGTTTTTCGGGTCGCAGCCGTTCGTCCATATATTCATCGATGTGTTTGTTTATTTACTGATTTTTGTAAAACTGACGTGTTCAACAAGAATAAAAAAAAACATCAAACGCCATATGAATATCCTTTACGGGAATCGGAACTGTAGTATAGCCTGAATGTGGGACAAAGAAGGATAACTTTGACAGTAAATGTATAAAACCATTGTTTTAATTAAGAGTGAGTCAGTGGCTGATAACATGAGAGTAAATTTAAAAATCCTCTATAGAAATAGATATGGACAAACTATATAATAATAAGTGCAAAATAAGCGAATGTTATGTATAATATATACACATTTAGATTTAAATATTATGTTCAATGCTTTGTGGCTTTCGTTGTAGTATACTAAAGGATTTTGAAACTACAAAAATACTACTAAGTTCAAATATTCAAGTAAAAAAAGATTTGTTGATTGTTATAAAAAGGTTATTGCTAGGCAGCAATACGTCCAATAAATTAAATTCTTCACTATAGATGAGCACACATCCCACGAGATCCTTTTGTTTCACGTGAGTTAATTTGACAAAACATTACATTTTACCACTTAACATTACAATTTATTATTAGTTTTATAAGCGTATGTAGATGAGCTCAATGAACGTTTCTGCTGTCATCGCACATACTTTTAATATAAAACATGAAAAATACTTTGTTTTTCAATGATGGTAGCTCGATGGTATAATCTAGTTGCTCACAATGCGGTTTACCATTCACGTTTTGCACTATTACAAAATATAAGCTTTGGATGACAATATTCTATGGAAATATTCTCAGAAGAAAAATAAAAAAATAAACTTCCGGTGTAAATCTACAGATTGAGAGGAATATTCTGTAAGAGGAAAACATTCTTTATATTTATATTTCATTCCGTGAAAAATAAAAACTACACAGACATCTATATGATAGTCAAGCAAGTAATTGGGCGACGATACTTAACAAAGTTGATTGTCTTTAGGTCAATGTGTCTTAGGTTCTGGAGCTAATGGATTAACATTAGAAAAAGAGGAGATTAGGGAGGTCCCTCATATCATAACATGTCAACTAATAAATAGTACCTGGGGGGGAAAGCTTTGGTTGGGGGAAGGCCAGTCAGTTTGTTTAGATGACTCGGAGTAATATTTCACCACTTCCCCTTACTGATAATCAGATTTGTATAACTCATTTGCCTCTTTTCTACATTTTTAAGATCCCTCCAGTTGTTATTTATAGCTCAATGTCCCTTTGATTTTTTTTACTCCTCTTTATATGTAATATTCACTCAAATATTTTAATCTCTGCTCTCAGGAAACCACATGTTATCATAAACAACATGAGTATTACTTTGACAGTTCCCTGGTTGATTGTGAACAGCTGTTACCATTCTTTTGTTTTGATTTGAAACTCCATAAGCCCAATATTATTTTTTTAACTTTTAATTTTAGTTTTTTTACATTGTTTGATTTTTCCTGGGGATGAGGCCTATCTAGAACTTATTTTTATCCCAGAAATTAGTTATTTCGAACATTTGAAGGAAATCGTTGGAGCCGTTTTTGAGATCAGTGTCGCAAGCAAGCAAGCATACAAGCAAATCTTACTCATATTAGAGTTTAGGATTTAGCAATCTTAATTTATTATTTCTATGAAATTGTGTACGCTATGAAATTTATTGTATGAAATGATGATAAATCCATTAAGTTAAATAAACGGAGGAAATATTCATATGTGGGTAAAAATAAGAATCATTTTAATAGCTGTGGGTGTGAGTAAAAGAGGTTCAATGTTTTCAAATGTTTTCCTCACTGCTGATCATGTCTGGGGTCTCGTCACAAGTTCTGCTGTAAGGAGGCTCACTGACGCAATTTGGTGTGCTCCTCGCCTTTTTCAAAATCTATTATACTAATTCCCTAAGGAATCTCTTGTGTACAGCAAAACTCTTTTATTTATGAACCGATTTTGATGATTGAGGTGTCAAATTAAAGGGATTTCTCTGTAAAAGTCATGGAATAATTGTTGTCTCCCTCAGTTCAATGTGCTTCGCCCCATTGAACTTTAAATTTTCCATGTTATTCTTATGGGCAATAAGTTTAATGGATCAGAAACAGATGTAGTTGAAGTAGGGATTTCAATCAGCTGTTCTTTCCTGAATTGTTTGTGCGAAGCACAGGTATTCAGCTAGTCGCGGATTAATGTGACAGTGACTTTTTTAAATTCATCTCGGACATGGGTGCTTTTAGTACTGTTAATTGAGATTTTATGTAAATAATACTAATTTAAAAACCAGAGAGATAGGAAGGGAAGTCTTCCACAACCAAACGTGGGAGGTCATTGACAGGAAAGGAACGTGCAGGAATAGTAGAATCAGCGCCTTTTAAGATTTGTTCTTGATTGTATGATCTCAATCAGCCCTAAACAATAAGAGAACCCTCTACGCCCCCCAACGCATTTTTTGTAACTTTAAAATTAGTAAAATAACACTTATGTTAATGTAATAATTAATGGAACTTATTATCTTTACTCCATGTAAATAAATAAAAAAATATGATTTTAAATGATCTTATATCTGACTAGCTGTGTATCCGTCCTTTGTATGGGTTGTATGTATAAGTATTAGATTAATTAAAGAAAATAACAACCCATATAATTTTACAATATTTAAATTACATTTTACACGTTTAATTTACAATTAAATAAGTTAACAAAATATACTGGCAGATAGTTCGGATACTGTTGCTAACTCGAGGCTCTGTCGATGTCGGGTAGTGAACGGCGTGGCCATGGCTAAAAGAACGGTGTTAAAAAATGTAAGTGTTCTTTACTCGCTTTGGAAGAGACCTACCTCTGTGTTGATCTCCGTAGCTTATTCATTGGTGGACGTGAGGATGGCACAATCACAGAGCCAGGCACTTTCCAAATTAAACTGTTTTTGAACCTCGGGGAAAACACTGTCGATTGAGCCTGTAAGTCCTGTGATTCATCGATCGCCGAGTGAAGGCGAGATGTTTATGAGACTCAATTTTTTCAATGTCCCGTTCTCAACTTTTAAAAAGGCATAAGAAAACTCTTCAATCCCTTAATATTCTCCAAAATAGTTTTCATATTTACTGTTAAGTTCAGACACTCAGTTGTCAGCTACATAAAAAATCCTTTTAGAGAGGCGTAGATCTCGTCCACCCATGTCTCACGCACGACAAAGGGTATGTGTGAAATCTCCAGAGACCAACATCGTCACTCCCCGTGATGTTGTCATGATGGAACCTTTAAGGTACCAAATTTCAGCTGTATTGGTTGAGTATTTGGTGTGTAGGTGTAACACGCATATATTAAAGGCCATTTGGCCCGAGTCCTCGAGTATATTTGTATCTGGAGTAGGTAAATTACTGCATTGAGCTATCAGCTATAAGCTATATTCCTACCAAATTTCAGCTCCATCAGTCCAGTAGTATGTTCAAGATTGTTAAAAGATGGTATTTTGAAATTACGGGGGGCGAAGCCCCTAAATATTTTTGTAACGAGAACAGGCTTGCGTTTTGTTATGATGTATTAGTTGTGTTCCTACCGAATTTCAACTTACAAAGGTCCAGTAAATACTAATACTCATAAGATCGTTATGAAAGTAAATTAGGGAAGAGGCCTATAGGACTTTATTAAACGTATTCTTGTTGTACATTTGCAGAAAAAGAGGAACCACCATGCCACATTTCATCTTCGTAGACGTTGTTGTTTTATTTAGATAAAGTGATCACTATGTCAGTGAGTGCATGAGTCTGACAAATATAGATTTAGATATTTCCACTCTGTACACTTATGTTATCTATTACGAATCATCACTCAACGTTTGAAATAAGAACTTCAACACCTGTTTATGGAATAAATTATTCATGAGTCATATCCATTCTGTATACTTATGTTATTTATTACCAATATTCACTCAACGTTGTAAATAAGAAATACAACACTTGTTTATAGAATAACTACTCTTAAAATTCTTGGAGTCGATGTCCTATCTTATCTGCCCTCAAAATGGATTTGAATTTCAATACAAGTCAAAATCCATCCGTTCCACCACCACAACAGTTGTCCTCGAGACAACAAACAACCAATTGGCATTAAACCAATTTTATTATAAAAAAATCAAATATTTTGACTTTTAAATTTTGATTTTATGTAATCCGGCGGACTGGGCAGTGTTTAAAATGATTTCAGTATTCACTCTTCAACATTTGAGGTAGCTACCTAAGTAATTATCTAAATAATACAATTCACAATTGTGAGTTTTGTAAAAGTAGCTTATGATTAAAGTATGGTTGGAAATATTTTACTGACAGGTATCCTGTGAAGGCATAGAATTGGGATACAATTCACAATTGTGAGTTTTGTAAAAGTAGCTTATGATTAAAGTATGGTTGGCAATATTTTACTGAACAGGGTGACATTTCAATATTAATTCAAATAATGTATAAAGAGGTATCCTTGTGTTGAGTGGTATTCAGGTTAGGAATTCTGTATATTGTATCTGGTTCAATATAAATAAATGCTTTGTCCATAAGAATAACATAGGATCTTTAAAACACGTGGGGCAGAGTTCTAAGGTGATTTAAAAAAATAAAATTAGCCTAAAACGTTCTAAGACACAAATAGAACACAGATAAAATGTTTCATCAAAATCAGTGCACCCGCTTCTCTTTGTAAAGCGAACAAAACACAACCAAAACCGCACGGAATCACGTTTTTGAGCGACCGCCTTTCTTTCACGCATGTATAAAAAAGAAGAAAAAACGTTTCATCAAGGCCAGTGTACCCGTTTTCTCGTGAAAAGCGAACAAAAACCTTGAGCGATAGTGACAGACAGATAGACAGACATTTAGATAAGACTTGTTTTGGCTTCCCGAGGGTGAAAAACGTGAAAATATGCAAATATGTCATAATTCCAAGCAATGTACAGAACTCTAATTTTTGTATATAGATTATAATATACCAGAGTAAAATATAAGCCTACTTCCGTTCCACAAATATTTTAGGACTCCGCCTAAATATTACACTATATCTTTACGGTATCCGTCTCCTCCGCATACCTTTACGGGTAAATGCTGAGAGGTGTTCGTCGTCACGTATATTCCGGTTTAATTTGAAAACTACCGATGGAGCTAAAATTTAATGTAATGGTAGTTAAAGTTTATGGGTTCCGGATAGGCTTATTCGCGTTTCATAAACCCCTTTCAGATACGTCCCACGGCACTCTGAAGTCTAAAGTTCAAATATTCTTATGGATATTGATTTGTTTATTGTTACCATGGACACATTTTTAAAACCATTGGATTTTTAAGACCCCCATGGTTTATGGTACTAGTAGCACACACAGGTAACATCTTACATATTTAATTAGCTAGGAATTTCGTTTTCGGCCCACTAAGTCGTTATTTTTCAACCGATTTGGACAATCGATGTGTCATTTTAAAGCTTTTACACTGCAGAGTAACATAAAAATGTAAAACCCAAAAATACCGCTTTAGTTTTTAAAATATTGACGTTTAAAAAATTGCTCCATGTTATTTAAATTTGAGAATATTTTTGAAGGAACTCGGCCTTAGTTTGAGGATACCAGGCAACGTGTAGTCATGGAGTGTGTACCAATTTGTAGCTAAAACACTCCGATACTCTCCAAAATTGTCAGATTTATCATTTTCTCCCTTTAAGATTGTTTAATGATATAAATTATAAAGTCCTCAAATTTCCCCATGTTATTCATATGGGAGAATTTTTGACGAGGAACTCGGCTTTAGTTTGAGAAAACCAGGAAACGTGTCGTCATGGGATTTACACCAATTTGAAGCTTTCACTTTCCGATACTCTCCGAAATTGTCATATTTAGAATTTTCTCCCTTTAAGTTTCTTAAATGATAAAAATGTAAAAGTCTACAAACCGTTTTGGTGGGATTAATAGTATGTTTTGTTTACATCAAACAGCTGATTATAATTCCAACTCAGTGGAAGCTATGGTTCCACAGACTGCGGAATTTACGGCGGGTGGTGCGAAATTTTCCGCTGCGTAATTATAACGACACTGGTTTAATGGAGTTCCCAGTTGATAGGTTCCACTGACGTGCGTTTACGCATCCGGAGTGTTCGGTTCCGCGCCCGGCGGACAAATCACACTGGTCTGAGAGCAGTGCCCGTCCGGAATCCGCCAGCGGAGAGCCTTCTATCATTGAGACTGGGCAGTTTTTGTTGTAATATTATGTTTTGTGCATCGAAACAAATTGTTGATGAACGTTTTTCATCGACCGAAGAGGAGGAACATGTTGAGTTGGTGTCAGGCCATGACGTTTTGCGTAATATAAAAAATACGCAATTTGGAATACAATAGGAGAAAAACTTGAGAAACAGATCATCTTAATTTATCATTAGTCGTTATAAGTTGGTAGAGGCTACGTACACGTCCGACGTGAGCCGCTACTGTTCACATCCGTTCCAAATGATGCACCGTACGTTACTTTTCCTGTGGTTTTTAAAACAGATTGAGAGCCAGTGACACATAACGAAAACCTCCTAACCTAACCTAACCTAAAATTTAGGACGTAACCTAACCTAAGCGGTAGCGGCTTACGTCGGACGAGTACGTAGTCACTTCGTTTATTAAACAAACAATAAAAACAATAGTAGTACCTAATCTTTATAATGAGTTTAACCAAAAAGAAAAATCGGTCTTTTGACACCCGGGAGTAGCGTTTAAATTTAGTTCATTTGTCTACCAAATGTCTACGAACGAGTATTTTGTAAGCTTCTTCACTGTCCCTATTCTTAAAAATATCACTCTGATCACTATGAGTTGGCACTAATAAAGACAAAAGATCGACAACATTTTAATCAATGTCATCACAAAGCATCAAAGCCACGAGGGCTTTCCTCTTCATATCCATTCTCGTCACTAGTTTGGTCGCAACTGAATTCCCACACCGTTATTTACGGAGTCAACAGGAACCTCTTCGGATTTTACGCGGCGGAATCTCCGCGCAGCAGAAAATTTCGCACTTCCTGCCGCAAATTCCGCAGTCTGTGGAACCATAGCTTGGAGGTGCTTTTTCATAACTTATAATATTTTGAAAAGGTATATATTAAAAACTGCAGGTATTCCATTGTTTGTGATTGTTCCTACAGGATACCTTGAGGTTACTCAACCTTAATATTGTAGCCATCGAATTTCGTCGGGCAACTACTAGTTAAGTTTAATTCTGTATAAATCACAGTTTGTGCGGGCGAAGCCGCAACGGGTCTGCTAGTAATAACATATGTCGAATACAATCAATCAAAACATCAAAGTGCTAATTAATAGGCCTGAAAAAGCGATTTAAATATATTAAACACAATTTATACATTTCACATAATAATCGTCAGGTATTGATTTTACCTTGTGATGTTAAAAGAAATTATGTAATATAAAATGTTTTTTCTTGTATTTCAGATAAAAGAGGTGCAAAGATAATTAAAGAAGATGAGTCTAAAAATAAAATCGCAAAAGAGTATAAATAAATTGAACTAAACAAAAAAATCCAAGGGACAGAATACGAAGAAGTTGAAGACAGTTGGTAATACAAAGGTCCCTCTTTGTCTCTGTTGCACCATGGGTGACACCCATCTTCAGGCACAAGAAGGGGGGGAAGGGGGATTGGGAAAAAGAGGACCCCAACAAAAATTATAAATAAATAAAAATCCAGAAGCTGAAGAAGTTGAAGGCAATAATACAAAGAGCCCTTTTACTCTACCCCTTGCTCTATTCCTTGTTGAACCGTGGGGGTCACCCACTGTGGAGGTAAAGTAGAGGGAAGGGATGGTTGGAATAGAAGAAAACCCCCAACTAAGAGTAAAAATTCAAGATCCAGAAGGCGATAATCACTAAGACAAAGGGTAATACAAAGAACCGTTCTACTCAGTCCCTCTGCCCTTTTTGCACTGGGGACGCAGGAGGAAAAAGGGGTGGAAGGGACAGAATAGAATCCCAATTAATATTAACACGGAGAGTCCTGTAAGTACCCGGACCTGAAGAGTCCCGTAGGTCAGCCTAGAGTGCAGAGAGCAAACACGAAGAGTGTTCAGTCTTACAAAAAAAGGCAACTATTAAATCATCGTTATTAAAATTATTTCAGTATTCACTCTTCAACATTTGAGGTAGCTACCTAAGTAATTATCTAAATAATACAATTCACAATTGTGAGTTTTGTAAAAGTAGCTTATGATTAAAGTATGGTTGGAAATATTTTACTGAACAGGGTGACATTTCAATATTAATTCAAATAAGTATAAAAGCGGTATCCTTGTGTTGAGTGGTAATAGTTTTGAGAAGTTGATTTTATCCACTTCAGCTGTTAACCGCAGGCTTCGCCCCGCAAATGATTTATTAAAACTATGACAATTGTGTGTGCTGCAATATGAGGTTAGCCTATGGAACTACTACGAATCAAGATCAGCTGTTTGTATTGTCATCAGTTCAAACAAAAATGAATGTCCATATGAATATCAAAATGTCCATAAGGAATACATGGGAATTTTGTGGGGGTCTTTGGCGGTGCCCTAAGGTCATATCAGGATGAAAACCATTTAGATTTCCTATTTTATGCCTAAAGAATCAGTGTACAAAACTTCAACTAGTAGGGGTGCCCCCACTTTAGAACCGGAAATGGCATGGTGGTTAGAGCGCGTTATTCCGGAAAGAGTAAGAAGAAAATTTTCCCGCCAAAACTTTCCCGCCAGATTTCCTAACCTCACTTTTCCCGCCAGATTTCCTAACCTCACTTTTCTCCCGCCAGAGTTCCCTCCAGATTTTTTTCTGTAGTGTTGCCAACTTAGCAGTGCTGCCAACCTATGTTCTACATTATTATATATATAAATGCTCCACGGTTAGACTATTATATGCTCTACGCTATTATATATGCTCTATGCTACTATACTATCATATTCTCTACTATTATATATGATCTACGGCTACTGGTTTATACGGTTATTACTATACTCCATGGTACATACACTCTATGGTCTAAGCTCTATGCTATTATATGATACATAATTATACATATACTGTATGGCTACACCATTTATTATTTATATAATAATATATCATCTTCTTCCTCCTTGCCTCCCTCTTCTTCTTCTTCTTACTCTGTGCTGTACTCATCAAACACCGTTAGTCATCTAAATTATCCAGTTTCAACCTGTTTGGCGCGCAAGCCGTAGCCTTCCTCCCTCAGCTGTGACAGGAAAACACCAAGGTTAGCCGCTGCTTTCATCTTCTTCTTCTCTTTATTGAGTCTGTTTATCTTAAAATTGCTAATATCTCAAAAACGGTGGGTCCTAGGGTCATATTGACACCAGAAAACTGCCTACTACGTAGTGTGGGCACTTCAGAGAAGTATCTACCTATATGCAAAGTCTTAACCAAAATGTTGCAGGTTGCATCTCAAAATATGAAGGGGCAAAATTTAAAAATTAAATATCTCAAGAACGGCTAGGCCGACTTCAATGAAACTTGGTATGTAGGTACTTTTTAACCTCCGCTACATCTTACAAAAACCTAAACTCTGTATTGTGGGAAAGTATCAAAAAATGTAAGGAGCTATACTTTAAAAATCAATATCTTAGCAACGGCTGGGCCTATTTTAATGAAACTTTGTATTTATGAACCTGTTAACATCCTCTACATTGTACTAAAACCTAAACCCTGTACTGCGGGCAAGTATCAAAAAATTGAAGGGTTATTGTTAAATTCCTTAAATCTCGCAGTTCGGGGGGAACGCAGTGGCCTAGTGGTTAGCGTCTTGGACTACGGTTGAGGAGGTTCAGGGTTTGATTCCCTTCCTATGCTAGGTACCCTTCATCAAAGGTATTATACAGGCTGACTCGTACCCTGACTTTACCAACAGGGACGTTAATCCCTGCTACATCGACACTAAAGGTGTCGCTGATGGTAACTGACTCAGAGTTACTTTGAATGATGCCCCCAAAAATCTCCCAAAAGACATCGCAGGGAACATAGCATGATCTAATCTAAGTAAAGCAAACTCCCACAGGGGGAATTTTTTAAAAACTACAAACTAACCTGTAATAGAACAATGAAAAATACAAGTCAGAAGCAGTCACAATAAATCCGAGAGGATGTGGTGACGATTAGATCGCCCGAGCCTCAGGCAGTCGCTATGGCACCATCACTCTATCAACTGTCTCTTGAACATATATGTAGCCGCACATACACAAACAACACATTTCCAAACAAGCATCAGCTTTTAAGTATTGTAAGTGAGCCCAAACCTACAGTGAAAGACTTGGACGAAAAACACCAGAGCAAGTGCACTAGACTGGACCACAGTGCCTATATGACATAATTTGGAGGTGTTTACTGTTTTCTTTGTATAACGATGATAAGAGATACCATACCAGACACGTTTTTCCTGGGATCTGAGAGGGTACCAGAGAACAACTGCGGTTAATCTGGTTTTACACTGCGATGCTTGAGGGGTCATCGCAATATCAATCTTGGAGAGATTTTTGCTGTTAAGGTAAGATATTTATTTATACTATTAGAGTTTTCTACCTCCCCTGGGGAATAATTTACCTTTGACGGTGTAATAACTTGAGAAATTTATCCAAGTCCGCTGAAAACTGTCCCCGGGGACCACGATTTTCTTGGCCCGGAACGTTTTAAATTCTCCGGTCAAATACTTCCAAGTAGAACGTTTTCCTGCGGCCAGTATTCCAGCCTCGATCCATCGAGTCTCCACAGCTACTGACTAGGATCTCAGGGCATCCCGTAATACAGTACTCCTGTATAACTACACAAGTCAGAAAAACACTAACACACAAACTACGTATGTCAAGCCAGAACTACAAGTTATGAGGTTACTGAAAGGCAGAAAACAACTCTAATGAAGGTATCAAACACTACTCTAACCAAAACTGTATTAAAGAACAAGAATAGAAAGTAAGATTACTGTTATTTTAGTCAGCACATACAAACACAACACTACCCAGCCACAAGGAAGTGAGGGTATGTTTACTTTCTTTACTGTAAATTACCAAATCAAACAATTAAATACAAACACAACACTACTCTAGCCAAGTCAGACAGTTATACTGTTTAGAAACCTCAGGATACTATTAACAGTAACTTAAAGGAGAGAAAAGGCTTGTAAACACTACGACTAAGCAGAAGTGGATGAATTAGATGTTAACATTTATTTTTTACTTTAAACTTTGAAACGCTGAAACAAATGGTCCTTAGTGAAAGTGTACAAAACCTGAAAATTAACGAATCTAGAATCAGGAGGACTAAAGACAGAGATATTGTAACTGTAAGCGAAACTAAAGTTTTCAAAATTACTGGACCAAAAAGGAAGCTCGAGGGAGAGTACGACACCCTGCCTTACGGCTACAAAATTCAAAGACTTGAGTAAAACAACACCGGAAGTGCAAGGGGGCGAAACGCCCCACTAACCCATAACGAGTCATACTTTCCCCTCCTGCGAATCGCTCTGCCTCGGTCACTTTTGCCACTGCTCCTGCCGAGGTAAGACGTGTCCCTACGTTGCTCTGATCTGTAATATTGCACAATACTTGATATTAAATGTCTCACTTAACCTCTTATATATTTAATAATCAACCCGTTACTGTACTATTTGACAGTGAAAATAATCCTTGGTTCAAAGGAAAAGATGTCGCAAAAGTACTGGGATACTCTAAGTTACATAAAGCTCTTTCAACGCATGTAAGTGAAAAATATAAGAAAACTCAACCGGAAGTAGGTCTATCCCAAAGTGGGGTAGACCAATCCTACAATGATTCTAAGGTTATTTTCATATGCGAGCCCGGCTTGTATGAATTGATATTTTCCTCCAAACTACCAATTGCTAAATAATTCAAGTACTGGGTTTTCGAAGAAGTATTGCCCTCCATAAGAAAGTATGGAATGTATAAAATCCAACAAGAAAAAATCAGTGGTTACAATCACTTACAAAATCACTGGAAATTAACCAACAGCTCACTCAAATTAACTCAGAATTTAAAACTACAAACGATAACCCTATTGGTTATAATACAAATACATTCTATTGGCTGTAATTAGACGTCCTGCTCTCTGATTGGTCGAATTTTTAGCGCTCTTTATTCGCAAGCGTTAACTTCACTCTGCCCCATGCATCTGCACCGGTCAGAGGTCCCTGCGCTACTTAACATAACCTTAAAAATGTCTAACTTAACTTCGTATGTATTTAATAACCAGCCCATGTCTGTACTTTTTGACAGCGGTGACAATCCTTGGTTCAATGGAAAAGAAGTGGCTCAAATCCTGGGCTACTCTAACCCTAAAAAAAGCTCTTCTAGCACATATCAGTGAAATATACAAATCAACTCAACCGGAAGTAGTTGGGACCCAAGATGGGTCCCAACTCAATTATCATGATTCTAACGTAGTTTTTACTCAGAACCGGGTTTATACGAGTTGATTTTTCCTCTAAACTACCAGAAGCTAAAGCATTTAAATACTGGGTTTTTGAAGAAGTCCTGCCTTCCATTAGAAAGTATGGGGTGTATCAAATCAAACAGGAGAATAATCAGTTAAAAAATCAAAACTCTCAACTCATGCGAGAAATTACAAACGTTATGGAAACTAACCAACAGCTCACTCACATTAACTCAGAATTTAAAACTGCAAACGATATAATGTGTAAAGAAAACCAGTCACCTAATGAGTTGTTGACACCGGGGTTATTTTATAACGGTACAGCCATAGCCAAAATAACTTTCCTGGTAATAGTTTTATTGGACTTGGAAACGATTTGACAGGCAAATTTAAAAGTTTCAGGCAATGTATATTTTGTTCCCACTATGAAGTATTTTCAGGGGAGGTGGAAACTTTTGGCCGGGAAATTTAAGATGCTACTGCCAAGCTAAATGTAACCCCCGGTAAAGTATTCAAGCGGTGTTTTTTAAGTTTATATCTAAAGGAAAGATAAATATAATTTCAAAACTTCCTATTACATGCTCAGAGTATGAGTTCTTTCTACAGGGCCAATAGACGTATTAGAATGGCCCTTGACGTTTTCGGAGTACATAGTAGATAAAATAACGGAGAACTCCCTATCAACTGCCTACATCGGAGTATCAATAAAGCACGCTGATACTTCAGGAAATATACCATTCATGCCTTTAGCAAAACTAACACCGACAGTTTTTGATGATCACTTTGAACAAATATTTTGAAACTTGTCTGTACTATTGAGTAAACTGTGACATGGCTGCCAAGTTCTATACATTTAATAACAAACCGGTATTGGTTCTGTTTGATAATGAAGGAAAGCCATGGTTTAAAGCTAAAGACGTAGTGTCTGTTCTTAAGCATGTTAATTGCTGGAGTGCAGTTCGGAAAAATGTAGGTGACAGTGATAAATTAAGTGTTGGGAGTTTTTTTGACGCTCAAAAACAGGGCGTAGGACCTATTGAGAAAACAACAGTTTTCAAAAAACGAAGCCGGATTATGTTCTTTGATGTTAAAATCAACTACTCCTGAAGCAAGACTGTTAGTAAGAAGTCTGTTGCCGGAGAAGTTTCACCTTACTTACACAAATATAAAATATGAACTTTCTAGTTCACTTTAAATGTTACTTTTATTTAAAATCACAAGTTCCCACTGTATGTTTGTGTGTGCGAATGAAGGTCACTGGCACGGGTGACGAAAAACCCCGTAAACCTGAATGAGGGGTCTAATAGATTGAGGCGTCTAGCTAACACCTAGGCTACTCCTTTGAACGGCATGTACGGTGGGACTTGTAAAAAACTAAAAACAACAACAAAAATAAACAGTAACAAAATAAATAAAAAAATATATGAAAAATAAAAAGGAGGTATTAAATCGTCAGTGGCTACCACTGTGAGAGGCGATGGTTGGGACCTCTCACCTCAGAGGTTTAGGGCTCCTGATGACGCTCTGGGTAATAAAAAAGAACGCGCCGACGCTCCTACGGCCCAGCTTAAGGCTTACCATGATGTGGAAACGTGAGCGTTCAAAATTATTTCACCGGGGTTATAAATATTTGACTGGATAATTTAAAAAATCCCGGGCTAAGTACATCACAGTCCTCGTCGAACAGTTGCCATTTGACCTGTAAATAAATTACGGATAATTTTAATCGGTCCAGTGGTAGCTAAATTAAAGTCCCTGGCTATAGTTTTATCGGACTTGTAAACCATTTGACAGGCAATTTTAAAAGTCTCAGGCAATGCAAATTTTGCTCCCACTATGAAGTATTTTCAGGGGAGGCAAGAGTAAATGACCGAGAAATTTAAAACACTGCGGTCAAATTAATTGTAGACCCCGTTAAAGTAACTTCACCGGACTTGGACATAATTGAACGGGAAACTTAAAAAGACACTACGGTCAAGTTAAATGTAACCCCCGATAAAGTATTTTCAGCGGACGTGGAGTCGTTTGGCCGAGATATTTAAGACATTGCGGTCAAGTTATATGTAACCCCCAATGAAGTGACTTCAACGGACTCGGAAACGTTCAACTAAGAAATCACACCCTTAAACTGTAGAACGACCGTCGTTTTACAAAACCTAGGTGTTAGCTAGACGCCTCAACGTACAAGACCCTTCATCTCGCATTCAGGTTTACGGGGCTTTTTGTCACCCGCGCCAGTGACCTTCATTCGGGTTTACGGGGCTTTTCGTCACCCACGCCAGGGACCTTCATTCACACACACTCACACACACACACACACATACATACAGTGGGCTCTTATGCATTGTCCAAGACATGCTCAACTATATTTACAAAATTGTGAGAAGTTAGGATATTGTTGTGTGAAGAGTCAAAGTGCATACCATAACTCTTCATTACTTCTTTAGCTTTATTTACAACATTTATCCCGTTAGGGACAGATGATTTTATAAAGCAAGGTACAAAACCTTCCTTCTTTGCTTTGTTTAAAGCCTTGTGGAATCTTATTTTTTGAGTACGAATACACTTGTACTCACAGACTCCGTATAACTGCAACATTGTGTCTTTAATAAGGATACACAATACGTGGCTAAGGTCTTCCTCTTTAGGAAAAACTGCCAGTTTAGGTGCTTGGTCAGTTAACATTTTATCCATTGTTTCATTTTTACTTTTAAATTCTAAGTTAATGTGGGTGAGCTGTTGGTTAGTTTCCATAACGTTTGTAATTTCTCGCATGAGTTGAGAGTTTTCATTCTTTAACTGATTATTTTCTTGTTTTATTTTATACACTCCATACTTTCTAATGGAAGGCAAGACTTCTTAAAAAACCCAGTCTTGAAATTTCTCAGCAATGGGCAAGTTTGATTTCATAATTAATGAATAAAGACCTGGTTCATTGATGTAAACTGTATGAGATTGATAATTCAAAGGGGGCTCCGATTTGGAGCCCCCTTGGGGCGGGGTGGGGAAGGGGATTTTGCCTAGTATTTCTGGTGTTGTTTTGCGGTGTTTTTCTCTGACATTATCTCTGATTGCTTTTCGTGGGTTAGGGTAGTCCAGGATTTGAGCAATCTCCCTGGCTTTAAACCATGTCACTGTCAAATACATGTGGTTGAAAAAAACAAACATACAAGAAAGCTTGTCTCACAGACAAACCAACACAAAATAAATGATACTTTGACTGATTATTCAACGAGAATATAAACCGGTGAAGGTGTTGAAAGTACTGAAGATCAAGGGGGGTTTATCAATAGACCCCCCTTCAGAGAGTATATTTACAGAATTGTAGCTATTACAATTAAGGTAATTATTGTTAAAATATGTTGACTTTTTAGCTGTTCTAATGGGGTATGTATCTGCCTTGTTTATTAGATAAATAGACCAATAGCTGGGCTTTAGTTGTTGTGCATGGGGTAGTGTATGTAAATTAAAGGAATATTTAGAACTTTATACTTATGATAGCTGGATTACTTTGGGCAACTTTACATGTATTGAACTGTTTAGAAATCTCAAGGTAATATTAACTGAAAGGAGAGAAGAGGCTTGTAAAAACTAGCAGAAATGGACAGACAAGAAAACTATACCCCCACTCCACCGGAAGTAGGTGGGACCCAAAATGGGTCCCACTTGATAAGGATTCAAAGAGTTAGACCTTGTAGTACATCGAGTCCACTGTTTAAAAATGTTAACTAATGTGTAAAAAAGAGACAGGTGACAGTAGGGTATTTTGTAAAGTTAAACAAATACAGAGATTAGAGTTGTCTTTTTGTTGTAGTTGTATTTATTAAATCAGTTACTGAAAAACGCTGTTACGAAACACCAACAAAAAATAAATATATAATTTTACTGAATTTACTAGTAAAAGGATTGTAACCAACACCAATATCGGAGAGTTGGCCATAAATTACTCACCATGGGTACATATCAGAAGACGACCAACAGTGAAATACGATCTTTAGTATGGTAAATTATATGGTATTTTCTCCTCGGTAATTTATTTATGATTCCCATGAAACCAGGGGCAACATTTATCTTTGACGATGTAATTCCTTGGTCATATGCGTCCAAGTTTTGTAAAACGACGGTCGTTCTACAGTTTAAGGGTGTGATTTCTTAGTTGAACGTTTCCGAGTCCGTTGAAGTCACTTCATTGGGGGTTACATATAACTTGACCGCAATGTCTTAAATATCTCGGCCAAACGACTCCACGTCCGCTGAAAATACTTTATCGGGGGTTACATTTAACTTTACCGTAGTGTCTTTTTAAGTTTCCCGTTCAATTATGTCCAAGTCCGGTGAAGTTACTTTAACGGGGTCTACAATTAATTTGACCGCAGTGTTTTAAATTTCTCGGTCATTTACTCTTGCCTCCCCTGAAAATACTTCATAGTGGGAGCAAAATTTGCATTGCCTGAGACTTTTAAAATTGCCTGTCAAATGGTTTACAAGTCCGATAAAACTATAGCCAGGGACTTTAATTTAGCTACCACTGGACCGATTAAAATTATCCGTAATTTATTTACAGGTCAAATGGCAACTGTTCGACGAGGACTGTGATGTACTTAGCCCGGGATTTTTTAAATTATCCAGTCAAATATTTATAACCCCGGTGAAATAATTTTGAACGCTCACGTTTCCACATCATGGTAAGCCTTAAGCTGGGCCGTAGGAGCGTCGGCGCGTTCTTTTTTATTACCCAGAGCGTCATCAGGAGCCCTAAACCTCTGAGGTGAGAGGTCCCAACCATCGCCTCTCACAGTGGTAGCCACTGACGATTTAATACCTCCTTTTTATTTTTCATATATTTTTTTATTTATTTTGTTACTGTTTATTTTTGTTGTTGTTTTTAGTTTTTTACAAGTCCCACCGTACATGCCGTTCAAAGGAGTAGCCTAGGTGTTAGCTAGACGCCTCAATCTATTAGACCCCTCATTCAGGTTTACGGGGTTTTTCGTCACCCGTGCCAGTGACCTTCATTCGCACACACAAACATACAGTGGGAACTTGTGATTTTAAATAAAAGTAACATTTAAAGTGAACTAGAAAGTTCATATTTTATATTTGTGTAAGTAAGGTGAAACTTCTCCGGCAACAGACTTCTTACTAACAGTCTTGCTTCAGGAGTAGTTGATTTTAACATCAAAGAACATAATCCGGCTTCGTTTATGAAAACTGTTGTTTTCTCAATAGGTCCTACGCCCTGTTTTTGAGCGTCAAAAAAACTCCCAACACTTAATTTATCACTGTCACCTACATTTTTCCGAACTGCACTCCAGCAATTAACATGCTTAAGAACAGACACTACGTCTTTAGCTTTAAACCATGGCTTTCCTTCATTATCAAACAGAACCAATACCGGTTTGTTATTAAATGTATAGAACTTGGCAGCCATGTCACAGTTTACTCAATAGTACAGACAAGTTTCAAAATATTTGTTCAAAGTGATCATCAAAAACTGTCGGTGTTAGTTTTGCTAAAGGCATGAATGGTATATTTCCTGAAGTATCAGCGTGCTTTATTGATACTCCGATGTAGGCAGTTGATAGGGAGTTCTCCGTTATTTTATCTACTATGTAATCCGAAAACGTCAAGGGCCATTCTAATACGTCTATTGGCCCTGTAGAAAGAACTCATACTCTGAGCATGTAATAGGGAGTTTTGAAATTATATTTATCTTTACTTTAGATATAAACTTAAAAAACACCGCTTGAATACTTTACCGGGGGTTACATTTAGCTTGGCAGTAGCATCTTAAATTTCCCGGCCAAAAGTTTCCACCTCCCCTGAAAATACTTCATAGTGGGAACAAAATATACATTGCCTGAAACTTTTAAATTTGCCTGTCAAATCGTTTCCAAGTCCAATAAAACTATTACCAGGAAAGTTATTTTGGCTATGGCTGTACCGTTATAAAATAACCCCGGTGTCAACAACTCATTAGGTGACTGGTTTTCTTTACACATTATATCGTTTGCAGTTTTAAATTCTGAGTTAATGTGAGTGAGCTGTTGGTTAGTTTCCATAACGTTTGTAATTTCTCGCATGAGTTGAGAGTTTTGATTTTTTAACTGATTATTCTCCTGTTTGATTTGATACACCCCATACTTTCTAATGGAAGGCAGGACTTCTTCAAAAACCCAGTATTTAAATGCTTTAGCTTCTGGTAGTTTAGAGGAAAAATCAACTCGTATAAACCCGGTTCTGAGTAAAAACTACGTTAGAATCATGATAATTGAGTTGGGACCCATCTTGGGTCCCAACTACTTCCGGTTGAGTTGATTTGTATATTTCACTGATATGTGCTAGAAGAGCTTTTTTTAGGGTTAGAGTAGCCCAGGATTTGAGCCACTTCTTTTCCATTGAACCAAGGATTGTCACCGCTGTCAAAAAGTACAGACATGGGCTGGTTATTAAATACATACGAAGTTAAGTTAGACATTTTTAAGGTTATGTTAAGTAGCGCAGGGACCTCTGACCGGTGCAGATGCATGGGGCAGAGTGAAGTTAACGCTTGCGAATAAAGAGCGCTAAAAATTCGACCAATCAGAGAGCAGGACGTCTAATTACAGCCAATAGAATGTATTTGTATTATAACCAATAGGGTTATCGTTTGTAGTTTTAAATTCTGAGTTAATTTGAGTGAGCTGTTGGTTAATTTCCAGTGATTTTGTAAGTGATTGTAACCACTGATTTTTTCTTGTTGGATTTTATACATTCCATACTTTCTTATGGAGGGCAATACTTCTTCGAAAACCCAGTACTTGAATTATTTAGCAATTGGTAGTTTGGAGGAAAATATCAATTCATACAAGCCGGGCTCGCATATGAAAATAACCTTAGAATCATTGTAGGATTGGTCTACCCCACTTTGGGATAGACCTACTTCCGGTTGAGTTTTCTTATATTTTTCACTTACATGCGTTGAAAGAGCTTTATGTAACTTAGAGTATCCCAGTACTTTTGCGACATCTTTTCCTTTGAACCAAGGATTATTTTCACTGTCAAATAGTACAGTAACGGGTTGATTATTAAATATATAAGAGGTTAAGTGAGACATTTAATATCAAGTATTGTGCAATATTACAGATCAGAGCAACGTAGGGACACGTCTTACCTCGGCAGGAGCAGTGGCAAAAGTGACCGAGGCAGAGCGATTCGCAGGAGGGGAAAGTATGACTCGTTATGGGTTAGTGGGGCGTTTCGCCCCCTTGCACTTCCGGTGTTGTTTTACTCAAGTCTTTGAATTTTGTAGCCGTAAGGCAGGGTGTCGTACTCTCCCTCGAGCTTCCTTTTTGGTCCAGTAATTTTGAAAACTTTAGTTTCGCTTACAGTTACAATATCTCTGTCTTTAGTCCTCCTGATTCTAGATTCGTTAATTTTCAGTTTTTGTACACTTTCACTAAGGACCATTTGTTTCAGCGTTTCAAAGTTTAAAGTAAAAAATAAATGTTAACATCTAATTCATCCACTTCTGCTTAGTCGTAGTGTTTACAAGCCTTTTCTCTCCTTTAAGTTACTGTTAATAGTATCCTGAGGTTTCTAAACAGTATAACTGTCTGACTTGGCTAGAGTAGTGTTGTGTTTGTATTTAATTGTTTGATTTGGTAATTTACAGTAAAGAAAGTAAACATACCCTCACTTCCTTGTGGCTGGGTAGTGTTGTGTTTGTATGTGCTGACTAAAATAACAGTAATCTTACTTTCTATTCTTGTTCTTTAATACAGTTTTGGTTAGAGTAGTGTTTGATACCTTCATTAGAGTTGTTTTCTGCCTTTCAGTAACCTCATAACTTGTAGTTCTGGCTTGACATACGTAGTTTGTGTGTTAGTGTTTTTCTGACTTGTGTAGTTATACAGGAGTACTGTATTACGGGATGCCCTGAGATCCTAGTCAGTAGCTGTGGAGACTCGATGGATCGAGGCTGGAATACTGGCCGCAGGAAAACGTTCTACTTGGAAGTATTTGACCGGAGAATTTAAAACGTTCCGGGCCAAGAAAATCGTGGTCCCCGGGGACAGTTTTCAGCGGACTTGGATAAATTTCTCAAGTTATTACACCGTCAAAGGTAAATTATTCCCCAGGGGAGGTAGAAAACTCTAATAGTATAAATAAATATCTTACCTTAACAGCAAAAATCTCTCCAAGATTGATATTGCGATGACCCCTCAAGCATCGCAGTGTAAAACCAGATTAACCGCAGTTGTTCTCTGGTATCCTCTCAGATCCCAGGAAAAACGTGTCTGGTATGGTATCTCTTATTATCGTTATACAAAGAAAACAGTAAACACCTCCAAATTATGTCATATAGGCACTGTGGTCCAGTCTAGTGCACTTGCTCTGGTGTTTTTCGTCCAAGTCTTTCACTGTAGGTTTGGGCTCACTTACAATACTTAAAAGCTGATGCTTGTTTGGAAATGTGTTGTTTGTGTATGTGCGGCTACATATATGTTCAAGAGACAGTTGATAGAGTGATGGTGCCATAGCGACTGCCTGAGGCTCGGGCGATCTAATCGTCACCACATCCTCTCGGATTTATTGTGACTGCTTCTGACTTGTATTTTTCATTGTTCTATTACAGGTTAGTTTGTAGTTTTTAAAAAATTCCCCCTGTGGGAGTTTGCTTTACTTAGATTAGATCATGCTATGTTCCCTGCGATGTCTTTTGGGAGATTTTTGGGGGCATCATTCAAAGTAACTCTGAGTCAGTTACCATCAGCGACACCTTTAGTGTCGATGTAGCAGGGATTAACGTCCCTGTTGGTAAAGTCAGGGTACGAGTCAGCCTGTATAATACCTTTGATGAAGGGTACCTAGCATAGGAAGGGAATCAAACCCTGAACCTCCTCAACCGTAGTCCAAGACGCTAACCACTAGGCCACTGCGTTCCCCCCGAACTGCGAGATTTAAGGAATTTAACAATAACCCTTCAATTTTTTGATACTTGCCCGCAGTACAGGGTTTAGGTTTTAGTACAATGTAGAGGATGTTAACAGGTTCATAAATACAAAGTTTCATTAAAATAGGCCCAGCCGTTGCTAAGATATTGATTTTTAAAGTATAGCTCCTTACATTTTTTGATACTTTCCCACAATACAGAGTTTAGGTTTTTGTAAGATGTAGCGGAGGTTAAAAAGTACCTACATACCAAGTTTCATTGAAGTCGGCCTAGCCGTTCTTGAGATATTTAATTTTTAAATTTTGCCCCTTCATTTTTTGAGATGCAACCTGCAACATTTTGGTTAAGACTTTGCATATAGGTAGATACTTCTCTGAAGTGCCCACACTACGTAGTAGGCAGTTTTCTGGTGTCAATATGACCCTAGGACCCACCGTTTTTGAGATATTAGCAATTTTAAGATAAACAAACTCAATAAAGAGAAGAAGAAGATGAAAGCAGCGGCTAACCTTGGTGTTTTCCTGTCACAGCTGAGGGAGGAAGGCTACGGCTTGCGTGCCAAACAGGTTGAAACTGGATAATTTAGATGACTAACGGTGTTTGATGAGTACAGCACAGAGTAAGAAGAAGAAGAAGAGGGAGGCAAGGAGGAAGAAGATGATATATTATTATATAAATAATAAATGGTGTAGCCATACAGTATATGTATAATTATGTATCATATAATAGCATAGAGCTTAGACCATAGAGTGTATGTACCATGGAGTATAGTAATGACCGTATAAACCAGTAGCCGTAGATCATATATAATAGTAGAGAATATGATAGTATAGTAGCATAGAGCATATATAATAGCGTAGAGCATATAATAGTCTAACCGTGGAGCATATATATATATATATAATAATGTAGAACATAGGTTGGCAGCACTGCTAAGTTGGCAACACTACAGAAAAAAATCTGGAGGGAACTCTGGCGGGAGAAAAGTGAGGTTAGGAAATCTGGCGGGAAAAGTGAGGTTAGGAAATCTGGCGGGAAAGTTTTGGCGGGAAAATTTTCTTCTTACTCTTTCCGGAATAACGCGCTCTAACCACTATGCCATTTCCGGTTCTAAAGTGGGGGCACCCCTACTTCAACTCCCTAGGTAAATGGGAAATAAGAAAATTCGAGATGAGTAACTGGGTGAATTAGTGAATGAGTGAGTGAGGGATTTGCCTTTTATAGGTATAAATAATGCACTTAACTAGTAATATACTTTAATAACTTTTGGGAAGTTAAATAACTCAATAATAAACACATTTATATAAAAAAAGTACCCATGATATTTTGGTAAACAAAGGGCGGTAATTTACGTAATTAACGTAATTTACAAAAGCAATATAGGAGACCAGAAAAATATTCAACTTTGTAAAATGTTATAGCTTTAATTTTCTTTAAGGCGTATAAATTAAGTTTTCCATTGCGTAAAATCATCCTCCTCCTCCCTTAGGCTTTTTGTGTTGTGTTTTTGGTTCACTTTGCAACATACTAAGCAAACAAAGAGCTCGGAAAAAATGTAAAAGCTGGTAAAAATAAACATAACAACATCAGATTTTTCAATCATATATATTTGCATTGAGTAATTGTAAGATTGTATTGTTGCAAATAAACAATTTGAATTTGAGTATTACTGAAATACTAGGTTATATTTTAAAATTGTTAGTGAGACTGCTTTCTACAAGGACATTCGTGCATTTATTTTTAGATGGTTTCCTTTTTATTCTCAACATGTCATAGATGCTGTCAGTTAATCATCGTTAGCAGACTTCTCCATCACTTCAATCTCTCCCAAAATGTGCCAGGCATACGAACCCTTTTCAATCTCAAATTACAAGCTTGTTGAGAGGATGAGATCGGTGACGATGGCGGCTGCCAGACTCGCCTTTCATTACCCAAAGGCGCTAATGCCACAATAATGGGCCACCGGAAGAGATCTGCACAGTGAAATATGGATAGCTTCCTCCCCGCGGCGCCGCGTCATCCACAAAATCACTGTCTTTAGTTTGGGGCTTCGCGATTACTGATTTTTATGATTGGTGCACTTTTCAGCCTATACGTGCTAGACTCTAGGATCAAACAGAATGTTGCAGATCTATATCACTGGCGGAATAATCGAATGGTAAAATATGAATAACGAGTACTATTCCATTTTGAGAACAAATTAACAATATTAGTAAAGTGGCAAACCATTAAAATTAAAAATTGTTATTTCCCACATTATATGGTTCATGCGTTTACTGTATCACTCATTATGATGCCGACAACCACTTGTGTCATTTAGTGCAAATATTAATTAATTATTACTGTAGAATGAGTGAGGTGTCTTGAGTAGCCTTGTTACCGATTAAGGCGAACTATGTCTAAAGAGGTTGTATGGCCTGGGGGCTTGAGTAGCCTTGTTATCGATTAAGGAGAACTATGTCTAAAGAGGTTGTATGGCCTGGGGGCTTGAGTAGCCTTGTTACCGATTAAGGCGAACTATGTCTAAAGAGGTTGTATGGCCTGGGGGCTTGAGTAGCCTTGTTACCGATTAAGGCGAACTATGTCTAAAGAGGTTGTATGGCATGGGGGCTTGAGTAGCCTTGTTACCGATTAAGGCGAACTATGTCTAAAGAGGTTGTATGGCTTGGGGGCTTGAGTAGCCTTGTTACCGATTAAGGCGAACTATGTCTAAAGAGGTTGTGTGGCCTGGAAATGGTTCAATTACATTACAGAATATTTTGAATGGGAATTTGAAAACACTGAGAATGTTAGAGAATATACAGTATAATACATAACAGCATAATATTTTCAAACATTAATTTGGGCTTTGGTGTATCACAATCATAACTGAAATGTAAATGTGCGAAGAATCCCACTGGAGACAAGTAGAGGCAGCGTCAGCGGCAGTGGCGGGCTGATCGCGTGAACATCTTTATTGCGCCATTCGCTACCTTGCGAGGCGGCCCTGATTTTAATCAAGTTTATCAGTGACGCCTTCAGCCGCATAGATCCCAACACAACAAAGTAGTCTGTTTAGTGTTATGGACCGGGCTTCCGGTGAATTGGGCGCTAAACACCAATTAGGAAACAGTCCCTGGAATTGATTGTGTGACCCCCGCAGTGCCGCGTGGGACCCTCACACCACTCGACAAGAGGTGTCAGAATGTTCCCTTTCCGTGGATAGCGATCACTTATGGACGAGTGAGTAGATATGTTTTGAAAGGAGTATTGTAAGTTTATATCCAAACTTATAGTTCTTAATACTACCGAAATTTAAATGCTACACGAGATGTTAACTTACAGAATTTTGTCTTCTCAAACGGTATCTTTATTTTCATTACGATCACAAACAATACCCTTTAAAATATGGTTTGCAAAGAGAATCCTGTTAAATTAATAAATTTCAGAAATTTAACTTCGGAATGAAAATTTGATATGTCTGCTGTAAGCGGGTCTTATGCTCAAGTATTCGCCGCTCATTCGCCACCTCAACGCTTTTTATCATGATCAAATCTTAGCTAATCTAATTCTACTTAGAAAGGTCTACTGATTCTAAATAAGCCATGATAATCTGTTAGTATGTAATTTATAAAAGAAGCTTAAATGTGAGGTTCGTCCAGTACATTAACAATAGCGTGAATTTGCTTCTAACTAAAAAAGGTTTGTCATTGGAGTGAGTCATGAGATTGTACCTTAATCGTCTATATATTTAATTCCGTAAGCGAATCGGTCCCCAAGAAATATCTCGAGCTAGGAAGAAGTTATGTTAGGTTATGACGATTCATTTCAAAGCTTGAGGGCCAAGGACGGTGGGAAAAATATATCAGAAATGTCCAAAATTACGTGGGCTACGCTCCACTGGATTTCAAAAATTCAATAATTTTCTTATGGAAATATCACTACAGTGTTTTTATTAATAAGCAAAATGAACTAATGATCAGCTGTGATTATTCACTTACACAAAAACCATATGTTAGGGGCTAAAGCCCCTGTAAGCCACTAGTCTTTATCTAAATAAGTAAACTCCGGAATTCTTCCAAACAATGACAACTCATGGGTACAGTTACGACCCAGCAGTCAGACGCCTCATAAGCGCTGGCGTCTCCTTCCAGGACAACAATTATTTTCTATTTCGTGATTTATCTAGGCCGACCATTGAAACAATAAGGCTTGTTATTTTGTCAACTCTTAAATGGTATTAACCTCTAGGAAATTTCTACTTACCGCAACGAAAATGAAGGAGAACAATTATAACAATTAACCGGCGGGGAAGAATGCCCGCGGTAGTCGTGAGGGCATTGGTGGGATACCCCGGCGCGGCGCATTCCCGGCTCTCGGCGACATTTTCTGTATTTTATTGCCGAGATTGGACGGTCGGTCGGCTTGATCAGTTTATGTCCGTGTGACAAGTACGCCATGTTTGTATCTTTAAGTGCAAGCTTGTCACCTTCACATTCTGGAGGTTCAATTATTTGTTTCGGCGCTTGCTTCTTTTCAGGGCGGCTACCTCCGTATATACCCATTTAAAAACGTTATGGATTGTTAAGTATTACATTGATTGTGTGTTTTCATAAAATATCCACCGGGTTGTTATATCCAAACGCATTGTTATAAGCAACAATTACTTACAATTATTAGTATTTTCTAGAAATGATTTAAAGCCTTAAATTTTAAAGGAGTTTAAACCAGCCAGCCCAATCGCTCAGCCCCATGATCAATGTCAATCGAGTGATCTGCAGTTTGTGTGTCACGATTCATGGTCATGGTTGAGATATGGTTATTTCTAGGTGCTCCTAACAACAATATAAACAGCACGATAATATTGTCGTATGAGGGCGAAAATATTATGACAATGAACACGAGAAGACGTTACCCCCTAGAATCACTCCCATATATTATAGTGATCTACGAGGATATAAATTAAGACAGGATCACGAAATCAGTAAAATGCGAATATTGATTTCATGAACAAAACCTCTAATATAAATTCAAAATTTATATTTTTCATAGGACAATAGGGGTCATACACATATTACTTAACGCACTTAAGGGAGAAGGGAAGGGGTTGTGTAAACGTTACGTACAGTAGCTCATACATATTAAGGGTGCGCCCTACCCAGATTGAATTCATTGTTGTTTAGCGCCGCCAACAAGCAGGGCCATGCATATTTTACGCTTGAAGACCATTTTGTTCTCCTCGATCGCACTGTTATTTTACAGATTTCTACCAAACTATTTGCAGTTTCACACTTTTCAGATTCCAATCTAGGGATCATACGGTTCCCTTTCTCCAAAATAATTTTTCTCCATACGTTAGGAATCTTTAGAAAAACGCTTAATTTGAGAACATTACTAATGGCCTACCACTTATTTTGAATTAAAATCACGATTAATCGTATTATCGTGACCCTTAAATCGTATGATCTCTAGCTGAACATTTATTGAATTAAATAACATCAAATTATTTTTAATTGGTTAACAATTTAGCCGACAATGAGGGAGATGCAAACCCCCTTACTTGAGCGTGCGGAAGGGAGGTACGGTGCACCCTTAATGCTAAGAGCGAGCGCACTCCTATTTATTTATTAGTAACTGTCTGTTTGTTTATTTTGCTTTGATAAAAGTTAGTAAAACGTTGTTAAAAGAAAGTCATTTGAAGTTTAATGATTCATTGAAATCCATATTCCAAATTGCTAATAAAACGATGTTTAAAAGGTTTAAGCTGTTTTAAAGCCTACTACGATTGAGTTACGTAGCACATTGGGGCGTTATGGTGCGTTACATGGGGGAGGTGGGGGTCTGAAATTACAAGAAAATGCGTTACGTAATATGTGTACGGCCCCATAGGTTTAACTATACAACGTTATTTCAACCGTTATGTCTGCTTGTTGCTTTGGTAGCTGAGCAAAACTCTTTATTTCCACCATCTTACAGTTTCCATGCTAATAATGGGGAAAATAAAAATTAATTAAGTAATTAAATGAAACAGATAATTCGTGCTAACTGGTTGCTAAACCGAGTATGTTTCATATTATTGGGTGTAATGAGTAGGGCCGTTGGATGTGTTGCGGTAGAATGTAATGCGGACCGCGGAACGTACGACACGACACGATCTACGACTGCACTCTACGCCTACCCCGCTATACAACTGTGTCGCGTAGCAGGGCCTCTCCCGACTCCCGACAAAGCTCCCGGCAGCGTCGGTTAGGTCTTTGATCTTTGGATGAGACGTGTCTAAGCACTTGATATGAAACCCCTAAGCAAACCGGACAGCGACCCCTCAAAACGTGTTTAGGGGGTTATGTTAGGAACTTCTATGGTGGTCCCGGGCTTAAGCCTTATTGTGCGGGTCATACTAATGGTTCACTTTTCCATAGGAAATCCACTAATAAATCGACACCTTGATGAGCTGATCAGTTGTCTAATGAATATCACGGATTTTATTTTTTGTTTTATTTGGACTTTACCTATCGCTTCTAGTGTTTAAAGGTAAAGTCCAAATAAAACAAAAAATAAATTCAAATCCATCGCTATTATGAGTTTCAAAAATCACAGAGTTGGGATTGTAATCAGCTGTTTGTTGTAAACAAAACATACTATAAATCCCACCAAAATGGTTCGTGGACACTTACATTTTGTATCATTTAACAAATTGAAAAGGAGAAAATTATAAATCTTACAATTTTGGGGAGTATCGGAATGTTTCAGCTTCGAATTGGTATAAATCCCATCACGACAGTTGCCTGGTTTTTTCAAACTAAGGCCGAGTTCCTTCAAAAATTATCCCATATGAATAACAGAATAGAATAAAATTGCGATTGTAGTCCAGTATAAATAACATTACACCTGGAACAAATTGCAACAGAAATTTTCTTGACTGATTCTTAATCAAAAAGACGTGATAAACACGATGGCGCAAAGACTACCAACGTATGATGTGGCATAGGGCGGCCATTTTGAATTATATGCGGCCATATTGAATTTTGTGTCAGGATTCACTAAACTTATTACTGTAGGTAAACTACTAAAGTTAGATGTATGATTTATGGCTTAAAATGCTCCCATAATGACCACTTATCTTACAAAAATATACATTTGTTACTATTTATTAATTTATCTTTATGAAATGCTAAATGAAACATAATCTTTCCAAAAATATTTTCGGTTTTTTTCAGAGAATTTGAAACTTAATGTTGTGACGCGTGATTACGTCAAAGTTTTGTAATTAGAAAATAAAATAATACATTTGAGTAAAGAACTGATATTTAATTATGTAATGTGAAAAACTATAAAGTGTAATGTATTTATAATGCGATTGAACTATATTGAACTATATTAAACTATGAATGAGCTAAGAGAAAACTATGAATGAATTACAAGAGAGGATGTCTCCATGTCCTGTACTGAGTTTTGAGAACAACTGACCATCCCAATGACGCTCTGCCGACCAGGCCCGAGTGACAAAGGCGATGGTACAGTTAGGTCTTTTACAACTCTATTGTAGCTCCCCGCGCAGGGGGAGGCTACGACTTTCTCTTAGTGACATTGGTAAACAGAAATATTGATTTGAAATATGTATTTTTACTCATTATGGTTGATAAACTAAACATACCATTGAACATTTAACGTTGTACTTTTTTAATTTTATGCCTATAAATCATTGCTCACGATGAAGAGCAATAAATTATTATCTGCAAAACAAGTCCAAAGATGTTATTTCATAGTCAAAGTGTGAATGAGCATTTCATGCACCAATTCAGGCTCCAGCAGGACGCGCTCGCTGAAGGGCAGGTGCTTGCCGCAGGTTGGTGCCTAGTTTGTTTTTCTTTACGTTTATAATTCAATATACAATTGAATAAACAATATTTAATAAATTATTGGTGTTGAGTATTAATATTTTCCATATTAATATTGCAATGTATGTTTATTATTTTATATTAATTCATATAAAAAATAATAAAACAAAATGTATTAATATAATGATATTAATATTATTAATTGCATTATTATAATCTGTTGTATTATTGTAATTTATATTTATTTAGTAGTAGTAGTAGTTTTTTCCGAGGGGAAATGCTAAATGCACTGTCAAGGAAGAATCGGAACATTCCTTGGTAAGTGGGACTTGTACCCACTAAAACCCCCTGCCTCAGGCTAACTTCAAAGTGGAACCTCGTACAGGTCGGCCAAAATTTCTGTGCGCGCGACCAGAAATGGTCGGTTCTAGGCGAGGGGGTTGGCGGGGGTACTTTAGTGAAAACATCCGTGTCTTGCTACTGCAGCGCAGCGAGGTAGAAACCATGGAGTGCTCCCCAAATGAGCAAAAAACTGTGGACGCATTGTCATTTACACGCTCCTGGTCCTCTTACGAATAATAAAAATACAATTAAATTTATATATTTCTTTTCTGCATGAATTGCCGCATCCAACGGTGAAAATAAATTTTAGTTTAAAATTATGCGTTATTTTTAATATTAATTAATATTTTTAATTTTTTTGTATCTTGAAGCCGATTTGGTTACAATTTCTGCTTCTTTTTTCACCAAAGGGAAGCTACTAGATGTTCAGATGTTATGGGTCTTCAAGTTGTTTCCTCTTGAGAACCCGCTTGGCAAATGCCGAAATGCGTTGCCAGTTCTCAAGAGAAGACGCCATCAGAGGAACAGTAGTCTTGGGGGTTTTGCTCCAACTGTCTTCTTTGGACCGGCCACCACTCACACACGAAAAACGTGTATAGAGCGTCGTCGTGGGCGGAGTCTCCATATTGACAGGCTGGGCTGTCGACTTTTCTCATCTTGTGGAGGTAGGCCTGGAAAAAACTATGTCCGGGGAGGAGCTGCGTGGTAAGGAAGTTCACCTCACCAAACCCGCGCTCGACCCACACACACCTCGCTGTCCCATCTCTCCTGCCAGCGACGCAGAGGCCTCTCTGACCATGCGCATCGCCTCCTAAGCTCCAAGTTCAGTCTTGATTTAGAACACAAATTTCCTCTCCTGGGCCAGAAGGTCAATTGACACGACAACTGCGACCACTAAAGCAGCATGCTCAGAGACCGTCCGGTAAGATGACGTGATCCTTAGAGCTACCCTCGTCTAGACTTCTCCCATCTGCTTCCGATAGCATTCCCTCCTGAGCGCATCTGCCCAAATCTCGCACCCATACAGGAGTATCGAGTTTGTGACAGACAGAAGGAGCTTGTCAGCAGATGGGCCTTCGACATTAGCCATTAGTCGGATGAGTGCTGCAATCATATTTTCTGCTTTTTCAGTGGCAAACTTTATTTGTTCTCTGAGTTTGGTGTAAAGTCTCATCCCCAGGTACTTCATAGCGGGCTTAGAACCGATTGATTCCGTGTCCTGGAAATCTAACATGGCCGGAATGTGACGCAACGCCCTGTCATCATGACTATCTCGGTTTTCTCGGTTGCCAAACTCAGGCTGTGGTCCTCCATCCACCCAGAGACGAGTCTCATCACCTGATTTAACCTCCACTGGGCCTGCTGAACATCGCGAGCGACAATTGATTCAAATGATCTAATGAGAGAGTCTTATGAATACAAGCTAAGAAAGAAAACATCATAAGTTTCCAAAATCCGCTGACCTTAATGATAATGTTTCCAAGTTGTTATCGATGGAGGTGCAACATATAATTCCTTGTTCAAAAAACATAACTTTTGATTGAATCGCTAGAACGTACGTATCTTATGTAAAATCAAATTACGGGCAAGCCACAATAGTGTTTGATGGTTACAGCAAGAGGAATACCAAAGACCACGTTCATTCAAGACGCAGCAGAGGCAGACCTGACCAACCATTTTATAACCCAACACTGCCCTAGCAATCAAAAAGGAAGATTTTCAATCTAATGACAGAAACAAAGAAGGTTATACTGTACAGTATTTGGTGTCAAAACTTAAAAGTGAAGGATGTAAAGTTTTCCAGGCGAAAAGCGATGCGGATCTTCTAATCGTTGAAAAAACCTTAGAAGCAGCAAAAACTGCCCAAACAGTTTTGATTTGGGATGACACAGTCCTTCTCATCTTACTCTTGCACTATACTGCTGAAACGGACAAAAACATCTATTTCAGAGAAAAAGTGCAGTCAGAAAGAGTCTTATACATTCGATATGAAATGATCTCGGGACTTGCATTACTGCCAATTTACTTTTTTACATGCATTTACTGGTTGTAATACAACATCAAGGATATTTTCTATTTCGAAAGGAGAATCTTTGAAGCTTTTGAGTGACGAGGGCATTCGTCATTACGCGTCGGCATTATATCTGCCAAATGTATCGCCAGACTTGATCGCTGCGTCCGGTGAGAAGACATTAGTACAAATGTTTTGGGGGATTATAAATAAAACAATCAATGATATCCGTGTAAATAAGTTCACTCAGAAAGTAACGAAAACATCGGGCAGTCATGTAAAGCCGGAGAATCTCCCACCATCATCAGATGCATGTTTATATCACAGTCTGCGGGTATACCAGCAGGTCCAATCATGGTTAGGAAATGATCTTAACCCGCTGGAATGGGGATGGAAAATAAGAGATAATAGTCTTTTTCCTACAACAACATCGTTGCCTCCAGCCCCAAACCAACTTCTCAAGATTTTAAAATGCTCTTGGACCAAAACCCTCTGTCAAACCATGCACTTGTATTGCACGAGTGCCTGTTTGGACTGTGAAGGGGCCAGTTGCAAGAGCTCCGAACCATGTAGTGAGGATGAGTAGTTTGAAATGTTCAACAAGTGTTTATAAGTTAATTTATTATTATTTTGTAAATAAAATACGTCTAATTGTGTTTGATATGTTAAATCCTATAATTTACTATGATAGTTAATGTACCTACCCAATGTAGTTAACCTAATTTAAACTAACATTTATTTATTTTTAATACTGATGGGTACTTTAACCTTTATACAGTATTATCACTTCCACACAATCTAAGGTTGTGTTAAAATGTACAAACTTGATGCATTGTATTCAATTAAACTCACAACAAACAATAAATTAAGGGTGCACCTTACCCCAGATTGAACGATCCGCACATTGTTGTTTAACGCCGCACCGCCACCAAGCCGGGTCATGCATATTTACCCTTGGAGACCCTTTTTGTTCTCCTCAATCAACCTGTTAATTTACAGATTTCTACCAAACTATTTGCAGTTTAACACTTTTTAGACTCCAATCTAGGTATTGTACGGTTCCTTTTTTCCAAAATAATTTTTCTCCTTACGTTAGGAAGCTTTAGAAAAACGCTTAATTTGAAAACTTTACTAATGGCCTAACACTTATTTTGAATTAAAATCACGATTTTTAAATCGTATGATACACGGATGAACATTTAGCGAATGAAATAACAACAAATTACTTTTAATTGGTTAAAAATTGAGCCTACAATGTGGGAGATGCAAAACCAGCGTGCGGAAGGCAGGTAGGGCGCACCCTTAATGTCATGTTCATCGCCTTTCCGTTAATAAATAGTTGAAAAATAAAATAGCAATTAAACTTTCAAAATTACAATAAATGTGTTTATTGTAATCGAAGTTGCCTCTTGACTATGCATGAATACTTTGAAAAAAATATAATGTTTAGTCCATTCAATAAGGGCAGTCATTCTTTACTTTTTACTAATGCATATAAGATAGCCGTATAAAACCAGAACCCAACACTAATAAATTATAAAATATTGTTTATTGAATTGTATATTGAATTATAAACGTAAAGAAAAACAAACTAGGCAACAATGGGTAACCACGCCTGCGGCGAGCACCTGCCCTTCAGCTAGCGCGTCCTGCTGGAGCCTGAATTGGTGCATGAAATACGCGTTACACACACGACTGTTTGACTATTAAATAATATATTTGGACTTATTTTGCAAAGGGTTTATTGCTCTTCATCGTGAGCAATGATTTGTAGGCATAAAATAAAATATTAAAATACCCCCGTCGCAGCAAACCTGCGTACACAGCGAATTTCCAATGCATAATATATGTCTTAATACCACATAAAGCCGCATACCAAGTATCATAAAAATATATTCACATATAAGCGATTTTAATTATTCTCCATAAGAATAACATTGTTAATGAGTACGTAGGTTTGCTGAAACAAGGATCAAAAACAATTGGTTTTTATGAAATATAAATAGAATTTAACTAGGCGAAGCCGCATACCAAGTTTCATCAATATTCAATCATAAAAAAGCGCTATATAACATTTTAGTTTTCTCCATAAGAATAACATGGGGGCTGAGTAAGCAGGTTTGCTGCAACAAGGAACAAAAAAGGGGTTTTATGCAATGATTTTGTATGAAATTATCAGTATAACTCAACCAAGTTACATACCAAGATTTATTAATTTATGTTCATAATTAAGGGAGTCATTACATTTTACTTATTCTCCATAAGAATAACATGGGGTCTGAGTACGCAGGTTTGCTGCTACGGGAATAATCAACAAATAATCAATTATTTGTGCAAATATCAATACACCAGTACTACGTGAAGCCATATACCAAGTTTCATCAACATACATTCATAAATAGTCGAGATATCAAATTTTATTTATTATCCATAAGAATAACATTGGGCAACGTTCTGTGTGTAGCACTTGGAATATCTCTGCAACGGTTGGGCGTAGAATCACAATTTATACACCAAAATGATTTTTTTATGGAACTGAACAGATTGGTAAAAACACATGTGAAGTTTACATTAAAATAAACTGAGGAAAAGCCAAAATCCTTTTTTCCATAAGATTAACATGGGAGATTTTATGAGTAGGATTTTTGGATTTTATCCGCAACCACTTAACCTAGGTTAATAATTCAAAATACCATATTATTTGTTTTTTAAGCTCTATAACATGGTCAAGGCCAAAATAAAGTTGTTTTTTTTAATTTTAGTGTGAAAAAAGCGAAAAAATGATTTTTGGAAAATTTAAAACCCCCATAAACACCCTTTCCTATGGTCCGATTTTTCTGGTTTTCGAACTTAACGTCATGAATGTCATTTTACACATTTGAACCAAATTTCATCGAAATCAGACGTTTTTTACTCAAGTTACCGCATTCACGGACACACACATATATATAAATTTGAACGAATAGTGTTTTTGGCATCTGGGGACCTCAAAACAAAAAGTTATGGTCTCGAGCTTAATTCTTCCTTGAGACCTACGGTAATAGCTTCTTCCCTATAGGGGAAATTCGCTAAAACTGTTTTAAATCCTTAACACACCAAAATGTTTTATTAATTGTTTAAGAAAAAATATCTGGGGGGCCGAGTTTTGCTCTGGGGGAAGGCCCGTCAGTTTGTTTAGATGACTCAGAGTAATATTTCACCACTTCCCCCTACTGATAATCAGATTTGTATAAGTCATTTGCCTCTTTTCTACATTTTTAAGGTCCCTCCAGTTATTATTTATAGCTCAATGTCCCTTTGATTTAGTTTACTACTCTATATATGTAGTCTTCACTCAAATATTTTAATCTCTGCTCTCAGGAAACCACATGTTAATAATCATAAACAACAAGTATTATTTTGAGAGTTCCCTTGTTGATTATGAACAGCTGTTAAATTTATTTTGTTTTGATTTGAAACTTAATAAGCGCAATGTTAATTTTGTTTAACTTTTCATGTTAGTTTTTTTACATTATTTGATTTTTCCTGGGGACGAGGCCTGTCTAGAACTTATTTTTATCCTAGAAATTAGTTATTTCGAACATTTTAAGGAAATCGTTGGAGCCGTTTTTGAGATCAGTGTCGGAAGCAAGCAAGCAAACCTTACTCATATTAGAGTATAGGATTAGTATTCTCGTTGAAATAAGTACAAGATAGTTAGTAAATAGTAACTCATGTATTTTCCTAAGATAGGTTACATTTTAAAACATAAATCATTCTTCCAAGTTTAATCCTATACTCTAATATGAGTAAGGTTTGCTTGCTTGCTTGCTTGCGACACGGATCTCAAAAACTGCTCCAACGATTTCCTTCAAATGTTCGAAATAACTAATTTCTGGGATAAAAATAAGTTCTAGACAGGTCTCATCCCCAGGAAAAATCAAATAATGTAAAAAAACTAAAATGAAAAGTTAAAAAAATAACATTGGGCTTATGGAGTTTCAAATCAAAACAAAATAATTAATTGTAACAGCTGTTCGTAATCAACCAGGGAACTGTCAAAGTAATACTTGTGTTGTATATGCTTATTAACATGTGGTTTCCTGAGAGCAGAGATTAAAATATTTGAGTGAATATTACATAAATAGAGTAGAAAAATAAATCAAAGGGACATTGAGCTATAAATAACATCTGGAGTGACCTTAAAAATGTATAAAAGAGGCAAATGAATTATACAAATCTGATTATCAGTAGGGAGAAGTGGTGAAATATTACTCCAAGTCATCTAAACAAACTGACTGACCTTCCCCCGAGCAAAGCTCGGCCCCCAGGTACTAGTTTACTTTCAGGAACAAGTTTAGTGAAATCTTACAAATTCCAACATGGCCGACTACTATTAAAAATGTCGGCCTTATGCCGCGATATACGTTGGAAGACTTTGCGCCATCGTGTTAAGCACATATTTTTAATTAATAATCAGTCAAGAAACTTTCGGTTGCAATTTGTTTCAGGTTAGGCAGTTCTAGGGGCTAATTATACTGGACTATTGGGAATAGAATAACATTACTACCTTAATGGGGTAAGCCTCTAATAGGTACAAATTCCAGGAACACACTTTACCAAACTGTCCGAGAACAAACTCTCGGCCTGGTATTCTCAAACTAAGGCCGAGTTCCTTTAAAAATATTCTCCCATTTTAAATAACATGGGGCAGTATTTTAAATGTCAATATTTTAAAAACTAATGCAATGTTTTGAGTTTTACAGTTTTCTGTTAATCTGCAGTGTAAACAGTTTAAAATGACTCATTAATTGTCCAAGTCGGTTGAGAAATAAGGACGAAGTGGGCCGAAATTGAAATTACATAGCTAATTAATATATAAGATAAACAAAATAAACACGAGCATCTTGGCATCAAAATGTTGGGCAATTAAAACAAAAACTCACATTTTTACAAAAGTATACTTCTTTAATAAATATCATTATGTCTTTGGTATGCAGCAGGACGCTTAAGAAACCACACGTTTCTTGAAAAAAGGCACATGTAATAATATATATTTAAGTGGTAATTTAGGGCAGTTATGCGTTAATAGTTGAAAACCTCTATTCACAAGAAAAAATTACAACATTTATATTAAATAACGTTCTAAAAACTGGCCGACATCACAACTTTAAAACTAACTTCTCACATCGTGTCTATGAGCTATAAACGAGTACTAAAATAAAAATATGTTATCACCCATTACAAATTAAAAAAATATCTAGAATAACTCAAAAACGGCA
This sequence comes from Allygus modestus, assembly GCA_963675035.1. Classification (NCBI taxonomy): domain Eukaryota; kingdom Metazoa; phylum Arthropoda; class Insecta; order Hemiptera; family Cicadellidae; genus Allygus; species Allygus modestus. The sequence continues at coordinate 244,158,516 of OY776111.1, read as the reverse complement.
AACCATTGAATATATGGTTTATGAAAAAAAAAACACCAACGACAAAAACTTAACTGATTTTAAGCGAACGACTTATTATTAAAATACTTTGTGCGTTTCTAATACAATCTAGTGTAGTTATGACTAGAAAAATCGTATAACTATTTACAAATTTACACCTGAAATTCATGGTAGGGATGGCAAACCTGTATTCCCAATATCAATATTATTAGCTCAAGTATTACCATATTTTTCCATAATTAAAGTATATATCAGTATATATCTATAGTTGTTGATTGTGTTGTGTCAACCATTTGGAGGGTAAATCAAACATATTAATACTTGCATATGGGAAGCGTGTAACAAATCACTAATCCACTATACTGTGCTTTTTCGCGGTATCGACCAGAGCTTTAATGAGTTTAAGAATTAGCAAAGAGAAAGAACATTTTTGAAAATGTGTGAAATCTGATTCATATTCCTAAACAAAATTAAAATAATTTGTAAACATTCATCTAGGAGCTCTCTCGAGGAGATCACACAACGCGGAGATATAGGTCTGCGCCATCTGGAGCGTCTCGAACTTGGAGAGCTTGTGGTCGGTGCCGATGGAGGGGATCACCTCGCGCAGCCGGTCGAAGGCCTCGTTGAGACCGCTCATCCTGCGACGCTCGCGGGCGTTGGCGGCGAGGCGGCGGCGTCGCATCACGTTGGGCGACGGCTGCCTGGTCGCGGGGGCCGAGTTACGCCGCTTCCTGGGGAGCCCCTTGGGGAACGCCCGGTCCGGGGCGGCGCCGGATAGGATCTCCCCGGAGTCCAGGTCGAGCGACGCGTCTAAACTCCAGTCCCGATGGTCCAACGTCACCCTCGTCATTCCGGGGTCTTCCGGCCCGAAAGGAGTAGAAGATTGTCTCGAGACTTGGATTTCTTCGTACGGATAGGCGGTAGTCGAAGACACTCTCAGCCGATCCGCCTCTTGGTCAAGACTCAGGTAGAACTGCTTTCTTTCGAAGCTGTGGCTGACGTCGGACTCCATGTGGTCGGAGACGACGGAGAAATCATCCCACCGCGAGGGGCCCGGGTAGTTGTTGTTGAAAGGTTCCGGCTTGATCGGCTTGGGCGTGACGATGGTCGACGCCCTGGGGCGGTCGAGGAGGCCCGGGCGGTGGCGGCCCAAGCCCAGGCGGCCGGCGGAGGAGCCGAACCCTTCAATGTAGTAGATCTTCTCCGGGCTGGAGGGCGAGGGGTGCGAGACGACGTCCATTGCGGTCTCCTGCAGGCACGTCATTGGGGCAAACTATCCATCGTGGCGCCTGACCTCTGAAAGTTAGTAAGCTAATTAGTAGTATCACTATATGGAAAGCCGCATATTAGCAATAATGACGATAAGTATTAATCTATATTTATAAAAAATGATCTTGGTTTGTTTGTTTGTATATATAGAACCTGGGGCCGAGCTTTTCTCGGGGAAGGCCAGTCAGTTTGTTTAGATAACTGGGAGTAATATTTCATCACTTCCCCCAACTGATCATATTTTTATAGCTCATTTGCCTCTTTTCTGCATTTTTAAGGTCACTCCAGTTGTTATTTATAGGTAAATGTCCCTTTGAACTATTTCGGATATGACCACTCTATATATATATATACAATCTTCACTCACAGTTTTAATCACTGCTCTCAGGAAACCACATGTTAACAATTATAAATAACACGAGTATTACTTGGACAGCTCCCTGGTTGATTATGAACAGCTGTTACAATTCTTTTGTTTTGATTTTAAACTCCATAAACCCAATGTTAATTTTTTTAAATTTTCATTTTAGTTTTTTTACATTATTTGATTTTACCTGGGGATGAGACCTGTCTAGAACTTATTTTTATACGATGAATTAGTTATTTCCAACATTTAAAGGAAATCGTTGGTTCCGTTTTTGAGATCAGAGTTACAAGCAAGCAAGCACGGACGCACGCAAACCTTACTGTATTAGAGTATAGGATAGGATTTCAAGTTTATGGACTCGGACACCGTTGGACCGTTTGCCATGAAACTCGGTATATATAATATATGTAACATTTCACAGAGAAGCCATCCATTTCGTGCTGACTCAATTGGGTTCCTCCCAAGAGGCCCAAAAGGGTTCCCATATAAACCTTATGGAAAGATATTGTTGTGTACATAAAAGCTAAAGACATGCTTACTTGAACATTTGATCTTGGTGGTATTGGTTTTAATTGGTAATAGTCAAAGGCATGACAACGTATGCCGGGTAACAGCTAGTATAGGATAAATAACTAACAAAAAACTCGTTACACATTCTTCTTAGTAGACCCAGTAAGTAATTTTCCATGCTCTGATAGCGGAGTTAAATTAGGCATATGTATAGCTGCATTGTGTTGATTGGGATTATTTATACTGATTTATCTCACTATACAATAAATCGGACCTTTGTCGTAAACATTTATAAAAAGCCACCATCAAGTCCTTCAAACATTTTCCTCATTTCAGTGTTCAAAGAGTTTTCTTATATATTGTAAGACATGTCATGGAAACGAGTATCCAGTTGTTATTGTATGGCACATTGACAAATCAACGCCGAGCATCGATAGCTGCACAAAGGGTACAAAATGGATATCAAAGAAGAGTTTTATATATATCAAAATTATCAAATTTATAAAGATAACATTTAAACTCGATGCAAGTTCGGACAAAAAACCCAATTTTCGACCAAATCATACACATTAGAAGTGCTCCTAACAACCTGTACTGATAAAAATTCATCATATGATTTATAATCACATGTGAACATCTTCACTCTTGTTAATAAGGATTAGATTTAAAATAAGGTTAGGTATTATAACTAACACTGTGAACATGGCCTAAGCGCTGAAACACGTGTAAGTTTAATTAAAATGATTTTACCAGGGTAGTCAAGTTTATTTACTTTTTGTTTATTATAAATATATATATATATACATATATATATATATATATATATATATATATATATATATATATATATATATATATATATTAGAGAATCAAATTCACAGTAAAGGGCTACTATAATATAAGTATAAAAACATGAAAATAACCATGAGTACCCTGTTGAATACATTTTTTTAATTATACTTGCACTATAGAAAGCCAAAAGAAAGACAGAAATAATATATTAAATACCATGCAAATTCAATCAAACAACCCAATTTTTAATAAAATCATAAATATAAGAACAGACTCAAAACGATTGCACCAATAAGGAAAAGTAAAACAGCTGTCTATTATCATAAGCTTATATTTACGTTTTTGTTGATAACACCAAGAGTTAGGTTAGCCCATTATGAATTAGCACTGTGATCATGACTTTAAGTTGAAACATGTTAGTGCAAGTATAATTAAAAAAATGTATTCAACAGGGTACTCATGGTTATTTTCATGTTTTTATACTTATATATATATAGTCTATATATACAGTTTATACAGTTATATATAGTTTCGAACGAATGGTGTTTTTGGGGTCTGGGGACCTCAAAACGAAAAGTTATCATGGTCCCGGGCCATGCCGACTACGGTAATAGCTTCTTCCCTATAGGGGAAATTCGCTAAAATCTTTTTCCCATAAGATTAATATGGGAGATTTTATGAACACGTTTTTTGGATTTTCTCTGCAACCACTTAGCCTAGGTTAATAATTCAAAATACCATATTATTTTTTTTAAGCTCTATAAAATGGTCAAAACCAAAATTTAGTATTTAAAAAATGTTAGGGTAAAAAATTCAAAAAACTGATTAAAACCCCCTTCCCATGGTCCGATCTTTCTGGTTTTCGAACTTGAAGTCATGAATGTTGCTTTACACGTTCGTGCAAAATTTCATCGAAATCGGATGTATTTTCCCGAATTTATCGAGTTAACGGACTCGATATAAATTATATATAATTGTATATAAATTTATATCTATATAAATTTATATATATATCTATATATAAATTTGAACGAATAGTGTTTTTGGCATCTGGGGACCTCAAAACAAAAAGTTATCATGGTCTCGGGCTTAAGCCTTACCATGAGACCTACGGTGATAGCTTCTTCCCTAAAGGGGAAATTCGCTAAAAACGAATGTTCTTCAAAAGCTAGTGCCAAAATCCATCCGTTTGGTTTTTAGAAGGCTTGCTCTAAAAAGTTGTTATTTCTGGGGGGGCAAAAAGGACTATTTTACCGTTTAAAAATAGCGGCTGTTTAAAAAGCTTGGCATCTTAAAAATAGATATTTTAGAACTAATTATTTAGATGCAGCCAAATAGATAATATTTTATGTCAAAATCGTTGGTATAACGATTTTAATGATCACTCAACTAATAATTGAGTAATTGTTATTTTTAGGAAGAGAATCGTGCAAATTAGGTTTAAATAATTACAGAAACTCAGCATTGTTTAGTAAAAATATATAAAAAATGCCCATAGTAATCCATAAAATACGTACAGCATCTTACTTCATTTAATCTGTGCATACTTTATGTGCAGTACCAAAATATTTGTTTAACAATTTGCCTTTTTTTTGTTTGTTTAGGTATTTGGCTTTAAAAAGTTGAAACGGTGGCCATTTACACTGATAAAAGTGGAAAACCTCAAACTCAATACCAAATAAACCTTAAATAAGCACAACATTAATCGTCGAGTTCCAAGTTAATATATCAAGTGGTTCCTGATAAAATATGTATTAATTAAAATATGCATTCGGGCACCCACTCAGAAAACGAAGCGAGATGACCGTAAGTTGAGTAAGTTTAAATGCCATGTAGTTTGCTTTGTTCTCAGGAAAAATTTCCCGAATTTTCGGTAGTGAATTCTAAACCACCCCTAATACAAGTCGAACATTCCTTTAATTAACAGAATATGTTCACAGAAATATATCAAGGAAAGTAAATACCATCAAGTTTTTATATAAAGGCATTGGGAATTTAAACCCCTATTAGTTGTAAGAGAGCATAAACTATCACAATAGATCACACCGCATTTGCCATATTGTCCAATTAAGCACCACACTTAGGAGAAGCAAAAAGTTGAAAAAAGTAAATTGTAAATTGCTAGGGAGACACCTGAGGAGGGATTTTCTCACAGCAATAACCGTTGTCAGGTTTGATATACGCTCTAATAGGCTAATATCGCCGGTCGAAGCTACAAATCTCCGCCGGTGCAGCGGCGCTCCCGCCATTCCGCGCATAACCGAACAGATGAAATAGTTACCTCTTATCATTGTCCCGGACCCAGTAATGGCCGCCACTTCTTTGAAACGCCGCCTGACTTTTTCCCAGATCGGAATCGTTAAAGCGCCTCGTGTAGATTGCTTGTAATTGTTACGACTGGCCGCTAATTATATAAGTTGCGAATAATAATTGCTGCCCTATTACCCGATAATCCGGTCCGGCGCTCACTTCTTCAACGTCCGAGAAAAACCAAACTGGACAAAAGTTAGCTGATTTACAAAAAAATGATGTAGTAGTAATAACTCGGTGCTTGCGTTCAGTAGAATAATCTCGTTATCAACTACTTCATATGACATTGCAACGCTTTGCCACGAACTTGATAATCATGGAATTCCTAAACTTACAATAAGAATTCAAACTAACCAAAATTACAAATTGGTTCATTGAAAACTATTGTCACACTCATGTCCCTACAGACATTTCAGCATTTATTTAAAATATATAGACATTCTGTACATCATTATATACAGTTTAGAGAGGATTTATCGAAGGGTAAGCGGTTTGAAATTACCAAAAATAAACATAAATATTATAGGAAATATTAAATGGTAAAACAAATTAATTAAATTACTTAACATTACCTCAGTTCACTTTTAATTTAAAGCATTGTCTTGGGCATTTGGGATAAACTTACGTTAACATAAATTCATCACGGTATTTTAACCTTCAGTATTTATAGTCAATGTTTTAACTTACTCAAGTCAAAGTTTGGAGACTATAAACTGGGCCCAAATTGTTAACAAGTAAATATAAACATGTTTACGATGTTTGAGCACATGCGACTACTCAAACTAGTCTGTTAACACCATCACTAAACAAATTTATAGCAATTGTTTTATAATATTTTAATATCATTAATAAAATAACCCCGTTCCAGTAAACCTGCATACTCAGCGAATTTCAAATGAATATATAAACCTTATTGCCTCATGAAGCCACTTACCATGTTTAATCGAAATATATTCATAAATAAGCAAAAAAAGAATTTTTATTACAACCACCCCCCTCCGATGAAAAATCTTCGGATAAGGAGATCTCTCTGATTTTCTAACTCATTCAAATAAATGCTACTTTACACATCTGTACTAAATTTTTGCAAGATCGCATCTTTTGTACGAGAGTTATCGGGCTAACAGATACAAAACTTCTCAATTTTTTTTGCATCTGGAGGCCTCAAAACAAAAAGTTTAATTATCTCGGTCGTGTTATATGTTATAACGTCGAATACTGTAATAGCTTATTTCCTATAATAGCGGAAATTCCTTAAACAAGTTTTAAAATATAATATGTAAGTTATTGCGATGTTTAAACTATTGCAAATATGTAAATTCATAATTTTAAAATATGAATATAATGTAATTTTTGTAGAATACAGCATAATGTTAATTAAGCGTGTAATCTAGTACACGTATTTGAATAAAATAAAATTGTTATAACATTAATAGCTACAATATAAAATAAAGTAATGTTAGCTTTTATTGCATGAGGTATAAATCTTTACTTTTTAAAATTAATAACATTAAACTACCGTATCCTTCAACTGATTTCGTTATACACATTTATTCATTACGAAGTATATTTTAATTAATTGTAATATTAAAGATGAGTTTCATTAAATAATTTACTAAAAAGCCTATAGTATAAAATTGAAATTTACTGAATTTAAACACTTTACGCTGAACAATATGAATACAGGTCTGTGTAAATGAACAATCCAGTCGCAGCGATAAGGATGATTCAAGTTCTTAAGTGATCCAAACAAAATAAGTACTACTATTTGTTTATAGTTTTGATCAATGTTAAATAATATTATTACTCTTGAGTTTTGGACAGGTTTTGCGTTTTCTAGGGTTCATTTATGCAGATTTAAATATTGTATTATAAACATGTTTTATTTGGTTTTCCTGACTATTGTTTGATAGGTTTCAATTGGCCTTTGAACATGCATACACTGATTAGTAGCGTTTGACAAAAAATGTTTAAATTATCTTTACTGCCAAATAATCTAAGTTGGTTTGAAACCCTTAGTACCAATCGCAACCAACTTGGGTGATTTGACAATATTACAGGTAATTTAAACCTTGTTTGGTAATATAAACTAATCTAGAGGCTAATCCACGATGTAAAAGCGTTTGATTTGTACTCACAAAATATGAATATGATTTAATAAGTGTTAATGTAAAATAATGTTTAAAATAAATTAATCATATCTAAATTGTTTGATCTCTTGTTATTTTACGACTAGTAAAACCTTAACTGTGGAAATAATATATATTCACAGAGATAGGGTAAAAGCTAACAAACTCATCTTTCGCAGACTTAAAACTAATCCAAAACTGGAACTAAAATAAATGAATTCATATATCTACCACTTTAAATTGTATAATCAAAAGAATGAATTAGAAAATACCAAAACTAGTTGTCCTGTAGAAGGTTTGTACCGAACGAAAGGTTACTTCAGTTGTAAAATCATCTGATATTAAAACGGATGATAACATAGGAGAATAATGCCGATAACGTACCGATAACGTACTTGTTCAAATTATGAACCTCGTTGTTTCTACTATTTTTTAGAATGGCTTAATAAGATCCAGTTTATTTCAACTAGTTTATGTTTAACTAGAAATTTCCTAAGTTCTACTTTAGGTTGAATGTAAATATTAAATTCCTAAGTAGGAAATATTTTCTTATTGATGTAAGTATTAATTTCAAGCGTTTTATAGTTGCTCAACAAATCTGTCTGGTGGAAACTGATTCATCATTACAGCTTAGCTTAGGTTTATATCAACTTCATCTAAATATTTTTCTAACAAGTATTGCAATTTCATCGTTGTTGTAATATAAACTAGTTTTGCCCATCAGCTTCGCTCCAGTATTACAGTCAAATTAAATCACACAGCTGATTAAATTGCAATATTAAAAATATTTTTAACATGATACTTTTATATAATGTGATCTTTAGAGAGGTCGTATGCAAAACTAATACATTCCTCCATTTTCCTCATGTTTTCTGACCGAGATCTTTAGTTCAAGTATACAGATTCACGGGTGTCAGACTTGTGGTCTTCAAACAAGTTCCTAGGAGTCACTAAACCCTAGTTGCGTAATATGGCGACGCAACTAGGGAGTATTTTAAGGTGATGGTATTTTAAGGCTTTATACATGGATATGTTAAAACAAGTTAAATCCTTTTATTTTACCATTGCGAGTTGAATAAAGAATTGTAAAAGAAGTAACCAAATGAAATAAATGGGGAGATGAATATTGTTGATATGTTAATTATACATTTCAAGATAACTGTCGTCCTTTTAGCGAATTTCCCCTATAGGGAAGAAGCTATTACCGTAGGTCTCATGGTAAAACTTAACTCCGTAAGCACGATAACTCTCGTAAAAAAGGTCCGATCTTAATGAAATTTGGTACAAATGTGTAAAGTACCATTTATTTGAACGAGTTCGAAAACCAGATGAATCGCACCAACCGAAGGGGGGTTTTTGGGGGGGTTTTGTACCCCAAAAATGTGTTTTAGCGAATTTCCCCTATAGGGAAGAAGCTATTACCGTAGGTCTCATGGTAAGACTTAAGCCCGAGACCATGATAACTTTTCATTTTGAGGTCCCCAGATGCCAAAAACACCATTCGTTCAAATTTGTATTATGTATGTATATATATATATATATATTTATATATATATATATATATATATATATGTGTCCGTAAGCACGATAACTCTCGTAAAAAAGGTCCGATCTTAATGAAATTTCGTACAAATGTGTAAAGTACCATTTATTTGAACAAGTTCGAAAACCAGATGAATCGCACCATCCGAAGGGGGGGTTTTGTACCCCAAAAATATGATTTTTGGAGTTTTCAGATGTAATTTTAATTTAAATCAAATTTTAATTCATACCACTGAATTTAGCTTAAAAAAACAAACAATTTGGTATTTTGATCATTGCTCTACGTCAATTGGTTACCGAGGTATTGAAAGTGCTAAACACAGTACGTTGTCTAATGTTATTCTTATGGAGAAAAAGAAAAATTGTATATCTCGCTTATTTATTAACATAAACTGGCAAAATTTGTTATATGGCTTGATCTGGTTATGGTTTATTGTTGTTTGCACAAAAAAACAATTTTTCGCCTATGGTTCCTGTAGCAGCAAACCTAGGTACTTGGTCCCCATGTTATTCTTATGGAAAATACTTAAAATGTTATATATCGCTTATTTATGAATGTATATGGATGAAACTTGGTATGTGACTTCACTAAGATGAGTTCTATTGATATTTGCATAAAAACCCATTATTTTGCGTGCCTTGTTGCAGCAAACCTGCGTACTCATCCCCAATGTTATTCTTATGGAGAATAATTAATATTTTAAATATCGCTTGTTTGTGAATACATTTCTTATGAATCCTGTTAAGTGTTATGTTATATATTCATTGGAAATTCGCTGAGTATGCAGATTTGCTGCGACGGGTGTATTTGTTTGTATGGCATCTTGATGGTGTTGGATTCACTGTATAAACTTATTCAAGAAATTTGAGATTAATTAAAATGGTCACGCTCAGCTTTAAAATGTGTATAATACCTATTAAAACTTTTTACTTCAAGGACATATTGCATTTACCACAGAAATGTTTTATTAGGCTGTTTTGAACGAAACGTTAACGTTAACGTTATTTTATTTAGTCTTCGTGTTTGCTGTCATGTTCTGTTTTTCAGCATTATTATACAAATATAACTGAATAAAAATAAAAAAAATATATGAATATATTTATATATTATTTATTTTTAATATCTTTATTTATTTATTTATGAATATATAAATATATGATAAAATGTTAATTAAAATGTATTGGTAATTAAAATATTATCCACCAAAATAACTGTTAGTAGAACGTGCGGACCACCTTCGTTATTCGTGAATCTATTTCGGATACTAGGAAGAAACACTTACCGGCTTATAGACGGTAAAAGTATACATTTTGAATGTGGCGTTAAGCACTCTGAAGAGCAAGGATAACTCCATTGCTCTGTTTTACTCTCTGATTGTATTGAGTATTCAAAAACCTATGGAACGGTAACGTTAATATATTTTATATTTTTGAATGACAATTACAATTACTGTTTTGCCACTATCAAAAACTACATTACTAATATAAAACTCTATTGACTTGTATGATTAAATGTGATCGAAATCAGTCGGTAGAATTAATATCACGCCATTATAAATTTCAAATGTTCATATTTATAAGCTTATCACACTTTATTTATGGATAACGAATCACTATAAAGTGAAAAGTGTTGTATTAAAATACAATAATAGAACGAATAATAAACATATGTTTAAAAATGTTAAAAATATTGTTTTAAATTTAAGTTATTTGTATTATTTTGATTTTAAACTTAAATTTTACAACTATAAAAGTGAGTTCAATTTTGATATAGAGATAGAAAAAAATATTAGTTTTAAAAACCGCATTCATTAATTGCTGATTTATAAAAAATCAGCTATACTTTACTTTGAATCTAGGCGTTTACAAATCCGTATGGTTAACAGGAGGCCTTCATATTTAAAGTATAAAGCTATGTTGACAAAAATCAAATAAGTGATAAGTCTATGTAAAATTTAAGCCTAGAATCAGAATAAAAACTAATTAATAACTATGGAATATTGATGTACGTATCTTATTATTACTTTACAACTAAAAAGCATGTGTTAAAACTATTTTATATTGTTTTAATTCGTGGACTAGTAACAATTTAAACCTTTCATAATACAGTACATACCTCTGTCGCATTCATTCCTACTTCAGTTTCCCCTTCAGTCACAAATTGAGTAAACAAATCCTTTAAAATCTTTAAAAGAATCACTTAACCTAAAATATCCACTAAGTCACCATAAGCGCACTTGAACGAGGGTGCAAGTAAACACCCTGTGGGAGTCCGCGGTCCGCCAGTCACGTGGGCGGCACGAGCCAATGGCAGCCACTTGTTAACAGCATATGGTGTGCGTGGGGGCGGGGGAGGGGGCGAACAGCTGACATCCATATTCAACAATAAATACCCCCCTAACTCCTCACCTTGCCTAATTATCCGGTCAAAAAAGCCGCCGGATAGAGATTGTCGCCGCTGAGCCGCGCTGCCGAATAGACTGCTGGCTAACAGCTTCTGACAGTGGTAATTGTGTGTTCTCCAGGCATCCACGGGTTATTGATGACCTTTTTTACCTCAGGGCGGATATTATTTCAATATTTAGGTAGTACAATATACGAAAGTAACTGCAACGGAAATAGTATCACGTTCTACAAACAAGTAGTAATGGCAAATGTTTCTCTTTATTCAGGACTATAGAACTTATCTTAACCTATAAAAAGCCCAATCATAACTAACTCTCCAACTTACTAGAAATGTAGGCGTGATATTTGGGAATGATTCCTAAGTCTAAAAAAAAAAGAATAGAAAGTTTCGATCCCGCTTTACCTTAGGGCTCCACTCCATGTAATTCTATTGGTCATTCACTTTTAGTCGATCAGATGACGACTGGCTACTTAAAAGAAGTGGACATTATTCAAACTAGTTCAAACGTTTTTTCACATAATGCCAGTGGCGTAACCTGACTTATTATTTCATGACGAGGGGGGATATGGTGACCGGTTAGGAGGTGGGCCGAAGTTGGTGTCATTCCGCTGACAATGCTGTACATTTTATGTGTAAAAGGATGGTGACTAGGGTTTTGTTGTGATGAGTAAAACAACATTTCTAAAATAAAACTATAATTGTTATATCTAGTTATGCGACTTCATTTATTCTTTATATACCTTAACTATAAAATTATAATCACTTAACAGCACTATCTATGTCACAATATATACAATACATACAGTATATTTACTTTCATAATTTATGTTTTATTACTATTTGTACTCGATGTCTAAAAATATCAAGTCCAAATAGTTAATGGCTTTGGAAAAAGTTCAATAAATATGATAAAACATGTCCATAACAGTTTGTCCATCATCTGTTTTCGGTAAGTATGGAAATGTTTACTAAATATCATGTCGCAGGCTGTGATTATATAAAAATACTTATTTTGACTTTTAAAATAAATAAGTATTTATCCCACAATGGTTTTGTGAGGTGTACAATCTGGTAAGAAATAGTTTCCTGAAGAGAGATTAAAATACTCCTCTTTATTCATCATCACACTAGGTGCACCACCTTCACAACAACCATACTGAAGGTCAGCTATTCTGCAAACGTTAGTTATATGCAAAACAAATAAAATGCAAACAATTTGAAAACAATCCAAAGTGGAAGACCTACATGATAAAATTGTTAAACTAATGTCCCTTAAAAACAATTTATCATGAATGTACAGAGACAATAATCTTAATATCCGTGATAGAAAATATCTGAAGCCTAAATAGCTTACGTCAGAACACAAGAAAAACAGGCGACTTATGGGTTTGCCAACACGCTCACTCGCCCAACTTATAAGGAAAATTTAAAAAGCAAATCAAGTCAAGTTCATCCAGCAACTAGCAATGTAAAGAAACGAAATTTCGCGGCGAGGCATCTTAAGATTAGTGGCCTGAGAGCAGAAATACTATAAAACCAGTATGTTTTTCCAAATGCAGATGACTGCACAACATCCAGAATAACTTTCCTCTTTGTTACGGTATTTATAGTTGTTCTCGTTGTAACCACCATTTCGTACTGCACAGTCGTGTGGAACTTCCTAAGGCCTGGGAATGGTTCTGGGAAATTTGTAAACGTTCCTGTCTAGCCCGGGAGATTTATATGCAGAATTATCTTCGTTTGCCACTGCTAAAAATGAATCAGTAATAAGGATAATTAACTGTTTTACTATATGAGCCTTTAACCTATGAGACTGTAAGTTTTACTAATGAAAATTAGAGTAATTAATACAAATTGAGAGCAAGTTTACTAAAGGAAGCATTTTGCCTAAATACTTTAACTCAAAAATCAATTGAGCTAAAATTACTAATAAAAATAAATATTGTTATAAATGATGTTTTCGTTCATACAAGTCTTATTAGAATGTTTTGTTCGGCAAATCAACAAGAACCAGTTACCTTCAGTACCCTTGTCTTTCTGCTGCTAAGGCAGTGACGACTTGAAGTTTCCTAATTAACTTTAATGCTTAATTTTAAAGATAATTTATTGATAATCTAGATTGTTCTGAACATCGGGGAGCATTGTAGTTTGTCCTTCCTAAAACTGAGATTATCAGGCAACAATTATGTATTGAATAACAATTTACTGCAATGAAATAGGTGTTTTATTTGTGCCATTGTTTCAAAATGTACGGATTGGCAACATTATAAAATCGAGTGTATCCACAAACTAGTTATATTGTATTATTATTGAATCAAAATATTGTGCATCAAAATTAATAAGTGTTAATAATTGTAATACACGATAATTTTAACAATAAACACGTTTTGGAAGTGTAAGTTGGTTGTTTGAAATATCAAGTATAGCCTTTCTAGTTTTAAATGCGAAGGAAACAGCCGGCTTGTAGGAGGATGTCCGAAGATATTTAACAAGTGACGCGCGCACACAGGCACACGCGCGCTCATCCGGGCACGTGCGGTTTAATTGAAGGTACAGGTGGCGCCGCCACGCGACACGACACGTAATCTGGGCCGATGTCAAGCGATAACCCCTCGGCCCTCACTGCACACTGCACCCGCACACAAAACAGGCCACGTCAAAGCCATCGACGTGACGTCTCAGACAATCAGCGGCAGCAACGTAACTTGGGATGTAGAAATAAATAACCATACGCTATATTCAAACTCTTTAAATGCAGTAGGATGCAACAGGTTAGAGAGGAGCGGGAAGGTGGAGGTTTAATGGAGGAATGCATATTAAATCAATGATTACCAAATTGTTTTGCAAATCGAAGATTCCGACAGTATAGTAATACAGCTGGATAAATACTAACTAAAAAGTTCCAGATAACATCAAGTAATGATAATATCAATTGATAATAATTGATAATAATCAAATTAACGAAACTATATGTTTTTGGAGTTGACAACAAAGATTAGTTATGGGATTTGGGATAAAATCTATTAGTTTTTTTATATGAATAACAAAAAGGGCATTTTTACTTTCTTCCCTTGGCAAGTTATTGCCTGTCTGTCTGTCTGTTTAGATTTGTCAAACCTAGAAACCTAGAGACCAATTGCCCACAAATAAAATAATTGTACAGTATCTTTAAGCGAGTTTCCCATTGTTTCTTTTTTTAAGCTTAAAAAAGTCCCTAAACAATCAGAAAAATCTAAATTTTGCCAAAATTGATATCTTGTTCAAAACTTGATATTCTGTAGTAGGCGAGGGATCCAACAAAATTACACCGCTAGGATTTTAAGGAAAATAGGTGTTCCAAATTGTGAGGACAAAAGGAGTTTTCATTTTGACAAGCAATTCATTTTTGTTAAAAAGTGTCAAACAACTAATATCCAAAGGTTTTTTTACTTAATTTAAATTTGAGTATAATTTCAAATATTATTTAGCCTTGATTAACACAGCTTAAGACGTGTTTATACTAATTATTATTGGAAATTTAACCAAAAAAATACGATATCATTTGGAAATAACCCTTAGAATAAATAATGCATAATCCTTATACTTACCAGGTAGTTCTCAAATAGGGGTTGTAAACGGTAAAAACACAAACCCCGTTCTTCCACCGGTTTACCTTAAATTGACATGTATGAACATTTGTAGGCGTTATAAGTTTGATAACGGCTGGGGTAAAGACTGGTGTTGTCAAACATTAAGCCAATGTTTGACAAACATGAGTGCTCCATCAGTGTATTAGTGTATTAACAAACATTGTGATGTGTGGCAAACAGTGTTTAATATTTTTTCTAGAACTAGATTGTTTGTCAGAACCCGATTATTTTAACATTTTTTCTGTTTTGTTCTCAACAAATATATTTGGAAAACATGTGTGCACAAGGCTTTAGCGTTAGAAATAATACATATTACAACTATTAAGGTTATGAAACAGAAAGGAAAGCTTTCAGAAACAAAATAATTATTACATCGAATTAATAAATTAATTTAATTTAAAGTTAAAATGTTTATGTAAATTGTAAAGTTAATAGTTTTCATGTGTCTCTGCCCAGAGGTTATTGTGAAGAATTGTTCTAAAGCTATATACAGGGTGTCCAAAAAGTCCCGAGTCGGTTAAATATTTTTCGAAATATTTAAAATAGAGCTTCAAAACTTTGCACAAAGTTACTGGGCATAAAAATCTATTTTAACACATATTCAGTGATCTGATACTTCCTCAGGGGGACGGCCCGCTAGGAGTCAGAAGAAAATCTTAAATGTAAGCATAGGTTGATATACATATCAAATAAAAGGTCTTTATTAGTAGAGTACAGAGCCGCAAACCCGACCTCAAACGGATAACCGAGTAAAAAATGACAGCCCTTCAAAGATGGCTTGAGTTTGCAACTTAGGTAAATGTAATCAAGTTCATGGAACACACTATCAGTCACAAATAACTTTCTCTTTTAGGTTTATCATGGCTCATTTATTTTACTTATTTGTTTTATTTTCGATCCCTCTCAGAAATAATGAAACTGATTATTCTACAACAGTATTAATTGTAAACAGTTTTGGATTAGTAGAGTTAAAATCAAAAAGCTCGTCAGTTTATTTTCTACATTAACCTAAGTTGCAAACTCAAGCCATCTTTGAACGGCTGTCATTTTTGACTCGTTTCTCCGTTTGAGGTCGGGTTTGCGGCTCCTTACTCTACTAATAAAGGCCTTTTATTTGATATGCATATCAACCTATGCTTACATTTAAGATTTTCTTCTGACTCCTAGCGGGCCGTCCCCCTGAGGAAGTAGCGGATCACTGAATATGTGTTAAAATAGATTTTTATGTCCAGTAACTTTGTGCAAAGTTTTGTAGCTCTATTTTAAATATTTCAACAAATATTTAACCGACCCGGGACTTTTTGGACACCCGGTATAATAACATCACAACTCTTAATTAATCTATTTTAATTGCCTTTTTGTATTAAACAACTCATCGATTAATCTATAAGTAAAAGGGGTTTGATTGTTTGTTTTTAGTTTATTAACTACTCTAAATAAAAACAAAAGATACCCCCGTTGCAGCAGACCTGCATACTCAGCGAATTTCCAATGCATGTATGTGTTTGTTGCTACCATATAAAGCCACTTACCAAGTTTAATACAAATACATCAATAAATTAGAGATATATAGATTTTTATTTATTCTCTATAAGAATAACATTAGGGGTTGAGTACGTAGGTTTGCTGCAACAAGGAAGATAAGAAATATTTGTTTATGCAATTATCAATATAACTCAACCAGATGAAGCTACATACAATCTGTTATTCATTTAGGTTCATGAATAAGAGATATACACAACTACTTATTCTCCATAAGAGTAACATTAGGGCTGAGTATGCAGGTTCGCTGCTACAGGGACAATCAACAAAACCTTTTGTGTGCAAATATCAATATACCAAGACTAGGTGAAGCCATATACCAATTTTCGTCAATATACAATAATAAATAATCGAGATATCAAATTTTATTTATTCTACATAAGGATAACATTGGACAACGTACTGTGTTTAGCACTTTGAATTTCTCCGCAACGGTTAGACGTAGAATCACAATTTAATCACCAAAATGACTGTTTTTTAGAGCTGAAGATATTGGTGAAAATAATTGTGCAGTTTTAAATCAAATTAACTGAGGAAAAGCTATAAACTTTTTTCCCATAAAATTAACATGGGAAGTTTTTTATTTTGTTTTTTTTTATTTTCCTCGCAACCACTTAACCTGTTGCTGTTGTTGATGATTCAAATTACTAAATTTTGTTTAAGCTCTACCAAATGGATATAACTAAAATTGATTGTTTATTAAATTTGTGGGTAAAAATGGTAAAAAACCGATTTTGGAAAATTGTAAACCCCCATAAAACCCCTTTCCCATGGTCCGATCATTCTGGTTTTCGAACTTACAGTCATAAATATTACTCCACATTTGTACCAAATTTCATAAAAATCGGGCGTTTTTTTCAAAAGTTATCGTGGTAACGGACACACACACACACACACCCACACACACACACACACCCACACACACACACACACACACACACACATATATATATTTGAACGAATGGTGTTTTTGGCATCTGGGGACCTCAAAACAAAAAGTTGTCATGGTCTCCATAGTATACAATTTTCAAATATTTCATGGAAATCGTTTTCAAATTGGTTTACTTTTATAGTTTTTTCCTCGCATACTATATGACATAGTATGCCATAGCTGTATCACTTCAGACTTTTTGTGACTTTTCAGACTACAAAATAAAAATACATATTATCTAGGATATAAATTTGCTAACGCTGGCCTGCCTGACAACTTTGAGAATACTCTGTTTCAAATGCAAGTTTTTTGAATTTATATCACAGTACAGTGATATAAATTCGTTCTATTCGAGGAGCAGAATTCTGTATAGACAGGTCAAAATAGATCATGAACAAAATCCATTTTTTTCTTTTTTTTCTTTTATTCTACTTGTAAGTTCTAAGGTATTTTTTATGTGTTTCGAAGTGCCGCAAACAAATTGACTGGTGTTACAATATAAAGTATATTTTAAAAGACTATTGCAATGCAATTATGTATTGCAATACGAAAATAAATACTGTATTAATATTATATTTTCTTCCTAGAAAGTCCAACGGCTGTTGTGTAAAAATGTTGTAATTTGACTTAGTTTTTAAAGGCTTTTATTTAAATATAACACTTTAAACACCTAGCTTAATCAGTGACAGGCTGCGACCGGAATTCCGCCTGGCGTGTCATATTTGAAGATGACGGAAGAGGCCCTCAAGACGGCCCAGTAGCAGATCTCTGTCACAAGGATGTCAAGACCGAGTGTCGGATGGGCGAGTAACGGTGTCTCGAGTATAACATTACCATAGTCCTACTGCCTACGATCCTGAGGAGTCCAGATGTGTCTCATTTCTCTTTACATACCTTCTTTCGTATCGCAAATATTTAATTATATCCCACTTAGTCTTAAGTCTCAAACGTAAATTGTTTGTATAATTATCGTGCAAAAAATTCATTGAAGAGTAATAATTAGACAAGCTATGTTTACAAAATACGTCAATAAGTCAACGGAAGAATAGTGATCGACGCAGTGTAAGTAGACCATTGAAATATCCAACTTCAGGACATTCATTGAATGTAACCTTCTATCAACAGCCCGATCAAAAGATACAGTTTTGGAAGTGAGCGTTCAGATTTCTCGGATACCTTGCGAAGATCGCGGGGGAATCGCTGTCGCCGGGCCGCACCGCGCGAGTTATAACGTATTATAAAAGCATTACAAATTACAGTACGGCACGGTGCCGGGGGCGCGCGAGCCCCGCGATTAGACCTTGCCTGTTTGTTTTGAAGGGGGTGTTTTGGCCAAACTACCGTTCTCGGGCCCCGGGGGCTGCGATTGATAAACTAACGGTCTACGTTTAATTGGCTGCGATTGAGACATGACTATTATCTGCGCCAGACCTGGACCTCTTGATTTAAACAGCTGATTGAAACCCTTGTGTGGCACGTGCACTGCTGATGATTTAATTTCACCGTTTAATTTAACCTCCCAGCCGACTAGACCGAACACAGAGAGAGGGACTGGGCAATTTATTGCATAATTGTATAGGTGTATCCTATCTTAAATATACATGTCACAACTGATTATTTATGGATTATTTACTGTCTGAATTTTAGGGATTGAACACCCATAAGTGATGCACCAGTTACAATCA
Organism: Allygus modestus; assembly: GCA_963675035.1. Lineage (NCBI taxonomy): Eukaryota > Metazoa > Arthropoda > Insecta > Hemiptera > Cicadellidae > Allygus > Allygus modestus. The sequence goes on along the minus strand of OY776111.1, from coordinate 244,139,400 downwards.
ATCCCTGACATACTGAGCTACCTGGAGGATTTGTATTTTGCATGGGCAGTTAACGTAATTAGATGCGGGCCCGTTTCAGCTTGCGCATTAAAACTCGATTCGTTTTCAGCATCAAAATTCGTGGATTCCACTTTCCCACTCCAACCCCTGTGCCCACTTCGGCTCTTTAAAATCCCATTAATAAACTTATACTGTCACCGGCTTTGAGTTAGTTTAACTTGTTACTTTAAGATGGTGCCATAAGTACGTTAAAAAATAAATAAGAGGGAATCAATTATTAAAACATATTTGTTATGATAAATAATTTGTTATTGCAGTGAATAGTGGAGATTATCATCTTCATAATAGTAGCTTATTTATAGAGTGTGTTTACCTACGAAGGGAGAAAATAGTTTTACCGTAAAACACATTAAAAACAAAATATGATGATGATGATTTTATAAATTATAACTTTAACAACAACCTTAGAATATAAAAAACTGGCAGAGAAACTAATTAAGCCCGAATTATACGAGTAGTTTTACATTAGGTATAAATATTGTGGGGAAAAGTGAAATCAAATCAAATTATAGTCTGCAAAATTACTCTTGTTATAGTATAAATAGTAATATTTATACTTTTGATAATATTATTTTATTTTATTTTTAGCTAAATTACTTATTTAAATTTAACTTGTATAATATGTAGACGAATAAATAATAATACCTGCAACAGCCGGCTAAAGTTAAAATTTCAATTTCACTTCATAACTTGTTATTGTTGCCTCATTTATTAATACCCCCGTAGCAACAAACCTGCGTACTAAGCGAATTTACCATGCACATATTTGCAATGCATATTTACAATGCATGTGTATCTTAATACCACATAAAGACACATACCAAATTTCATCAATATACAATCATAAATAAACGATTTATGGCATTTTAATTATTCTCCATAAGAATAACATGGCGGCTGAGTATGCAGGTTTGCTGAAACAAGGAACACAAAAAATGGGTTTTTATACAAATATGAATATAACCCAACCAAGTCAAGCTACATACCAAGTTTTATTGATTTATGTTCATAATTAAGGGAGACATAATATTTTACTTTTTATCCATAAGAATAACATGGGGTCTGAGTACGCAGGTTTGCTGCTACGGGAACCATCGGTGAAATTTGTTTTTTTTTGTGTGCTAATGACAATATACCACAACCAGATGAAGTAATATACCAAGTTTGGTCGGTATAAGATCATACATAAGGAAGATATAAAATTATTATTATTCTCAATAAGAATATCATTGGGCAACGTACTGTGTTTAGCACTTTTAATATCTCCGTAACCAATTGACGTAGAGCAGTGATCAAAACACGAAATTGTGTGTTTTTGTAAGCTGAATCCAAATTTGAAAGATAAAATTTGTCTTCCAAAGATTGTATGTAAAAATTAAAAAAAAAACATTTTTGGAGTACAAAACCCCCCTAAAATACCCATTCGGATAAATCGATCTGTCTGGTTTTCGAACTTTAAGTCATCAATGTTGCTTTACATGTGTGTACCAAATTTAATCAAAATCGGACAATTTTTACAAGAGTTATCGTGCTCACACACACACACTCACATATATATATATATATATTTATATATATATATATATACATTTTTCAAATAATGGTGTTTTTGGGGTCTCAAAACGCAAAGTTATCATGGTCCCGGGCCTAGGTCTTACCCAAACGACTACGCGGTAATAGCTTCCTCCCGATAGGGGAAATTCGATAAAAATTAATCGGTAATTTGAGTCTCGATTAAGAGAAGCGTTACGCTTATTTTTACTATAAGTATTACACCCGAATTACATATACAATTTTCCCTACAATTACAATTTTAGAGACCGAACAGACACAACAAACAAATATTCACTTCCATCTACTTTGGCTGAATTCACAATAATGAGGTTATAACCACTGAGTCAGTGGTTATAACCACTTGGTCCAAAGCAACAGTCAGTCAGCTCTTTATTACTTCAGTGAGCGGAAAAGTAAAGCCCGGGGGCCCGTTGAGTGAAAATAGTAGTTTTCATCCCAAGCAGCAAAATTTATGCCTCGATCGTAGACACGATTAAGCACCAAAAACACACTTTTGATCCATGTGATGAACAACATTTTTATCATACTGACCACATAAGCCTTTCATAGTTGAACATTTTGATAAAAAAATTAGGGGATTAGTATCGTTTTGGTTGTTCAGATAGGTTAACTTTACAATATTTACATTTCTTTTCTTTACAAATAAAATGTATAATAGGCCTACCATATGATCGACTTGCATTTTGTCCACGTGTTTGTTGATTTGTTACCTTTGAAATACACAAACGTATAAAAAGGAACAATACCAATCTTTGAGGTTAGCGCACTGAACAAATCCACAGCTCATTTTTCGGTCTGCTACTTTAAGGTATCAGAAAAATGCAATTTTACGGATTAATTACAGGCCCAAAAATATCTGCTTTTCGTGCAGTATGGTGAATACCCCCGTCGCAGCAAACCTGTGTACTCAGCGAATTTACTATGCATGAATATATTTCTTACTACCACATAAAGCCACTTACCAAGTTTCATAAAAATACATAAATAAATAAGTGATATATAGCATTTTATTTATTCTCCATAAGAATAACATTAGGACTGAGAACACAGGTTTGCTGTAACGAGAAAGATAAAAATGTATTGTTTTGCAATAAACAATATAACTCAACCAGGTGAAGCTACATACCAAGTTTTAATAATTTATGTTCATAATTAAGGGAGATATAGGGCCTAAAGCTTTACGTATTCTCCATAAGAATAACATTAGGGATGAGTATGCAGGTTTGCTGCGAAGAGGATAATCAACAAAAAAACAATTTTTTGTGCAAATATCAACATACCAATACTAGGTGAAGCCACATACCAAGTTTCATCAATATTCGTTCATAAATAATCGAGATATCAAATTTTAAATATTCTCCATAAGGATAACATTGGACAACGTACTGTGTTTAGCACTTTGAATATCTCGGCAACGGTTGGACGTAGAATAACAATTTAAACACCAAAATGATTGTTTTGTAAAGCTAAACTGATTGGTAAAAGCAAATGTGAAGTTTACTGTAAAATTAATTAAGGAAAAGCTAAAAACTATTTTCCCATAAGATTAACATGGGAGATTTTATGAACACGTTTTTTGGATTTTCTCCGCAACCACTTAACCTAGGTTAATGATTCAAAATACTATGTTATTTTTTTAAGCTCTGTAAAATGGTTAAAACAAAAAATGTGTGTTTTAAAAATGTCAGGGTGTAAAGTACAAAAAACTGATTTTTGGAAAATTTTAAAACCCCATAAACCCCGTTTGTTATGGTCCGATTTTTCTGGTTTTCGAACTTAAAGTCATGAATGTCACTTTACACATTTTAGCCAAATTTCATCAAAATCGGACGTTTTTTTACTCAAGTTATCGCATTCACGGACACATACATATATTATATACAAACATATATATATATATAGATAGATATATATATATATATATATATAATTGAACGAATAGTGTTTTTGGCATCTGGGGACCTCAAAACAAAAAGTTATCATGGTCTTGGGCGTAAGTCTTACCATAATACCTACGGTAATAGCTTCTTCCCTGTAGGGGAAATTCGCTAAATAGTATATTTCATAAAAAGAGTGGAAAGTGGCTGTTTCCGGGCCGAGATCGATTTTACGCGCGAAGCTATAGCCGAGTGCGGAATTTCGATCAAGGCACGGAATAATACTTTCTACTCGAGTTATGAACGATATTTTTCATCACACTGTAGTTAATTTATAATAATAATAATAAATTTAATAATATAAGTTTAAGAAATAACCTGTGAGTGCTCAATTGATTTCTGCAGTACAATGAAAACAGTGATACTGTTTACACAGCTGATAAAGTTATTGAGAACAGCTGATTTATGATAAATAAATATACTCTTAGCGCTACTTGTGTTAGGATTCATAACTAAATACTAGTGTGGAAAATCAAAAGCTGATTGTCCAACTCTAGAACGGGAAATAGTATATTTCATAACAAGAGTGGAAAGTGGCTGTTTCCAGGCCGAGATCGAGTTTACGCGCGAGGCTTTAGCCGAGCACGGAATAACACTTTCTACTCGAGTGATGAACGATATTTTTCATAACACTGTAGTTAATTAATAATAGTAATGAATGAAATAATATAAGTTTAAAAAATAACCTGTAGGTGCACACTTTCAGCCACTTTCCACTCTTGTTATAAAATATACTATTTCCCGTTCTAGAGTGGGAAAATCAGCTGTTGATTTTCCTCACTAGTATTTAGTTATGATTCCTGACACAAGTAGCGCTATTACCGCTAAGAGTATATTTATTTATCATAAATCAGCTGTTTCTCAATAACTTAATCAGCTGTGTAAACAGTATCACTGGTTTCATTGTACTGCGGAAATCAATTGAGCACCTACAGATTATTTCTTAAACTTATGTTATTTAATTCATTATTATTATTAATTAACTACAGTGTGATGAAAAATATCGTTCATAACTCGAGTAAAAAGTGTTATTCCGTGCCTTGATCGAAATTCCTCGCTCGGCTAAAGCCTCGCGCGTAAACTCGATCTCGGCCCGGAAACAACCACTTTCCACTCTTGTTATGAAATATACTATTTCGCTAGCTGAACAGAAAACAGCTGCTTCACGATGTGTTTTTTAATCGTACAAAGCACTTTATGCCCAGTTCTAGGAAAAATGTATTAATACATGTTTACCACGACTGGTGGTTATACTCGTGCGTACGGATTTTCTTAACAACAAACGGTTTCAGTTCACTCACCTCTTACGGGTTAGTGAATTCGGAACAAGCGACCATCTTCTTGTTCATTGTTTGAAGACTCGCATCACTCTTTTGCCTTGCAGTTCATGAAAATCAATTGCTCGTTTGCTCATCTCCATAACTCTTTATGAAAAGCAGATTCGTGTTTCTAATTTACCTTAGTAAGGAAGAATAAATACCCTTTTGCCTTGCTGTTCATGAAAATCAATTGCTCGTTTGCTCATCTCCATAACTCTTTATGAAAAGCGGATTCGTGTTTCTAATTTACCTTAGTAAGGAAGAATAAATACCCTTTTGCCTTGCTGTTTATGAAAATCAATTGCTCGTTTGCTCATCTCCATAACTCTTTATGAAAAGCAGATTCGTGTTTCTAATTTACCTTAGTAAGGAAGAATAAATACCCTTTTGCCTTGCTGTTCGTGAAAATCAACTGCTCGTTTGCTCATCTCCATAACTCTTTATGAAAAGCAGATTCGTGTTTCTAATTTACCTTAGTAAGGAAGAATAAATACCCTTTTGCCTTGCTGTTCATGAAAATCAATTGCTCGTTTGCTCATCTCCATAACTCTTTATGAAAAGCAGATTAGTGTTTCTAATTTACCTTAGTAAGGAAGAATAAATACCCTTTTGCCTTGCTGTTCATGAAAATCAATTGCTCGTTTGCTCATCTCCATAACTCTTTATGAAAAGCAGATTCGTGTTTCTAATTTACCTTAGTAAGGAAGAATAAATACCCTCTTCTATTCGCCTCCCTCTACCTGCAGGTTTGTGGATTACTTCAAACATTCACCTTTCTCTTCAAAGACAGTATCTTAGAAAGAAAGGCTAACATGCCTCTCGCACAAGAGAGAGTGTCAGGTTAATACATGCAGATTTTTAGATATTAAGTTCCACTTCTTTATTTATTTATTAAAATAACACTGATCAATGTATTGCGTTTAATATGTTTCCCTTCTCTGAATTTAAAATTACATAGGACAATGATTAAAAGTGCTGAAAAATGGTGATTTATCTTGCAGATCTCGGTAGAGTTAACACAAAAATATTATATTTTTAAAATACCACACAAGGAAATTGAAAGCACTATAAATCCCATTGTTTGGTGACAAGATTTTTTAGTTTTAAACTATTTTAATGTGCTTTATATATCAGTAACATATCTTGAATTCTTAATAAGTAATTTTTGGTTTTCCTAATAGAGCTTCAACGTGTTTGTCTGAAACACTTGACTAGGTACACTCTGTTCATTAGCATTTTCAAATGAGTTTTTGTACGGAGCTGGGCGGCGGTCATTAGGCCATTGTACTATAGGCTGATCTACGGCCCCATCTCCACCTGCTCCACGCAACCACGGGCCTTTATTATTACTTTAATTGCTCAAAACTCAAAGGAATTGTAATTTTATGGTTTCCTGCAGCTGAAGCGATAACGGTCTAACTTTCCCGTGGCGATCAGTGAGCTTACCGAAATGAAAACGGCTGGTACTAACAAACACAAACACGTGGAACAGCAATGCTTAACTTGAAGGTACGTTGTCAAGTAATAGCTGATAACTATAACAATACCACAGAAAAGTCACTCCGGGAAAAATAATTTCAGTATGTAAGACGTTAAACGGTTTAAGTTATTCATAATTTATTTCAGATGTTATTTAAGAAATTATTGCGGACATTTTCCATCGCTGATTATTAAAAACAAAGTTTTCACGACGTTTCGAGATCTGGAATCTGATCCCGTCTTCAGGTGGAAAGAATGTCTAGAAAATAACAAATTTAGTGGCACAATTCAGGCAAAGATATAAAAAATCACAGAAAAGCTAAATCAGAGAACTGTAACAGCAGTCAAAACAAAATAAAACCAAAATAAACTCACAAGTCACACACAAAATATCAAACGCTCAAACGAGACATCACTAGTACACAAGTGCATACAGCAGGTGCTCAGGCGAGAGAGCAAAACCTTTACTAATCAGTGAAGGAAAATTTCCGCAATAGTCATAAACTCACCATCGCCAACAATGAATTTTTAACATCGAATTATTATCTATGTTACAGTTAAGTAAATTAACTAGCCAAACATGTCGATAGAAATGTTCAATTTAAATACTGACAACTAATCTTAAAAGTTTTCTAGCATGGCATTTACATATTGTGTATCAAGCATTGCAGGGCCAGACCCCCTTCTCCAAATGCCTCGTGCAATGTTACGACAGATCGCCTCTTATATCAAGATCAAGGATGTGTTACATGGTCCGTTTCAGTCGGGTTGGCCGCATTGGTCTTTCGACAATTACTTGCGACTGACCGCAAATAAGTGTTGATATTTGTGCACTGTCCATAAGTAAAACTGAGGGTTTAGTCGCGTTACAATGTAACCATATACTGTACAATATGAGTAAGGTTTGCTTGCAACTCTTATCCAAAACCACACTAACAATTTACTTTAATCGTTAGAATTAACTATTTATGGGCGGTAGCCTAAACAGTGTTTTCTAGACAGGTCTCATCTCCAGGAAAAATTAATTTTGTAAAGAAAAATTAATAACAAAATAAATTGGGTGTATGTAACTTTAAATAAATACAAAATAGTCATATCAGCTGGCAAAAACAACTAGTCAACTGTAGAGGACCACGCACATGGTAAAGTATCGGTCATATGTGATTTTACTGGGAGACAGTATTTTCTCTAAAGGTACATTTTTGTAATTTTTTCCGAGAATGCAATTTAAATTATGGTTACCTTTTCGAAAAACGATCAATCAAAATATAGAAAATGCAGTCTGCTCTAGATTGTGACACAAAAATATACATATTTAACAAAATCCCATCATAACACGCACGTGTATTGTGTATTAGGCTTGTTGGTACATTAATAATTGACAGTAAATAAATACTGAAATGTCACCTCCTAGCGAAATGACATTGATGAGCAAAGAAAATTGAATCATTATGGAAGGGGCGGTGGTGAAAGATTACTATAAAGGTTACTGGCTGGCTGGATTTTACCAAGCAAAGATCGGTCCCCCAGAAACTGCTATCCTAATGATGTGTTTCACGACTTTTATCTTTCTGTATACTCTTAAACGAGCAACGTATGTATGTGTGCAAAATGGATCTCAGAATTCCGCAGTAGGGTTTTCATCAGACTTAGATAATATGTATTTTAGACCAATAGAAATATATTGGCAAAGTTCTCAACGCTATGAAAACTCAAAATTTGCTAAAACTAATTACAATTTCAAATCATAACAAAATAATCCTAACGACGGATCAAAACACCAGTAAGATGTCAAAGTCACTCAGATGGTAAAGTATCAATATGTGATTTTCCTCCAAGCAAAGCTCGGTCCCCAAGTATTTTTTTTAAATCGTGTAATAACGAGCTTTAATATGTTTAAGAAATGCCCCGCGGGTTTTGAGCTGCAGTCAACTTATATGAAGTCTACATTTTTAACCCACTTAACCAACGAGGGACAGAATTCGACAAATTTAATATCCCATTTAGTGAATAGGCCACATAATCATTACATTAGTGGCTATAAAACCCAAACCTACACGAAGAAGATCCCTTGTTGAATAAAACAAGCGGTTCGGTCATTTGTAATGGTAATGCAGCGCAGAGCGCGCGCGAGTCGAGCGCTTCCGGTGCTGCTATCTCGCGGTCGATCGCCGCACTATCTCACCATCAGCTGATCAGCTGTTGCCACTGAGGGAAAGAGGACACACTTATTATTGTCCGTAGGCAAAACTTACACAACTCGGAAGGAAAGATATTACCATTACATAGGTATAATACATATATTGCATATATTGCAACAAATATAAAGACAATCAAGCCAATGGCTTACGATGCAGGTGTTTGAGACATACGTATTGATATAGCCTAATACATATATTTTGAGTACAATTTACTAACCAAACGTATAGGGTTACCTATATATTGGTTTATGCAAAATCATAGAATAACAGGCAACCATAATTGAGCGACTTTTAGACCTAAGCTACCGCGTAGTCAAATTACAGAAAACTGAAAATAGTCTTTATAAAAAATATAACAATAAATAACATATTTGATTTATAGATAAGTAAAAATGAAAACAATTTGGAACACTTTTAAAGGATATCAACTCTATAAAGGATATTTTAATATTAATAAAAATATGCCAGCAACTAATTGCTCAATTATTTTTTTGTTTTCTAATTAAACATATAAAAAACTAGACAAATTAATATTTGGATAAATTAGCAACAACACAAAATTATTTTTAACAACAAAAAATTACTAAAGTGAACCAGTGATGAACCGTAATGATATACAAATATGCAAAACAATACAAAATGAACCTATGTTTAGCCCGAGCCGTTCGCTAACAGATGAGAATCCTCTGCGGACGTCACAGTAATCCTGGGGCGAGATGTGAAAGCCCAACTATTCAAATCACACCGTTAACGAAAGTGATGGGGGCAAGTGGAAACACTGTATACTCGCACTGCAAGTAACCATGGCTCTTACACACTATTCTACACGTGTCTTTGGTGTTTATTATTTTCTGTTAACCAATATAACATCGAATATGTTGGATTTAATAGGTATTTAACAGGGCTTATAAACGACCTTTCCGTGCACCTTGTCATAAAAGCTTTACTTAGCTAAATGTACCTTTTTATTTTATTGAATTATTCTAACTATAAGTCGCACGATCCTATTTTCCAAAGCTGGAACTTTTCTGGTGTTTATAAAAAATAACATTTCCACAGCAGTGAATTTTAAAAATAACTGTTTTGTAATTTTTATTCCATGAGTCAGCAAAATAAAAATAGAACACCAGAACATTGTCCTGATAAATATAAAATTATTCGTTGATGAATTTTAAATTTTAAATCAGTAAGAAGAGCTGCAGAGCGTGAATTAATTATCATTTGGACAGAGAAATTAACCTGGTAAATGCAGTGGGGTTACCATTGTTTTTCTTACGAACATTGATTATATTAATTATTTCGCTTTTTTAAGCACAAATATTGGTAAATTGAGGAAAAAAGGTTCTCTATTATGTTTTTATTGGATTCAGATTTCAGACCATGTTATCGCATTATTCAAGGAGAAGTTTACGTCCCTCCTGAAAAATGGGGTTTCTAATTGTTATTTAATTTTGGAATGAAATAGCCTTATGTATACTGTACCTGTTATCATATTTTAATGACTAGTGGCTTGAATGGACGATAGCCCCTAAAATTGCTCCAAATAGGAACACACGTCAGTTCGTAAACAAAGTATACACTAAACACATGTTTTAATGTAAACAAAGCAGATTTTTTTGAAATCCCCATGCTTTTCTTATAGGGGATATTTACGTTATTTCTCATTTGCTGGTAACTTTTTAGATATGCTGCTATTTTCCCCGAGTCCCTGATCAAGAATTTTAATTTGAGCCGCCTCCCATTATCCTACGATTTTCCAAACTCCCACAATTTTGACTTTTTCGCTTACAGAATTATATATAAAGAAAAATGCGGCTGTTAAATATATATTAGATAGCTGCAATTAATTTTGTATTCTGAAAATTTTCCCTCACCTCAATCTGTTTCGGAGAAGCGAAGGTAAAAAATAAAACTTCATGTTGCCCTATGTTCTTCATACATGGAAAACCAGTAGGACCTACCTCGTTTTTGTATCATTTATCTTTGCAAAATTTGGCTAAAAACATCTCTGGTGCCAATCGCATTTTAACTTTCAATATTTAAAACATTTTAATTTGGTGTCACAATATCTAATAATTGGAAGCGGGTTCTGATGAGATATGTACCCTCAAAAGCCTTGTGGTCTTCTCCATATTCTTATCATAAAATGAACAATTTGATTGTTATTTTGGTTTTATATGGACCTATTGTTAAAATTTTCCACAGACATATTTATTTTAAGAATTTCCTGTTTCATCGGATTTCCTGGTGAAAAAGCTGTATATATCATGAGAGGACCTAGTTTTGGGATTGCATTTAGTTTTCATGTCAAAAACACTACTCGTGGCCGGTTGTTCAAATGTTTGTACTATACCGGGTGTCCAAAAATTCCCGGGACGGTTAAATATTTTGAAAATATTTAAGATAGAGCTACAAAACTTGGTACAAAGTTACTGGACATACAAATCTATTTTAACACATATTCAGTGACCGCTACTTCCTCAGGTGGACGGCCCGCAAGGAGTCCGAAGGAAATCTTAAATGTAAGTATAGGTTTGTATGCACACCAAATTAAAGTTCTTTATTAGTAGAGTGCAATGCCACAAACCCGACCTCAATAGGACAACCGAGCCGGGAATGGCAGCCGTTCAAAGATGGCTTGAATTTGCAATTATTAGGTAAATGTAATCAAGCAGTTTGATTAATTTAACTGGTATTTGATTAATTTATTTACAGGCTAAACTAGAGCAATTGATGATTGCTGCATCCCATTACAATGGCAGAATCTAGGGATGAAATGGCAATGAACTTATTATTCTACAACAGTATTAGTTGTAAACTGTTTTGGATTATTAATGTTAACATTATAAACAGTTCGTCAGTTTTTTATTTACAGCGCTTGAAATAGATTTGTATGTCCAGTAACTTTGTACCAAGTTTTGTTGTAGCTCTCTCTTAAATATTTTCAAAAATATATTTAACCGTCCCGGGACTTTTTAGACACCGGTATATACTGATATGTTCAAAACTTTTAAGAAAAATTGTTTAAGTTGCTTATATTTATTGAAAACATTATATTGTAAATAAATAATACTATTGTTATGAAAGTTAGGAAATACTAAAATGATGATTATAGCACGGCTCAGCCACGGGTTTTACTGCCCAGATACTTGCTCTCAGCTGGTTATGCGATGTCAGGGTTAATGGATTGGATGGTCGGAATCAATTGAATCTCCAATCGCATCTCAATCCCCTCAACGACCAAGGCCGGCGAAAAATCAGCTAGATATTTTAACTTTACTGTCACTGGTTTTGTTTCGAACATTCCGTACTTTTTCACTTTCACAAAGTTATCAACACCGCTTAACCAACTCTAACAACTATATTATACTTCCGGTCCAATCAGCTCAATTATTATTGTGTGTTTCATTAGATCATTATTTCATTAAATCTTCTTTTAAGTTTCCTAGGTTATTCAAAAATTATGGATTTTACCCATTTTGCGTACGATAAATTTCAATACATGCCTCCAGAAAGTAATACACACACAGTATTACAAAGCAAAATAATGAATATACAAGCAGATCAACACAAACCTTGAATGAATTACGCGTATTACATAAAGTCATACGTCAGGAATACTTGTGAGAAATAATGCAGTTTTACAAATGGCGTGTAATATAAAATAACCGATACACGCTATAAGAACGGTTAGGCATTGGTGATCAGTTTTAGGTAACTTGTTCTTACATCATGCCAATTTAAATGTGCTGAGATCAATTGTACCTTTGGAAAAGTGACTGAAAACCAAATATATAACAACTTTTCGAGTTTGTAAGTACTGACTCATCTTCTAAAAAGTCTCTTTACTACAGGGTTGTCCGTCTGTAGAACTTATTACCGTAGAACGTGTCACCGTAGGTGGAACTGTAGACTTACACCGGGACTGCGACAGCTCTTCACTTCATGTATTATTTTTGTCCAAGTTGTAAATTATGGTGCATAAAAGCATTTGTTCGTCAAATTTGTGAACAAGGCAGATCAGATCATAGACGAGGGGTTTTTTGAGGGATTTAATGGGTCAAAATTATTATTTTCTTAAGGTTTGATGTAAATAATTTTTTAAATTAAAACTATCCATCAAAAGAGTTGAAAATGAAAATGTTAAAATTATTATTTTCTTAAGGTTTGATGTAAATATTTTTTAAAATTAAAACTATCCATCAAAAGAGTTGAAAATGAAAATGTTAGATCATTATCCTCGATTAAGTGTAAATTGAATTGGATAACTTGTAAAGGATGAGTTAAACCAAATAATATATTACCCACACCCAACACCATTTTAGCATTGTTAATGAGTCCCTCGTAACTTTAAACAATGTACTGAACTACGTAGAATTTTCAAGTTACTATCGACGATAATTATGAATTTTTATAAACTATATAGTATATAGTGATTTCCTAAGGCTTACGGTACTGTAGTAATGTACAACTTGGGAAGTTGTTTTTAAACACTGTTTGTTCATAAAGTGGAAAATTGTGTTTGAAAAATAGGAAGTAATGATATCCGATATTAAAAAACAATAAATTGATTGTATAGCTATACTTTATGCCTCACCGCAATTTCAGGAGTTGGAATATAGGCCTACCTATATTCTATATATACCCTAACTAAACCAAGGTTTCGTCCTGCTTTTCGGTCGCCAGTGCGGAAGCTGCGCAGTACACGTTGTTTTTCAGATCAGGACATTTAATTAAAATCCTCAACATAACAGTAACAGATCCATTATAAATCAGGAACTATCGAGGGAGGGCAGGTACAGATGCCACCTGACGGCCTCGGCCTCGCACACGCCGCGACATCTGGCCGTCGGCCTAGACCTCAGGCCACCTGTACCCTCCCTTCCCCCACACTAATGCTCACGGGACGGGGGTAATTTAGAGACTGCTGCCTTAGCTTCTCTGCGTATTAACGTATTATTGCATTAACTTTAATCCTTGTGCTATACTGGTTTGCAGTTTGTTACCTCAGGAAAATAACACTCTTTTAGCTTTAAAACCTAACTTAACTTCTTCCTAGCTCGAGATATTTCGTGGGGACCGATTCGCTTACGGAATTATATATATATATATATGTTACTGTTTTGGTTCAAATAGTTGAAACACTACAATAAACAATTTTTCGTCTTCAAAAAGATAACCATAATGTTCAGTTTTGAACTGGGAACCTTCACCGTTCCGAATTCCCACCTTTTACCACTGAGTCAGTTCGCCATGTCGGACGGGATTAAATTTTTTACAAGTGAAGTGATAGCACTGACCCTAAACCAACAGCTGTTTTATGACGTTACAAGGCCAGAGTGGGGGTGCAATTTCCTTTCTGTAGAGTGTTTTATTTTACAATACTTAATTTAATGTATTCTTGTTAAAGTAGAATTTATCTATATTGCAACTTTACTAACAGGCCAATTAGCTTTTCCCAACAGCTTCGCTTGCTCAAAATTTAATTGTGAAACATAAAAACTCGTAAATGGAATACAAGCCATTCATAAATACAAGCCACGAATAAATATTTATGATTAGTATCAGAATGGAAAAGTCGGTAGCGGGCTTCAAATAGTAGTTTTAAAACCTGATTTTTACCCTTTATTACATATTTTTGGAATTTTACAAAATTCTTCAAGCAATAGTGCAGGAGGGGTGAGCCGGCGGCGGTAGACGCAACAGGCCCAGCCGTACCGATCGAGGTGTCTATAGTTTTGGAACTGACTCTGTCCCCTTTCGCTTGATTGCACTTTAACTTGACCGCCTTACCAAACGAGTTACGCCCCGTATAGAAGATGCATATTTATTGCAGGTTTAAATTTTAACGTGACTCTATATACCGATGTTTCCTCAAATCAAATATTGTGCTTTTATTTGCAACTAGCAGTTACCCGGTGCGCGTTGCTGCGCCCTAAACTTTGAATTTTTTTAATTACAGCTGTTAATTTATTACAGCTGTTAATTTTGTAAACACTAAATTTCTAAAACCTGACACTGCACCCTTGTATGCCGTCTGGGTCGGAGCCCTTTGGACAGATTTGCACCAAACTTCACACAAACCATCCTTGAATAATGCTTAATAATGCCTGCAAGTGTCATTACAATCTGTCGAGCGGTTTCGGAGTCCATAGGCTACATACATACATATATACATACATACTTCCTCTTTTATAGATATAGATAAAGTGTAAGTTCTGAGAAATATGGCAAAATCAGAGAAATTAGAGCTTTCTGTCGTAAGGTTTTGAGGCTTGTTTGCATTCAGGCAATGATTGTTTTGATTTTATATTAGAACCGCTGGTTGAAAACCAGCACACAGGATTGTTTCGAAAGACTGCTTAATATAATGGGACAATGCGGTAGAATACACAGATGGTGTTCCGATTTTGAAATTCACCGGTTCTCATAAAAACATTTGTTGAAATTAATGATCTTAAACATCTTGAATGTGTAGTGAAAATGTTATTAAGTTGTATTTGTAAATGTTTGCAAGGATGCCAATATATTTCCATATATGAATCAACCCACCCTTTTTACAACTTATATAACAGACATGATGTGTCCCCCCACCTTGCGATCCTGTTAAGAGTCTGTCAGTGACCTGGATACTACAATGAGTATTGCTCTGCTACAACTTCTCCGTTATCAATCTGTATAGCAAATAGTTTAGCATTGGTAAGTCGCTTTTCAATCACCGAAAGTTAGCAGTGTCAGATCGGCGTGACTCACGACAGGGTCTGATCTAACAAGAGCCTTCGCAATTCAACATCGGGTGAAGACTGTGGATTTGAATTCTTCACCCATGTGATATGATGTGACAACGACGAATTGATTGTGGTTAGTATCAATTGAAAGGCAATTGTGATGTCGACTGTAGAATGTAAGGGTGTCAGTGTCAGATACGCTATAAACAACTTAGCTTCGCTTGTATACGGGGATTGGTAACCCGTAACAATATACGTTCAAAATACCATATATCAGTCCTTTAATATAGACAACTGAACCATGGATACGATAAACCTTGAGATCAAACAAAATCCCGAAAGCTGTTAGAAAACTGAGACGTACTTTCTCAATTTTAACCCTCATTTAAACAATAAATCCTTATATATTAAGATACGTGAAGCCGTTTTTTGTAAACGCAACTCCTCCCTTATTTCTGGATCAAATTTAATGTTTGAAGTATCAACATATTCGTCTCAGTTCGCAGTTTTGCAATAAGGTTTTTAATTTTCGATATTTTTATTCTCAAGGGCACGGGCTGTCCTCAAAGTTCGTTTTTTACCCATAAGATTAACATGGGGTTTAATTTTATTTGAATTGCAGCTGATAACACATTATGGACAGGTTATTAGCAATACAAGATGTTACAAGTAAGGAAAGTATTTATCTATATAAATAAAATAAGTTTTGTTTCTACATAGCTTTGACCAGTAAAATGTTGTATGCAGAGGATATATTTAAGTTTTGTTTATCTGTCCGTTTTTTTATGAACCAGGTTTTTCCGCATTTCACAAAAAAAGACTGAACCGAATGAAAAAAAAATTTGCTCATTTTCGTTTGGGACAGGAAACTTTTGGGCTACTGCAAATCATTACGTACGACATTAGGGTTATGCTCATTGGTCCGTGACTGCTCCAAAGAAGATCTTATGGTACAGGTTACTCAACCTTTCACTGTAGAACGCACCATGTTTTTTCTAATGAGCATTTAGTCAGATAATTTACCTTTTATTACAGAAAGGAGGAAACACGTGCTTTACTAACTACTCCACAACGGTATACTTAACAATATAAAACGAGTTCGCACGCAGCACGCTGACGTGAGGGAAGTGAATATCCACATAAAAACTTTTAAAACTCAAAATTAGTGTAAAATGTTTTTCACAAATTACATGTAACATGTATTCCAATTTTTATTGAAATCTGAAAACACTGATTTTTTGGCTGTTCTGATGCTCCTGGTTTCATTTACCTGCAAAGCTGGGAATACAGTTTTGCGCATTATGATGTTAGGAGAAGGTCCAGTCAGGCTTGAAAGTAGGTGTGAGGTTGCTGGGGATGATAAAAGTACTCTAACAAACGAGTAGCAGGCTTTTTTAGTGTAAAACCCCCATAAGACAACGTACTGTGTTTAGTCGAAACACATTTTCTTTAATAACTCGGTAAATATTTATGCTAGAATGACGAAAGAGGGCTTAAAGCTTTCGTCTCACTAATTCCCATCTTTTTACATGCATTAATTTTACATTTGGGGCTTTTTGGACCCTTTTTGGGGCCAAAAACCCGAAATTTGAAAGATTAATCCCTAAAAAAGGGGTTTAGAGTTTTTCCAATTGTTTTGCCCAACGAACTTGTCCAATTGATTACAGAAAGGAACGTCCCTACCAAATTTGAAGTTAATCGAAGGAAAATGCGACCGCTAGAGTGCAAACACACACACATATATATATATATATATAAATAAATAATAAAGATATCAAATTTTATTTATTCGCCATAAGAATAACATTGGACAACGTACTGTGTTTAGCACTTTGAATATCTATGCAACGGTTGGACGTAGAACCACAACTTAAACACCAAAATTATTGTTTAGTAGAGCTGAACCTATTGGTAAAAATAAATGTGTAGTTTGCAGTAAAATTAACTGAGGAAAACCTAAAAACCTTTTTCCCATAAGATTAAGATTGGAAATGTTATGAAGAATTTTTTTTTATTTTATCCGCAACCACTTACCTAGGCTAATGATTCAAAACACCATATTAATTTTTTTAAGCTCTACAAAATGGTCAAAACCAAAATTGAGTGTTTTAAAAATTGTAGAGTAAAAATGCAAAAAACTGATTTTTGGAAATCTTTAACCCCCATAAAACCCCTTTCCCAAGGTCCGATCTTTCTTGTTTTCGAACTTAAGTCATGAATGTCACTTTACACATTTGATCCAAATTTCATCGAAATTGGACGATTTTTACTCAAGTTATCGAGTTAACGGACACACACACACACACACACACACACACACACACACACACACACACACACACA
This sequence comes from Allygus modestus, assembly GCA_963675035.1. NCBI lineage: Eukaryota > Metazoa > Arthropoda > Insecta > Hemiptera > Cicadellidae > Allygus > Allygus modestus. Next base: position 244,121,758 of record OY776111.1, on the reverse strand, counting down.
CACACACACACACACACACACACACACACACACATCTATATACATATATATAAATTTGAACGATTAGTGTTTTTGGCATATAGAGACCTCCAAACTAAAAGTTAACAAGGTCTTGGGCTTACCATGAGACCTACGTTAATTGCTTTTTCCCTATAGGGGAAATTCCCTAAGAGCCCAATTTCGATAGCATTTGGTATGTAGTTACTAATCTACGACATCTCCAGCATTTTTATTCATTTTTAATTTTGTAGGGTTTATCCCCAAACCGCTAAAAACACGAACAATTTTTTTTTCAAGTAATAAATGTAATGATTTTTATTATAATTTGGTTAATTTTAATGCTTTAGGTGCATAACAGATTGACAACACCCGGACTTTTTAGAAAATGTAGGGTCAGAAATTATAGGGCTTATAAAGTTTAAAAATTCAAGTTTTTTGAGTCTGCAAACTCTAACAGTTTTTATTAAATGCACTTCTCACCATTAAAAAATCGAACGAAATAATTAATATTTGTACTATTAACATTTTACAATGGTTGCGGAGAAAATTTAGATTTTCAACTAAGCAGTGAAAGCAATACGTTGTCCAATGTTATTCTTATGGAGAATCAATACATATTCACTTCTCTCTTATTTGCTGATAAATTTAATTAAAATGTTGTATAAAAGTTGAACAAACATTAAACAATAGAGGATATTTGCAATATGTTGCCACCTAACCCACTGCAGCAGGGTGTGGGCACAGACAACTATGTTGTGTTACAAACTGTTAGGCTGAGAGAACTGTGGCGTAGGAGAACACAAATCCCTACACCATCATAACAAAATACCCCCGTCCCAGCAAACCTGCGTACTCAGCGAATTTCCCATGCATAATATATGTCTTAATACCACATAAAGCCGCATACGAAGTTTCAGAAAAATATATTCAGAAATAAGCGATATGTACAATTTTAATTATTCTCCATAAGAATAACATTGGGGATGAGTATGTAGGTTTTCTGAAACAAGGAACATAAACAATTGGTTTCTATGCAAATATCAATATAACTAAACTAGGTGAAGCCACATACCTAGTTTCATCAATATACATTCATAAATAAGCGATATATCCCATTTTGATTAATCTCCATAAGAATAACATGGGGGAGGAGTACGCAGGTTTGCTGCAACAAGGAACGAAAAATGTGTGTTTAGGCAAATATCAATATAACTCAATTAGGTGAAGTCATATACAAGGTTTTATTAATTTATATTCATAATTAAGGGAGACATACCATTTTAGTTTTTCTACATAAGAATAACATAGGGGCTGAATAGGTTTGCTGCTTCGGGAACCTTTAGCAAAAAATTATTTTTTTGAGCAAATATCAATAGACCACAACCGGATAAAGCCGTATACCAAGTTTCGTTAGTATACGTTCATAAAGAAGCGAGATATAATTATTTTCTTATTCTCCATAAGAATAGCATTAGACAACGTACTGTGTTTAGCACTTTAAATATATCGGTAACCGATTTACGTAGATAAATGATCGAAATACCAAATTGTGTGTTTACCCCAAAAACACCATTCGTTCGAAACTGTATACATATCAGTCTGGGGACCTTAAAACGAAAAGTTATCATGGTCCCGGGCCTAGGTCTTACCATGCCGACTACGGTAATAGCTTCTTCCCTATAGGGGAAATTCGCTAAAAAAAATAATAAAATAAAATAAAATAACACGGTGTGAAGCAATGGGTCTGTAATTCCTAATAAAAAGGATTTGGGTGAAATTTCTGAAAAAAAAAGAAATACTAGAAGGTTATTGAATATGCTACATCAAATACAAACGAGTTCGCACGCAGCACGCTGACGTGAGGGAAGTGAATTTCCACATAAAAAAAACTATAAAACTCAAAATCAGTTAAGAGCATACAATTATTCCAATTTTTATTCAAATCTGAAAATATTGATTTTTTGGCTGTTCTGATACTCCTGGTTCTATTTACCTGCAATGCTGGGAATACAATTTGGGCATTATAAGGTTAGGAGAAGGTCCAGTCAGGCTTTAAAGTAGGTGTGAGGTTGTTGGGGATGATAAAAGTACACCAAAAAATGATTAACAGGCTTCTCTTAAGTAAAACCCCCATAAGACAACGTACTGTGTTTGGTCAATACATATTTCCTTTAATAACTCGGTAAATATATAAGCTAGAATGACGAGAGAGGGCTTAACAAATTTGCCACACTAATTCCCATCTTTTTACATTCGTTAATTTCACTTCAGGGGCTTTTTGGGTCCAAAAACTCGAAATTTGAAAGATTAATCCCCAAAAAAGGGGTTTAGAGTTTTCCGATTGTTTTGCCCAACAAACTTGTCCAACTGATTATAGAAAGGAACGTCCCTACCAAATTTGAAGTAAATCGGACAAAAGATGTGATATGTATATCAAATTTTGAACGACCCCCCAAAACGTGTTCAGGGGGTCACGTTAGGAACTTCTATGGTGGTCCCGGGCTTAAGTTTCACCGTGCGGGTTATGCTAATAGTTCACTTTCCAAAGGAAATTCACTAATAACGACATGGCTACGAAACATTGGGTAGGAGAAACATAAGCCCTTGCAACATGGTATTTAAAGCTCAGTTTGTCTAGGTAATCATTTTGATTTTAATTCTGAATTTGTTATGTGTTTTTAAGGCCATCATGCACAAACTACATGAGTTATTGAGCAGATATTTGGAAGAAAATAGGTCCATCCAAAAAATAAGTTATGGGCTTATTCCTGTTCCAATGAGGCTCGGCCTTATTAATGGTTTTAAAAATGTCCATGTTAATCATATACTTACTAGACCAATTGAACAAGTAATCGTTTGAAATACAGAAGGCAATGGGAATGTAACATAAGCAGAAATAGGCTTATACTTTCCGTCCCTTATGTCCTTTGTTCCGTTGGCCGAATGTTCACTGTAAACGATTTTGGTCGAAAAATCGAGCCAGTGTTTTGTTGGGTTGGTACACTGGAGAGGCAATTTCTCGTTCTTTGAACTATCTTGATTCTGTGTTTTATTCCTGTTAATGAATCTCATGCAAATCACTGGAATAAAAGTTGGAACAAATATTTTTTTTGTTTGATTTATGTATTTAATCTTGCCGTGAAATATGAGTAATTATGAGCAGATAAACAAATACAAGTTTATTAATTTTCAAATAATGAATAGCTATTGGTTTGATTCACTTTGTCGATTCGTTTGATTCCAGCGAGTAGTTTTTTGCCTCACCAATGTTTGGCAAAGAACGGCACGTAATTTTGTTCATCAGTGTTGTCTCCAGTATTACCAATAGAACTCCTTGAATAAACCCAATCAGGCAACATATGGCTACCGTTGTTTCATTTTGTGTACCGATAGATAGAGGACCTATAGCTTGTATTTATTATAGTTATGGATATTAAGTATTCAACAACTGAATACTGCTAAAAACCTACCCAGCATTTAACTTTGTTCTAATTTACCCAAAACGGTGGATAAATTTGCATTTAATTTAACCCTTATTCCAATTCTGATTACCGTTTTTATTCTACTCTGTTTGTACTACACACTTTAAAGCCCATTCAGCAGAACTCCAACTATACAAAATAATTGGCAATGAACAAATTCGGTTACTTTAAAAATTTTCGAATGAGTAAATCACAGGAATTTGACAAACAAAATGTTAGAAAGAGAATAGTTAAGTAAACAAAGTGTAACATTTCAGATGTGACAAACAATCAATAGGACATCGAGTGTTAAACCACAATAAGTAACTGGGAAATATGCACACTCTTACCTTCTTTATTTTAAAAATGCTTTATAAGTTGTTTGACTAATATTGTCACCTCTTAATACTGATTTGAATGATTCAGAAAAATGTGGTTTTGGTAACTGGGTTCCATTCTGGTCATATAACACACACACGTATCATAACATATAGATAATATGGTTACCGTAATTGTGTAACATATTCTCGGATAGTGGCGAGAGACAATTATTGTTATTTTAAAACAGACTTAGTGTTATAAAATAAAAATTAACTGACTATATTTATCTGTTTCATAGTATTCCGTATTATATCAATCATAATACAAAAGGATTTTGAGATAACATTCTGTCCGGGTAAATGCTTATAAAGATACACCATCTTTATCGCGCTACATTTCATTTTGTGAGCGCGAATACGTTTTTAATATCCGCTCGTTCAACACTCCATTTCCTTATTCGAAATCATAGCAGCAAGCGAGTGAACAAGAATTAACTTTTTCTAAAGCCCCTGTACTGATTATCCGACGGCCACTTGAAGCGTTTAGTCGTTTGTTGCTCCTGTGTTGGAGCCAGTGCTGAGCCGTTGGCACGCGGAACTGGGCTGATGTCTCAGCAGAGTAGTGTCCGGCACACTGACGATGTCTCAGCAGAGTAGTGTCCGGCACACTGACGATGTCTCAGCAGAGTAGTGTCCGGCACACTGACAGCCCTGAAACAGCGAGACGTTAACATCTCACACAAGTTATCACCATCGTACTTTAACTAGTCTATATGAAATTTCAGTTCTTGTTTGATTTTAGCTACAAAAAATAATTTTGTTTGATTAGGAACATCAACAAAAAACAATGAACACGTAGTAAAAATCAATTCCACACGTCAAACGAGGATTTTTAGCAAAGAAATTCTAATTAAAAAAACATAGTCATTTTTAATAATAATAAAAGTAACAATTTCCATATTTCAATCCACATACAGATTAAGGAAGTTATTTTATTTCGAAAAATATGAAATAGAAGGTCAGATAACAAAATACCTCCGTCGCAGCAAATTAAAAACCTGCGTACTCTGCAAATTTCCAATGCATAATATATGTCTTAATACCACATTAAGCCGCATACCAATCGCATATTTTCATTAAAATATATTCACAAATAAGCGATGTATAAAATGTTAATTTTTTTCCATAAGAAAAATATTGGAGATGAGTACGTAGGTTTGCTGAAACAAGGAACACACCAATTGGTGTTTATGGAAATATAAATAGAATTAAACTTGGTAAAGCCACATACCAAGTTGCATCAATATTCATTCATAAAAATAAGCTATATATAACAGTTTAATTATCCTCCATAAAAATAACATGGGGGCTGAGTAAGCAGGTATGCTGCAACAAGGAATACAAAATATGGGTTTTCATGTAAATATCATTATAACTCAACTAGTTGAAGCCACATACTAAGTTTCGTCAGTATACATTCATGAATTAGCGATATACACCATTTTGATTATTCTCTATAAAAATAACATGGGGGATGGTGAGCAGGTTTGCTGCAACAAGGAACACAAAATAATGGGGTTTTATGCAAATATCAATAGAGCTTATCTAAGTGAAGTCACACGACAAGTTTCATCCAAATACATTCATAAATAAGCGATATATAACATTTTAATTACCCTCCATAAGAATAACATGGTGACCGAGTACCTAGGTTTGCTGCTACGGGAACCATAAGTAGGGTGTATTGGACATTCCTGGCTCAGGAGGAGCCAGGAGGAGCGCCCCCCCCCCTAATTAGTATGCAAATTTTTTTTTAATTACCCTAATTAATATGCAAATTTTTAATTACCCTAATTAATATGCAAATTTTTTTAATTACCCTAATTAATATGCAAATTTTTTTTTTTCATTTCAGGAGGAGCCCCCCCCCCCCGGTACATCAATCAGGAGGAGCCCCCCCCCCCCGGTACATCAATCAGGAGGAGCCCCCCCCCCCCCGAGGTCTCGTCTGTGACACTTTACCCCCCCCCCCCGGTACATCAATCAGGAGGAGCCCCCCCCCCCCCCGAGGTCTCGTCTGTGACACTTTACCCCCCCCCCCCCCCGACTGTCCAATGATTTTACCCCTGACAGCTGTTGTGATTTGTTGTCGAGGCAACAAACGTCGACGCAGATGTTCAAACAAAAGACCGGTGAGTCGAGACCGGTCCGGGATGCAGCTGCGCCCGACCCTTCCAGGAACCCATTATAGTCCGCCCGTATCGAATTACATTAGAGGAGGGGTGCTTTTACCCCTGACAGCTGTCGTGATTTATTGCCGAGGCGACAAACGTCGACGCAGCAGATGTTCGCACAAAAGACCGGTGAGTCGAGACCGGTCTGGGAAGCAGCTGCGACCGACCCTTCCAGGAACCCATTATAGTCCGCCCGTATCGAATTCAATTAGAGGAGGGTTGCTTTTACCCCTGACAGCGGTTGAGATTTATTGCCCCGGCCTTCTCCGAAATCCATTAGTGGGGAGAATCACCCCACATCGCCAGCCCTCCGTCAGTTCAGTTCGAGAGTTCAGTGCGTGTAGACGTGTTAGTCCGATCCTGCTCCGTTCTACGCGATTTTTGTTAGTTGCTGATTTCATTTGCGATATTCGTCCAGCATCGTTGAACTATTTAAAACGGTTGTGTTGTGCCGTATTGTTTGTGATTATCGAAACTTTATAATCCATATTCAAGATGAACGACTCACACCAATGCGTCATTTGCGGCTGCACGTTCCCGCGCAGACACAGTATGAAGCACTACGCAAAATTCCACGGTGGATTCGTCCCACCCCAACAAGGTACGTCATTGTGTGTTGCATTATTGTTTTAATCAGACTTAAATGTTAGTAATATAGGAAATATGTTATGCAGTATATAACCGGAGTGTGGTAAAAGTCTTCTTTTTATTTAACAGCTTTAGTTATTCTGTGCGAATATAGAGCTGTGTAAAAAAAAAAATTAAAATTACATGACTATATTTATACAATTTTAATAGCTTATGTTATTGTTCGACCCATCAAGCCAAGTCATCAGAGTACCCATATGACATACTTCCCTAACCTCGGGGGGGGGGGGGCAAAAGTGTTGCAGACGAGACCTCGGGGGGGGGGGGGCAAAAGTGTTGCAGACGAGACCTCGGGGGGGGGGGGTAATGGATCTGGGCTACCATAGGTCGGATCTGAATTCTGATTGCAGATTCTTGCTCGTCTAGTCAAGACGAGTCATTTGAGTACCCACATCGACCACTTTGGGCAAACCTGATGATGACCTTGAACTTGAACTTGACCCTCTTTTTTTTAATGCATTTTCGGAATACCCTCTTCAAGCCGAGTCATTTGAGTACCCACATCGACCACTTTGGGCTAACCTGATGATGACCTTTAACTTGAACTTGACCCTCTTTTTTTTTTTTTTTTAATGCATTTTCGGAATCCCCTCTTCAAGCCGAGTATTTTGAGTACCCACATGACGTACTTTTGATAATTAATACAAGAGTTGAGCAGGGTAACGCTACAACCAACAGAGCTAGCCCATCAGCGCCTGCGGACAAGTTAACTACCAGTGAATGCTTTGGGTTGGAGCACTTGAAGGGGGGTGTATCGATACACCCCCCATCAAGTACACTAAACTAAGACAGGTGTTAAACATTTCTCAATCTAATCGTTTTGTACGTTTACAGATGGAGAAGCAGCATGTCGGCTTTGTCGAGCCACATTCGCAGACCAGGGGGCCTTAGAGCGGCACATGGGAGCGAATCACCTCGTCGTTCCACCCCGGGAGGTGATTGATGCTCCGCAGACGACTGCCGGTGTCAATCAACACTCCGTTGAAGGTGAGAATCCACATTAAAATAACTTTTTTCCCCTAGTGACTATTTACCTTCTTTTTTTTTAACTATTTAACTAGGTTCCTGAAGAAGAATGAGACCGTGCCAACTGATGTACTATTGATTTAATTACTAGGGGGAGATTTTCGCTCCCCCTAACACAAAAGGCTTCTTTAGGGTTGGCGTAGCTCATTATTGCAGCTACATCCTTTGCTTTGAACCCAGGATCATCAATGTAGACAAACAGTACAGAAGATTACTTCTTCCCTGTTTAATGATTGCTATTTTGATTTAACAAACTTAACTTTGAAATGTGATTCTCGAGAGAGAGGGGAATTTGTATCTTCATTTATCCTAATTTGTTTTTATTTTTATTTTCAGATGAAGGTCCGGGTCCTGGCCACCACACCTGCCATGAATGCGGTCGCCGTTTCCGTCGTGAAAGAAACCTGCGTCGACATGTGGAATCGACCCACAGCAGAGTCCGCAGGTTCCTTTGCGTCACATGCGGCGCCGAGTTTAAGAGGGAAGACAACCTTCGTCGCCACACCAAGCAATTTCACGGTGATGGCCAAGAACGGAGATTCCCTTGCGCATACTGTGGTCAGGAGTTCAACAAGCTGTTCAACAAGGACCATCATGAGCGGATCTCTTGCCCGATCATGAAGGACCTGATCCGGAACCGAGCAGCCATGGAACAGGATGAACCCCAGCCAGGTCCGAGCACGGAGCCACAACCCGGTACGAGCGCACACCAACAACCCAATGATGTTGAGATGACTGGAGCAGGACAGTCAAGCCCCGTGTTCTCACTCATTCAACGGGGTTTCCGCAACCGCCTCCTAACCTACCGTTTGCAGCGACCGATGGAGAATCTCGTCACAATCGGAGAAGTGATGGCGTTGTTGATTGTGAGCCTTACGGAGTTGCTTGAGATCACCTTGGCGAAACACCGCAGCATAAAGGTCAACTTGAAGCTGGAGTGTGAGTTCAAAAATGTGCACAACAACACCTGCCTGCGCAACTTCAAGACGAAGATGACTCCGCTGACGGTGACCTCGGACCTGAACCAGTACATCACAACAGCTTTTGCGAAGCTTATCAGAGAGAAGGCTGAGTGTGATCATATCGGCTCCGGGTGGACATACCTTCGCGTTCGTGATTTGGAGGTCGGCATCAACGAATACACTCCTCTAGGTGAAGATGGTCGAGCTTGGCTCCCACTGCCTACGTCTCTGGAGAACACCAAAGCAGTCGTCAACGTATCGAACACCGATGAGCGGTGTTTTATGTATGCTGTCCTGGGCAAGTTTGTTCAAGAGAACCCCGACAGACCGGCAATGTACACCGACGATATCATCGCCCGATACGATTGGACCGGCCTTCAATTCCCCGTTGCTCTGAAGAGTATCAAGACGTTTGAGCGGACAAACAACATCAGCATCAACGTCTATGGTATTGATCACACGCGCGTGGGTCAGAAACCTAACGGACAACCAAAGTATCAGGACACCGTCTTTCCCTTGAAGATTTGTAGGCAGGAGCGCGAAGACCATTGCGACCTTTTGTACGTGACAACGGACGGTGATAGTCACTACGCCTACGTCAAAGACCTTGGCCGACTGATCCGTCCCCAACTCACAGCACATATGGGCAGCATATTCATCTGTAAACGGTGCTTCGCGCACTTTGACAACCGTCCGAACAAGCTCGGTCTGACGGGTGTTCAGCGTCTGGAGGAGCACAGGCGATACTGCTCCGCTTCAGCCCCTATTCGCATGGATACGCCGAGAAAGACTGAAATCAAATTCAGCCATCCAGAGTTCACCCGACGCGAGCGTTTCACCATCTACGCGGACTTTGAGTGTGCTCTACTGCCGACCGCGGAGATGGATGAACAAGTCGACGAGCCGCACGGAGGAGTAGCCACCCACATCCACATCCCATATGCCTTTGCGTACCAGATCATCGACTCGTACGGACTTGAGGAGTTTGAGCCTCGAGTCTACTTCGGGGATGATGCGTCAAAGACATTTATGGAGATGTTGAAAACTGATGTTGAGCGATTGTGGAACTTCCTGTACGAAGCAAGAAATCTGCGCCCTGTCCTGACCCCAGCGGAAACGATGCAGTACAACTCGACAGCGAATTGCTACCTCTATGGATCGCCATTTTCAAGAGAAGACCCAAAGGTTCGTGATCACAACCACGCGCCGCCCTACGAGTTCCGTGGCGCTGCGCACAGATCATGTAACCTACGCTACAGGGAGCAGCGAGTAGTCAACTGCTACTTCCACAACCTCTCCAACTACGACGCTCACTTCATAGTGCGGGAGTTGGCGGTCGACCCTGGTGATGTTGAGGTGTTGGCTCACACGGAAGAGCGGTACATCGCTTTCACGAAGCGGTTCCTGTTCGACCGAGCAGCGGCACCGGTTGGGATGCTAGGGCGTGGAAAAAGACAGCCAGGATTCAGAGTCAGGTTCCTCGACACCTACAGGTTCCTGGCTTTGAGCCTCGCCAGCCTCGCAGCCGCACTTCCACCAGCTCAACTCTTGGAGACGAGGAAGAGATTCCCCGAAGACCACCTCTTCGATCTAGTCCGTAGGAAAGGCGTGTTCCCGTACAACTTTGTAACGTCGAACGCCGTTTTGGAAGATACTACGGAACTGCCTCTGCAGCGAGATTTCCACAACGACCTGACCCTGGAGGACATCACGGATGCAGACTACGAGCATGCTCGCAACGTGTGGGAAACCTTCGGTTGTAGGAACCTCAAGGACTACGCCGAGAAGTACCTGCGCTGTGACATTGCGCTGTTGACTGACGTCTTTGAACGCTTCAGGGACACGTCGATGGCTGAATACGAACTAGACCCTGCGCACTACTACACCCTACCGTCATACGCCTGGGATGTTATGTTAAGGACCTGTGGAGTGGAGCTTGATACGATACAGGACTTTGACATGTACCTCTTCTTCGAGCAAGGCATCAGAGGAGGTATTTCCCAGGCGATCACCAGACACGCCAAGGCCAACCATGATGGATGTCGCCCTGAAGATCGTCGACCTGAAGAGCCAACGCATCACCTGCTATACTTGGACGCCAACAACCTTTACGGTTGGGCCATGTCCCAGTGTCTTCCACAGGGACACTTCCAATGGCTCAGCCGCGAGGAGATCGCGTCCCTGGATATTGCAGCGTTGGACCCCGAAGGACCCACGGGCTACGTCTTGGAAGTTGACCTTCGCTACCCCGCCCACCTGCACGACCTTCACAAAGATCTCCCTTACTGCTGTGAGACCAAACGTCCGCCAGGAGGGAAATTCAAGAAGCTCGTTACGACTCTGGATGACAAGAAGAACTACATCTGTCATTACAGAATCTTGCAACAGGCACTGGAAAACGGACTGGAGCTTGCGAACGTGCATCGCGTCATCTCGTTCCGACAGTCTCGGTGGTTAGAGAGCTACATCCTAATGAACACCGAACTGAGGAAGAAGGCCAAGACCAAGTTTGAACAAGACTTTTTCAAGCTTATGAACAACGCGGTCTTCGGCAAGACGATCGAGAATGTTCGCAAGCGAATGAACTCTAAGCTGGTGTGTACGCCGGAGATGTTCAGGAAGTATGTGACCAAGTCAAACTTCCTGGACCGAACCTACTTCAACGATGATGTCGCCATTGTCCACATGTCGAAAGTCAATATCGTCCTGGACAAACCGCTGTACGTCGGAATGTGTGTCCTCGATCTGAGCAAGTGGCTCATGTACGACTTCCTTCGGAAGATGAAGAACCGGTACGGTGATCGTCTGAAGGTTGACTACATGGACACTGACAGCTTCGTGTTCGACGTCCAGACTGAAGATGTTTATAAGGACATGTTGGAGCATCTGGATGATTTTGACACCAGTGCGTACCCCAGAAACCATCCCTGCTACAGCCCCGTCAACGCAAAAGTCATCGGAAAGTTCAAGGATGAGTGCAACGGACTTCCTCTGCTCGAGTACCTCGGTCTTCGCTCGAAACTTTATTTCATGGACATTGTCGAGTTCGAGGAGAGGACCGAAGATGACGAGTTGCAGGTCATGACAGTGAAGCGCGCCAAGGGAGTCGCTAGAGGTGTTGTAAAACACAATTTAACCTCTGACGACTATCGGGAATGCCTCTTCAACGGCGTGTTGAAGAGAACCATCAACACCAGGTTCCAGTCTCGAAACCACCGCGTCTTCACAGTCCAAGTCGACAAGCTATCCTTGAGCTGTAACGATGACAAACGTTACATCCTTCCGGACGGAGTCAACACACTTCCGTGGGGACACATTGACGTTCCACATCAGCCCGAAGACATCCCTCAAGACGATGAAGAGGCGGAGGATGAGGAGCGTTGAGTGGTTGTGTCATATTGCCAAAGACCCTGACTTGACTTGTAAATTATTTTGAAAAATCTAGTCATTAGTTTGTATCGAGTCTCGTAAAACTTAGAAATGTTCTCCTTTTTCTTTTTGTTCTAGTCATTAGTTTGTGTCGAGTCTCATTTTTGCTAGTCAATCTCAAATGTTCAGGAGCACATACTCGATGTAAAATATATATATATAAGGTGTGTAAATAAATAGCCAAATTGTTTGTATATACATTCGTATTTTTTTTTCTCCCCTAACATAGTCTTAAGATACAAAAGTAAAAAAAAAAAAATATATATATATATATATATTCAGGAATATGTTAATTCATATAAACCAGGTTCAGATATGAATGTTACTTTAGAATCATTGTATGATAGGTCTGTCCCATTTTGGGGCAGGCCTATAATTGTACGTTAGGTCTACCCCAAAAGTGGGATAGACCTATGAGACCTCAGGTGGTTGAAAACTGTTGTTCAATTGGTTTAATTACCAGGTGGGAGATTTTCGCTCCCCCTAACACATAATGGCTTAGGGGGGAGATTTTCGCTCCCCCATACTACAGGAATTGTTGAAGACAAGAATGCACCTGCTAATGCCATTGTATGAGAGGTCTGCCCCACTTTGGGGTAAAGGAGGAGAGGATGGGAAATAATAAGAATATTTCTTTTTATTCTGAGTACACAACTAGTTTATTGAGAAAAAAAATGCAAAATTTCAAAATTCAATTGGTATACATTTGTGCAAAGAGTCTTCTGATCAGTGCATCGTTGTGGCCAGTAGAAGAGTGTTCAAAGAGCTGCACAAAGTCCGTCATCTTCATGCCGTAGTGGGTGCGGCAGTACAGGAACACAAGGCAGTATTGACCGCAGACCAGAGTGTTGTCACTTTGAATGCGATGCTCGTTGTACAGGTAGCGACGAGCGTTGCGTCTCAGGAATCCTTGGTAGAATTGAATATGTGGCGGTTGACCGTAGCTGTCAAAGAATTCAATTATTCCTCCTCCTTTGTTAAGGTAGAAAGCGACCCAGTGAGTGCCGTCTTCATTGTGTGGATCAGTGTTCACAATCATAGCAGTAGATGGTGAAATATAATGGGGCAATTGATCCGCAGCGTAGACACCAACATTCTGTACGGGCAGTTTAGCCATACACTTTTGTATCTCTAAGGTATTCATTCTACTGTGTCGACGCCACAGTCAGTAGTAGGAGTAGTACTAGTAGCAAAACAAAAGCAGGAACTGGTATCACTCTCACCATCGTCAGCGTTATCATCAGCGTCATCGATATTTGTACTTAGATGTAGCCAACCGCGCAATGTGATACAATTGGTTAGAGCGCATCGTGTGTGAGCTGTTCTGTGGTGGCGACATCGCACTGCGTTTGTTGATAGTAGACAGTTGATTGACGATAGTGATCCGCAGCCAATATCGTTGATATCGATGACATTAGTAGTACAGTGATCCGTGATGAAATTGTATCGTACAAACTCTTTTTTCTCAGCACCTTTGACATAGACAATCGGTCGTTTGGCGATACATGCACGTAACTTTTCCTCTAGCACATGATACCAGATATCACCTTGGTCCCATTCCAATCCGTGACAGTGTTTTGTGAGCCAATAGCTTTCACGCAGTTTCTCTTGTGATAGGAAATCTCGGCTGAATGGTGATTTGGCGATATGATGCATTAGCAGTGTTCCACTGGCCAATTCCAAGACGCACACTTCCTTCAGAATGTAGTCATTTGAGTTGTCCTTGAAACATTGAAAATCCACAATAATCGGAGATGCTAAATTTGTACGCTGTGCTCTGCATAAACGATCCATCTTGTGCGAGTGTTGGTTGATGACTGAGGAGGACGATGACGCCGCCGCCGACGATCTAACCGCCAAAGTCCGCAGACACGTTGCGATGACGATCGATTTCTATGACGTTGTCAAACTCTGCGTATACCAGACAGTTGACAGTCTCTGTGAGTCCCGTGTCGAAAGCAATCTCCATACGCACACTGCCGTTGCGCACTAGGTTCCAATGAGTTGTGTCGCTTGCTGACATATCAGGTGTTAGATCGAATGCCATCAGACAGTATCCATCGTCGTAATCATCTCTATTTATGAGATTACCAGCATCGCTAAAGTGTATGCCGGAGCCTGAAAACAGACTGTGATACGCCATCACGTATTTTCCCTTGCCGGTTTCGTAGTGTGGTTGTAGCGGTTTGGACGGCACTTGTTCACCGTCCACGTACAGCGAGAAGTAGTTGGTTTTGAAATTTTGAAAGTTAAATGGATTCTTTTTTAAATCGCCATTATAAGCGGCGTTCGTGACCAGTCCGACAATAATTCTTTTCGGCACTTGACCTAGAAAGACATTGTCCAAAGTTTTGCTCCTCACTCCAAACGGCAGTGTGAATGTTTTCAATTCCACTCTGGTGATTGGGTATTTAGCTGTGCCGGTCTGAAGCGTCTTGCTGTGCGCCAACAGTACCGTGGGGCTAACTTTACACCTTCGTATCCAGAGATTCGCATCAACAATGTGCACCTTGTAGTCACCATCATCCGCCATAATGGAGAAGGAATCTTTTGACCGGATCAGTTTAAAACGCAGTTCCACACCGTTCAACAGGAACTTGTTCTGATTACACATGTCCACATGTAGGCGACCGAGCATATCGATTTCACGACTTTTATTTGTCATTTTTCGTCTCGCCTTTAGTCCATCGTTATCGTCCAGAGTATTGTCCATATAGCCGGCGTCGTCCGCGTTCCACAGTCCACATGTTAAATGTGATTTCCTAGCATCATAGCCGTAATTCATCAATGTTTCAATATACGCTCGATATGCATAAGTGTTGTTTTGTGGTGTGACCAGTTTCTGATTCATACTCATATCAACTTGACTGAATAACGTGTGCAGCCAATTGTTGACTGGGCCAATTTTATTCGATTCTTCGACATCTGCGATTGCCGCTCCTGTCGACTTGACAATAGACGCTGTAACTTCCAACATTGTTTGCGAAAGATCGGTGTATTCTTCGCCGTTGCCGGGCACAACAAACTCGATGGGCGAATCATCAGTCAGTGTGGAGATTGGTTTGTACTGAATCCATTTGCCGCTCTCGATACTGGTCTGCGTCGGTGGTAGGGAGAATAAGTCCAATTCCGTCTTGACGCATTCACACGACTTTTGATGTAGAAACGACATTGCTAGTGTGTGTGTGTGTTAATTGAATATATCGCGTATAGACGTTCTCCTCACTGCTTTCCTCGTCTTCCTCGTCTTCTTTCTAACTGTCCTTCTCTTCTTGCCCTTCTTGGATGACGACGACGACGACGACGACCTTCCTCGAAGGAGTTTCGCCAAAGACTGAGGTGTGACACGACGGCCGCCGGACATGGCGCGCTTCGCGTACCTCTTACGCGAGAGTATCGCGTTAGTCTTTCGCGCAGGAGTAGCGCGCCGGTGTTTCGCGGTATTCTTTCGCGTTACGCGACGGTGTTTCGCGCGAGAGCCGCCGCCGCCACCGCCACTTAGCACACGTTGAAGTTTGCCGTCCGCCCTGCGCTTTAGCGAGTCGGTAAACTGGCTGAAATGATCTCTAGCGGCTTCTTTGGGGTCCCGCTGGTGCATGGCCATGTCGCCCAAGAATCCAACACCGGATTTCAACGCCTCTTTGGCCACAGCAGAGGCTCCCGACTTGAGTAGCGGTGTGATGGTGCGGAACATACCGCCTAGGAAACTGCCAATTCCATGTCCTCGCTGGTAGGGTGCACCGCGAAATACCCTCTCGATACTGCCTCCGGTCTGCTGCAATTGTTGGCGGCGATAGTACGCCAAGTAGGGATCGTTTGTATTCATCATTGCTGAGCTCCTCTTTTGAAATGAAGCTTCACGTACGACGTCCCAAAGAGGAATGACGCTTTTTTACTAGCGTGATCCCTTAGGTCAATATCGATCGTTTCAAATGTTCCTTTCATAACTGGCGCATAATGAGGACTGATGAAATGCACAGTCTTATGCGCGCCGTGTGTGTAGTTCTCTCTGTCAATGTTGACAATTTTCAAAAGCGGCGCTGTAGTGTCACCAATCAGCTGCGGTTCAATCAGATCACAATACACGTACAAGTGGGTCGGCAGTCCCATAGTCAGATTAGGCGGCCATATCGCTGTGAGGTCATTTGACAAAACGTTCTCGTACGGATCGAAACCCAACTGGAGAGACAGCGCTTCGGTGAAATGTACTTTGCTTATACCGTCCACCATTGTCGTGATCTTGACTCTGTCCTGCTCTTTGTCATACTCAAAGTACAAGTACTGGGTGACATCCTTCGCTTTATTGATCATTTTCAATAAATCGGTTATGTTCTTGTAATAACCGGGTTTCATCTTTAGCATAATGTGCTCGACCCTGAGTGTGACGGGAATACTCGGTAGAACGAGTTTATAGTCGAGCCAAATACACGATTCCTCGTCCACAGTCATAAAGGAACATGGATAATGCGCTTCGACCAAAGCCATCTCCCACTCGCCATCGCCTTCTAATCGAATTTGTCTCGGCAGATGTGTAGTGTACTTGGACACTGTGTTTTTTGGAAAATAATCCTTTGAGCTGTTGCTGGGCAATGTCAAATAGAACTGGTTGCTATTAGGCATTTTGCAAATCTTGCGCTCTTACCCAAGAATTGAACTCGTCTCCGTAACCTTCCCACTTGACGAAATAACGCTTACTGCGACCGCGACCCTTAGCGTCTAGTATTTCAGCAATCTTGAACAGATGGTCGTTGTATATTGTCACTTTTTGTAATTCGTATTCGTAAAACTGACCAGTCACTTGTTCACCTTTGAGATCCGACAAAGTGTACATTGGTAGAGGCATCAATGTGTTTACACGACGCACCACAAACACTTCTTTACTCCAATTAGTCTCGTAACCTTTTGCGAATGTGCCCTTCTCCTTAGATATGCGCACTGTGGTGCCAACTTTCAGTTTTGCCTTAACACGACGCGGTATCTTACCGAACATGCGACGCCATACCTGATGCAATATTCGCTTGTTGTCAACAGTCACATCGACTGGTCGTATTCTATTGCCTAGACTCCTGTGAGCGCTGTTGTTGTATGCACTAACCAGTTTGTCCAACACATCTACATAACGATATGTGTTTTTGTAAGTCAAATATCGCCACATGCGTGTTTTCAAAGTGCGATTCACGCGTTCCACTACGGCCGCTTTAACATCTGGGTTTTGTGTAGTGACATAGATGATTCCGTATTGTTTGAATAATTTTTTCGTCTTGGCACCGGTGAATTCAGTACCTTTGTCGGTTTGTAAACAGCGAGGTGTGTCGGTCGCTTCGGCAAATATCTCCTCGAAAGCGTTGGCCACTTCAGCCCCTTCTTTCCGCCTCAACGTTCGCACATACAGGTGTTTGCTAAACACGTCTATTACAGTCAGCAGGTAGTTGACGCCGTCGTTGTGTTTACTAAGACCACGCATATCGTTCAAGTCCGCTTGCCACAATTCAAATGGACCATACACTATGTAAGGATTGCGCGGGAAACGCTTGCGTGCCGGTTTGTGCAATGTGTAAGTGTCCTGTGTTTGTAACCATTCAATCACTTTGCGTTTTGAAACTGGTTTTGCAGCTCGCGTTAAAGGAGCTACACCGCCATACGACGAAGGTTCGATGGGATTGTAATACAAACGCTCCATAATACTGAAAACCTATCCTGTGTACGTTTCCCACTTGTCCAAATTTGACAACGGCTTGTTTCTATTTGAAAAATCAAACTGCTCTGTCGCTCGCGCCGGTGTAGATGTTACACGTTTTCCTCTTGCCGATCGAAGCCGATTTACTAGCGGTGTTCTCAGTATTGATTCAGTTGATGTGTCCACGTCATCGTCTGACCCTTCTCCTCCTGTGAATGATGATCGATATTCGGCATTTATTTCCTTAAGCGCTCTTAGATTATTCATATAGTCCTTTGGCACGTTCATCGCTTTCAATGCGTTGAGCACTTCCCGCCATCCTGGCGGTGTGTAATCACGCATACGCACCTTTACTATGCAATTTAAGATATCCACTAGATTTGAGTCTGGGATTTTTACACCGTTGATGTACACTGAATAGCCACTGTCCCAACTGATTAAGCTGCCATCACGTTTCATGAAACGTAAAAGATTGCGGGCATCAGATCTGTAAGTTTTGGAAAACGTTTCCACAATCTCTTCCACTGGACTACCTTCCGCAGCGGGGTGCGATCGTCGACTATGTTCATTCCCACCCGACTCCACGATTGGTATGCTAATCGGTTGACGTCTATTCTCTGCAATATGCAAGAAGCGATGTAACGCTTGTTTGTACAATTTCCACTTTTCACTATCGTCCATGCGTTTGTTATTCAATATTTGTTGCATCTCCGCGTCGAGGCTGTTTTCACTGGATAGATTAGTCGGTCTGTTATCCGTAGCATTTGATTGCAGTCGATCAATCAACTCTTGTGGCACAACTACCATCTTCTTTGCATGTTCCATTTTTTTTTTTTTCACTAATGACTAGCTACTTTTCTAAAGTGTAACTTCACGCACGACGTTCCAAAGTGGAATGGCAAATGATTACCAATGTTATCTCTTAAGTCAATTTCCACACTGTCAAAAGATCTATTCATAACAGGCACATAGTGCGGATCGATGAATGATGTTGATTTATGCAAACCGTATACATAAGTAGACGTGGATATATTGACAATTTTCAATAACGGTGCGACTGTATCGCCGACCATCTGCGGCTCGACTAAATCACAATACACGTACATGTGTGACGGTAAGCCAAGACGAATGTTGGGCGAACGGATGCTTTTGTTAACTGCATCACCTTCCAGCGTCAATTCATTCGGATCGAACCCCAATTGAAGCGCTAACGTTGGACTTAATGTAATTTTTACAACATCAGTTCCCATCGATACTTCAATGAATTTGTTGTATGAGTTTTCAACGGTGAACTTTACACCAAAAGTAATCGCTAGTTCTTGCGAATTGATATGATCACACAATTCTTGAATATTTGCGTAATCACCAGTCTTCAATTTAATTCTGTGGTTTTGTTTTGGAATAGCCGACACTACTGGCGTTACATCGGCAGTGCTGTCCATAACCCGCGCCAACGCTTCTATGTTCACTTTTGCTTCCTCTTGCGGTTGTATGCAAATGTCAATTGTTTCGTCATTACCGACTGATAGAAATGTCATTGGATAGTGCGCTTCCACAAGTGCAATTTCCCAGTCGCCAGCGTCCAGTTGAATAGCTCTCGGCAAATGTGTTATGTAATTTGCAACTGTATTTTTCGGATAATACTGCATCGAACTGTTGCTGGGCAGCGTCAAATAGAACTGATTGTTGATGCCAGTCATTTTTATCTACTCAATGCTGCTTGTAGTACTGCGCTCAAAAGTAATGGTATAAAGATTCCACCGCCTTTTGTATGAGATACTTTCGTTTCTTTGACCAGCCTTCGCCGCGTTTCACCAATCGACGTAGCGTCGCCTTGTGTTTGCTTAACTGACTTTTACTCTTCTTCGCCAGAGGAACGTTACCGCGCAACACGTTGTATGCGCACTCACACACTGAGCGAATGCGGCTCTTGTCACACACCTTTAACAGTGCCTTCCGCTCCTTGGGTGTTGCGTGTATGAAAGCCGTAAGCAGAGCTGCGTCCTTCCGCAAGCACGACATGATTACTACTGATGGCGAAATTACCTTTTCTTCGGCAAGTACACATAGTTGGTAGAATCGTCTGGAAATATGCAACTTCGTATTCGCATATTCTCGTCTGTTGATTGTTTCAAGTCTATCAGTAGGTAGCCGTGTGGATTCCTCGTAGCGTCAGCGTACGCCTCCTCGATGAATTTCGGGCTGTCTGGATATATTTGTCTGGCCAAGTACCTAATCTGAACTCTATCTCTAGGATTCTTAAAACACACAATGTAATGCGCATTCAATGAGATGTCCCTCTGCCCGCGTCCTTGATGAAACAAATTTTGTGTAATGAAAAACACACTAATGTTGCGATGATGGCAACCTTTTGTGAAAAGATCCACCACACGGTTGTCGGCCTCACGCATCATATCGTCTATAATCACAAGTATCGGCTCGTTACCAGAAAAATCCTCCAAGTTTGGTAGACCTTCTATGTGGTTAATGGTGACATTTTTCGGGTCACCACCACCGCCACCACCACCACTACCATAATGCCAGTTTATACTGGTAAATGGTGTGTCACACATTTCTGTAATGTGCTTTATAAACTTTGACACAAACTGTGACTTGCCACAACCCGAAGGTCCCGCCACAATGGCTGAGAACGGATGTTTCCACATCAAGCCCATGATTACTACTGAGCTAAACACCTCACAGTTACCATACTCACACTCTTAAACTTACTACTAAAGGACATTTTTGGGGTTAAGTGAAATAAATAACACAGTGGTTATGTTCTGAACGTGACTATAAGTATTGACTACGAAAACTAATTTACAAAGGTATTAACGTAATCTTCAAGTCTTGCTTTACATAAACTCCAACGGTGTGAATCTGCTATTGGAACCCCTCGGGCTGCGCTTCACCAAGCGAAGGCGTTCTCCAAATCCGCCGTTGTAGCGCTCGATGTCGGTGTTGCTCAGGGCCTCGTTGAAGCGCCTAGGCAGGTAGACTCGCAGAAAGAAGTCGTCCCCGACCTGCCCCTCCAGGATCACGATGATCGTCTCGCCAAAGGGTGTGGTGGCTCGCTCCATCGCAGTGATGAGATAGCCGCATTCCTCTCGGAGATCGGCTATCCTGGTGTAGAGCGGAGAGTCGGACTTGCAGTTGTTGAGGGTAGCTCTCAGGTCCGCGGTTGTTGCAGTGCCGTTCACGCTCGGAAACTCTAGCTTGAAAGTGCTGCTGCTGTTCGACATCTCTAGTAGTAGTTGGAGTAGGTCTATGTGAGGTGGCGGTCTGGTGGCGAATGATGCTCAATCGGGCGGGGCTCCACCTTATAAACCCTCGCCGCCATTTTCTTCTAAGTGGGGGGTCCGAAGGGTCGGGCGCAGGTGTTCACACAAAAGACCGACGCGTCGAGACCGGTCTGGGATGCAGCTGCTCTAATTGAATGCTTGCGCCACTCGTTGTTTCTTCCTCACAGCTCGCTTCTTTGACGTTGGCTGCGAAACTGCACTGCGTTGTGTAACAGTTTGAGTTAAGCCTGTAATTTTCGGTACTCCTGTTGATTTATCGATCCACATGTTTTCCACTTTATCAACTACTTGTTTAACACTTTGGTGCATTTCACCATCTTTGTCCAAAAATAAACCGCACATGAACACCATATCTGTACCATCGTACATTTCCATTTTCAATAACATTTGTCCTTTGTTTCCCGGGTTTTGAACAGCAAAAGTATTCCCATCGTCCATCCATGACACTATGGGACAATCATCTGTTGGTTTCGGCACCCATCCTGGTTTCTTGGTTTCCACTTCGATGGGAGTTGCCCTCCTTCGTCTCTTGCAGGCAGTGGTCGGTTTTACAAATGACGTCTGAGGTGATGCCAATGTCTGGTCACTAGCATTATTGTTCATAACCTCAATCTCCTGAATAAACGATTTGATATAGTCGTCCGCAGAAGCGTAAGCGTCCATGTTAACGTCCTTACCGTGTGACTTCAACCGTACTACTGACTTGCGGTGCGTCTGCTCACCCTTGAAGTAAACTGTACGCACTCGCTGTCAGACAATATTTCTGTTTGGCGATCGCTTTTATTCACCCGCTGAAGTCAACTGTTACGTTACGGTGACGATCGATCTCGATGACGTTGTCCAGTTCGGCGTACACTATACAGTTGACGGTCTCGGGCAACGCTTTGGAGAATCCAATTTCGATACGTAGATTACCGTTGCGCAGGAGATTCCAGTGACTCGACTCAGCCGCGGACATGTCCGGTGTCAAGTCGAACGCCATAAGACAATTACCGTACGGATAGTCACCTCTCTTGATCTCATTACCTGCGTCGGAGAACTGGATTCCGGTGCCGGTGACCAATGTGTAATAAGAGAGTATATATGTCTCACTGTTCAATGTGTAAACGGGCTGTAACGGTTTGGCCGGTACTTGTTCACCGTCCACGTACAATGCGAGATAATTCATATCGTAGTGTTGAAAGTTGTAAGGATTCTTCTTGAAATCTCCGTTGAACGCAAGATTACTGACCAGTCCAATTATCACACGTTTCGGTAACTGGCCGAGAAATGCACTGTCTAAAGCCTTACTCATTATGCCGGAGGGCAGTGTGAACGATTTCACTTCTACACGCGTGATCGGATACTTGGCCGTGCCGGTCTCGAGAGTTTTGCTGTGCGCCAACAATACGCTCGGATTGATCTTACATCGACGTACGAAAAGACTAATCTCTTTAATTGTCACCTTGTAGGTAGTTAGCGTTTTGGACATTATACAAAACGAGTTTCTGGATCTGTTAAGTTGCAATCGCATCTCGACACCGTTCAACATGAATTTGTTCTGATTGCACAGATCGATGTGCAATCGACCGACCATATCGCAAACATCGCTTTCTTTCGTGTGATCGCGACGCTTTTTCAATCCCTCGTTCAATTCGTCGCAATCGTCCATTTGTCCGGCCGAATCTTCAAAAAACAGCTCGCTAGTCAGGTGCGAATTCTTCGCACTACATCCGTAGTTCAATAGGTTTTCCAAGTATGCACGGTAAGCGTACGTGTTAGTTTGCGGGGACACCAGTTTATGATTGAGATAGAGATCCACTTGACTGAATATCGAGTGGAGCCAATTGTTCACCGGGCCCACCTCTTTAGCAGGTTGCCCACCGTCCGCTTTAGTGTCGTCCTGTTTCACAATAGCGGCTTTCACGTGTAATAACGTTTGCGTCAGGTCCGTGTACTCGTCACCGTGACCGGGTATTACAAACTCTATTGGCGAATCGTCCGTCAGCGATGAGATCGGTTTGTATTGAACCCATTTACCGCTCTCGATGCTGGTCTGCGTAGGCGGTAACGAAAACAAGTCCAGTTCAGTCTTCACACATTCACACGATTTCTGATGAATAAACGACATTGTTATCGAATTAAATGAAAATATCCCTTGTTCTCCTGCGTCGTTTCGTTACAGTTCTACGACGTTTGTCTAACGATGTTATCCTTCTGTTGGTCCTTATCCTCTTTGTAATGGCTCTTCGTTTAAACTTTCCACCTACTTGCCCTCTTTATAGTTCTCCTTTGTCTTTGCATACGTCCGGTAGACGTCCGTCTTCGAAGAAGTCTATCGAGAGACTGTGGCGTGTCGCGACCCGCTTCTTATAACCACCACCGCTCAATACGCGCTCCAATTTCTCGTCCGCCTGGTGTTCTGTTTAATTAATTACTAGGGGGGAGATTTTCGCTCCCCCATACTTCAGGAATTGTTGAAGACTAGAACAAGAATGAGAGCAGGGGTGTTTACCAACTGGTGATTTATTGCTCGGAGTTCGACACGGGTGGTCTATAATTATGGGTTCCTAGAAGGGTCGGGTGCAGCTGCTTCCCAGACAGGCCTCGGGGAATTTCCGCTCGTTAAAAGCTTTCAGGGTGCTGGGTCCTTTGTCGACGTTTGCCGCCTCGGCAATAAATCACATTCACTGTCAGGGGTAAAAGCAACCCTCCTCTAATGTAATTCGATACGGGCGGACTATAATGGGTTCCTGGAAGGGTCGGGCGCAGCTGCATCACAGACCGGTCTCGACTCGCCGGGTTTTTTGTTTGAACACCTGCGATCAACAGCCCACCACGCACGGCGCGGCCCTAGCAGCAAAGTTTAGTTTAGTCTTGAGTTTCGAAGCGTCAACAGCTACGAAGAGATCATGGCCAACATCGAGTGGGAATGTGACATCACAGACGTCGAGTTGGAGGATGTATGTGTTGCGGCGGAAACGTCGATGAATAGCAATAATAAGAAGAGGCCGTTTGACGATGAAGATGATTACTTTGAAGGTGATGAATTCTACAACCGAAAAGACGACGATGATTGCACCTTGAAGCATTTCCATAAGAAGAGGCTATGGCGCAATGACAAAAAGTTCAAGCACGTTCATGAGCCAAAAATGTATTCAACTACCCAAGATCTCGACGACGCTCTGTACTCCAAACAACGGGGAATCAACAGCATGTGGAACCATTGCCCGCTGGACGACTTGGAATGGGAATATTGGCAGCGGGACATGGACTACAAGATGAATTTCTACCCTATTGAAGAGGAGCACATCTACACCATTGAACATGAGCAGAAGTACATGATGCTTGTCGAAATGTGGTGGAATCGTCGAACGGATGAACTCCACCCAGATGAAATAACAAAGTTTTTCATAAATAAAAAATAAATGTTTCCCAACACCTTAGCCTCCACCTGATCCCACCATCGTAATCGGCCTTTTTCAAGGCCACAAAAGCTTTTCATGTTAGGGATTAGAAGGAAATCTTAGAGGAGATTTTCTTCTAAGTGTTGGTGCGGGCCTCTAGACAAAAGTGTCACAGACGAGGCCTCGGGGGGGGGGGGGGCTCCTCCTGATTGATGTACCGGGGGGGGGGGGGTAAAGTGTCGCAGACGAGACCTCGGGGGGGGGGGGCTCCTCCTGATTGATGTACCGGGCGGGGGGGGGGGCTCCTCCTGAAATGAAAAAAAAAAATTTGCATATTAATTAGGGTAATTAAAAAAAAAATTTGCATATTAATTAGGGTAATTAAAAATTTGCATATTAATTAGGGTAATTAAAAAAAAAAAATTGCATACTAATTAGGGGGGGGGGGCTCCTCGGGGGGGGGGGGCGCTCCTCCTGGCTCCTCCTGAGCCAGGAATGTCCAATACACCCTACTACCATAGGCGGAAAATTGTTTGTTTTTGTGCAAACAATAATAAACCACAACCAGATGAAACCATATACCAAGTATCGTCAGTTTATGTTCATAAATAAGCGAGATATAAAATTGTTCTTTTTCTCCATAAGAATAACATTAGACAACTTCCTGTGTTTAGCACTTTCAATATCTCACTAACCAATTGACGTAGAGTAATGATCAAAGTACCAAATTTTTTAAGCTGAATTCAATGGTAAAAATTAAAATTAGATTAAAATAAAAATTGCATGTGAAAACCACAAAAAACTATTTACATATTGTATATTTTGTATATACATATATAAAACCCCCCCAAAACCCCCCTTCGGATGGTGCGATTCGTCTGGTTTTCGAACTCGTTAAAAAATGGGACTTTACACATTTGTACCAAATTTCATTACGATCAGACCTGTTTTACGAGAGTTATTGTGCTTACGGACTTATATATATATATATATATATGTATTGTTGTAGTATTGTTGTCTATGTCAAAACTGATTACGGTAGTCCACTCAGCAGTTATTATCTTACTGCATACTATGCATTTAATGTTGGTTTACTATACCTAAATAGTTCTTAAAATTTATTCTTATTAATCCCTTTTAGCGATTTCCCCTATAGCGAAGAAGCTATTACCGTATAGGTGACATAGCAAGACTTAAGCCCAAGACCATGATAACTTTTCATTTCGAGGTCCCCAGATGCCAAAAACATCATTCGTTCAAAATTTGTATATATATATAAAGCTAGACGGGTTCACTCACTCAATCACTCACTCACTCACTCACTGACATAAACTATGAGGCACTTCCCGTAATCGAACCCCCCTCGACCCCATACTTGAATTAAAGCTCTTGACGAGAAACTCCCAGAAAAATTAACAAAAGTTAACATTTTTGAGTTTTTGGGTCATTTTTGGGGTGGCGGAAATTCCAGATTTTCAAATTTTTCCACGTTGAGTGCGTTTTGTACGGAAACGGTAAGAAATGGCAAAAAATGTTAAATACAAAAGTTGTAGGAAATTTAATTTCCAAATAACGATTTTTTGTCAGATTTAAGATCCGATCATCCGTTTAGCCGCTATTCATCGGAGAAGAAGTAATTTTGAGTATTTTGGCCCATTTAAATGTGTACAGTTTTGGAAAGCCGTTTAATGAAAGCACACTATCATTGGGCTAATACCACATGTTTGTATCAGCTGATTTAAAAAAACCGCCCGTGTAGGCGATACTAATTTGCTCACATGAGGATTTTATAAATCAGCTGTTACAAAACAAAGTGAGCACATTATCGCCTACACGGGAGGTTCAATATCGCGAATATCGTTTGTTTCGATATTGGAAAATGTAATCAACTGATAGTTTGTTCTATCGAATATTAAATTTGATGGGCCCGCGGTAGCCCAGTGGATATGTTGTCAGGTCATTTAAGAACATGTGGTCACGGGTTTTAATCCTACTTTTGTTGCTTAGTTTTTGAGGACTGCAATTTATTTATATTTAATTTGACATTATTTTGTTTTACAAATTCGTTTATTTGTAATTTGCACAACGAACAGCCACCATACATCGCTCTGCGGAGTTAGCTTAGGTTAGGTTACTATAATTCTGTCGTGAACTGAAGTCTAAATTTGTTGTTTATTTTTTTACACGTAAATCCATTTGTAGAACTCCAATTTAACATTGTAACCACAACTTTGTATTTATATCTGATTGACTTTGATTGAGTGAGCACTTTATTTTTTTCTTTTATTCACCTCGAAACAACCAACGTAATCGAGAGTCCATTCGATATAACTAACAAGCAGCCGGTTAGTCAAATGTTTCGATATCGAGCTGATATGGGACCGCCTCTGTAGGTGTTAATGTGCTCACCAAAGGTCATTGTTGTGTAGTTTTTTGTTGTTAATGAACTACAATAGTTGAGTTTGATTTAAACTTGGGTTGACTGAGGAAGGTAAGTGAGCGAAGCGAATATGTACACGAATGACGAATGATGTTTTTGGCATCTGGGGACCTCGAAATGACAAGTTATCATGGTCTTGGGCTTAAGTCTTACCATGTCATCTATACGGTAATAGCTTCTTCCCTACAGGGGAAATCGCTAAAAGGGATTAATAAGAATAAATTTTAAGAACTATTTAGGTATAGTAAACCAACATTAAATGCATAGTATGCAGTAAGATAATAACTGCTGAGTGGACGTACCGTAATCAGTTTTGACATAGACAACAATACTGATAAGCCGCTAGAGAGTGCCGGATCGATCGTTACTATTGTAAACATTACTGTGTGAACTGAACTCACATATTCAAGTGTTTCATGCTTAACTTTCAAGTAAATCCTTACTCTCAAAACCGAGAATACAGCGTTAATGAATAACACAGCATCAATTTTGAAAAACAATAATTTTTAGACTTCGGTCTTTTTACCCGACTACCCCGGAAGGAGGGTTATGTTTTTTGAGTTTATAAATGAATGTCTTTTTATTTGCACGCTCTGTAGGCTAAACAAGTAAAACGAATTTAACAAATGAGGTGTCGTTAAATTCGTCTTAGTTGTGAGAGTGACATATAGGGTATAACAATTTAATTTTTTAAGTTTGAAATTTATTAGGCAGTCGGGTTTGTATCTGTAAAAATGAGTGATATTCTAGTAAAATGATACAAACTAATGTACAGAAAGTTGTTGTATAAGATATATGTGTTGATTGTTGAAGCTACTTCTTTGTGATTGAAGTGTGTTTCTTCACGTTTTGTAGGGGAGTTGAGAAGGACCGTATAAAATATGCGATACAAAGACAAGCTTATGGAATGAGATCAGCATCAGTCGTGTGGATTAATGAAAGGGTCACGGTGAAAGGAGTTGAGGGGACGTCGCACAAAGTTAGTGGAAGGGAGCGACCAGACGAGGGGGGGGCGACCAGGCGAGGGGGACGCCTGCAGAATAGCGGTAGATGCACCGATAACAGAGATGCGGCGGGGACGGACTGCATTTTCTCATTCATTTTGTTCTGGTAAGCTTATGAATTTTTATAATTTTTTATATTTAGTTTATTTTAGCGAATTTCCCCTATAGGGAAGAAGCTATTACCGTAGTCGGCATGGTAAGACCTAGGCCCGGGACCATGATAACTTTTCGTTTTGAGGTCCCCAGACCCCAAAAACACCATTCGTTCGAAACTGTATATATATATATATATATATATATATATATATATCTATATATATATATATATATATATGTGTCCGTGAGCACAATAACTCTCGTAAAAATTATCCGATTTTGATAAAATTAGGTATAAACGTGTAAAGCAACATTTATGACTTTAAGTTCGAAAACCAGCCAGATCGCTTTATCCGAAGGGGTATTTTGGGGGGGTTTTGTACCCCAAAAATGGGTTTTTTGAATTTTTTACATATAATTTTTGAAATAGTCAAATTTTAGTTTTTACCATTGGATTCAGCTTAAAAAAACACACAATTTGGTATTTTGATCATTTCTCTACGTCAATTGGTTACCGAGATATTGAAAGTGCTAAACACAGTACGTTGTCTAATGTTATTCTTATGGAGGAAAAGAAAAATTTTACATCTCGCTTATTTATGAACGTATACTGACGAAACTTGGTATACGGCTTCATCTGGTTGTGGACCACTGATATTTGCTCAAAAAAACCATTTTTTGCCAAAGGCTCCCGTAGCAGCAAACCTGCGTACTCAGCCCCATGTTATTCTTATGGAGAATAAATAACGTGTTATCTCCCTTAATTATGAAAATAAATTAATGAAATTTGGTATGTGGCTTTGCCTAAATGAGTTGTATTGATATTTGTATAAAACCCCATTTTTTGTTTTCCTTCCTTCAGCAAACCTGCATACTCAGCCGCCATGTTATTCTTATGGAGAATAATTAAAATGTCATAAATCGTTTATTTATGAATGTATATTGATGAAAATTGGCATGTGGCTTTATGTGGTATTAAGATACGTATATATTCATTGGAAATTCGCTGAGTATGCAGGTTTGCTGCTACGGGAGTATTTATTATATTTTATCACGTAATTTTTTATATATTTATTTTGAATCACATACACATTCACACACATATTTTTGATAAAAAATATATATACATTGGTAGGATACAATCATATTTTCTGAAAATTAATAAAAGTTCATATAACAATATTCTTAATTTATAGTAATTATTTTTTATAATTTCAGTTATAATTATTTAAAATATGTAAGGTTAATTGGTCACGGGTTTGAAATATAACTGGTTTAAACATCTTAAGCTCTAAAAGTGATCTTAACCACGAATCCAAACGATTTGTTCCAGCAACGATATACAAATAAAAAATTCTTCAAAAATTAAATCCTTCCCAACAAATACGATCTGAGCTTCCTGATTTGCCGCTAATATCACCCTACTGATTCATAAGAGTGTTCATCACAGTAATGTTTTTAAAGTTATATCGTTCCCACGTCGTATTTCAAACGTTCAAACGGTAAAATGTATTGTATTATTTCTATCTAGTCGTCTCAAAACGGAAAGGTACGTTCTCCGGCCTAGGTCTTGTTATGAACTTAGACTATAACACCTTATTATTTTGTAAAAAAACTTTTAAATTGTTTTGTATTTAAATTATAATAACAATTTAACATTTCCTTGTAAAAGCTTAAGAAGCTCCTTCAAAAAACTACTTTACAATGGTACAAATGCAATTGAAACGCGTAGAGCAACTGTCGCCACAGTTGTGACGTTCGGCTCGATAGTCACGCCGTGTGTATGTGTACATCAGCACACGAGCATCAGCATCAGCACGTAGGCTCAGCCGCTGACGCACGTACCTGAGTGACGTCACGGGCGGCGCACGCGCAACCCTCCACGCAGCATCGACCACACGGCTGGACCCGCGGCCCGGGTAAGCATCTTCACCTAACCTCTCCTCACCGCGGCCCACACACAATAGCCGGTGCCTTTCACACATATCGGTTGCTTCCTTAATACATTAAAATGTCCTTATACACTCAAAAGGTTTGGTCGCGGTGTGTTGGTTTTCCAGACTCGACACCGAGCTTACTTTCGATTTCAATGAGTCTATTTTCATTCTCACTATCAATCGGACTGAAAGCAGTGGTATTGAATGAAACTAAAAACAGAAAGAAGATTTAATTGATTCTAATGTGCTGATTGATTTGTCATTTATGTGAACGTGTTTTACTATGCCAAAAATCCATTACCTAATGATAAAATCGTATTTGTAAATATTATAAATGATAAATTTTATTTTAAACTGTTTAAATATACTATATTACTAATATAATTAGTTTATACCAGTATAAATATACAATAACAACAATACACATTTTGAAAAATAACCTTTAAATACTAACCAATGTTTAAAAAAATAACAAGCAACTACATAAATAGGACAATATAAAATCCTTATGCATGGTAATTGACTTTGTTAAATTTAGTTTGGTATACAACCAATTTTATTATATTTATTTGGTATTAAACATATGATATACAAATTAGAACAAATCAAATTATAAAAAATTAAGTTGAATGAAACATGTTTTATCTTATCGTAGAAGGAAGTTCAGGTAAAATGTATTTATTATATAGGTACAGGAATAAAATACTCATTATAGTGTTTTAAATCATATTTATTTGGTGCTTTATAAGTTGATGAAATTTATAATTTTAAACCAAACTTCTTTGATGATCAAGAGATTTAAACGTGTGGTATAGATCTGAGTAACGTGTGTGAGAGAAGAGGTTTAAAGTGATTTCATGATCATTAGTTAGCGGTGAGTTTTTTTTTAGGCAAAAATGTGGTACATTGTCATAATAAAGCCTAATTAAAACATTAACTTGCTAACGTATTTATCACTATTTTAAATTAATCTTCCCGTAGTTGACTATTTAAGTAAATTTGTCGCCCGAGATCTACTTATGTCAGCATAACCTTACTATCGGTGAAACTTATTTTAAAATATTCATAGATAAACGCAATTTTAAGTTAAGCTTAAACAAATGAGCAATGAGTATATAAGATGTTTTTTTACTGATTCTGAATGGAATTAATGTGCTGATTCCGAATTCGGTACCCTTGAGCATTTTGAGATATGACGTCATTTAAATATTATAAGTCAAAATACAATTTATTCAGAAGTCACTTTATAAATTTACCGCGGGATATGCATGTGTGGTATCAAATTAAAGCCCTTGACTTGAATAGTGAAAGAAACACAATTTCAAGCACATTTACTCATTATTGAAAGAGTCAAACTTATGAAAACCTATTCAAAATGTAAATAAATCAAGTTACAAACCGTATCTCCCTCAAAGTTATCCATACTCGAAGACCCGGTATACGCACACACACACAAGGAAGTATTTATTGATTTGTTATTAAAGTATATTTAAAGTACATTCTGGATTCAGTCCAATTCGGAAAAGTGTTCTGAACCGATATTCCTCTTATATATAATTGAATAAGGAATTTCTTTGTACATCTAAATCTAGGGTTCAATCAGGCCGATTTTCATAATCGTTGCGTCATTGTTAAACCTCTACCAGTGCAGATGGACAAATAGTTATGAAAGTTCTACATTTTTAATTAATTATATATTTGATAAAAATAATCAAATGTCCCCCATAATAAATATATTGTAAATTCGTTAGGAATGCATTTTTAGCCACCCCTGAGAAAGCAGATATATCATTAAAAAAACAACAACAAAACGCTAAACCTATAGTTATTGTGAACCGATTTCAATGTTTTACACGTTATTGCAAACCTCTGATCACACGAATTTGTGAAATGTCACTGACGGTGTTCATTATACTATGATATTTGCGTTAAAACGATAAAAACATGAGTGTTTTCAAAAATATATTTAAAAAATATCTAATTTTTTGTGCAACTTTTGAGTTGGTTCTATAACTTTTTCAAGAGATGTACTTCATTACTTTGAAGCAAATTTTTGAAGCCTAAACAAAATTACCAACCACTTTGCTTGGTTTTCCCACCGTTTTTTAACCACTAAAAACCCTAAACAACTTCTAAATTTCATATTACGTCTTTTGAAAAATATAATTAATGTAAGGGGTATCTTTGTACAGCTAAATGGAGTTCCACCAGACTCCTCATTGGAAACTCGTAATTGGTAGATTGACAAATAATTATAAAAGTTTTACATATTTTGTAATTTATGGAGAAAACCCCTAAAATATTTAATAACAAGAAATACATTAAACATTTGTTAAACAATTACTTTTTTATTCCAGTCATCCTTTGCATTGAACTAGTTGACTAGCGTTTCACAAAGACTTTTAGGGAATTTCATAAGCTTCAAAAATGTAATATCTATTGTGGTCGATTTGTCCGCCGGCGCCGTTTATGAGGTATATAAAAAGTCAAACAATCTCCAAATTCCTAATCTATCTTTGACAATATAAAATTAATGCAAGTGTTATATATTTAAAACTAAATCTGGAGTTCCTATGGACGGATTTTAATATTTAACCGTTCATATTAAACCCTTAATGATATAGATAGTAAAATAATTATGAAATCCGGACTTATTTTATAATTTACGGAATAAAAAGAAAAATATTAAGTTGTAAGAAATACGTTATAAATGTGTTAAAAAATTAGAGTTTTTACGAATGAACCTACGTTTTTGTTATCAGTTATGTGAACAAATGCTTCGAACGGATTAGTGGAAAATTGCACAAGCTTCAAGAAATTTGCATCAAGAATAGTATATAGTGGTCTATTTGACCACCGGTTTTGAATTGTAGATAATAAATCAAAACAACCTCCAAATCTGCAACAAATTGTTGACAATATGTAGTGATTGCAAGAAACATTGTATACAACTAAACCTGGAGTTCCACCAGACCAAATTTAATATTGCCTCATTGGAAACCATTAATTCTGTGGATTTTCAAATAATTGCGAGTCAGACATTTTATTTTTATGAAAAAGGTACACAATTGCAATAGTCCACTTAAATATATTCTGTGAAAAGTAATAAATGTAATAGTTTGTTTATTTTTATTCAGCTTTCAGCTCAGTCTAATTAGTATTTTTCAGAAATACATAAAATCATTTTGTAGAAGATTTTCTGAGCTTCATGAATAGTACCTTTTAAACGGATAAATTTAGCAATTAATATCAACATAACTTTTAAGTTTGAGATGTATTTATTTTTATACCAGCAGTAGTAAAGTGTATGTACTGCATCCAAAATGTCGAAGGTCGATGTGGAAGGTCGAGTCACTTGACCTGGATTAAATTCGCAAACCTTAGTAAAGCGATGTTTTATCACTAAAAACGATTCTCAAACCTAACCTAAGCCAAATTTCACTCTCTAAACGAGCGTTTTTATGACTTTATTCACGATAACAGCTTGAAAATTTGAAAAAAATAAATGCAAAAGCAATATTTAAGTAAAAATTATGTTTTATTATATTTGCTGGTTGACTCGTAGGGTTTGTTCGCTCGGGAGCCTGTTATCTCGCGCCGAGGTTAATATCACGGTGATATCAAAGCCATTCTTGCCAGCCATAAGAAATCCCATTGTTGCTGTCTTCGATGATTAACTCTTATTCTCAATATTAAAAAAAATATATCACGAGAATATAGTTGTTTGTAATTCAACCTCCTGTAAATTTAACATCACGTTTCGTCTTATCATTCGGTAAATTTATTTTTCCGTTATATATTACATACAGGGGCTTTTCATACTGTAAAAGAGCCTTTATATTATTTGATGACATTCCCCCATTCCAACTTTCAGGCAATTGAAACTTCACACTATCACATTTTACAAGTACACTCTATCCGTAAGGTGTAATCTTCCGTTCAATGTCTTTCACCAAATACTTTTTACCTTGTTCTAAATCGCTGAATCTTCTAAACCATCTTCTACAATCTTCTATACTATCGTCATCGAACATATTCATTTTGTGTTGATGTATTCGCCTTAATATAAAACATAATTTTTCACATATCATTTGATGTTATATATATTTGATTTCGCAAACAACCATTGTATTTATAATTGAGATTCCTTAACAGTGAATAAGAATTTTATTAAAACGGTAGGAAAAAGTAATACCCCCGTCGCAGCAAACCTGCGTACTCAGCGAATTTCCAATGCATAATATATGTCTTAATACCACATAAAGCCAGAAACCAAGTTTCATAAAAATATATTCACATATAAGCGATTTTAATTATTCTCCATAAGAATAACATTGGTAATGAGTACGTAGGTTTGCTGAAACAAGGAACAGAAACAATTGGTTTTTATACAAATATAAATAGAACTTAACTAGGCGAAGCCACATACTCAGTTTCATCAATATTCAATCATAAATAAGCGCTATATAACATTCTAGTTATTCTCCATAAGAATAACATAGGGCTGAGAAAGCAGGTTTGCTGCAACAAGGAACAGAAAAATGGGTTTTTATATAATTATCAATATAACTCAACCAAGTGAAGCTACATACCAAATGTTATTAATTTATGTTCATAATTAAGGGAGTTATTACATTTTACTTATTCTCCATAAGAATAACATGGTGGCTGAGTACGTAGGTTTGCTGCTACGGGAATGAAAAACAAAAAATCAATTTTTTGTGCAAATATCAATATACCAGTACTACGTGAAGCCACATACCAAGTTTCATCAACATACATTCATAAATAATCATGATATCAAATTTTATTTATTCTCCATAAGGATAACATTGGACAACGTACTGTGTTTAGCACTTTGAATATCTCTGCAACGGTTGGGCGTAGAATCACAATTTAAACACCAAAATGATTGTTTTGTGGAACTGAACAGATTGGTAAAAGCAAATGTGAAGTTTACATTAAAATAAACTGAGGAAAAGCCAAAAACCTTTTTCCCATTAGATTAACATGGGAGATTTTATGGGTAGGTTTTTTGGATTTTATCCGCAACCACTTAACCTAGGTTAATAATTCAAAATACTAAATTATTTGTTTTTTAAGCTCTATAACATGGTCAAAACCAAAATTAAGTTTTTTTTTAATTGTAGGGTGAAAAATGTAAAAAACTGATTTTTGGAAAATTTAAAACCCCCATAAACCCCCCTTCTCATAGTTCGATTTTTCTGGTTTTCAAACTTAAAGTCATGAATGCCATTTTACACATTTGAGCCAAATTTCATCAAAATCGGACGTTTTATACTCAAGTTATCGTGTTAACGGACACACATATATATATATATATATATGTGTATATATATATATATATATATATATATACACATATATATATATTTGAACGAATAGTTTTTTTTGCATCTGGGGACCTCAAAACAAAAAGTTATCATGGTCTCGGGCTTAAGTCTTACCATGAGACCTACGGTAATAGTTTCTTCCCTATAGGGGAAATTCGCTAAAATTCTCAATCCGTCAATTTAATGGGTCTGAAAAAAGGAAAACATGTTTAAATAATACCCCCGTAGCAGCAAACCTGCGTACTCAGCGAATTTCCAATGCATATATATGTATCTTAATACCACATAAAGCCACATACCAAGTTTCATCAATATACATTAATAAATAAACGATTTGTGACATTTTAATTATTCTCCATAAGAATAACATGGCGGCTGAGTATGCAGGTTTGCTGAAGGAAGGGAAACAAAAAATGGGGTTTTATACAAATATCAATATAACTCATTTAGGTAAAGCCACATACCAAATTTCATTAATTTATTTTCATAATTAAGGGAGATAACACGTTACTTATTCTCCATAAGAGTAACATGGGGCATGAGGTTTGCTGCTACGGGAGCCTTTGGCAGAAAATCTTTTTTGAGCAAATATCAATGGTCCACAACCAGATGAAGCCGTATACCAAGTTTTGTCAGTATACGTTCATAAATAAGCGAGATATAAAATTTTTCTTTTCCTCCATAAGAATAACATTAGACAACGTACTGTGTTTAGCACTTTCAATATCTCGGTAACCAATTGACGTAGAGAAATGATCAAAATACCAAATTGTGTGTTTTTTTAAGCTGAATCCAATGGTAAAAACTAAAATTTGACTGTTCCCAAAATGATATGTAAAAAAATTTAAAAAAAAACATTTTTGGGGTACAAAACCCCCCCAAAATACCCCTTTGGATAAAGCGATCTGGCTGGTTTTCGAACTTAAAGTCATAAATGTTGCTTTACACGTTTATACCAAATTTCATCAAAATCGGATAATTTTTACGAGAGTTATCGTGCTCACGGACACACACACACACACATATATATGATAACGCAGCTCACTGGATCAGAATATATATATATATATATATACCCCCGTAGCAGCAAACCTGTGTACTCAGCGAATTTACAATAGATATATAAATGTCTTAATACTACATAAAGACACTTACCAAGTTTCATAAAAATATATTCACAAATAAGCGATATATACAATTTTAATTATTCTCCATAAGAATAACATTGGGGCTGAGTACGCAGGTTTGCTGCAACAAGGAACACAAAAAATGGATTTTTATGCTAATATCAATATAACTCAACTAGGTGAAGTCATATACCAGATATGATTAATTTATGTTCATAATTAAGGGAGACATGGCATTTAATTATTATCCATAAGAATAACATGGGGCTGAGTAAGCAGGTTTGCTGCTACGGGTGCCTTTGGCAAAAAATAATTTTTTTGAGCAAATATCAATATACCACAACCAGATGAAGCCATATACCAAGTTTCGTCAGTAAACGTTCACAAATAAGCGAGATATAAAATTATTCTTTTCCTCCATAAGAATAACATTAGACAACGTACTGTGTTTAGCACTTTCAATATCTCGGTAACCAATTGACGTAGAGAAATTATGAAAATACCAAATTGTGTGTTTTTTAAGCTGAATCCAATAATAAAAACTAAAATTTGATTTCTTCAAAAATTACATGTAAAGAATTCAAAAAACCCATTTTTGGGGTACAAAACCCCCCCAAAATACCCCTTCGGATAGAGCGATCTGGCTGGTTTTCGAACTTAAAGTCGTAAATGTTGCTTTACACGTTTACACCAAATTTCATCAAAATCGGATCATTTTTACGAGAGTTATCGTGCTCACGGACACACACACACACAAACACACATATATATATATATATATATATATATAGTTTCAAACGAATGGTGTTTTTGGAGTCTGGGGACCTCAAAATGAAAAGTTATCATGGTCCCGGGCCTAGGTCTTACCATGCCGACTACGGTAATAGCTTCTTCCCTATAGGGGAAATTCGCTAAAAGGTATTATACAATTTATCTCATTTTAACTCTTCACCAATTGAAACTTAATATTCACATTTTACACGAACAAAATGACTGTGTATGAGGTATACTGTTTCGATTTTTTTTATTACAATAACAACACAACTTGCGATTCGCCGGAAAATCGAGCACCTTGACTATATTTTCCCATTCTTTTACATAATGCCCCCACTTATTCCAGCATACACAGGGCATGCATATAAAGGAACTAAAATTAGGTTTACGGTATGTATACATCATAATATAGTTAAGATTTATAGTTTTGTTGTTAGTTGCCATTATTTATTTCACCTATGTAGAAAAATGCAATCCTCCGAACCCAATACAAAATATAAACACACACGAAAATAATATTTAACGATATATATTTTTGATTTATTAAATAACGATTTGTTTACACTTCAGACTCGCTAACGAGTTTCAAATAAACAATATGGTTGGATAACGCGTTCCATAACGGCCTATAATGTTCATCGGTTAAAAATATATTTATTTATCTTATACTTTGCAATACACTCTTGAGCGGAACGTAATTTAAGATGTGCGGTTTTTCGTATATCCTATATTTATGCTCTTTAGGATTCAAGTGGTACAACAAAGAACTGTTTTCATGTTTATGCCAGTCAACACTATGATTTATGTAAGAATGTTCTACAAGGTCACAATGAACCTCCAACACTTTAAATGGTCTTATTTGCAATACATTATCATCGTCATAAATAGAAACTACATTGTCCGCTACGAACTTGTCTTTATATTTGATTTCATCAGTTTTTAATTCATTGAATCCGAGAAACCTTCGCATTCCGTTGTGTATATGACACTTTATCGGCGAATCGATACATATTTTGTTGTTTAAATTCTGAGAAATCTGAATTTTTTTACTTATTCCTTTGGTATTATTTTATTTTCCGATAACCACCTCCTAACTGTCTTTTCAATATTTTTCAAATCCCAGAATCCTGGAGGAAGTATACATGTCGGATAGTTTCCAGGTTCAAAGAACGATATTGTGGCGCGTTCGTATAGATTGTAAAAATAATTATCACAATACAAACCTGCTAGCGCAAGGTGATAACGCACACCTTCCTGCAAATCTATCGGGTTATCCAATTTCAATTGCAAAAGCGGCTTTTGACCGGACAATCTAAAAAACACCATGACTATATATACCAATCGGACTTGGAGATTTAACTAATTATTTGACTTTAACGAAAAAAATAAAAAATCAATTAAACCAAGAAAACCACGTGTATTTATTTTTTCGCAGTGCACCCTCGATTTCGCTATATTCTTGTCCGTTCGAATAACGCCGTAAAACTTCTAAACACAAATGACCGCATATAGGGGGATCACTGTACTCTTGATATCTTTGATTATTATAAAATATACCTTTAACCATTTTTAAGTACTTTTCCAATTCCAAAGGTGCAGGAGCATCTCCATACGAATCAAAATAAATTACGTGTTTTCCGCTTTTCATATAGCAAGTCCAGTGCGTACCGCCAGACTGTATATCGCCTAGATTTATAATTCCGCATTCGTTTTTACACGGTTTATCGGGTAAGGTCTGTCTCATGAAAACACCGCGAAAGTTATTCAACTTCAGTTTATCAGGCCACGACTCGAGGTCTGTCATTGTTAATGGCGCTAATTTTTTTTAACATTTCTAACCCCGTTTAAAGCCTAGATTAATTAACTATTTATTCGCCTTCTCAGTCCAACGCCGCTCGGTTCTTGTTGTATGATGGTATCTAATTCTTCATCAATTAATTTCTTAAGCCACGGCACAAACTGATTTTTCAATTCAGGCGCTACTTTATCCTTAATTAACGGCGCTGCAAACCTCTTGAAATAAGGAATATTATTTTCAGCCATCTCTAGAACTTCTTTTAACAAACCCCCATTGATCATTTCCTTCAACTGTGAGTGGTCCAATATCAACCTCACCCCTTTGTTATGCTTTATCGCTCTCTTGACTTGCTTGTTCTGATCTCCATCGAGCAACACTTCGACATTACCGTTTTTTAACTGATCTTTGTTTAATGTTAAAATAGCACGTTTCAGCTTTTTATGTACGATTCGCAACTTATTCAACTGCTTCTTTGTAAAGTTTATTTTTCGCTTATGTTGACTCATTATTAACATACTATATTACAATTCCCAAAAAATTCAAGTTGTAGAAATTACACGTTTTCCTTTTTGATTTTGATTTTTTCCTTTGAAAGCTAACATCAGTTTTGTTATATAAGAAATGGATTTATACTGTAGAACATGTAAATCATATACAATGTCTCTAGACATTAAAACTATAAAAACTAAAAATAAGAGATGGTTGGCCACTGCAAAT
The DNA here is from genome assembly GCA_963675035.1 of Allygus modestus. Taxonomy (NCBI): domain Eukaryota; kingdom Metazoa; phylum Arthropoda; class Insecta; order Hemiptera; family Cicadellidae; genus Allygus; species Allygus modestus. The sequence continues at coordinate 244,082,066 of OY776111.1, read as the reverse complement.
TGCGCAGTCTGCGGCGGTGTAATGTATTTATTAAAGATCCGCCTGAGGTTTTAGAGGCAAAGGAGCTGCACAAACCTGTGATTAAAACGTTCATAAAACGCAGGATAGTTACAAAAGGTATTGACGATTTATGGGCAGTAGATTTACTCATAATGAAACAGTTCGCCAGAGAAAACAAGTGGTACAAATACATTTTAAATGTTATAGATACATTCAGCAAATTCGTGTGGTCCGAACCCGTGAATAAAAAAGATGGTACGGAGGCAACCGCAGCTTTTCAAAAAATAATTAAGAGAGCAAAGAATGACGGTCACGCTACACCCAAGCTATTACACACCGATAAGGGTATAGAGTTTATAAATAAACCTTTCAACGACTTGCTAAAGAAACATAACATTAAAATGTACCACACGGAAAGTGAAGAAAAATCCTCAATAATTGAAAGATACCATAGAACGCTCAATGAGAAATTGAAGGTGACATTCCAAGTTAGGAGCTCACTCAAGTGGTACGATATATTGCAAGACCTCACAGATGAATACAACAAACATGATTATCATCACACCATAAAAATGCAGACGTTAACAAAGGAAACGAAGCGGATTTATTGGAAATGTATCATGAGCTAGAAAATAAGATTCCCCGTAAAAAGGCAAAGTTCGAAATTGGAGACAGAGTTCGGATTACGGCTAAAAAAAGACGTGTTTGCAAACAAGTACAAACAGAACTGGACTAATGAGATTTTTAAAATTTCACAGGTGTTGAACACACGGCCTGTTAAATATCAAATTGCGGATCAAAACGGTGAAGAGATAATTGGCGGGTTTTATGAAAATGAACTGCAGAAGACTGAATTTTAAAGATACATCAAGAGCGTCCTAAATCAGGACTATTATATGAAATATTGAAGCGTCCCTTATTAGGACTATTATATTAAATAATGAAGCGTCCCTTATTAGGACTATCAAATATGTTTTTCAAAATTAATTAGATAAAAAACACGTCGCAGAAATACGCATTTTATTATATAGGTGAGATGAGCAACTGTATCGATATCGAAAATAACAAGTTCACTTTTAAAAACCACGACGTTTCAATTATATTTGACGGTGATAAAAAACCCTGGTTTGAAGTAAACGATATTGGAAATATATTAGGCTACGCGAGACCGAGAAAATGCATTTATGACCATGTCAGTGAGCAATATATAACTACATATTTAGATTTGAAAAAGTACAATACAATCACCATTAAAACATATACATCCCGACACACGTTACATAAACGAATCGGGTATTTGCTCTTTGATTGGGGCGTGTAAAAGTAAATCGTACGAATTCAAAAGTTGGATGTTTGAAGAACTTTTACCCGTTCTAAGGAAATATTAATATGGTGTTGAATGAATGGAAAAGGAAAATAAACTGTTCAGAAGACTGATAAATAATAACAAAATCCATCAGGTGATTTGTATATTCGAAAGCAAGGATAATGAAGGGAATTGGGAACATCATAGTAAAAAGGAGTATAAATGTACTGATACGCAAAAACGATATTTAGAACAAAAAGCGATTGAAGATGAATCTGATAAATGTTACCGAGTTGAATACGTGAAGTCTGACGGGAGTGTAATAGACAAGTTTTTAAAAATAATGAACGAATACGGTGTTAAATAAGATTACAACCAAAAAACAAAATATATAACAGTTTATGGTGATTTCAATTTTATTCGCACTGTAGAAAAGGTAATGGAACGAGAGTTGATGTGGTAATTAAATAAAGCAATTGTGTTATATAATTTTATTTTTTATTATACTAACAACTTCCCGCTTTCATAAAAACATTGCTCTCGAGATACTAATGTTTATATATAGACAATATGAGGGATAATTGTAATTGCCACGCGGATGATAATGATGATAGCACTGACTTTACAGATAATATGGATGGTAAACACGTATTTTACATATTAAAAAAAGATGATGTATATAAATGTATGAGATTCACCAAGAACAGTTTGAGAATAACCTGTTACCACATCCTTTACGCGGTCTAATGGTAGGGTCTTCGGGAAGCGGCAAGACGAATTTACTGTTGAATTTCATTTACAATGAAAACGGAATTTTATTTCAAAATCTATATATATTTAGTAAATCGATCGATTAACCGGCGTACACGGAATTGCGAGAAACGAACACGAAAACTGAGGAAAAGTTAAATAAATCTAAAACGTACTTTTTCAAAAACTGTGAGGATTTACCACATTTGGAAGAGTGTAGGAAAAACTCCCTTGTGTTTAATGACTGTCTTTTAGAAAATCAAGACGTGATTAAAAACTACTTCATCAGAGGCAGACATAATAAACTATCGTGCGTCTATCTCAGTCAAAGCTACGCTAAAGTAGACATGCAAGTCATCCGAAACAACGTGAATTTATTATGCGTTTTTAAACAGAATAAACATTATGCGAAGCGCATTTACGATGATTTTGTAGGTACCGATATGACGATTGACGAATTTGAAAAAATTTGCAAAACATGCTGGAGCGAACCTTATGGTTTTTTAACTATAAATACGACAAAAAAGCCACACTGCGGTAAATACATGTTAAAGTTGAAAGACGTATTAAGAAACGATGATTTTGAATAAATATCGTATATCTAACGTTTTACAATAATCGATATAAAAACGTGAAATTTGTAAAATTAACGTATAACTAACGTTTTACAATAATCGATATAAACTTGAATCTTTTAAAATAAACGTACAAGTAACGTTTCTTATTTTTTATTAAAATTTATTTTTTTCATCTTTTAAAATAAAACAATAAGAAACTTTAAAATATATATAGACATGGTGAAAAGGAAGAATAGTGACGATAGCGACATTGTCAATACTTTAGTTAAAAAACACAAAATGGCGGATAAAATGTGGCCCGATGAAAGGACGCCCGAAGCCTGTGACCTTGTTAAAAAAAAACAGTTTTATCACCTGTAAAATTTAAAAATCAAATGATACTTTTACCAAAACGCGATAACACACCTATATCAGTTAAGGAGGTAAAGAGAGTGGACAAATTGTATGAGAAATTGTATGAGGATAGTAAGAGCAAAGGGAGCAAGCTGAGAAGAAGGCATAGTTTCGTAGAAAACACCCAGTTGTATTACCGGTAAAATTTAAAAATCGAATGATACTTTTACCAAAACGCTATAACACACCTATATCAGTTAAGGAGGCGAAGAGAGGGATAAATTGCAGGACAAATTGCTTAGGGAATCTGAAACCCTTGCTAGGACGCAAGTCGAAGAGACACACGAGAGAGTAAAGAGGCAAGAACCCATTATTAAAGCTATAAAGGAACAGACTGAAACTATAAAATCCGATAAAAAGCCTAGATGCGTTCAAATTATGAAGAAACCTTCTGCGGAACCTTTTAGACCTAGAGCTTCCAGTACGCTGGGCAGGAGCAAAACAGACGTTGAAGTTAGGGAAACAACGTTACTCGAAGGTGACGAAACAGAAGTATTTGAAGCGCCCAATTTACCACCGACACCCGCACTGAGACAAACACCCGAACATGATGAATGTTTACAAATCGTTCAATCCGCGAGTTTACCGAGCAAGAGAACATTGGTACTTTGGCAAAGAAATATCTCGCGTCCGGTAACGAAAGCGTTTTCGGTATTTATTACGACTTTAATAACAACAAACTCGCGATAGGGTTGCAGACTATATCCATTGAAAACGATGATATCATATTAGACAAAACACTGGACAGATATGTAGGCACTGACGGATTGTGGATACTGTTGAAAAAGGGAGAAATTCACGGTGTAACTTCCAATTATGCCGTCGGTGCGACACCAAGAGAAAGGCTTATTAGTATAGGTGCGTTTACTTCTCAAGATTTCGACCGAATATTAACTTTAATTCACCGAATATATTTACAGTTTTCAAATTAGATCACGGAGATGCGTTTTACGATAAGCGAATACTATTTCACATACAGGGTGAAGTAGTGAAAAAGGGTGACGGTGCAGCGTACGCTGCCGCGGACTCAATTAAACTTGTAAACAATTTTGCGGCGTTTTTATTTAAGAGAATAGAATTGAAGAAACACAATCAGCTGATAGACTATGTTGATGGAGTCGGTATAACTAGCACAATTAAAGGTTTAACAACGTACAGCAGGTCTGGCAAAAATACATACTTCAGCAGCGGTTTTAAATCGAAATTTGACAAAGGTGGAGGCAAGTTCGAAGCTCTCGGCACACTGTCACACTTGGGGTTAGAATTTTTTTACAGCCTCAGGTATCCAATGTTTAAGTGCGGGTTTGAAATTGTCTTTTAACGGGCCGAAGATAATGACGCTATCTTCCGCTGGAAATAGGGGACCGGTACGGCGGAGAAATCTGCGGATGAGGGAAAAGTTAAAATTACAAGCTTTGTTTTAAGAGTACCAATCATCGAGTACGATCCTATGAAAAAAGGATTCATCGAAGGAGTACTCATCGAAGGATTGAAAAGATTGGGCGAAAAATGTGATTTACAATACGTAAATTATCAGTGGCAGGGTATTGAGAGATTCGGTGTTACCGGGTCTTCGTATAGTTTGGATATATCAAACAACTTTAGAAACATTTACAACCCCCTATTTATAATTATAGGTTTGCAGACGAAACGTGAACATAACCAAGAAAGGCCAATTTATACCAAGTCAATTACTAAGCCAATTTGATATTATAAATACTAAGAATTATAATGTGATGATCAACGGCCAGCGGTACCCTCAACAACCGCAAAACTTGAGTGTATTAGATCAAAACTACGGAATTTTATACGGGAACTATGCTTCCGTCAGACAAGTACTTTTTAAAGACGAAGACGTGTATTTAAACTATGTTGATTTTATTGATAAATATGCACTTATAATTCTTGATACTCATCATCACCCGTTCTCCACGGAATCGAAAATGAATAATATTATAATTCAATTGAACTTTACAAACGCTGTTGACACTCCTGTAGTGGATCAAGGTACGACAGCTTACGTGGTTGTGATATCTGATACGGGATTTATTTATGACGTGAATAAGAATTATATTAGAATGAATTAAAACTAACACTAAGAAAATTATTTTATGAATATATAATATTATACAGTCTCACATTTTTTTATTTTTCACAATTTTTATTTTATTTTTTTATAAATAAAAGATAAAACTTTATCAATTAAAACTGGTCTGTAATATTTTTTCAATAAGCGTGCAGATTATTTATTCAGAGTGAAAAATCGTACTGTGTAATACAGGTTTAAACATGCAGTCAAATCAACATCAATCTTTCACGTTGGAGGATATGTGCGTTCTAAAAATTATTTATACGTGTAAAGTGGGTGAGCTGGGAAACAAGATTTATGGTTTACCCAATTTACTCAAATTACAGATTTTATATACGGAACTTGGATATTATACAACGGTTAAAATTGTTAAACCCGACCCCTGAACCCTGAATTATTGTTAAACAGGAAATTATGGACCAGTTGATGGATACTGATGATCGTATTCTGGTGGATAATCATGAAGGTGCCATTGTCCTTGTTTGTGCCCCAGGTAATTCATATTCTTGTGAATGGTATGGCGATGAGAGGGAATTTTATACAACATTACAAAAACAAGTTCGCGCGGTTGATTTTCCAGACAAGCATCGTGAGGTTAAATGTTTTTGGAAATGCGTTTATAGGGATACTTTGTGGAATAGATTTGCTCGATTGATAGAATGATACTATTGCGATAAAATTGATTATTTTTTCTTCGTTTTGAAACTCGATGGATATACACTTATGTGCACGAAGAAGTATAAAAAAATGTATTAAATAAAAATCGTATCGCAATAAATTCAATCCAATGAAAGGTTCGCTTCCACTTCCAACTCGTTTACAGTCTCTTGTGGTATTTTGTAATGACACCACGGAAGGCTGGTGATGCCGTCTTCCATTATGTAACGTTTATCTCGCTCGAAGATAACACTTTTTTTGCAGTTCAATACTATACAACTCGTGATCTTATTTGGTTCATCGACTTGTAAATTTCCTTTTCCTCAAACAAACTTTGTTTATAATCATTAAAACTTATTTCATTTTCATCACTGATTTTTTTAAACCCTTTGACTTTTTTACATACTCAAAGTTATCTTTAGATTTTTTATTTGATCTGTTCGATTCGCATACATCTTCGACTTTAACCTCACATATTCGTACACAATAAGACCACCCATTTCATGATTCATCGTCCCTAGTTTTTTCTTATTCACTTGTGGCATGTCATATCTGTTTTTCTTTTTGAAGTTACTAGTGTCATACTGCTCAAGTGCTTGTTTCATATCGTTGCAAACATCGTCAGTTTGTACCAAGTACTCCAAACTGTCAGTATCCCCATATTGAATTTTCGCCTTATCACCATATTTTTCTTAAAAAGTTGTAATGAAAATCGTATATAAGTGTTTTAGATATATCAAATATAGTAAATCCCACGTAAATCGCTTTATTAAACAGCAGAGATTGTTTACTCATGTGCACGGCGGAGAGGTTCTCTGAAAATATAGTGCGGCGTTTAAAGTATGGTTTCGCAACCCATTTGTCTATCTGATTTTCCTGTGTCGCCAGTCGTAATATCAACCCTGTTTCTTATATTCTCGACCGATTTTCCATAAATAGAATTTGACATTAATTTTAAAAAACTGTTTAGCCGATTTATTGCTCTGTATACGCCATTTTTCAATGTTTAATTCGATGTATGGTTTCAACCACTTGCTCTGTTCAAAGCTTAAAACTTTGTATCTTCTTCAATTTCATACCCAATGAGAGATATAATTTCAAATTCCAATAATGAATAACATATTTTACTTTGTTATACAAAGTGGACAACAGCTTAGCTTCCTTAGAACCTGGTGGAGTACGTTTTTTTCAGGTGCCAGCGGTGATTCGGAGTGTTCATCGTGCAGTTCTATCAGATATTCCAAGTCGACTTCCAGTATATAACCGGTGGTAGACTCGTTGTCGATCTGCGTCACATCTATATCTGTTGTACACCACTTAAACCCTCCATAAGGCACTACGTTTCCCTTTGACCATCCATAAAAATTAACCGCGTCGAGATATAATAAATAACTGGTAGGGGAATTGGCGTTATATTCATTTTCCATATTATTAGCTTTTGCGTGACGGTTACTGCACTGCGAAATCCCACCTCGTATACCCTTGGTAATCATTAAAATCATCTCGTAATCAGTCAACAGTTCCAATTTAATTTTTGTATATTTCAACATTGCACTCCAAGCGAGGCCGGAAACTGTGAAGTACCAGGCGGGGTCAAGCGAATAAGTCTGTATACAAATGTCTCTAAAACTCTCCATCAGCTAACACAGCTAACAACAATACGTCCGTCTTGTTATAAAGCAAAGTATATTCTTTCATATCGACGATGTTAAATGTATTCCAAACGTTTAAAGCGTGAGCGTAATCTTCATCTTTGATTCCACATTTATTCAATTTGTTGTAAAACTCTTCTTTTGGAGGTAGTTGTGTTTCAAGATATTTTTCATCACTATCCATGTAGTCGTAACAGTACGTACCTTTTTTAACGAGCAAGTCCAATTTATGAGCCTCTGTAAACTTTAAAGTGTGTATAAACTCATCTTTACTCAAGTTCTTAGCTAACGTGTCCAGTGAGTCGAGTGTAAACTTGAGTGAGTCCAAAAACCTAGCTTTTATTCCTATACCGAAATCAACAGTGTAAGACATGTACCGCTCCTCATTGATCGGAATAACTTGAATCTTTGTAAGCGTAACATTTTTACAAATAAATGTGTATTTTGCCCGCTCAAGTTGTAGGTGCCTCAGGTTATGATTTGAAAAGCGCTTATGATTATGTTGTACCGACACGTGGTAAGCAGTTGGTAAAAACAGATTTATCTTTTCAATTTCCACGGGGTTGTTATGGAAGAATATCACCCAGATCAGGATTAGCGCTTAAGCACTCAATTGATGTAGGTGGCGGTGTGATTGATTATGACTATACTGGAAATGTAAGAGTGTTAATTTTGTGGTGAAAAGAGGTGATCGGATCGCTCAAATAATATTAACAGTTTATAAAAACAATGTGCTAATTGAGGGTGACAAAGATACGCGCCATACGGAACGTGGAAACAAAGGTTTTGGATCAACTGGTGTAAAAAGGAGAAAATGTGAATAAATAACTCAACTATAAAAATTGTTATTTAATTTGTTACTGTTGAAGAAATCACATGTTGTATCAGTATTGTCTCGAATATCAAGAATCAAGAATCAAGAATACTTTATTGTCACACGACTATATAAATACAGCATTGACAATCGTCACAAATACAAACTTAAATATTTAAAATAACAGACTGCTAAAATACATAATTCATTTCCAACTAAACATCCCTTCTTTCAGATATATAATCTTTAACACTGTAGTACTCTTTTTCAATCAAGTATTTTTTTAGTCTATATCTAAATTTTACAACATCCACCTGAGTTTTCAGGATTTGGGGGAGAACATTAAAAAGCTTAATGGCAGAATAGTAAGTTTGGTTTTGAAAGGAAGTTGTGTTGTGTCGGGGAATATGGATTAGGTTAGTGTTGCGGAAATTATATCTATTGGCAATGCGTTGAGGAAAAACGTGTTTGTTTTTAACCAGAAATGAAAGGCACTCTAAAATATAAATCGATGGAAATGTTAGCAAGTTGTTTGCCGAAAACACACCTCTGCATGATGCGTATCGGTCCATACCATAAATCAGTCTTATGGCTTTTTTCTGCAGTGAAAACATTTTCTTAGTTCTAGAAGACTCTGCTCCCCATATTGCGACCCCGTATGAAATATGAGGAAATAGGCAACCAAAATAAGCCGTCAGGAGAATTTCTCTGTTGGAGAATTGGGAGAGTCTTCGATGAAGAAATATGCTACTATTAATTTTGCTTAAAACCTTTTCAATATGTTTGGAAAAGTCTAGTCGGGAGTCGATAATGACCCCTAGAAAATTTGTGACATACAAGATTCAATGTCGTCCTCACCTATTGTTATTACTGCAGAATCTCCTGAATCCCTTAATCTAAAGTCTATAAAATTAGTTTTTCCAGGGTTAAAACCAGATGATTTTCACTTAGCCACTGTAATAAAATACTACATTGTATACAAGTTTTAAGCTCTAGATTCTCTCGGGAATCATCAACAACACTCAGAGAGGTATCGTCCGCAAACAAGCAAACATTGGCAGGGAATAATTTTTGAGGCATATCGTTTATAAACAAAAGAAAAAGAATCGGACCTAAGACAGTCCCCTGAGGAACACCAGCAGTTACTACAATCTCTTTGGATTTCTCGGAGCACAAGCAACCATTATTATCAATGAAAGATATTTCAACAGATTGTGTTCTTCCCTTGACAAATGCTGAAATCCAATCAAAAGCTTTACCTCTAATACCAAAATATTTCAATTTTTCAAGCAACAATTTATGGTTAACCATATCAAAAGCCTTACGAAGGTCAAAAAATATTCCGAACACATTCTTATGGTCATCCAAGGCTCTAGAGATATTGGAAATAAAGCTGAATAGAGCATCGGTTGTGGAATTATTTTTCCTAAAACCAAATTGTTGTGAAAATAGAGAATTATTAATTGTTAAAAATTTATAGAGACGATCAAGATATATTGTTTCAAAAATCTTAGAAAAACTTGAAGTGATAGAAATTGGCCTGTAGTAGTCTTTTTTAAACACATCACCCTTCTTAAATACAGGTTTCACAATAGCTGATTTTAGAGAATGTGGAAATTCAACTTCGTTAAAGGAGGCATTCACTAGATGACTTAGTGGGTGTGCAATGAACTCAGCAACTCTCTTGAGCAACCTAGAGGAAACTCCATCATGTCCAGCGGAGTCACTACATTTAAGGGAACGAACTACATTCAACACTTCAATGTCATCTGTTGGTTGTAAGAAGAGAGTTGAAGATACACTTGCTAATTTATTACAATTCCCCAGTGCAACAGGATCATTTGTACCATTTATCCCGGTAGCTATATTTGAAAAGAACGTGTTGAATGAACTTACAATCTCATTGGGGTTATTTATAACACTGCCATCATCGTGTTCAATAACAATCTGTTTAAAAGGCTTACAAATTTTGCTGGGAATGAATTCATTGACAATGTTCCAGATTGCTCTTGGTCTATTACCATTATTATTAAGATTGGCCAACACATTTTTAGTTTTAGCAGCTGTAATTGCAGACCTATACCACCTCTTCAATTCGAGATAGGATAGTCTCAATGGATGAGTGGACAAAATCCTTCGTTACAAAATACATGTCAATCACATTTTCTCAAAGCCTTGTGAGAGAAGAATCCAGTTTGATTTTTGTATAATGCTTCCTTGAGAGAACTTTTGATTTCTTGAGAGGGAAAGCCAGTTCAAAGTAATGTTTAACAGTAGCAAAAAAAAAACAGTCAAATTTACTATTCAAGTCTTGACCAGAGAAAACATCAAGCCATTGTTCATTTTGAAGGTATTTAATGAAGACAGCAACATTATTATCGCTGAAGGATCTATTAAGTCTAAATTTCGGAAATAAGTTATCTAAAGGAGCTGACAACATGATATCAGATATCTGCGCGTGATGATCAGATATAACCATGACATTGACTTCTGACCACAGCTAGAATGATAACGGCGCGTGCCGCCAGATAGCAGTCCACAGACAGACAGACATTGTGAGTTAGCTAATGTTTATTGAATCATACCACAACAAATTGTATTTTAAACGAAATGTTTAATTAAATATTGCTTTTGCATTTATTTTTTCAAACATAAGCTTTTATTGTTAACAAAGAGGTGAAAACGCTCGTTTAGAAAATAAAACATGGCTTAAGTTAGGTTTGAGAATCGTTTTTGGTGATAAAACATCGCTTTAGTAAGGTTAGCGAATTTAATCCAGGTCTCGTGACTCGACCTTCGACATCGACCTTCGACATTTTTGACGCAGTACATACACTTTACTACTACTTATACACTTGCATTTTTGATACAACGGCCTTTTTTGCGTAGGCCTTTTAACCTGCCATATCCATGTCAAAACCAACCATTGTATTATGAGGAATTTAAATTTAAATATTTCAATATGATACATGAAAACCTTGGAAATAATAAATATGTTAAGAGTAATGAGTTTGAAATTAAATGTGCTTTAAATGGAATATTGTATTACTTTTTATTTCTTTTTACTTTTTTACGATTTTGTACAAGTTTGGTATAAAGATTCTTTGCATTCATAGAATAAAATACGAAGTAATAACACTAAAAATTTAGGATAAACAATTACATTAAAATTAGTTTAGTAATATATTACATGTTAATACAAAGAATAATAAGCAGACTAAAATATATTTCCAATTTTCAAGTAAAACACTATTTTACTATTGGTACCGGAGTAAGGCCTAAACTATATACTTTATACAGTTTTATAACAAATAAATAATCGCGTCTTTATGTTTGTTTAGGTACAGGGTCTTCCATAGAGTATGGTACAACTTCAGAGGAGATACATAACAGATTTTAATTGTATTTATTTACAATTTGTATAGGTTGTTACGTTTTATTCATTCAATCGTGAGTAAATGTCCGTGAAATTTTGTTTCTTGCATCATTTAATTCAAGGGCTTTAATTTGATACCACCCAAACATATAAAGTGACTTCTGAATAAATTATATTATGATATCCAATATTTTCATGGCGCTATATCTCAAAATGCTCAAGGGTACTGAAGTGGCACCCGTCATATTCGGATTCTGCACATTATTTTCATTCAGAATCAGCAAAAAAACATCTTATATACTGAAATTGTTTACTTTCATAAGAAAGGCATTCAGTGGGCACCGGACTAAATCAAAATTTACCTGCTACAGTCCTGTTAAAAAATACTATAAATTTAGAAAAAATAATAACTTAATAACTTTAAAGTGCTTCTAAATCAGTTTAGTAACTTATTATTCCCGCAAAATACCAGGTTGAGCTCCCATCACATGTGCTGTACTGTAGTGGGAGTTCCGTACAGATTGCTGTTTACACTATACAATACATTGTTTGTATTTATTAGATTTGTTACATTGTATTCATACATCAAACCCTACTAAGGTTTCTTACTTAGATTAATTATAATCTTTCATCATCTTATTTAAACATCTGTTTAAGGAATTTATCAAACGGCAATATAGTAAGATATGAGTGTGCAAGGTAATATTTTACGTACATCTGTAACTTGTACTACACTATAAACAATGTATGTTTTTAGTAAATGAACAGAGTAGATACAATATTGTATTCAACAATTTAATTAAAAATATACCGCAACAAAGTTATGAAAAACACACATTACAAAATAAAGAAAAGTTAACCAAAAGAAAGAAAAGTTAACCAAAAGAGCAACATTTAGGGGAAAGAGGCAAAAGGGGTGCTTGAAACAATGAGTCCTTCACTGTCCTCCAAGTGGCTTCTTTGCTTGTCACCTTGAAGGCTTAATTGTTACTTCTGCATTGGAAAATTTAAAGTAATTTAAATAATAAAAGAGAGGAATACAAATGCTTAAGTTCTATAAAGGCATGGTTAACGTTTGATTTAACTGGCTTTACTCTGCATTTTTATGTTTCACGATGCAGCTCTTCAGAATATTTTCTTTTTATCTAGTTTTCAATTAGTTAATTGCTCAGTCGTTCGTTATTGTTCCTCTACTCGTATTCAATTTTAATAGATAACATGTTGCTCAAACCCAGCAAAGTTGTGTGTTTTGATAGGCTATATAACCACCTACATCAATGTGAGCTATCATAGCTTTTATACATGCCTGTCTTCGGACTCAACATATACGGTATTGCAATACAAATTTTTCTGTATATGTCCTTATTATGTTTACAATAGGCAAAACAAATTCTCTCTAATTGCCTACTTCTTGTCATCTCTCTTAGTATTACGATACTCGATGGCTTTCAGCCTCACTATGACTCCACACACAAAGTGAGAAATAATCCACCTTGATTTTAGGGGGAATATATTTTCCTATTAATTTTCTCAGAACCCTAACATATTTGTCATCGTCAAAGCCTTTTGCCTATGAAAACAATCGGATATTTCATGATTCAAAAAGATCGTGTACAATTCTGGTACAAAAACTAACAACCGTAAAAACTGAAAAAGGTTTTTTTATGTGCTGTGTTTTTTTACACTTTTTCGAAAGTTGTCCCATTTTAGGTAATTTTGAGCGAAAGCAATAATTTATAAAATCGATTATCTTTCTTTTGACTATCTTTTACCTAATCTATATCAAAGAAATATTTCTGTCCACTGTCGGTGGTTCGTGAATATTAGATCACTACCAACCATACCTCATGGACATATTACAGGGATGTTGTACAGACTGAGAGTGTAGTGCGGTAGCCAGGATGGGAGTGCACGTGGTGGGGCGGGAGGGCATCCGCGTGTTCTATCTGCTGTAGAGTTGTTAAATATTTCTGTACCGGTGACTTTGGCACTAATATTTGTTCGGCACTAAAGGAGCTGGTGCCAGGAAATTGTTCTAACCAGCTCCAGTGACTTCGGTGACAGTACGAATTCACTCACTCAAAAGTCGCTGTCACTGTTTGGTTGTTTCAATGTATCCCCGCTAGGTTCGTGGCGCTGTCACTGGAGCTGGAGCTGGGCGCTGGCGCTGGCACTGGTCACTGTCACCGGTCGCTGTTTGGTTGTTTCGAGGTCGTGCCGCTGTCGCTGAAGCTAGGAGCTGGAGCTGGCACTGGTCACTGTCACTTGTCGCTGTTTGGTGGTTTCGAGGTATCGCCGCTAGGTTTGTGGCGCTGGCGCTGCTTGGAGCTTGGCGCTGTCGCTGGAGCTTGGAGCTGGGCATAGACGAGATGGACGAACTACGAACCAGCGCCAGTGACTTCAGTGACAACACGAGCCCGCATTGTTCATGCAAGTCACTGTTGTGCGTTTACTAACTAAAGCGCTGTTAATAAAATTTTCCGATGACTGTTATTTGTATAATTAAGTAGTCTTTTTACAAGCTTTCTTTATTTATGATTTAGTAACAACTTTATTATTTTACTTCTAGATAATTAATATTTTATTAGTGATACTCCTAAATGTTTTCGTAGTTAAATGAGAATTTGTAGTTGTACTAAGAATTTTAATTATTACTTGTTGTTCCTATTTTATGAAATACATTTAATTCTAATGCCAATAAGTGAGCTGTTGAATCCTTATAAGGTCATGATTAACTTTGATAAATAACACAGTGTCAAAAAGGGGTAATTTATCGCTGGAGTTGTTACGATGAACTGCGGGAGTAACTGGTGCCAAGTCACCGGTAAAAGTAACTAATATTTCTTTGGCGCTGTCACTGAAGTCACTGATCCAGCAAAGTCACTGGATCGCACATCTCTAATCTGCTGGTGCTGGTAGTTGGCATGCAGGACTACAGAAACAAGGGCTGCGCCTTGCGGGCGCAATAAGTGATTCCAGCCGGCCGCCGCTGTGACGTCACTGCGGGAGCTCGGGCACGCGGCGCCCTTTACCTTTCCCAGTGTGAGCGCTGGTAATACAGTGCGTTAGCCTTAAATAACCAACATGTTGTACATTTCTGCAATGTTTTTAACTAAATTACCTATAAGTGATTGATTACTGAGCAGAAATACGTTTATGACAAAACTTATAATGATTTAAGGGAACTAAGTCTTAAGGTCAAACAACATCACAAAGGGTTTTAATTTTATTTGTATGCGGCTTAGAATTATAATTCAAGAATAAATTTGAGTAAAAATGATTTTTAAGTTCTACATTACAAATTGTACGTCTATTATTACCTTAATTTATAAATATAAATATAATATTGGTTTGAAAATTGTCAAAAACTTAAACAAAATTAACAATAGAACAACACTTTACTCCATACAGATTTATTTTTTACAAAACTTATCCTATACTCTATATGATGAGTAAAGGTTGCTTGCGTGCGTGTTTGCTTGCTTGCTTGATCGCAACTCTTATCTCAAAAACGGCTCTAACGATTTCCTTCAAAAGTTGTCCTTAACTAATTTCTGGGTTAAAAATAAGTTATAGACAGGTCTCATCTCCAGGAAAAATATAATTATGTAAAGAAACAATTTAAAAAGTTCAAAAATTTAACATGGGGCTTATGGAGTTTCAAGTAAAGACAATAAAATCATAACAGCTGCTTATAATCAACCAGTGAACTGTCAAGTAATAACATGTGTTTTCCTGAGAGCAGGAACTAAAACCATTAAATAAAACCGTTAGCCTATATTTTATTTATTTAGTCAGCTGATTAAAATGTAAGCACATTTTAAAAATATCTGGCTAATGCCTGATAGATCGCTTGCGGTGATCGGGTCATTAGCTAGTTATTTGTAACTTGTTATTTACTTTTTTAACTTAGGCCTATTATTTGTAAGTTTAAGGGTGGTTAATGGCTGGTTGGATGAATCGGTCTTACAGCTATACTTGATATCACTAGCTGATTCTTTAAATCAAAACAATCGTGATCGTGATTACTGTGGCTTTTCATATATTATAGTATTATAGTAATATTTCCTCTGCCCCCCTTGCCACCCCCGAATTACGCCTATGCTCTCTTCACAAGTTATGTTAGCCTTTACTACTTACTCTTTGGTCAGATGTTTTGTTTACAAAATTATATATCCTACATTGAGGCTTCACTTTTTTAACACGAGACGAGAGTTCTATATTTATTTACATCTCGTTGGTTGGTCGTTGGTTTATAGTTTCTAATGGTTTAACATATTGTTATTGTTTAGCATATTGTTATTAAATCCATTGTCCGAACATTTTCAGTTTTCTTTGAATGATTCAACTACATGTTGCTACACTACAGCCAAACATATTAAAAAAAAAACACTTTATAACTACATTATTAAACGAGTACAACATAACTAGTAACAAAGTTATGTAATAATAGCTAATTGTTACACATAGATAACAATAAGTATAACAGCAACAAGCGAGCGAAAGCATGTGTGACAATGGCAATACCACGCGGATGCTCCCGCCGCGCCGCTACGTCACTTTGAGGGAGGGGTGAGAGGGGGAGATTGGCGGGAGCGGGATAAGGCAGCGGCAGCTAAGATCAAAGGCAAGGCGCAGCCCTTCTGTCTCTAGGGCTGGTTGGCACCTGGGCGTCCACCAAACAGCAGAACCATTGTACAGCGTAGTACTGTTGATGTTGCAGGAATGTTGTACAGACTGAGGGTGTAGTGCGGCAGCCAGGATGGGAGTGTACGTGGTGGGGCTGGCGGGCATCCTCGTGTTCTACCTGCTGGTGCTGGTTGTCGGCATATGGGCGTCCACCAAACAGCAGAACCATTGTACAGCGTAGTACTGTTGATGTTGCAGGAATGTTGTACAGACTGAGGGTGTAGTGCGGCAGCCAGGATGGGAGTGTATGTGGTGGGGCTGGCGGGCATCCTCGTGTTCTACCTGCTGGTGCTGGTTGTCGGCATATGGGCGTCCACCAAACAGAAGAACCATGGAGAGGAGGAGTTGATGTTGGCCGGCCGCAGTCTCGGCCTCGTTGTGGGAGTCCTCACTCTCATAGGTAAAATATGTTCTACAAATATATTTAATCAGAAGCTTTAATAGATAAAAAAAAAACGGAACTTTAGTTTTTAAGAGAAGTTTGTAAACTGAAAATTTAGGTCTTCTTGAAATAGTGCCAATATGCTAAAACTCACCTTGTTTTATATGTACTATTTGATTTATGTATTGCAAAATTGTCATTAGCAATGGCCAAGCACTACCGATTGACCTATATGTTTTTTAAATTGAAGGAAAATGGAGGTCATCAAAGCAGATTGTACCTTAGCAAATCTTCCTACTTTATGAGTTGTCTATAGAACAAGGAGCAGCAGGGCTTGTGTCTACCTAATTTACCAAGATTTACATAATATTTACTAACTCACTCGTCAACAGCAGATATATGTGGCTTGAAAATACGTGTTAGAACGGTTACAATGATAACAATTTAAGAACTTGTATTCCTATCCGGGGATCAATTCATACACTTTTGTGCCTTTTACGTGAATAATGCTTAACATATACTGAAAAAATAACTTATTAAAATACTTCTCCCCAGGAACAACATTTAGTTGTTAACAACACGTAATAAATTATTTTACATTATGGGCGGTTTGTAGCAAGGATTGATAATGACGAACTAGTTGTTACATTAGAAACTCCAAACAAATTTAGGTTAAGTTATTATTAAAATGTTAAATTTGATCCTAGAATATTAAAAATTCTGAAACAAATTTGATCAAAACAAGCTTAAGAGGGTAGGCCTACGTCATTGAATTTTAAATTGCGCATTTTAATTCGTCAATTTCCGATATCTCGAAATGTTACATTCATAAAAGCGCTTTTTTTTAAAGTAGTTCAGTTTTCAAAAATCATTGAACTATATGGGGTTTGTAATGAGACCATGTGTAAGTTGGTGGCCAGCCACTTTCAGTAGAGGCTAACTGAGAAAGATACACCACTTTCGGCACTTTTCCCCATGTTATTCTTATGGGGATCAGTTTTTGGACACTTGCCCGATCCTACCCTACACAAATTTCCTTTTTGGCCTACACTAGTACCCGACCCTTGTCTATATTAAATACATTTTCCCCCATCCATCCTCTATATTTTTTAAAATTAATTGTCTAAAAAACTAACTTTGTTGTTTATGGTCCGATTTGTTTTAAATTGATATATGTTATTGTTCTAGGGTAGTGTATATGTACACCTGTATCATGCATCCTAAAATGTATATAAGGGGGGTCAGTCGACTCCCCCCCCCCTTTAACTTCCACCAGGTGATCCCCCACTTTCCATCTTTAATACTCAAATGTGGATTTGCTCTAATAACCTTTCATTTTAATACATCCTTTGCCAAAAAAATAATCCACGTTCCAGCTACTCGTGGAAATCCACGAGTTCTGGCTACTTGGGAACCCGAGCCATTTGACATATAATAAATCACCCTTCCTCCTAATTACCTTCTCTACCAAGTACATGTCTTTATATTTAGTCTTTGACAATTCTTCTGTGTAAAATCCTCC
This sequence comes from Allygus modestus, assembly GCA_963675035.1. Classification (NCBI taxonomy): domain Eukaryota; kingdom Metazoa; phylum Arthropoda; class Insecta; order Hemiptera; family Cicadellidae; genus Allygus; species Allygus modestus. Next base: position 244,063,858 of record OY776111.1, on the reverse strand, counting down.
TTTGAGTATATTGCCATTCTCATCTTTCAAAATATAAGTCACAGGCTTTGTTTTCTGAGCTTCTGAGCTTCTTTCTGAACTTCTGCTATTGTAAAAAGCTGCCCTGTCCAGTTAGGGGTATATCCTTTACTAAATATATTTTTATATTTCGAAATCCTTACACTGTCCAACCACTTATATTTTGGCTTTTTAACTTGTACTTTAGATGCTAACCTTTCGTGTACATTTTTAGAGTTCTTGGCACTTTACTTGGTTAGGCTTCATCCCTATGGATCTACTTTATTATTATATATCCTTAGTAACTTTGGAAGTAAATCCAACCATTTGTAACTCTCTTGCGCACTAAACTCTCTACACAACCGATTTTTTTAAGTTCTCTGGAACCTTTTCACAATAGCCGCCTTAGTTGTAGAGTAAGTGTGGTAGTGATTAATATTTAGCTTTTTCATTAATTTGATAAAATGTTCATATAGGAAAAAAAGCACAGCACTATACTTTCAACTACCGAATTTCAACTATCCTTTTTATAGCCTGTAGGTTTTTGTTTTTAATACCCCGACACCTCCCAAAAATTAGTTTATATCTAGCAATTGGCCAATACACCAACTGTTTGCCTCTTGTCAAGGTTAAAGAACGTTTAGCTATATTATTACTATTTCACAATGCCGACAAATTCTGTTATCTAAAAAATAAAAAGCCCATAGATTTAATACTCCTACAACTTCCCAAAATTAGTTTATATCTAGCAATTGGCCAATGCACAACCATTTAGCTATTGTAAAGTTTAAAGAACGTTTAGCTATACTATTACTACTGCACTATACCAACAAATCCTGCTATCTATAAAAAAGTAAATCTTTTACAAAACCAAGCTTTATATTAATACAAACTAAACACAATACACCAACCTCTCTATATTTTTACTTGGAGTAGCTTTTAGTTTGTCTCTTTTAAGTTTTATTTTGTAATTTAAATCAATGGATTGTAACTCCTTTTCGAGCCAACAATTAGGCACAAAAATGTCTGGAGTATTTTCGAACTTTATCGAATACCCTATTTTATCTCTATGTAGCACTTCTCTTAAACCCACTACTGTATAAGGAGTTCTCTGTCTTCGTTTAGTTCCTCTATCCTTTTGCAGTAGGATACTTTTATATTTCCCGCTATTTCTTCCATTACTACTCGGTGTATTTACCTCTTGTTGGTCATACTTTAAAGCTTTTTTTTCTGCCGAGGATTCTATCGAAAATTTTATTTCACCTATTTTCGTAAACGTGTTACCATTGTATGTAATAGACCCATTAGTTTTAACAGTGGCAAATGGTTTGTCCGAGGACAAATAAATGATATCTATTAAAGCACCTCTTGTAGTTCTATATGGAGCAGTTACGAATCCACCAATCGTTAAAATGTCTTGCTTATTGTTTAGATTACTATATTATAATTTAAACATTAATATTTATAAATTACTTAATCTTGTGAGATATTCGGATATATGACACCCACAGACATAAACATTTTGTCATTTGACAGAACCTGTAACATTTGTGTAAAATGAAACAATAAAGTTAACAGACATTTGACAAAATATTCACGGGTTCTGTAAATTTACACAATATAAAACGATATGTGTGGTTTTACCGACATTTTACACAAATGTTACAGGTTCTGTCAATTGACACCATTTTTCTGTCAACGTATATGTGTGGTTTTTACAGACATTCTACACAAATGTTACAGGTTCTGTCAAATGACACAATTTTTATGTCTGTGGGAGTCATATCCGAATATCACACAAGATTTAGTAATTTATAAATATTAATGTTTAAATTATAATATAGTAATCTAAAAAATAAGCGAGACATTTTAACGATTGGTGGATTCGTAACTGCTCCATATAGAACTACAAGAGGTGCTTTAATAGATATCATTTATTCGTCCTCGGACAAACCATTTGCCACTGTTACAATGGTAACACGTTTACGAAAATGGAAGAAATGAAATTCTCAATAGAATCCTCGGCAGATAAAAAAAGCTTTAAAGTATGACCAACAAGAGATAAATGCATCGAGTAGTAACGGAAGAAATAGAAGGAAATATAAAAGTATCCTATTGCAAAAGGACAAAGGAGATAAACGAAGTCAGATAACTCCATATAGTGGGCTTAAGAGATGTGCTACATAGAGGTAAAATAGGGTATTTGATAAAGTTCGAAAATACTCCAGACATTTTTGTGTCTAATTATTGGCTCAAAAAGGAGTTACAATCCATCAATTTAAATTACAAAATAAATTTAAAATAGACAAACTAAAAGCTACTCCAAGTAAAAATATAGAGAGGTTGGTGTATTATGTTTAGTTTGTATTAATATTAAGCTTGGTTTTGTAAAAGATTATTTTCTTTTTTATAGATAGCAGGATTTGTTGGTATTGTGCAATAGTAAAAATATAGACAAACGTTTTTTAAACTTTACAATAGGCAAATGGTTGGTGCGTTGGCCAATTGCTAGATATAAACTAATTTTGGGGGGGTGTAGCTTTTTTATTTTTAGATTACAGAATTTGTAGGTATTGTGCAATAGTAATAATATAGCTAAACGTTCTTTAAATATTACAATAGGTAAATGGTTGGTGCATTGGCCAATTGCTAGATATAAACTAATTTTGGGAAGGTGTAGGAGTATTAAATCTATGGGCTTTTTTATTTTTTATATAACATAATTTGTCAGTATTGTGCAATAGTAATAATATAGCTAAATATTCTTTAAACAATTGGTGTATTGGCCAATTGCTAGATATATAAACTAATTTTTGGGAGGTGTCGGGGTATTAAAAACAAAAAACTACAGGCTATTAATAAGGTAGTTGAAATTCGGTAGTTGAAAGTATAGTGATGTCCTTTTTTTCCTATATGAACATTTTACCAAACTAATGAAAAAGCTAAATATTAATCACTACCACACTTACTCTACAACTAAGGCGGCTATTGTGGAAAGGTTCCAGAGAACTTTAAAAAATCGGTTGTGTAGAGAGTTTAGTGCGCAAGAGAGTTACAAATGGTTGGATTCACTTCCAAAGTTACTAAGGATATATAATAATAAAGTAGATCCATAGGGATGAAGCCTAACCAAGTAAAGTGCCAAGAACTCTAAAAATGTACACGAAAGGTTAGCATCTAAAGTACAAGTTAAAAAGCCAAAATATAAGTTGTTGGACAGTGTAAGGATTTCAAAATATAAACATATATTTAGTAATGTTATACTACCCCTAACCCCTAACTGGACAGAGGAGCTTTTTACAATAGCAGAAGTTAAGAAAACAAAGCCTGTGACTTATATTTTGAAAGATGAGAATGACAATATAAAAGTATAAACAAATAATATATAAAAGAAGATTTTATACAGAAGAATTGGTAAAGAGTAAATATAAAGACATGTACTTGGTAGAGAAGGTAATTAGGAGGAAGGGTGATTTATTATATGTCAAATGGCTTGGGTTCCCAAGTAGCCAGGACTCGTGGATTTTCGCAAAGGATGTATTAAAATGAAAGGTTATTAGAGCAAATCCACATTTGAGTATTAAAGATGGAAAGTGGGGGATCACCTGGTGGAAGTTAAAGGGGGGGGGGAGTCGACTGACCCCCCTTATATACATTTTAGGATGCATGATACAGGTGTACATATACACTAGCCTAGAACAATAACATATATCAATTTAAAACAAATCGGACCATAAACAACAAAGTTAGTTTTTTAGACAATTAATTTTAAAAAATATAGAGGATGGATGGGGGAAAATGAATTTAATATAGACAAGGGTCGGGTACTAGTATAGGCCAAAAAGAAAATTTGTGTAGGGTAGGATCGGGCAAGTGTCCAAAAACTGATCCCCATAAGAATAACATGGGGAAAAGTGCCGAAAGTGGCGTCTCTTTCTCAGTTAGTCTCTACTACTTTCGATAGGAACACGCCAGCTATATTCTATTTGTTCCCGCACCGCGTCACTACTGGAGGAACCTGGTTTCTGCGGAGCCAGTTGGGAACTTGTTAACACCTGTAACAGCTCAACTACAGGCTCAACCACCACAGATTGCGGTAGGGATACAGAGACAGTTGTTATAACATCGTAAACAGTGTGCCAGTAAATTCTCCTGTAGCTACAAATTCACATAAAACAATCAGCTTTTTTTAGTAAAACACTAGGATGGAAAATGAATATTACAAAATGTGTGCAAAATGTAACAATTTCACTTCAAAAGCCTTGTAATTTTAATTCAAAATATTACATGTCAACATTGGCAACAACAAGTTTGCTAACGACAAAAAATAATTTGAACGTGGAATAAAAACAAAAATGCAATTTGCGTTTACATATGCAAACTTTGGCAGGAACATGATTGCCTGAATCAATTCACACGTTATGACTAGTATTTTGCATTCTTTAAGAGTTTGTTGAGTCGGCGGCTGTTTTTTTTTTCTGCATGAAACCTAATGTTAAACGGAATGTATTATATCTCGTTAATTTATTAACATAAAAATAAGAATAAAACTCAAACTATCGATTTCTTTAATATATATTTTGAACATGAGCGATTTTTTCAACAAATGAGTGTATTTCTTAAAAAAAATAAACTTGTTCTTATTTGTTTACGTTTATCAGTCAAACTTTAAAAAAATAGATTATACACAATATCCAAAATTTCATTGAGCTTCGAAGAATATTTCGCTTTTAAAATATTTGGTCAAATTATAACAATACCAATTGTATTAAGAGAAGATATGGCGAGCAAATCCATTGTGAAATTGTCACTGGTTAGGGTATAATTAGCTGGCCTGTTGTCCCTCTTAATTTCGGCCCATACAAACTTCTTGGTGGGCGCTTGAAATGAAATGAAAAGAAAACGAGTTCGCACGCAGCACGCTGACGTGAGGGAAGTGAATTTCCACTTAAAAACTTTTAAAACTCAAAATCAGTGGAAAAACATACATTTATTCCAATTTTTATTAAAATCTGAAAACAGTGATTTTTTGGCTGTTCTGATGCTCCTGGTTTCATTTACCTGCAAAGCTGGGAATACAATTTTGCACATTATAATGTTAGGAGAAGGTCCAGACAGGCTTGAAAGTAGGCGTGAGGTTGCTGGGGATGATAAAAGTACTCTAACAAAGGAATTACAGACTTTTCTAGTGTATAACCCCCATAAGACAACGTACTGTGTTTAGCCGAAACACATTTTCTTTAATAACTCGGTAAATATTTAAGTTAGATTGACGAGAGAGGGCTTAAAACTTTTGCCTCACTAATTCCCATCTTTTTACATGCATTAATTTTGCATCCGGGGATTTTCTGACCCTTTTTGGGCCCAAAAACTCGAAATTTGAAAGATTAATCCCCAAAAAAGGGGTTTACAGTTTTCCGATTGTTTTGCCCTACGAACTTGTCCAATTGATTATAGAAAGGAACGTCCCTACCAAATTTGAAGTAAATCAGACAAAAAATGTGACCGCTAGAGTGCAAACACATATATATATGTTTATATATATATATACAATTAATGAACGATCCCCCAAAACGTGTTCAGGGGGTCACGTTAGGAACTTCTATGGTGGTCCCGGGCTTAAGTTTCACCGTGCGGGTCATGCTAATAGTTCACTTTCCAAAGGAAATTCACTAATAAACAGAACATGCATTTTTCAGACATGTTATTCTAACGACGTTGTTTTACTCCCGTAGAGAGCCCTCGAGGTGGAACTTAGAATGAAACTCCATGCCCAACCATGATAGGAATTGTTTACTTCGGCACTACTTGTTCAGTAATTTGGTGAGTAACATCTTCGGTGTCGTAATATACTATTCGGTTAGTTCCGAGTTTCACCGCAACCTAGGCCAAGCGAGCACCTTTACCTTATTACTTAGTAGGCCTACGCCTGAATAGCGCAGCGCCTGTGTCTCCAGCGTCCTCAAATGGCACTAATTGTCCAATTTAATGTTTGGTGAAAAATTATGAAACGGATCAAAAGTCATCTTAATAATTTAAAAACGAATATAAATCATTAAAGCCTGGAAAATGTAGGGAAAACTGTCGAACAAACTGAGCAGTAATATGGGCTCAATAGCTAAATAAATAACATAGTATAGGCTATAGAATTTGCTTTGTATTTGAAACCTACAAAATTGATGGGAAATACGTAATTATTTAGGCCCACTTCAGGAAAGTTTATTTCTGATTCGATGTAATTGGATGAAAACAATGCGACATTTCATTTCATCAAGGCTTTCCTTTGAACATGCAAATCCCGTCGGCTCACAGCTCGCAGCTCCCGTCAGCGAAATTGTAACGTGTCTGTAATGCTACGGACCGCAGGTCTCACCTCTGGATCAATATACTCTTTTGCTAATGTAATGAGTCTTTTCAACGTCTCGTTCGTAGAAATGTTCTGTAATTACTGCGCTGATTGTTTCAGAGGTGAGGTTTCAGAGATTTGAATTTATTTACCGAGCTTTCAATGAAAGTTATTCATTATGAACGAGGGATGTTATCATAATTGGAATCTGCGATTTGGAATGGTTTTTGAAACACTTTATATAATGCATGGTAATCAATTGTTGTTTAAAATGATTACCGGTATATACAAAAATACACCCGTCGCAGCAAACCTGCATACTCAGCGAATTTCCAATGAATATATAACATAACACTTAACAGGATTCATAAGAAATGTATTCACAAACAAGCGATATTTAAAATATTAATTATTCTCCATAAGAATAACATTGGGGATGAGTACGCAGGTTTGCTGCAACAAGGCACACAAAATAATGGGTTTTTATGCAAATATCAATAGAACTCATCTTAGTGAAGTCACATACCAAGTTTCATCCATATACATTCATAAATAAGCGATATATAACATTTTAAGTATTTTCCATAAGAATAACATGGGGACCAAGTACCTAGGTTTGCTGCTACAGGAACCATAGGCGAAATTTTTTTTTTGTGCAAACAACAATAAACCATAACCAGATCAAGCCATATACCAAATTTTGCCAGATTATGTTCATAAATAAGCGAGATATACAATTTTTCTTTTTCTCCATAAGAATAACATTAGACAACGTACTGTGTTTAGCACTTTCAATATCTCGGTAACCAATTGAGGTAGAGCAATGATCAAAATACCAAATTGTTTGTTTTTTTAAGCTGAATTCAATGGTATAAATTAAAATTTGATTTAAATTAAAATTACATGTGAAAACCCCAAAAAAACACATTTTTGGGGTACAAAACTACTTCGGATGGTTCGATTCATCTGGTTTTCGAACTTGTTCAAATAAATGGTACTTTACACATTTGTACAAAATTTCATTAAGATCGGACCTTTTTTACGATAGTTATCGTGCTTACGGACACATATATATATACACATATATAAAAATTTGAACGAATGGTGTTTTTGGCATCTGGGGACCTCAAAATGAAAAGTTATCATGGTCTCGGGCTTAAGTCTTACCATGAGACCTACGGTAATAGCTTCTTCCCTATAGGAGAAATTCGCTAAAAGTTGTCTCGTTAGGAACTGTCACATGGTCTATTAACATTTTTCTAACTACAGTGTATATTTAAAAAAAAATCAGTTCAAAAATAAATTTTTCCTTTTACATATAAGTTTTGGAATAAATACCATCTTGGTTCAAGAAATAAATAAATGAAATTAGTAAAAATAGAAAAAGCCTGAACAAAATATATAATACCCCCGTTGCAGCAAACCTGCATACTCAGCGAATTTCAAATGGAACCAGTAAGTCATGAAGCCACTTACCAACTTTAATCAAAGCATATTAATAAATAAGCGAGATATGACATTTTATTTATTCCCCATAAGAAAGCATTAGGACAGAGTATGCAGATTTGCTGCATCAAGGATCAAAAAATCTGGTTTTTATGCAAAGACCAATAGATCACCTCCAGATTAAGTAACATACCAAGTTTTAGCGAATTTCCCCTATAGGGAAGAATTAGCGAATTTCCCCTATAGGGAATTAGCGAATTTCCCCTATAGGGAAGAAGCTATTACCGTAGGTCTCATGGTAAGACTTAAGCCCGAGACCATGATAACTTTTCATTTTGAGGTCCCCAGATGCCAAAAACACCATTCGTTCAAATTTTTATATATGTGTATATATATATATATATGTGTCCGTAAGCACGATAACTCTCGTAAAAAAGCTCCGATCTTAATGAAATTTGGTAAAAATGTGTAAAGTACCATTTATTTGAACGAGTTCGAAAACCAGACGAATCGCATCATCCGAAGGGGGTTTTTGGGGGGTTTTGTACCCCAAAAATGGGTTTTTTGGGGTTTTCACATGTAATTTTTATTTTAATCAAATTGCAATTTTTACCATAGAAATCAGCTTAAAAAAACAAACAATTTGGTACTTTGATCATTGCTCTACGTCAACTGGCTACTGAGATATTGAAAGTGCTAAACACAGTACGTTGTCTAATGTTATTCTTATGGAGAAAAAGAAAAATTGTATATCTCGCTTATTTATGAACATAAACTGACAAAATTTGGTATATGACATCATCTGGTTGTGGTTTATTATTGTTTGCTCAAAAAAACAATTTTTTGCCTATGGTTACCGTTGCAGCAAACCTAGGTACTCGGCCCCCATGTTATTCTTATGGAAAATATTTAAAATGTTATATATCGCTTGTTTATGAATGTATATGGATGAAACTTGGTATGTGACTTCACTTAGATGAGTTCTATTGATATTTGCATAAAAAACCATTATTTTGTATTCCTTGTTGCAGCAAACCTGCGTACTCATCCCCAATGTTGTTCTTATAGAGAATAATTAATATTTTAAATATCGCTTGTTTGTGAATATGTTTCTTATGAATTCTGTTAAGTGGCTTAATATGATATGTTGTATATTCATTGGAAATTCGCTGGGTATATACACAAAATAATGGGTTTTTATGCAAATATCATTAGAACTCATCTAAGTAAAGTCACATACCAAGTTTCATTCATATACATTTATAAGTAAGCGATATATAACATTTTCATTATTCTCCATAAGAATAACATGGGGACCGATTACCTAGGTTTGCTGCTACGGGAACCATATGTGAAAATTTTGTATTTTGTGCAAACAACGATAAACCCTAACCAGATGAAGCCATATACCAAATTTTGTCAGTTTATTTTCATAAATAAGCGAGATATACAATTTTTCTTTTTCTCCATAAGAATAACATTAGACAACGTACTGTGTTTAGCACTTTCAATATCTCGGTAACCAATTGAGGTAGAGCAATGATCAAAATACCAAATTGTTTGTTTTTTTAAGCTGAATTCAATGGTATAAATTAAAATTTGATTTAAATAAAAATTACCTGTGGAAACCCCAAAAAAAAACATTTTTGGGGTACAAAACCCCCCAAAAACCCCCCTTTGGATGGTGCGATTTGTCTAGTTTTCTAACTCGTTCAAATAAATGGTGTTTTACACATTTGTACAAAATTTCATTAAGATCGGACCTTTTAGCGAATTTCCCCTATAGGGAAGAAGCTATTACCGTAGTCGGCATGGTAAGACCTAGGCCCGGGACCATGATAACTTTTCGTTTTGAGGTCCCCAGACCCCAAAAACACCATTCGTTCGATACTGTATATATATATATATATATATATATATATATATGTGTCCGTGAGCACGATAACTCTCGTAAAAATTATCCGATTTTGATGAAATTTGGTATACACGTGTAAAGCAACATTTATGACTTTAAGTTCGAAAACCAGCCAAATCGCTCTATCCGAAGGGGTATTTTGGGGGGGTTTTGTACCCCAAAAATGGGTTTTTTGAATTTTTTATATATAATTTTGGAAATAGTCAAATTTTAGTTTTTACCATTGGATTCAGCTTAAAAAAATACACAATTTGGTATTTTGATCATTTCTCTACGTCAGTTGGTTACCGAGATATTGAAAGTGCTAAACACAGTACGTTGTCTAATGTTATTCTTATGGAGGAAAAGAAAAATTTTATATCTCGCTTATTTATGAACGTATACTGACGAAACTTGGTATACGGCTTCATCTGGTTGTGGACCATTGATATTTGCTCAAAAAAACATTTTTTTACCAAAGGCTCCCTTAGGAGCAAACCTGCGTACTCAACCCCATGTTATTCTTATGGAGAATAAGTAACGTGTTATCTCCCTTAATTATGAAAATAAATTAATGAAATTTGGTATGTGGCTTTACCTAAATGAGTTATATTGATATTTGTATAAAACCCCATTTTTTGTGTTCCTTCCTTCAGCAAACCTGCATACTCAGCCGCCATGTTATTCTTATGGAGAATAATTAAAATGTCATAAATCGTTTATTTATGAATGTATAATGATAATACCCCCGTAGCAGCAAACCTGCGTACTCAGCGAATTTCCAATGCATATAAATGTATCTTAATACCACATAAAGCCACATACCAAGTTTCATCAATATACATTCATAAATAAACGATTTATGACATTTGAATTATTCTCCATAAGAATAACATGGCGGCTGAGTATGCAGGTTTGCTGAAGGAAGGAAAACAAAAAATGGGGTTTTATACAGATATCAATATAACTCATTTAGGTAAAGCCACATACCAAATTTCATTAATTTATTTTCATAATTAAGGGAGATAACACGTTACTTATTCTCCATAAGAATAACATGGGGCTGAGTACGCAGGTTTGCTGCTACGGGAGCCTTTGGCAAAAAAATTGTTTTTTTTTGAGCAAATATCAATGGTCCACAACCAGATGAAGCCGTATACCTAGTTTTGTCAGTATATGTTCATAAATAAGCGAGATATAAAATTTTTCTTTTCCTCCATAAGAATAACATTAGACAACGTACTGTGTTTAGCACTTTCAATATCTCGGTAACCAATTGACGTAGAGAAATGATCAAAATACCAAATTGTGTGTTTTTTTAAGCTGAATCCAATGGTAAAAACTAAAATTTGACTTTTTCCAAAATTATATGTAAAAAATTCAAAAAACCCATTTTTGGGGTACAAAACCCCCCCAAAATACCCCTTCGGATAAAACGATCTGGCTGGTTTTCGAACTTAAAGTCATAAATGTTACTTTACACGTTTATACCAAATTTCATCAAAATCGGATAATTTTTACGAGAGTTATCGTGCTCACGGACACATATATATATATATATATATAGATATATATATATATATATATATATATATACAGTTTTGAACGAATGGTGTTTTTGGGGTCTGGGGACCTCAAAACGAAAAGTTATCATGGTCCCGGGCCTAGGTCTTACCATGCCGACTACGGTAATAGCTTCTTCCCTATAGGGGAAATTCGCTAAAACTTGGTATGTGGCTTTATGTGGTGTTAAGATACATATATATGCATTGGAAATTCGCTGAGTACGCAGGTTTGCTGCTACGGGGGTATTTTACGATAGTTATCGTGCTTACAGACACATATATATATATATATACACATATATAAAAATTTGAACGAATGGTGTTTTTGGCATCTGGGGACCTCAAAATGAAAAGTTATCATGGTCTCGGGCTTAAGTCTTACCATGAGACCTACGGTAATAGCTTCTTCCCTATAGGGGAAATTCGCTAAAATGAGTTTTGTATGCAAATAGCATTAAAACCCAACCATATAAAGCCACATACCAAGTTTCATTAATATATGTTCATTAACAAGCGAGATATACAATTTTACTTATTCTCTATAAGATTAACATTGGACAACGTACTGTGTTTAGCACACTCAATATCTCATCGGTAACCAATTGACGTAGAGCGATGATCAAAATACCAAATTGTTTGATTTTTTAAGCTGAATTTAACGGTGTAAACCGAAATTTGGGTTTAAAATAATTATATGTAAAAAGTTCAAAAACCATTTTTGGGGTACAAAACCCCCCTTAAAGTAGAGCGACCTGTCTGGTTCTCGAACTCATGAAAATAGATACTGCCTTACATGTTTACACCAAATTTCACCAAGATCGGACCATTTTTACGAAAGTTATCGTGCCTACGGACACATATATATATATATATATATATATATATGAATTTGAACGAATGGAGTTTTTGGCATTTGGGGGCCTCAAAACAAAAAGTTATCATGGTCCCAGGCCTAGGTATAACCATGCCACCTACGGTAATAGCTATACCCTATAGGGGAAATTCGCTAAAAACTAAAACATTAAAGACATTGAAAAATAAATAAATGTACCTAAGTAATAATGATAGAATAACGTTAACTGTATTTCATAATGTTTATATTAGTCTGTAAAATATTTTATGACATTACCATAACATATATTAATCTCAGACTTTGATTTTTTACTTCTGCGCTAGTGTACTAAAATCTAGTCTACTAAAACTATCTCAAAACCAGCTAGATAACCCAGCCTTTTCTCAAAGTTATAACGAGTTTTTGGTACAAAATACCCCTGTCGTAGCAAACCTGCGTACTCAACAAATTTCCAATACATATATATGTCTCACTACTGCATAGAGCTACTTTTAAGTTTCATAAAAATCCATTTATAAATAAGTGATATAAAGCATTTTATTTATTTTCTATAAGAATAACATTAGGGCTGAGTACGCAGGTTTGCTACAACGAGGAAGATAAAAAATGTGTATTTTTGCAATTATCCATATAACTCAACCAGGTAAAGCTACATACCAAATTTTATTAATTTAGGTTCATAACTAAGGGAGATATAAAACTTTACTTATTCTCCATTTGAATAACGTGGGGGCGTAAATATATATATATATATATATATATATATATATATATATATATATATATATATATATATAAATTTGAAAGAAGGGTGTTTTTGGCATCTGGGGACTTCAAAACAAAAGTTTATCGTGGTCCCGGGCCTAGATCTTACCATGCTGACTATGATAATAGCTTCTTCCCTATAGGGAAAATTTGATAAAATAAGAAAAAACCAAGAATAGTTGCTTTTCTTCAACATGAGACCTTAACCTTGATTCTAGGTTTTACGTGTGTCTTCTGTATCCTGCAAATAATTTTTCCCACATCAAGCAGCAAGGGTATACCGTTTCTTTTAACTTTAATTAAACGTTAAAAATGTTATTGCCATATGTTTAAACTATAAATGGTTTATGGTAATAAGAAATTGTTTTACTATTCCGAAAATCTGGTTAACTAATTGAAGTCAGTAGAATTAACAGATGTGACGTAAGAGACTATGTAAAAATGACCAGTAATTTAATTTTTCGGTGTTGAGTGTTTCAGTGTTAATTGTCAACTCAGCCTTGCAATTACAGGAAGATGACAGTCTGGGGGTAGCAAGGGGGGATTCATTAGAACTAAGGATAAAATCTACAAGCAGGAGAGGGTGGTAAAGGGGCGTTGTTGTGGTGTTTGCAAAGAGCGGTATAACTACACAACCTACCTGTGTAAAAATTGCATAATTATTCCAGGAGTATGTAATCAAACCTTTTGCAACTTTTAGCTAAAGGTTAACAAGTTTAAGTTTGTTTTAATATAATACCCTGTCATATTTAAAATAGGTTATACTAGCAGCCAGCATCACTTCGTGTCTTCAAAATAAGTACGGTAATGAGATCATTTAAGTACGGTATAGATATATTGTTTAATTTACGTTCTTCTTTGACTAAAAAGGTTTACACAATATTTGAAAGACTCTAATTGACTTTGAAATTTGTTAAACAAACTCTGATTTTAGTTAACCATGATTATATAACTCTATTTCACTTTTTCCATTAAAAAAGGAAATATGCATAAAAACAAAAGTCAGAAAAAGTGAAAATTAAATTAAATTAGAAAAATCCATTGTAATATAAGTACGAAATTGCTTGATTTCTTTATTATAATACATATAGTGAAATAGATACGAATTTACAGAACTTCTGTCCAGACAACATTGTCTGTTTCAATTTCGTGGCTAAAAGTAACATATTGTCCTTTTGAAGCTTTAATGAAAACCTTCACTCCATTGCTAAATGTTCGGGCATGGCTTAAAGCGACATAGAGTTGCCCGTGGAAAAAGACGGGTTTTGGTAGGTATACTGCGACTTGACCAAGAGACTGACCTTGTGCTTTGTTTATTGTAAATGCAAATGCTAAAGTAAGCGGGAATTGGAAACGCTCCATACTAAAAGGAAGCAATGCTTCGGAAGGAGACAGTTTGATTTTAGGAATTTCCACTTTCACTCCTTTTGGCTTGTTCCTGTTAAAACTTCGTATTCAACCGTGTTATTTAACATCTTGACAACTCTGAGCCTGGTTCCATTAATCAAACGCTTGGCTGTGTTGATATTCCTCAACAGCATTACAATTGCTCCGACTTTTAATACTAATATGTGTCTTGGAAGGCCTCAAATTTCAATGCTGTTGAGGAACTCTGTAGGGAATTTAAGCTGTTCATCAGCATCATCTGATTTTACTGAGTCAAAGCTGTAATATTCTCATTCTTCACATTGCAGATTAGAAAGAACAGCCAAATTCATCTCGGCACAGTGCTCATTCATAGGGCACAAGATAGCCTTGTCTATTTTGGTGTCTGCCATAAGGTCTTGGTTGTCGTATATAAAATTAATTGGTGACGCCTATATATACAATTCATAGGTGACCTGTGAATTGGAAAAAGTTCACAGGTTTAACAGCAGATAGTATGTATTTGGGGGAAAAATCTTCCATCTGATTATAAAATAACAGCTTTCAACATCTACCATATAGGAGACGGTAAATTAGTTAAAATCAAACTGGTTATGTCCCAGATTTACATGAGTGGTACTTTTCTTTGTGGCCAAAATTGAATTATTTTTTTCTCCAAAAAATCTATATTTCAAGAAATTAAATGAATTAGCCTATTTTAAAATCAAATTACTTATAACTTTAAATAATACAACAGTTTCGTCAAATAATTAAATGCAAGTGCTGTATTCTGTGGTCAAACTTAAGAACTCGATCAAATCATCACCATATGTTTTGTCATAAACAAATGTGAATTGGAAAAAGTTTACAGGTTTAACAACAGATAGCAGCTCATTCACTGAAATTTTAAAAACCTCCTGGACGAAGGCTTTTCATGGGATATTTTCCAAACCCAAAAAAGGCACATCTAGAGAGAAATAGCTTTAATTTGATACCAAATATGTATAGAAAAATACATTTCTAGGAGTCGATATGCTGTGAAGAAACATCGATAAATTCTTTTAATAATATAGATATTTAACTCAAAAGATAAAACTTATTGAATTATTTTTACAATGTCCTCAAGGAGCATGAGCATGGTTTGATTATTCTGATTGGGAGATCAAAATTATCGTGATTGTGATTATTGTGACTTTTTTATATATTAAATCCCCTGGCACTCCTCAAATTCAAACTACTGTACGATTATACCAAGGAATGTAGTAGATCCAACATCAAAAATCATTTATGATTGTGTATATGAAAGAAATGTTCAGAAGAAATCCCTTTAGAAAAATTATACTTGGTAAAGAACGATGAATTAAGGCGGCTCAATATGTAACAAGAAACATGAAATTCCTGTTAAAGTAAGCAGACAATACTTATCTAACTTCAGAACCGAAAATGAGGTTTTAATCCAGTCTCTGTCTGGTAGTGGGATCAATATCCTCTCCTAATAATGTAAAGTGGTTTTTAAAACTCCGTTCATCAGACTTGCCCATTATTTACGACTGTAATTGTGTCTGCCAATTGGTTTAATGAACGGCTAAATTTTTCTTTGCTCATTGCAAATAAAACTCTTATATTTTTCCCTTACAAAAGATAAAATGTCGTATTCCTTAAATTACTCTTGTATTATTAATATAATTTCTTTTCTACTTTAAAACAGAGAAGTAATGTTTTTAAAATTTACAAACTTAACGAAATGGCTTCATAATCCCTGTGGTAAATGCAATGTTATTTATTTAACATTTCTCCTTACTAATTCAAATGCAAACAATGTAAATGTAGGAACATTAAACGAGATTATTATTCTGCACATCTTAGAGTTTGGGTTGTCAAACTGTATTCAATTAATCCATATTTGTTACACATGACATTAAAACGAACTCTGAAAGTGATTATGGGTTTTAATAACTGTTAATGTTAAGTCTCTTTTTAGAAAGGTTTTGCAGGCTCCTGATCTTAATTGGTATATTGATTAAGGAAGTACATAATTCAAGTGCTTATCGATTGGCATAAGCGTAATTTAAATATTTTGCTTGGAGGGGCAGAATTGTTTGTGATCGTGATTATTGTGACTTTTTATATATTACAATAATATTTTCCAAATTATTGGGAGGGCAACTGCCCCCCTTTGCCCCCCCCCCTAAATTACACCTATCCCAATTGGTTTAAAAGACCTAATTGAATTTGAATAGTTAATGAATAGAAATTAACGTTTTTATTAAATATTTAAAAAAGTGACAATGATATGAATATTTTAATATAATCAAAGTAAAGTACTTATTACCCAACAATGATCGGCATGTCCGGGATTGATATTTGAACAAATGTAGAAAAAATAGGGGGAATAGACTTTATAACCACCCTGTATATATAGTGAAATACATATACAATTCGGGTTTGGCAGGGGGATAGTTGAAGAACATACAAGTATTACGTGAATGGACTTATGGAGCGGCAGGGGGTACGGCATAGTGTTACTATGAGTTATTTGGGAAGGGGAGAGTCTTGCTCAACATTACTTATCTGAAACACTTTAAATATAATGCTAGGAATAAAAAAACTTTAGTTTAATAAATATTATACCTTCTTTAAAGGAGGGATGTTATTTATGTTTGTATTGCCTTTAGAAGACCTGAACAATTAATGGGAATTTTGGCTAGTGACTTTGAGATCATTAATTGCAAGTAAATAAAAACTCAAAGGTTACTAACAGAAATTGGTACTGTTTAAAATTAAAATGGAGGGATTATATTGAAATAAGGGCCGTATTTAGGACCTCTGGGGCCCTGGGTGTATAGGAAAATGGGGCCCCTAACATAAATACAAGTATGTTTGTAGGTATATATACAGTGTAAAAAAAGTCCGTCCCCCCCTTTAATTTTTTTGTTTGTTAAAACAAACAAATCACTTTTGGGGAATGATACTAACTTAACCCAAAGTATCTTTTGACGTTATGGAAAATTTGGAGTGTCCCCCAAAAATGAGGGATTTTGGAGGCAACTCAAAATTTTTAAATGTAAACCCCTTTTGAGTGACCCCTCATTTTAAAGAGCTTTAAAAAATAGGCGAATGGTCGAGGATGGAGGTATGTAACGTATTTCTACACAAAATGGCAGCTTGTCAAAGTTTTGAATACAACTCATTCTTGAAACCTGGCGTCTTAGACTTTTGGAGTTTTAATTTCACCTTCGGTGCCTTAAAACTGGAACAACTCTTGTATAAATGCTATTAAATGAAGAAGTGGTCTCTTTTGGTGATATTTAAAATTGTGAGTGTCCCGCAAAAATCGGGATTTTGGGGGCAACTCAAAATTTTCTGATGTAAACCCCTTTTGAGTGACCCCTCATTTTATAGAGCTTTTTAAACCTAGGTGAAGGGTTAAAAGTAAATTTAACCCCTTCAACAGGGGTTTACATTAGGAAATTTTGAGTTGCCCCCAAAATCCCCCATTTTTGTAGGTTCTCAAAATTTTAAATATTACCAAAAGAGACCAGATCTTCATTTAATAGCATTTCTTCAAGAGTTGTTTCAGTTTTAAGTCACCAAAGGTTAAATTAAAACTCCAAAAGTCTTAGACGCCAGGTTTTAAGAATGAGTTGGATTCAAAACTTTGACAAGCTACCATTTTGGATAGAAACACGTTACAGTCCTCCAACCTCCACCATTCGCCTATTTTTTAAAGCTCTTTAAAATGAGAGGTCACTCAAAACGGGTTTACATTTGAAAACTTTGAGTTGCCCCCAAAATCCCCCATTTTTGGGGGACACTCAAAATTTCCGATAACGTCAAAAGATACTTAGGGTTAAGTTATTATCGTTCCCATAAGGTGATTTGTTTGTTTTGACAAACAAAAAAATTAAAGGGTGGGACAAACTCTTTTTACTATAAATGAAAGTTATTTTTTATATTCCGTAAAATAACCTTATTATCTTTAATATTCTAGTATTTAATAAATACACCAAATATACAAATAAATAATAAATTTTAATTTATTATCAAAACTTAAAAAACTCATGAGATAAAAATGATGTGTTTAATTTTCCTTACCTGATTTAGAATAGTTTTAGCACTCTTAAGCATATATCCAATAAGCTAATGATACATTCAGTTAAAATACAATAAAAAACATTATTTCTAATTAAAATAACAACAAAAATTTATAAATGAGAAAATATTCTCGTGTAATTGCTTCACCACAAACATTATTGTACTAAGATAATTAAATACCCCGTCACAGCAAACCTGCATACTCAGCAAATTTCCAATGGAGATTATACTACATAAAGCGACTTACCAAGTTTCATAAAAATATATTCACAAATCAGCGATATATACAATTTTAATTATTCTCCATAAGAATAACATTGGGCTGAGTACGCAGGTTTGCTGCAACAAGGAACACAAAAAATGGGATATTATGCTAATATCAATATAACTCAACTAGGTGAAGTCGTATACCGGTTTTTAATCATTTATGTTCATAAGTAAGGGAGACAAGAGCATTTAATTATTATCCATAAGAATAACATGGGGGATGAGTACGCAGGTTTGCTGCTATGGGAGTCTTTGGCAACAATTTTTTTTAGCATATATCAATAGACCACAACGAGATGAAGCCGTATACCAAGTTTCGTCAGTATAATTTCATAAACAAGCGAGATATAAAATTTTTCTTTTCCTCCATAAGAATAACATTAGACAACATACTGTGTTTGTCATTTTCAATATCTCGGTAACCAATTGACGTAGTGGAATGTTCAAAATACCAAATTGTGTGTTTTTTTAAGCTGAATCAAATACTAAAATCTAAAATTTGACTATTTCAAAAGTTATGAGTAAAAAATTCAAAAAACCCATTTTTGGGTTATAAACCCCCCCCAAATACCCCTTTGGATGGAGCGCTCTGGCTGGTTTTCGAACTTAAAGTCATAAATGTTACTTTACACGTTTATACCAAGTTTCATCAAAATCGGATCATTTTTACGAGAGTTATCGTGCTCACGGACATATATAAATAAATATATATATATATATATATATATATATATATATATACACACACACACACACACACACACACACACACAGTTTCGAACGAATGGTGTTTTTGGGGTCTGGGGACCTCAAAACAAAAAGTTATCATGGTCCCGGGCCTAGGTCTTACCATGCCGACTACGGTAATAGCTTCTTCCCTATAGGGGAAATTGGCTAAAACAAACAAACATAGCATATATGAAAGAAATATGTTTGAATTTGATACACATTGATAAATAACTTTGAAAGTGTTTTATTAACATACTGCTGGATATACTTTATTAAATAGTATTTCATGCTGTATAGACAGTAAAAACTCATTCTTTCTGCATTTCTTGGCTGACAAATCATTAATTATATGTTCAAAGTCAAGGTGACACAGAGTATCATTTTCTGTACTGAGGATGATAAAGCTTTTAATCATTCTACTTTAATTCTAATTTAAAGATAACTTTTTAAAAGGTTGAACTTTAAAAAAAATCTTCTTTTTGTGGATGCATTTTATATTATCACAAACAAAAATGTTCTTAAAGAGATTTAAATATTTGGAAACATAGTAAAAGTCAGTTATATTGTAGATGTTTGTACATTATTTTCATGTTAAGTTACGTGATGATGACACAATGAAATGTTATCTTCATTGTTGACTCTTGTCTCTTCCTACATTATTTTAAACTGGATGTAGAGGTAATCAAAGAATTCAGAGTTGGCAACAACAATGATAAGCAAAGCATTCATCCCGTAACCCTCACCGAGACCGGGGCAGTGCTGATCGTAATACATATAAATTGATTCAAATCATACATCTTTACCTTCAAACTATTATAAAATCCAGAAATCTAATTTTATAAAAAAGGATGTTGGTTTATTTGTTTGTATATATATTTGAAAATTATGGACTCAGACACCGTTGGACCGTTTGCCTTGAAACTTGGTATATATATATAAAATTCCACGGAGAGATTTTTAAGCCATCCATTTCGTCCTAACTCAATTGGGTTCCTCCCAAGAGGCCCAAAAGGGTTCCCATATAAACCTTATGGATAACAATTTTGTTGTTTACATAAAAGCTAATGACATGTTTACTTGAACAGGTGATCTTGGTGATATTGGTTTTAGTTGGTAATAGTCAAAGGCATGACAACGTGTGCCGGGTAACAGCACAGAGAACGTTCTCTGTGGTAACAGCTAGAATAATATGAAAAAAACAAAATAACAAAAAAAAGGCTACAAGCCATCCTTATCATTATTATTATCTTCATCTTTATTATTAATTGTATTATCATTTCTAGGATAACCTCAAACACGTAAGACTACTCCAGTGTCCTAAGTTAACTGACTTTCGTAACCAATAAATTTGATATCATTATTTAATTACTTTCTGTTTGGTTGTTAGTTCCTAATATTTTATAATACATCCTATTAACTTTTCTGCAACAAGAACAACATTAACTTAAATTGGCTTGAACGGAATCTGCAACTTCCAAGGACGGCAAAGCATGGTGGATATTAAACAATTTATGGGGTTAGGGGACAGGCTCAAAAATTATTGCTCAAGAACAAGATCATCAATTGCAAATATACAATATCTAAAACTTATACTCAGAAAAATAAGGTGATCTACAATACTGTCAGTAGTTATACATTTCAAATTTTACTTGACCTATTCCTGTTACTGGATTTAAGGCATATTTATCAAATCTGCACACGGTATTCAAAATAATAAACATTAGTGAATGACTTTGGGTTTGTGACTTAGTTTTAACGTACACCCTTTACAACTTAAAATTATTTTTACTAGTGTCAGTTGAGGAATAATCAACTTTTTTCAGAACAAAATTAAAGCACTGCCTCGTGAAGTCCCCCTTAGTGGCCCGTGGGGTCCCACTTTCGTGGCCTGGGGTCCGCCTCGGGCCGGGGGCCTCGGGCGCTCGCCCCGTGCGCCTTTAGGGAAATACGGCCCTGATTGAAATCAGTTTTAATTTTTCCTCAGTGCAGCCTAGTGTACAATAATCATCACCTACCAATTTTAAAAATTAAAAAATCCTTTACCTCATTTGTAAAATAAGTATTGTTGTGATGCTATGTTTCAGCCACTTGGGTGGGGGGAGGATACATCAATGGAACAGCAGAGGTGATCTTCTCCAGGGGGCTAGCCTGGTGTCAGGTTCCTATTGGATACAGTCTCAGCCTCATATTTGGTGAGATTTTGAGTCCTTCGTAGCTTTATTGTACATTACTTAAATAAACTATGATAGTATATTTTTTATACAGCAACAGTTATAATAATGGATCTGATATTTGAACTTGAATAAGAGCTAAACAAATATAGGACCCGATTTAAACCAATTTTAAACTTCTTAACTCTACCAATTATTTTATTTATGCGCCTGAATTACTATAACTAACATGAAAAAAATTAAATTTGTTACAGTTATTTCAGCTATATGAAACTTAAGACATATAGGGCAATACTCTAAAGCACAGACATTACTACCAATTAATACATATTATTTAGAATGCACACATGGCAAATTGTAGGGCATGAACAAATTCATCAATAAACAAAACAATTATTTCAAGAAAGATGTTTTACAGTGTGGGAATGCAAACCTAAAATTCTCAGAAGGAATTTTATTGAGATCATTAAACACAGTTTAATGGTTTTATTACCAGTTTTAAGCAGACAAACTGGTAATAAAACAAAACAGCTGTTACATTACATTTACCTAACTTACAATTACCTAACTTATTTAAAAAATCATAGTTATTTATACTTAGATGTGACTATATTTTGTCAATGATTTGAATGGTAAATTTATAAAAATGTATAACTGTCCAGGAGGGTTGCTGTTTGTGAAGCCTATGAGGGAAGCCAACTATGTGACAATGTTAGATCCCTTCCAGCTCAAGTATGGCAACAGGGTGGGAGGTCTGCTGTTCCTGCCCGCACTGTGTGGGGACCTCTTCTGGTGCGCCGCAGTGCTCAGCTCTCTGGGTAAACCAATATAGTCATTTGAATTTGTATTAACAAATTCAAATTTGTTATGCATATACAACAGATTTAATTTTTTTTAAATAGGCAGATGTACGGACAAAATAGGCTTCCTGTAGTGATGGTCAAAACCAGAAATTTCGAATCTCGAAACCGAAACCGAAACTTACAAAATCGAATCTCGAATCTCGAAACTCAAATCGCGAAACCCTATTTACTTGCCTGGGTATGGTTATGAAAAATAAATCCAGAAAAATTAATTAAAACAAACTATATATTTTGGTTAGAGTTGTTCTTTCAGAAATAAAAAATAAATAATCCAAAAAAGGTGAAGGTAGACGACCGATGGCAGTAGGCTTTTGACCTTTGCATTATTGATCGAAACACGGGCGTGATTTCTGTTAAAAAACAACAATTAAGACACAAAAAATCTCAGCAGTTTCAAGTTTTGATTCTCGAAACTCATTGATCGAAACACGGGCGTGATTTCTGTTAAAAAACAACAATTAAGACACAAAAAATCTCAGCAGTTTCGAGTTTTGATTCTCGAAACTCACCGATCGAATCTCGAAACCGAAACTTTTCCAAAGTTTTGGTGGTTTTGAGATTCAAGTTTTGGTTTTGACACATCTCTAGCTTCCTGGTAATAGACAGTTCAGTAGACTCCCTCTTCTCCGGCCTCGGTAGGTTCAGACACTGGACGGTCCTTCAGAAGTGAGTCTTTTGTCTGCAATGTTTTCCACAGCAGAAATTGAGTTAACTTTCTTGGTTTTCGATTAAACTGTAAACAAAACCGTTTATAGATAATCATATATATATATTTAAAAAAATTTCCAAAACTTTGGTCAGTCCGTCAGACCGTTCTACTGGGCCGATTTTCATGATTATTTTGTTTACTGATAGGTAATTATGTCTAGATATGTTATCATCCATCCAAACTAACATATCGTCAATGGGCTTCGCCCCAGTCGCTCCTTAAGTTCCCATTTTAATCTTATGGAGGCAGTTTGTTTATATCAGATGATTACTTAAAACATCTGTTCATTAAGTAATAGAGTTCATTTGGTTTGCCAAAGAATAATGCAGCAAAAACACAACTCCTTTCTTTTTCTCCTTTCTACAGGTGTTTATATTATATTTCACAATTTACATGTAATCCAGTTATGTTTGTATAAATAAGATAAATTGAGAAAATAGCTGTTTTATTTATGGGCGTTTATGCATTCAATAATCTAAATGAAATCCAGTTATTATTTCATGATGATAGATTGAGAAAATTCTGCTACATAAGAGAAATAGGCATTTGTTTTTGGATAGGAAAGTTTTATTTTTTGAGGTTTTGGTGTTAACTTAGGGCTCTTTCAAAAACCTTTGACCCATTAGAACTTTAAGTTTAGAGCTATAAAAAAACTCACGCATGATCTTGAATTCCTAATCGTTTCGTAATGAGCCTCTGTTTATAATTGGCAAACTCTCCCCGGAAAGTGACATAAACCGACAGATTTTCTGGAAAAAACTTCCACATCTGTTTGTTCTTTTTTTAATTTGCGTTGTATACCTTAGGAATCAGTTGAGATATTGATTTTAAACTTGACATAAGAATTGTATCTGGTTCAGTCTAAGTTTGTTTTGAATTTTGAATTTAGTTTTCCAGTTTTTAGTGTTCTCAAATGGTGGTTTTAGCAGTATGGTATCATTTTTACTCCCAAAGTTAGCATAGTAGACTCAAACCGAAGGCTTTGACATGACGTCACGAGACGAGTGTCAAAGTTAAAAGAAAACGTAGTGACTTTATTGATTAATTCGAGGTAACTCTTAAAAATTTTGTTTTAGATGATATAAGTTATACCCGAAGTGATTATTTTTTTCTGTAGTTACTCTTTATCAAGTTTATCGGTAGTGTTATGCGCTGTACTAAAAACAAATCAAGAACCCTGCAGAACACTTTACCATTAGCTGTCATGAAGTGAAAACAATAAATTGGTTGTTACTAAAGGTTTAATCTTTTATCGTGTAATGGGATGAGCTTACAAACGACACTATGTGGAAATATTGGTGTCTTCTTACTATAGGACACAACAGTCATGGGAAAATATATGCATAATCAACCAGCCCCGGGAAAGAAGGCCTGAGAATATCAGAGTTAACCTAAGTTTATACATATAAAAAATATGTGATGTTCTTTTCCTTAAAAAAAATCAAGATGGTCAAATGTTATCTCCACATAACTGTTTTAAGCAGACAAACTGGTAATAAAACAAAACAGCTGTTACATTACATTTAAAACCCTTTGCAGCACTCTAGCGGAGAAAATATTAGTACTAACGACTTCAAGGTTAAAGAGAAGGTTATCTTTATTTATAAACAACCTGGTTAATGTTTTAAGGCAAAAATTATAAATATTACACATAATTTTCAAGAAACTTTTGAAAGAATTGCCTTTACTTTTTTTATTTTGCAAATAAGTATATTATTATAAATCTGAAGTTATTTTCTTTAATTTGAAAATAAATTTTTATCTAAAAGCTGGTTTTATAACAATAATTTTGCTTTGTATGCTGCCTTATGGAGTTTATATAATTTACAATTATATTATTATGTTTTTATTATTTTGAAATAATGTGTTATTTCAACTGGTAACTTGATGTGGAGTGGAACAATTATTTACGTAAATACAATCCATGGGAAGATATGTATAAACTGCTATAATATTTTAACTTGATTTGACAATCCTTATAGGTTACGTGACTTTCAAATTTCAACATTGACAGATGCTGCAGAGCAGCACGGGATCTGTAGTAATAATAATTATATTTATCCTGTGACAATGTTTAACAATGTATTGGAATAGACAATAAAATATTAAATTTATGGGAAAATATTTAAACCAGGCAAGGAAGGCCTGAGCCCTATCTATCCCTTCCTGGCGGAGTATGGCCCTTTTTTGGGAACCATTCCGGCATTTGCCAAAATGAGATGAGAAACCGTAAAAACTCCTCTCAGAATGGCCGGTCTGGGATGAAACCCAGGACCTCCCGATTTTAGTGCAATAATTGCTACCTCACTCTGTTGCATTTTTTGTTTAACATTTATAAACAAAACTTGTTGACACTTTAATATCGAAAATAAGAAGATTACATAAACGACATATTATATGGTTAATGTAATCTTGTGTAGTTAGTTAGGTTTGTTTGACTTCTTCTCACAACATGTTTTTCTTGAATAGTCTGGAATACAGATCAACAGTTTCTTCGTCAAAAATTATTTGAATAACAGTAATACAAACAGTAAGACAGTTTTAATTAATTGAAATATTTTGTTAATTTGCACTAAAAAACATATCTTTATTGTTTTTTGTTAAAAATTCTATTTAATAAATTATAAAAATATAAATTCTTTTTAGTACTTCTCAGATTTATTTGTACTTTGAAATGATGATTTATTATGTATTGCTGGTAGTTATGTTGATTATTACATTGTCAATAATTTTTTTGTTAGTTTATGCTAATGACATTGTCCATACATACATACATTTGTAAATGAATATTTTACGACAATAGAGCTTCTGATTTATGACTTCTGCATTCCTGGACATGGTGGTCAGCATCATGACCAGTGCCACGTACGCTGCAGCATACACTGTGGTGGGGGGATGTACAGTGTCTCCTACACTGATGTGCTGCAACTGGGGTGCATCAACCTCGGACTGGTTTGTACGATATCATCCCTTGATTTGTTTACTCCAGGCACTTCTCTGGTGGGATCATGGACCTGGACATGGTGGTCAGCATTGTTACCAGTGCCACGTTCGCCGAAGCCTACACTGTGGTGGGGGGATGTACAGTGTCTCCTACCCTGATGAGCTGAAATTGAGGTGCATCCCCCTCGGACTGGTCTGTATGATTTCATCCCTTGATTTGTTGTCTCCAGGCACTTCTCTGGTGGTGATCATGGACCTGGACATGGTGGTCAGCATTGTTACCAGTGCCACGTTCACCGAAGCTTACAATGTGGTGGGGGGATGTACAGTGTCTCCTACACTGATGTGCTGCAACTGGGGTGCATCAACCTCGGACTGGTTTGTACGATATCATCCCTTGATTTGTTTACTCCAGGCACTTCTCTGGTGGGATCATGGACCTGGACATGGTGGTCAGCATTGTTACCAGTGCCACGTTCGCCGAAGCCTACACTGTGGTGGGGGGATGTACAGTGTCTCCTACACTGATGCGCTGCAACTGGGGTGCATCAACCTCGGACTGGTCTGTACGATATCATCCCTTGATTTGTTTACTCCAGGCACTTCTCTCGTGGGATCATGGACTTGGACATGGTGGTCAGCATTGTTACCAATGCCACGTTCACCGAAGCCTACAATGAGGTGGGGGGATGTACAGTGTCTCCTACACTGATGTGCTGCAACTGGGGTGCATCAATCTCGGACTGGTTTGTACGATATCATCCCTTGATTTGTTTACTCCAGGCACTTCTCTGGTGGGATCATGGACCTGGACATGGTGGTCAGCATTGTTACCAGTGCCACGTTCGCCGAAGCCTACACTGTGGTGGGGGGATGTACAGTGTCTCCTACCCTGATGAGCTGAAATTGAGGTGCATCCCCCTCGGACTGGTCTGTATGATATCATCCCTTGATTTGTTGTCTCCAGGCACTTCTCTGGTGGTGATCATGGACCTGGACATGGTGGTCAGCATTGTTACCAGTGCCACGTTCACCGAAGCCTACAATGTGGTGGGGGGATGTACAGTGTCTCCTACACTGATGTGCTGCAACTGGGGTGCATCAACCTCGGACTGGTTTGTACGATATCATCCCTTGATTTGTTTACTCCAGGCACTTCTCTGGTGGGATCATGGACCTGGACATGGTGGTCAGCATTGTTACCAGTGCCACGTTCGCCGAAGCCTACACTGTGGTGGGGGGATGTACAGTGTCTCCTACCCTGATGAGCTGAAATTGAGGTGCATCCCCCTCGGACTGGTCTGTATGATATCATCCCTTGATTTGTTGTCTCCAGGCACTTCTCTGGTGGTGATCATGGACCTGGACATGGTGGTCAGCATTGTTACCAGTGCCACGTTCACCGAAGCCTACAATGTGGTGGGGGGATGTACAGTGTCTCCTACACTGATGTGCTGCAACTGGGGTGCATCAACCTCGGACTGGTTTGTACGATATCATCCCTTGATTTGTTTACTCCAGGCACTTCTCTGGTGGGATAATGGACCTGGACATGGTGGTCAGCATTGTTACCAGTGCCACGTTTGCCGAAGCCTACACTGTGGTGGGGGGATGTACAGTGTCTCCTACACTGATGCGCTGCAACTGGGGTGCATCAACCTCGGACTGGTCTGTACGATATCATCCCTTGATTTGTTTACTCCAGGCACTTCTCTCGTGGGATCATGGACTTGGACATGGTGGTCAGCATTGTTACCAGTGCCACGTTCGCCGAAGCCTACACTGTGGTGGGGGGATGTACAGTGTCTCCTACCCTGATGAGCTGAAATTGAGGTGCATCCCCCTCGGACTGGTCTGTATGATATCATCCCTTGATTTGTTGTCTCCAGGCACTTCTCTAGTGGTGATCATGGACCTGGACATGGTGGTCAGCATTGTTACCAGTGCCACGTTCACCGAAGCCTACACTGTGGTGGGGGGATGTACATTGTCTCCTACACTGATGTGCTGCAACTGGGGTGAATCACCCTCGGACTGGTCTGTACGATATTATCCCTTGATTTGTTTATTCCAGGCACTCCTCTGGTGGGATCATGGATCTGGACATGGTGTCAGCATTGTTACCAGTGCCACGTCGCCGAAGCCTACACTGTGGTGGGGGGATGTACATTGTCTCCTACACTGATGTGTTGCAACTGGGGTAAATCACCCTCGGACTGGTCTGTACGATATCATCCCTTGATTTGTTTATTCCAGGCACTCCTCTGGTGGGATCATGGATCTGGACATGGTGTCAGCATTGTTACCAGTGCCACGTTCGCCGAAGCCTACACTGTGGTGGGGGGATGTACATTGTCTCCTACACTGATGTGCTGCAACTGGGGTGCATCACCTAGAACTGTTCTGTACAATATCATCCCTTGATTTATTTACTCCATGCACTTCTCTGGTGGTGATCATGGACCTGGACATGGTGGTCAGCATTGTGACCAGTGCCACATTCGCCGAAGCCTACACTGTGGTGGGGGGATGTACAGTGTCTTCTACACTGATGTGCTGTAACTGGGGTGCATCACCCTCGGACTGGTCTGTATGATATCATACCTTGATTTGTTTACTCCAGGCACTTCTCTCGTGGTGATCATGGACCTGGACATGGTGGTCAGCATCGTAACCAGTGCCACGTTCGCTGCGGCCTACACTGTGGTGGGGGGGATGTACAGTGTCTCTTACACTGATGTGCTGCAACTGGGGTGCATCACCCTCGGACTGGTCTGTACGATATCATCCCTTGATTTGCTTACCAGAGATTTGTATTGTAGTTTTTATATGCCAATAATTATGTTTTTATCTACAAATCTTACATGTAATGTTAGCTTTACATTCTTCACACATTAAATCACTTCTTCTGATAAACGGAAAATGTTGGTTTTACATTAGTAGCAGTATTGAACTTTTAATTCATTTTTCATTACATATCGAATAGTGATTAGTGTAAGGTACAGTAATTACTTGATAGCCAGGTAGTAAACAATAAAGGATCTAGCGGAAAGTTGACTAGCTGACCATAACAAATGTAAAATAATGGTACAAAATATACTTAATTTTAAAATTAACTTCTAAAAGGGCAAGGTGCCCTTGTATTTAAAGCCCTAAATACTTTCTCGGCCTTGGCAAGAAATAACTCTGCACCACCTAATCCAGTTGTGGATTTAAATACATTTAACATTTATATCTGAGATTGTACACTTTTAGAGAGAGTGTATAAATCATTATAACTGTCCCGTTCATAGCTAGGATAGCAGAAGAAATACTTTGAATTTTAATCTTATTTTTTTAACAGCCCAAATTTAATTTCATGTTAGTTGTTTAACAACTTAACCATTTAATAAAAATGTACAGAACATTATTTAGATGAACTAGCACAGTATTAGGTTGTTATTTTCATCGAGATTGAAATATATTCTTAATTTGAGTGACTATTTGCAGGTAGTGTCAGCACCATTTGCGTACAACCATCCACAAGTGAGTCATGAGGCAATGGTACACTCGTCCTGGCTAGGACAGGTAGAGTCCAGAGACATTGGGGTCTGGCTGGACGGACTACTGCTGCTCATCTTCGGGGGGATTCCCTGGCAGGTCACTCGCCCCTGATTTGATATACAATAAGGATATGTTTAAGCGGTTATACAAAGTGTGTGGAAAACATTTAGTCAGCATTTTTTGGTAAAAAAAAAACTAAATCAATGAAATATATATTTACTTAGCTGATTTAAAGTCCCACAAGATGGTCTAAATAATCTTTTTTTTAAACCTGATAAAGAAAATTTAGTGGATTAGAGGTTTTAATTTATTTTATATAAGTTCACTTTATTGTAATTTTGTGGAGAAAAATTGTCAAGCCATTCTTAAAATAATCGTAATTTTAGTATATACAAGAGAAGGGCATAATACCTGATGTTTAATGTTTTGTATTGGCAGGGATACTTCCAAAGGGTGCTAGCAATCCGCACAACAAAAATGGCTCAACAAACAGCTTTTTGGTCGATGGTCGGCTGTCTGCTCATGGGTATCCCTGCTTTGCTATTTGGCATTATTGCCAGAGGAACTGGTAATCTATATTTTAAACGGTAATTTTAAGTTATATGCAATCTAATGGGAAATTCGCTATTCCAAATTTGAATGTATTATCGTGACAAAATCCTGAAATATTGTGTATCAAAAGGTGGGTTAGGATATTCCTACATGTCTCATTTTTGAAAATGCCCATAACTAATTCCCTCAGTGTCTTGTCCCCAGGGCCGTACTCAAGGGGGCCCGGGCGGCCAGGCCGGTGTTTTACTTATTAGGACACTGTTGTCTAAAAGGGCCCACACCACCAGGACCAGGCCTGCCCAGGGGCCCGTGAAAGCTGAGTACAGCCCTGTTTGTCCTATTTGGGTTTGTTTCAATGTTTATCTAATATGGCGAATGATGATTTTATTTGGTCAGGTGATTATATAAACATGTGCATGTTAGTTGTGAAAGTTGATCAGTTTCTCATTGAATGGAGGGCAAACAAATGTTTTTCACTTTCCATGAATGCATGAAGTTATATACCATTTGAGTATTTAGTTCAATATAAAAGAACAGGGCATTTTAGTATTTGTAGTTAAGAGTTTTAGGCAGCTAAAACACTATTAATGCTCGTGGGTTCAAATCTGAGTAGCATTGCTCTAAGGTAAGCAGTGCTACATTCCACAAGCAGTTCATTTACTTTTGTGAGCCTTTGTGCTCACAGAACAAAGTGAACGCATGCTGTGACAGTGTGATGGTTTCATAATTGTATATAGTGTTATGCTTCTAAAACAAATTTTCCGCTTGTTTTTATTGCCTAAGAACATTTAAACTTATTAAATTAAATATTCATGTAATGTAGAAAGTTAGCAAAATGTAATTTATGAATGGAATTGTTCATCAACGTTTTTGGAAAATTGGTATGTTAGACAGAATTTTAGATTTATGGCACATTTATAAAAGCAGTAAAATCAATTCAGACAACATTATTTCAGACTGGGCTCACGTTGAAGGATTCAACAGAAACATGACATTGAACGATTCTAATGTGATTCTGCCAAGAGTCCTCAGACATCTTACCCCTCATGTGAGTAGTGGCTATAACAATTAGACGTTTCTGTGACATTTGGTTCCTCAACGTTTTTGTCAAATAATAGCTCTTTCTCCATAATGATGACATTATGACTGAGTTTGCAGTATTAGTGTAACAGGATATACAAAAATATGGGGTTTTATGCAAATATCTATGGGCCACAATCAGGGACGTATCCAAGGGGGGGGGGGGCGATAGGGGCGGTCGTCCCCCCCAACCTAAACATTATTGTGTTTTATTTTAACATCAAGGCCTAAGATAAAAGTTTGAATACATCATAATGAAAATTTAAGCAGCAAAAGCCTCACGAAATCCCGTTTTTCAGTTGCGAGAGTCAAATTTTGCCGCTCCATTCAAATTAAAACTATTACACCTAAACGTTTGATAAATGGAATACCATAAATACCATTAGACAGGTGAGATTCTAAACTTTCATTTTAATGTATAATACATTATATATAATATAATATAAAAATAATATAATATAATACTTAGATCCATGTATTTCACCTAAAAGCGTCTTACAAAAACATGGATATTCCCGAGCATCGCGAAGTTGTTTTGCCAGTTGACAGGCCAAGAATTCAATATTTTCGACATGGTCTTTGTGGTAAATTTTAGCCGCAAACAGAAAAGGTTGGTACCATTGTATTCTTTGGTTATTTTTTACTGGATTCCACCTGTTTTAGCGAATTTCCCCTATAGGGAAGAAGCTATTACCCTAGTCGGCATGGAAAGACCTAGGCCCGGGACCATGATAACTTCGTTTTGAGGTCTCCCCAAAAACACCATTCGTTCGAAACTGTATATATATACAGTGTGTGTGTGTGTGTGTGTGTGTGTGTGTGTGTGTGTGTGTGTGTGTGTGTGTGTGTGTGTGTGTGTGTGTGTGTGTGTGTGTGTGTGTGTGTGTGTGTGTGTGTGTGTGTGTGTGTGTGTGTGTGTGTGTGTGTGTGTGTGTGCGTGTGTGTGTGTGTGTGTCCGTGAGCACGATAACTCTCGTAAAAATGATCCGATTTTGATGAGATTTGGTATAAACGTGTAAAGCAACATTTATTTATTTAAGTTCGAAAACCAGCCAGATTGTCCATCCGAAGGGGTATTTTGGAGGGTTTTGTACCCCAAAAATGGGTTTTTTGAAATTTTTTCATATAATTTTTGAAATAGTAAAATTTTAATTTTTACCATTGGATTCGGCTTAAAAAAACACAATTTGGTATTTCGATCATTTCTCTACGTCAATTGGTTACCGAGGTATTGAAAGTACTAAACACAGTACTTGTCTAATGTTATTCTTATGGAGGAAAAGAAAAATGTTATATCTCGCCTATTTATGAACGTATACTGACGAAACTTGGTATATGGCTTCATCCGGTTGTGGTCTATTCGTATTTGCTGAAAAAAATAATTTTTTGCCAAAGGCTCTGATAGCAGCAAACCTGCGTACTCGGCCCCATGTTATTCGTATAGATAATGAAATGCTATGTCTCCCTTAATTATGAACATAAATTAATAAAAATGGTATATGGGTTAAACAATTATTCCAACCTAGTCAGTTATATTGATATTAGCATAAAAACCTATTTTTTGTGTTCCTTCATGCAGCAAACCTGCTTACTCAGCCCCAATGTTATTCTTATGGAGAATAATTAAAATTGTATATATCGCTTATTTGTGAATATATTTTTATGAAACTTGGTAAGTGGCTTTATGTAGTATTAAGACATTTATATCTCCATTGGAAATTCGCTGAGTATGCAGGTTTGCTGCGACGGGGGTATTTTTATTGCAAGGTGGTAATGCTTTATCGCACACCCCTGCTACCGCGATCAAAGTCAAACGTTCTTTGCTTTCAGCTGCAGGTTATGTTTGATTTTTGTGTAAACCTAATCAGCTTTTATGTAATAAATATCCAGTGGCTAGGTTAGAAGCATAATTAATTTGCCTCGAATTATACATAATGAAATAAGTGGAAACAAATATTAAATTGCGTGCAAACAAAAGCTCATGCGCCAAGTATTTCATTTTGTAAATGTTGTACGAAATTTACATTTTTCAAGTCGTTGACCTTGGCTGTTGGCCTCATTCCCCATTGTATCTTCACGTTGCACAGTTCAGTATTAAATATTTCAGATAAGTTTTGTAAATAGTAGTTTTTCGCGTGTGTAACAACTGAAATGAATAATTTATTGAATTCTTACTTTTTCTTAAACGTCTACAGATGATGTGGAACACTGTTTAATGCCTAACTATTTGTTATTTTCATTTACAGTCGGGCGAAGCAGAAATAAAGTTATATTTTGTTTAGTATGTTTAGAAAGTTGATTGTATATTTTTTTCTTGAGTACAAGGTTATTAATATATTTATTTTAACTTTAGTTTCACTCGTTGAATAATTTCATATAGTTTTAAAATAAATAATGGGGGGTGCCAGTTAACACCCGTGAGGAGGGGCGGTAACTTTCGGTGACCGCCCCCCCCAAACATGAACTCTGGATCCGCCCCTGGCCACAATCAGATGAAGCAACATATCATGTTTTATCAATATATGTAAACTCAAACTCAAAACATCTTTATTCATCTCAGTGACATGGTAACATTTAAATAGTGCCAGAAATACCTATTCTATTTTTATAATTTTACAAACATAGGCTTTATATTTAAAAACAAAATAAATTTAACCCTTTGCGCTCGTATGTCCATACTGAACCACGCCCCCGCACCCGCACCCAAGCGAACCAGAATTGGAAGCGTGCCCCCATGGACGCGGGGCGAGGGGCGGCTCACAGCCCTACCTAAAAGTGAAGACCGTGGAGGAAAATATTAAAACACACCATTTGAGAGGCACAAAATGTATTAAACAAAAAAACAACAATAATACATGTGAGTTGAATATCTTTACCAATTATGAACGTCCTCACCTGCCTTCTAGTTTACATGTTCCTTCACAATTAAATAAAGGTGCTTTTGATTCTATAAAAGTTTTAAGATTTAGATAAGTAAAAGGATATATTCAAAAAATTAAATTGATTCCAATAAATTGTTAAATTTGTTGAGTTAAATTTGTTAACATTATCCATTTTAAAAAGGTATATATATATATATATTTTAACCAACAGTAGATAAAAGAATAAACATTTAAATAAATAATTCAACAACAATAATAATTAACAATAAACAATTAGTACAACAACTATTATCAACAATTTAAATAATTTCTTTATATATATATATAGACATGTCAAACGGTTGGTAGGGGCCCCCTTAAATAAATAGCGAATAAATAATTTCCAACAAACTGTGCCTAAAACTAAATAACGATGAATAAATTTTAAAGTCCATGGTGGCAACAGTTCTCAACACTCAACAATAAATAAATAAATAAATATAAACAATAACAAAAACGTTGTAACTTGCGGCAGGCGGCGGTTTTAACTGGGCGGGTTAAGACGGCCCACCGGAGGGGCGACGAAGCTGGGCGGAGAGGGGGGCCAGAATCCGAAGTCGGCAGCCAAGGTGGAAAGTCCCTCTCCGCCGACGCTCATAATGTTGAGGTGGTCGCTCTCCTCCGGGACCCTGGGAAACACAACCCAGAATCCCCAATAACACCAGTTCAAACTTTCCAAACAGTTCAGCCACCTTTTATTTTTGTCAGAAAATTTTCAATCACAATTCGCTAATAAAATTTTTAAAAAAAATTTTACCCTAACCAAAATGTCAAACTAGCAAAGTCAAAAGAATTACCGCAAGAAAAAACAAGTACAAAATATTTGGGCCAGAAGTCCCCAAACTCCCCTACTACTGTTCACAAAATAATTTAAAAAATATTAAAATTTCAAAAAAGATTTTTAACAAATTGTAATTAAGAAAACAATATTAAATAAGCTAAACAATGGATTTTTAACAATGAGCTAAGCACAGTACAAGATGAAACAAGAAGTTACTTTAAATTAATTCACTGTCAGGTCAGGTGAGAAGGTGGAACACTTTAATATTCAAAAATTAATAGAAAACCCCCAAAATAATCTGGTCCAGAGTGGCAAACTATAAAATAAAACAATGAGACATTAACAGATAAACATTGACAAGTACATGAAATAAGCAGTTTTAAAGAAAATTACAAATTTTGGGCTAGAGGAGCATTCACATGTATATTTTGTAATAACTTAAAAAAATACCAACCGAATTTGCTCGGAATAGTCTTAAAAGCTGGGGGAAATATGCCCCCAACTTTCCAAGCCTAAACCGGGCCTTAAAAACAGGCCTCAGGCCAATTGGCCTAAAGAATACCCAAGGGTACCTCAGTACCAGAAAAGTCAAAATTGAAAAACTCATAATTTAATTATTTATTAACAGAAATGGATAAAACTTGCAGGAAACATTCATGAGCATAAGTTACAACTAATAATAACCAAACTGGCCCTTGGGAAAGCCTAAGGCCAACTTATACCACATAGTCAGAAATGTCACAATGGCCTAGCTTTATCAGCTACAAAAACACATTTACCCTAATCCAAAATGAATGATTGACCTCGGCAAGGTGTAGGCCAACACAAGAATACAAACTAAAGCTATTTGGAGGCCTTAGGCCTAAAATTACACAAACAATAGACAAAAAACAAACTGAGTTGGACCTCTCAAGTAGTGGTTTTAAAGTCTTATATCTCGGGTTATATTTGCTCTAGGACCTCGGGAAAGGTCTTAAACTAAACACAGCAATGAAGACTACAAAACAATGACATAACATTTGGTCTGACGCCCACCGAGCCTTGGCCTAAGGCCAAAGAAAAGTGAGAAAACGCTCAAGTTCAACTAGGCCATAAACATGGAAAAACACATTTAAATGCTGTTCAGTGCTCTATTTGAGGCACAGAATAGTGTTAACGTTTAACAGAACCCAAGGGGCTTCCATAAATCCTACTGTGAGACTCGGCCTAAGGCCGAGTGAAAATCCAAAGTTTTAACCTAAAATACAGAAATGAAAAGGTTACATACCCATCAGGCGGTAACGGCTCGTTTAGGCGAACATTACGATGACATTAACGAACAGAAAACATTACACAAAATAACTTTACTAACACAAACTTTATCACAGAAAAATTCGCAGATGTTCGTCGTTTGACAGTCACGGAGCCTATGAGCAATTGCACGTTGTGCAACGGAAATTC
This sequence comes from Allygus modestus, assembly GCA_963675035.1. Classification (NCBI taxonomy): domain Eukaryota; kingdom Metazoa; phylum Arthropoda; class Insecta; order Hemiptera; family Cicadellidae; genus Allygus; species Allygus modestus. The sequence continues at coordinate 244,027,533 of OY776111.1, read as the reverse complement.
TACTCGGGGTCACAAGTCAACGCCCAAGGATTCCGTGCACACGAGGTACACAGCCTAGCAAATGGGGACGTCAGACCACAGACATTAGAATCAACACTATATCAAAACACTAAATGAGGCGTGACATTCGTCGGTGAGGTAGTCACGGCTCAACCTCCCCCCCCAAAAGAGGACACTCCTCTCCAAAGGGACAACACAAAGCCTCTCCCCATTTCAGAAAAACAACGACACCAGTAGACGACTCAAGTGTCTGGAGTGGGGAACGCCGAGGGACTTCCAAACTGGGGGGAATACTCACCCCCAGGATTTGCTCTGGCCAGAGCTGGAGATTAAAAAGGGAAAAACATCAGCAGCGCACAAAGGACAGAAGAGGTGATCAATCTCTCTGGCCCAGTGCACTTCCCACCCAGACACAAGAGTGACCTAGCCCTGGAGTGCTTCAGGAAGAATAACCACCCGGCTAAACTGACTCCTCAGAAGTTCGGAGTCCATCGATGTCAACTTGTTCAAGTTGTTTTCGGTCAGTGCTTCACCTACCCTACATCAAAAATACACAAGGAACAATACACATACCTAACCTCCTAAGGCTACAGTACTGAAATGCCTGTCCACCTGATGAGGTCCCAAAAGAAGAAAAACCTGCCCATTCATACCGCCAATACCGCAGAAATTGAACAAAGATTCACACACACATACATACACAGATACATACACTAAACAACAACACCTAACACTTGCCTGGTGGGGTTAGCACCCAGCAAGATTTAATTTTGAGTGTCGGCCATGCTTTAGAAAATTCTTGCCCCCTAAGCTCGGAAGCAAGACATTAACCAGATTCCACCCGGTGCCTCGGCTAAGGGCGAGCTCCTAATTGAAAAAAAATTTTTGTCCCCCCCCACCAGAACAACAATTTTTCCAGAGTCAGCTAGGACAAAACACCCGAGAAAACAATCCATCCACGGTCCTTCGAAAAGAATTTAGAACGTGGCCAGTGATCGGGTCTCCCAGTCCCTCAGTCATGCACCGAATAAGGTCCACAGCCAAGGGCCAGGACCACAACCACTAAACCACGCTCTGCTACCATCTGAACCACGCCCCCGCACCCGCACCCAAGCGAACCAGAATTGGAAGTGTGCCCCCATGGACGCGGGGCGAGGGGCGGCTCACAGCCCTACCTAAAAGTGAAGACCGTGGAGGAAAATATTAAAACACACCATTTGAGAGGCACAAAATGTATTAAACAAAAAAACAACAATAATACATGTGAGTTGAATATCTTTACCAATTATGAACGTCCTCACCTGCCTTCTAGTTTACATGTTCCTTCACAATTAAATAAAGGTGCTTTTGATTCTATAAAAGTTTTAAGATTTAGATAAGTAAAAGGATATATTCAAAAAATTAAATTGATTCCAATAAATTGTTAAATTTGTTGAGTTAAATTTGTTAACATTATCCATTTTAAAAAGGTATATATATATATATTTTAACCAACAGTAGATAAAAGAATAAACATTTAAATAAATAATTCAACAACAATAATAATTAACAATAAACAATTAGTACAACAACTATTATCAACAATTTAAATAATTTCTTTATATATATATATAGACATGTCAAACGGTTGGTAGGGGCCCCCTTAAATAAATAGCGAATAAATAATTTCCAACAAACTGTGCCTAAAACTAAATAACGATGAATAAATTTTAAAGTCCATGGTGGCAACAGTTCTCAACACTCAACAATAAATAAATAAATAAATATAAACAATAACAAAAACGTTGTAACTTGCGGCAGGTGGCGGTTTTAACTGGGCGGGTTAAGACGGCCCACCGGAGGGGCGACGAAGCTGGGCGGAGAGGGGGGCCAGAATCCGAAGTCGGCAGCCAAGGTGGAAAGTCCCTCTCCGCCGACGCTCATAATGTTGAGGTGGTCGCTCTCCTCCGGGACCCTGGGAAACACAACCCAGAATCCCCAATAACACCAGTTCAAACTTTCCAAACAGTTCAGCCACCTTTTATTTTTGTCAGAAAATTTTCAATCACAATTCGCTAATAAAATTTTAAAAAAAAATTTTACCCTAACCAAAATGTCAAACTAGCAAAGTCAAAAGAATTACCGCAAGAAAAAACAAGTACAAAATATTTGGGCCAGAAGTCCCCAAACTCCCCTACTACTGTTCACAAAATAATTTAAAAAATATTAAAATTTCAAAAAAGATTTTTAACAAATTGTAATTAAGAAAACAATATTAAATAAGCTAAACAATGGATTTTTAACAATGAGCTAAGCACAGTACAAGATGAAACAAGAAGTTACTTTAAATTAATTCACTGTCAGGTCAGGTGAGAAGGTGGAACACTTTAATATTCAAAAATTAATAGAAAACCCAAAATAATCTGGTCCAGAGTGGCAAACTATAAAATAAAACAATGAGACATTAACAGATAAACATTGACAAGTACATGAAATAAGCAGTTTTAAAGAAAATTACAAATTTTGGGCTAGAGGAGCATTCACATGTATATTTTGTAATAACTTAAAAAAATACCAACCGAATTTGCTCGGAATAGTCTTAAAAGCTGGGGGAAATATGCCCCCAACTTTCCAAGCCTAAACCGGGCCTTAAAAACAGGCCTCAGGCCAATTGGCCTAAAGAATACCCAAGGGTACCTCAGTACCAGAAAAGTCAAAATTGAAAAAACTCATAATTTAATTATTTATTAACAGGAATGGATAAAACTTGCAGGAAACATTCATGAGCATAAGTTACAACTAATAATAACCAAATTGGCCCTTGGGAAAGCCTAAGGCCAACTTATACCACATAGTCAGAAATGTCACAATGGCCTAGCTTTATCAGCTACAAAAACACATTTACCCTAATCCAAAATGAATGATTGACCTCGGCAAGGTGTAGGCCAACACAAGAATACAAACTAAAGCTATTTGGAGGCCTTAGGCCTAAAATTACACAAACAATAGACAAAAAACAAACTGAGTTGGACCTCTCAAGTAGTGGTTTTAAAGTCTTATATCTCGGGTTATATTTGCTCTAGGACCTCGGGAAAGGTCTTAAACTAAACACAGCAATGAAGACTACAAAACAATGACATAACATTTGGTCTGACGCCCACCGAGCCTTGGCCTAAGGCCAAAGAAAAGTGAGAAAACGCTCAAGTTCAACTAGGCCATAAACATGGAAAAACACATTTAAATGCTGTTCAGTGCTCTATTTGAGGCACAGAATAGTGTTAACGTTTAACAGAACCCAAGGGGCTTCCATAAATCCTACTGTGAGACTCGGCCTAAGGCCGAGTGAAAATCCAAAGTTTTAACCTAAAATACAGAAATGAAAAGGTTACATACCCATCAGGCGGTAACGGCTCGTTTAGGCGAACATTACGATGACATTAACGAACAGAAAACATTACACAAAATAACTTTACTAACACAAACTTTATCACAGAAAAATTCGCAGATGTTCGTCGTTTGACAGTCACGGAGCCTATGAGCAATTGCACGTTGTGCAACAGAAATTCTACTCGGGGTCACAAGTCAACGCCCAAGGATTCCGTGCACACGAGGTACACAGCCGAGCAAATGGGGACGTCAGACCACAGACATTAGAATCAACACTATATCAAAACACTAAATGAGGCGTGACATTCGTCGGTGAGGTAGTCACGGCTCAACACTCAGTGGACAGTATGGAGTCTGCGTCAGCTGGGAATTATTTTCTGACGCTCAGCGCCCAGAGCTCGCATGTCCACACTCAATGGTCGCACTAGATTTTGTTGCCAGCTCGGCAGCCATTGTCAGTCGTCTGCTTCTGCCAGCTCGGAATTATTTTCTTCACTCTAGACTGAAATGTCAAGTTGAAGCATACATTCAAGGTCTAAGGAAAACTTGTTGTATACGTTGAAACTTATTTATTTACCATCAAAAATCACATAATTTACTTATTGTTAATTTTAAGAAATAATTTAAAAAAACTGCTTATAATATAAATAGAGTCGATGTCACTTTCATGGTCCGAATCACTGCCATACTCACTTTCACCTTCAAGCGAGTTACGAATTTCGGAACGTAATGTTTCCTCCATATTAAAAAATAAGAAAACTTGAAATATTACGTATAATAATAATTATCAGGCATATAAGCCGAAGACTGCACAGCGTAAGACAAAAGTGCTTGACTAACTGTTGTTGTTGTTTACTGTTTACATTAGAATGCAACAGCCGACATTTATACCCGTTGCATTCTGGGATTGATCTAGTTTCAAAACCCACCGTCAGATTTCAGCACAATACAGTAGAAAGAATATTAAATGTTGTAAAAGTATGCGTTGTCACTGTCCACACACAGTGGACATGCGAGCGTTCGCGATCGCATGCGCCATTTTACTCTGTCCACTGGGTGTGGACATGTGAGCGCTGAGCATAAGTGTGACAGAAAAAAATCCTGGCTGGCGGGAAAATGGCTGCGGCCACAGAGTGTGGACAGACGACTCCAGGGGACCATTTCTAAAGAACCTATCCGAGCGCAAAGGTTAACTACTTTAGACAGATTGTTATTTTTAATGACATAACAGAAACATCGTAACAGAAACATCGTTTACATATTTAAGAGTTTTGATTAACTCCTCTAATGAATATATTAGACCTCCTAACAAGTATTTTGATTTTTTCTTGAAAACATTGGGTTGGCTTTCTTGTTTGATGTGGAGAGAAATGAGTCTAAAAAACTTGGAACCCATGTATGTAGGTTTTTTGTAAAAATTTAGCCTGTGACGTGGAACAATTTGACCTCTATTCCGGGTTTTTTAAGAATGGAGGTATATCTGGGGTATTAGCTGCATGGTAACATTTTGCGTACATATTAGAGTCTAAAATATATTGGGCATAGACAGTTAACATTTTTGATTGCTTAGAATGATCTTTCAATGAATCGTCTCATCTTAAACCCAACATGATCCTTATAGCTTTTTCCTGTATTCTTAGTACGTCATCTAGATTATATTTGGCTGTTGCACCATAAATACACAAACCATATGCAATGTGTGAGTGCAAATATGAGAAATAAATCATCCTCAGTACATCAATACTGCACAAAAAGGACATTTTGTTCAGAGCATGTATTCCTGAGTTTAATTTAGGTAACAATCATTCAACATGTTGATTCCAACTCAACTCATTGGACAATGTGCTGTGTTTAACACTTTGAATATCTTTGCAATGGATTCATGTAGAACAAAATCAGAAGTTTTTTTCCATAAAGTTATCGAGTTAACACATATATACATTTGAACGAATTGAGTTTTGGGCACCATAGGGCTTAAAAAATATATATATATATATCGTGGTCTGGGGATTACGTCCTACTATGACACCTATGGTAATAGCCTCTTTATTCCTATAGGGGAAGTTCGCTTAAAATATTACCTCCCATATGAAAACAATAAAAATAAACTGATGAGTGTAATTAAAATATTAGTTTAGGAAAACATTGACCTTTGAAAGAGAATCGAACATCACTTAATCACTGAGTAAGCCGCCGATGCAACTAGGGCGTATTTTAAGGCGAATATGAATGAATGATGAGTGTAGAATAGGTGAGATGCCTTGTTACTGACTAAGACCGGCTGATTTTATAGCCAGGTTCATTAATTACTAGCCCAATGACCAATGGCAGATAGATCCAGTATCGAACCTCAAAACAAAATCGAGCATTGGGACAAAATTGTCTCAAGACTTGGATCGATTTGGTATTTGGATCTCTGGATCGATTTGGTGAACTTCAGATTATGAATCGGGCATGCTAAACATAACATTTATTCACAATCTAAAAGGTTTAAAAAATAATACAAAGAACCAAATACTGGCCATCCTTAGACATTTGCAATACTATCACTTATTTGGCCGATATGCCAAAGAGGGAATATTAGAGTAGGAGGCAAAGATCATTCATGTTTGCCAAATAGTAAATTGAATAAAATGTTACATACTGCCTAAAATACATTTTTTTGTATTTAGAATATTTATTAGAAAAACTCATCATCAAATTTATAAACATAAGCAAACACCACATCAACATTATTTCCAGTGTCCTCTGTTATTTAAATAATTTTAAAAACCCCCTATTCTGTGCATTCAGAATACAAAGAAACGTAGAAACAACCATATATTTCACTCATTTATTTTTGTTTTTACCAATGGAATAATTAACTTCAGGTGAAGTTTGAGTAATTTCTAAACATACTGTTTAGTCAGACCAGGAGCAAATGTTATGTTCAGGTTAAAAACATATTATGTTCAGGGTGAATGTTATGTCTAAATTGAAATTCAGGTTTCATACGAGATTCTGATTAATTAAAAATGGTGTTGACAGCTGTTTGATGGTTTGGAATGTGTTAATATTTAAACAGCTATTATGATGAATTGTTGACAGCTGTTTGATGGTTTGGAATGTGTTAATATTTAAACAGCTATTATGATGAATTGTTGTACAATTCCAGTTTTCAACTATTACCATTTACTATTTCAACCAAAACGAGTTCTCATGCAGCACGCTGACGTGAGGGAAGTGAATTTCCACATAAAAAACATTAACAGATCAATATGGTGCTAAAACATAGAATTATTCCAATTTTTATGAAAATCTGAAAACATTTAATTTTTGGCTGTTTTGATGCTCCTGGTTCTATTTACATGCAATAATGGGATACAATTTTGCACATTAGAAGGTTAGGAGAAGGTCCAGTCAGGATTGAAAGTAGGCGTGGGGGCACTGGGGATAATAAAACTATATCAACATATGAATAACAGGCTTTTCTAATGTAAAATCCCCTTAAGACAACCTACTGCATTTAGTCAATATACTTTTTTTAATAACTCGGAAACTATTTATACTAGAATGATGGAGGAGGGCAAAAGTTTTGCCTCATTATTCTCAATAATTTTCCATCCGGGGCTTTTATGATCCTTTTTGGGCCCAAAAACTCAAAATTTGAAAACTTAAAATCCCCAAAAAAGGGGGTTCAGAGTTTTCCGATTGTTTTGCTCAAAAAACTTGTCCAACTGATTATAGAAAGGAACGTCCCTATCAAATTTTAAGTAAATCTTACAAAAATAATGAACGCTAGAGTGCAAACACACACACACACACATATATAAATAAATATATACATATAATTTTTAACGACCCCCCAAAACGAAAACATGTTCAGGGGGTCACGTTAGGAACTTCTATGGTTGTCGCGGGCCTAAGTCTCACCATGCGGGTCATGCTCATAGTTAATTTTCTATAAGAAATTCACTAATAAGGAATAAAGATTACATGAACACCGTTTCTAATTTTAGTACAAAATTCTCAATTAAGTTTTTATTTTTTACTTTTTCATTCTAGACTTAACAAATTATGAAACCTCACTGAAATGTCTATTTCAGCTTACAATTAGTACTTCACACTAAAACTGGTGTTGTTAGTGAATTTCCTATGGAAAAATAAACTATTGGCATGACCCGCACGGTGAAACTTAAACCTGGGACCACCATAGAAGTTCCTAATATGACCCCCTAAACACGTTTTGCTAGACTGCAAACAAACACTCTAGCGGTCACATTTTTGTCCAATTTTCTTCAAATTTGGTAAGGACTTTCTTTTTTATATTCAATTGGATAAGTTCGTTGGGCAAAAAAATTGGAAAACTCTAATCCCCTTTTTTGGGAATTAATCTTTCAAATTTTGATTCTTTTTGCCTAAAAAGGGTCTGTAATGCCCCGAATGTAAAATTAATACATGTAAAAAGATGGAACTTAGTGAAGCAAAAGTTTTAAGCGCCCTCTCGTCATTCTAGCATAAATATTTACCGAGTTATCAAAGAAAATGTATATAGACTAAACACAGTACATTGTCTCATGGGGGTTGTAACATTAGAAAAGCTTGTTATTTATTTGTTGGTGTATTTTAATCATCCCCAGCAACCTCATGCCTACTTTCAAGCCTGACTGGACCCTCTCCTAACCTTATAATGCGCAAAATTGTATTCCCAGCAATGCAGGTAAATGGAACTAGGAGCATCAGAACAGCCAACAAAATAATTTTGTTCATATTTTTATAACAATTTGAATAAATGTACGTTTTTACAGTAATTTCAATTTTTAAAGTTTTTTATACATAAATTCACTTCGCTCACTTCAGCGTGCTGCTTGCGAACTCTTTTAATAATTAAGGAGACTAGAGTTGAGGTCTTTGTAACAAATAAGTTTGCAGAGCCTCGAGTGCTCTACTTTACAGCATCTAAGTAATGTAACTGTACTTTCTAACCTCTCTGTGTTTGTGCAGTGGGTGTCGTTCTTCGGGCTGGGCTCAGTGTCGGCGGCAGTCATGTCTTCGGCAGACTCCAGCATCCTGGCATCTGCTGCCATGTTCACCCGCAACATTTACAAGTGGACGTTCCGGCCCACGGTCAGACATGTTTACCATGGGAAACTACAATAGTTTATAAAAGTGGATCCAAGGGGGGAGGTGGAAGTGAGGTGACATTCTACAGCCCTACAGTTTATTTATAATGCCATTGTAACAACGTGATCAACTGAGTAAGAGGAAATGCTCTCTGAAAAGTGTTTGGTGTGATTCCTTTTCCTTTATGGATGAATTTACTTTTCCCATGATCTTTAGGCTTTTGAGGAAATAACTTCCTAATGAACTGACAAGTGTAACGGGTAGGAATGCATAACCTCATTTTCCACTTTGAATGGAAATGTTGACTTTTCCTTTATACAGTTTTAAGGGAAACTCTTTATGAATACTACTAAAGAGTGATACTGTAAATGTACAAATTACTGACGTTCTTCCTACCTAAAAACAAGCTACAGTAGACTGTCCTTAGCTACCTTAACTGTAGTAGATACCTTAACTGTCCTCGCTTCAACCGCCCTCCTTCTAGGAAGTAACTAAAGTCCAACACCGCAGCTGTCGTCCCAATACTGTACCATAAAAACCGTTCAGGTCTTGACAAGTCAATCATATGTTTTTGTAGGTAAATCAAGCAATCACAATCAAGGTACCTATTTTTTAAATGTCGTAGAGGTTTTTTTTTAGTTTTTAGTGCTTAATGTGACAATACCCAAATGTTATTCGTTTTAACCGCCTTCTTAGTTATTCGACCCAGGATTCGGTCCCATGGGGGGCGGTTAAGGAGGGCACTTACTACCTACTGTACTGAAATTTTGTTCATACTCTCTCAAAAGAACCTAAAGCTCACAGGGCCATAACATTGGTTGTTTGTTCACAGGCGTCAGAGAAGGAGGTGCTGTGGATCATGAGGCTGGCCACCATCGTCATCTCCTACCTCTCCGCTGCCATTGCCATCTCTGTTGGCAGTATTTACTATCTTTCGTGAGTCTTGTGATTTCCATTACAGTAAATAATTTTGCTTGGCAATTGCTGAGAACAGTAATAAAAACATACATAGTAAAATACATTTAGTAGTAATACATCTAGTAAAATTGAATAACAACGCATAAGTACTATGTTTGAAATTTAGTCTTATATGTTTGGATGTGCAAAAAACCTTGAATTTAATTCTTCATCCCCCCCGCCTAATCTAGCTGTCCATTTTTCTTTTACTCATTACTTTCAATAATTTTAGATGATTTTATATTAATTTCTAATGGTCAGATAAAACAACATAAAAACAACTCAATTCAGATAACAAAATTGTACTGTGTGCCATACTGTGATACAAAAATTAATTTTCTTTGTCTTTTTAAATGGCAGAGGTTTATGTATGTATAGTATTAAAGATGCACTTCCAAGTCAATGTAGCCACCTTGTTATTATTGATATGAAAAAAGATAAATAATAAGTTCTCATCCTCATGTAGTATTGCTATTCATTTTAATCGAGCAGATTTTCTGCCCTCACTGTGGCCATACCCTACAAATCAAACTCACAAATAAGTATAGGATTCTCATCATCTGAGCATGAATTGACTTAAAATGTATCAATATTGATGGTTTACAGTTGGGGGATCAACTCATTGCATTAGCACTGAATTGAATTCAAAATGTGAGTAAATCCAGTTGTGGTTGTTGTGGCCAGGTACCTGTGTTCAGACTTGGTGTATGTGATACTGTTCCCGCAGTTACTTCTGATAGTTCATTGGAGTCGAGGGGTTACGACTTACGGCTGCCTCGCATCCTACGCTGTCGGACTCACTCTTAGAGTCCTCGGTTTGTACTCTCTTTTCTTTGACAATGTAATGAATATTTTTATGTTTTAAGTGTACTAAAAAAATATACTGTGGAGCTCTTTTATGAAAATCTCTGACGAGATGTCTTATATGTCATAATTCACTGTTACTAGTAGGTAAGGAAGAGGAGGTAATATGACTCCTGCATAAAATAAGGCTCCCCACTCATATCTCAAGAACATTTAGCTGAACTCTGGCTGTTACTGTTGGAACTAGTCTATATTAGTATCCACACTGGCCTGTAGGGGCACTGGAAGCCATTTGATAAAGTAGTTGAGGGGCCGTGACGTAGTTTTTGTCAATCCCCTGAGCAAAACTTTATAAGGAATGTAAATTTCATGACTTTAACCTTCCATTACTGATAAAAACTTAGATTTAAACACTATGAAAAAAATCGACAAGGTATTGCCAACAGTGTCTATGACTGCAATATGACCCCCCTTCTCTGTTTAAACTTCCAAATGGTGAACTAAAGACAAAGATGGTGCTTTGTGCCTTTCTGAGCGGGAAGATTTTACACAACGTTCGTGATGAATTATGGGTGCAGTGCCTTTTGTACTCTCTATAAAGCTCATAACAAATGCACGAAGACGGAGAAAGAGGACTCTGTGATTTCTGTTGCTTGTAAAATACTACTAACTTCTACAATTTAATTGTTCTTATATTGTTTAATAAACATGTATTTTAATCACAGAGTAGCACTGTTTTTAGCGAATTTTCCCTATAGGAAAGAAGCTATTACCATAGTCGGCATAGTAAGACCTAGGCCGGGGACCATGATAACTTTTCATTTTGAGGTCCCCAGATGCCAAAAACACCATTCGTTCAATACTGTACTTATATATATGTGTGTCCGTAGGCACGATAACTTTCGTAAACATGGTCCGATTTTGATGAAATTTGGTACAAATGTGTAAAGCAACTTTGCATAAAAAAGCAACTTTTATGACTAAGTTTGAAAACCAGACAGATCGCTTTATCCGAAAGGGTACTTTATGGGAGTTTGTACCCTAAAAATGGGTTTTTTGAGTTTTCCACACATAATATTTTAAGAAATCTAATTTTACTTTTCACCATTAGATTTGGCTTTAAAAAAAGAACAATTTGATGTTTTGATCATTTCTCTACGTTGATTGGTTATAGAGATATTCAAAGTATGAAATACAGTATGTTGTCCAATGTTATTCTTATGGAGAGTAAGAAAAATTGTATATATCGCTTATTTATGAACGTACCTGGACGAAACTTGGTATATCGTTTCATCTCTTTGATGTCTATTAATAATTGTCCAAAAAAACAAATAGTTATTTTGCCGATGGTTCCCGTAGCAGCAAACCTGCGTACTAAGCCCCCACGTTATTCTTATGGAGAATAAGAACAATGTTATGCCTCAATTATGAACATAAACTAATATAACTTGGTATGTAGCTTCACCTAGATCAGTTACATTGATTTTTGTTTAAAAAATAATAATTTGTATTCATTGTTGCAGCACACCTGCGTATTTAGCCCCTCCATGTTATTCTTATGAAGAATAATTAAAATAGTATAAATTGCTTATTTATTAATGGATACAGATGAAACTTGGTACCTGGCTACCTTTACCTGGTTATAGCCTGTTGATATTTGCATTAAAACCTAATATTTTTGTTCCTTGATGCAGCAAACCTGAGTTCTCAATCCCCATGTTATTCTTATGGAAAAACTAAAATTGTATATGCGGCTCAATTGTTAATGTTAATATGTATCTATAAAAGTTGGTAAGTGGCTTTACATTGTATATCTATATGCATTGAAAATTCGCTAAGTATGCAGGTTTGCTGCAACGGTTTTTTTTCAAAACAATAACTCTTTAAAATAAAGGGTCTATCTTACAAACACCACAGGGGCCATATTAACTGCACATCTTGTTTGCATTCATAATCGTAATCTTAAAAAGAAAACTATCTAAAAAATGTAAAAATCCATATTTGTAGCCCCTGAGCTGCGGTTAAATTGTAAGACTAAATCACTTACTGTGAGACCGTCAGTCAGCTCAATTTTTGTAGGTTGAAACCTAGTACATGTTTTGACGCAAGGGCGTCATCATCAGCTCCTTACAGAATAAAGTTGTAGACCAGATGGCTTCGTCAGAAAATTAAAAAACGCAACACAGTACATTCACACGGACACGACGATTATACCAAACGAATATTAGATTGTTGCAGCAAACCTGCATACTTAGCGAATTTTCAATGCATATAGATATACCATGTAAAGCCACTTAAAAACTTGTATAGATACATATTAACATTAACAATTGAGCCGCATATACAATTTTAGTTTTTCCATAAGAATAACATGGGGATTGAGAACTCAGGTTTGCTGCATCAAGGAACAAAAATATTAGGTTTTAATGCAAATATCAACAGGCTATAACCAGGTGAAGGTATCAAGGTAACCAGGTACCAAATTTCATCTGTATCCATTAATAAATAAGCAATTTATACTATTTTAATTATTCTTCATAAGAATAACATGGAGGGCTAAATACGCAGGTGTGCTGCAACAATGAACACAAATTATGATTTTTTAAACAAAAATCAATGTAACTAATCTAGGTGAAGCTACATACCAAGTTATATTAGTTTATGTTCATAATTAAGTGAGGCATAACTAAATCACTTACTGTGAGACCGTCAGTCAGCTCAATTTTTGCAGTTTGAAACCTAGTACATGTTTTGACGCAACGGCGTCATCATCAGCTCCTTACAGAATGAAGTTGTAGACCAGATGGCTTCGTCAGAAAATTAAAAAACGCAACACAGTACATTCACACGGACACGAGGATTACACCAAACGAATATTACATGTAATATTCGTTTGGTGTAATCGTCGTGTCCGTGTGAATGTACTGTGTTGTGTTTTTAATTTTCTGACGAAGCCATCTGGTTTAAAACTTCACTCTGTAAGGAGCTGATGATGACGCCGTTGCGTCAAAACATGTACTAGGTTATAAAAAATGTAACTGAACAGTTTTTAAAACATTAATTATTCAATGTGTTAGACAACTAACACTAGAGTGTAACTACACTAACTAATCAAATTGTTGTGTATTAATATTCAATAATTTATAAAAAAATAAAATTGGGGTCCATATACCACCTTTTACTTTACATTTGCTATGTTATAGATTATAGAAAACTAATTATAAAACTCCCTTCAAAACTTGGCATTGTAAAAGCATTGATGTAAATTAAATTTAGTTATGGTAGCCAAAATAGTAGATTGAGCAGTGTTTGCTACTCCCTATTTATCAAAAGTAGTTTTGTATCTAAGTTGGACGAATAGTATAAAATGTGTTTGGTTGGTTAATAAAGACCTGTGAATTGTAAAAAAATATAATAGACATATGTTTTTTCCTTTTGATAAACTGAAGTAAAAAGTTATGTAATTAGTTTTGCTTGTTCAGGTGGGGAGAAAGACATCGGACTACAGCCTGTGATCAGTTACCCATACTTTGACAGTGAAACAAACACTCAGAGATTTCCCTTCAGGACGTTTGCGATGGTGTGTGCGATTGTTACTCATGTGGCCGTGAGTGTAGTCACGCGATGGTTGTTTGAGTCTGGCACACTGTCAGCTGACCGGTGGGACGTTTTGGTGGCTTTTCCCGAGTGCCATCTTACAAGGACTGAACATAGAGAGCATCGATACAAAGATCCGAACAAGGGACGGACGAATAAAGCTTTACATGACGCGATGGTTGGGAAACGACTCAGTCAAGCCAGCGAGGGTCTACTCAGCGGCAACGACGACGACAGTTTGCTGATGAAACGGGACAGAAGCGAGCTGACCAATCAGGCATCGGTGTCATCTGAGACTCCATCTGTTAGTAAATTTTAATGTTAAATATCCAGAACTGACTTTACCAATTGTGCAGCTTAGTGTAACATATCCAGGAAATACAGGTGGCTTGTAGTCCTTGTTATTTAGCATTTTTGTACAGTGCTAGAAATGTTTTATACAATAAATTATTAGAACTGTTTAATTTTATTAATTCATGCAATTTATCAACGAAAAAACTTTTTTGCTAAGATGGCAAACTCTGAATAACATAGTTAGTGATTGATATTCTTGTGTGATTTGGCTTCCCATTTTTGTTGGAATATTAGACTAAGAACACCTTAAATGATTAGAATTAAAGCTCCCACAGAGGCTTTGCCAATATTACAATCCGAAAAATCTTTATGAATAAAATATGAGTTTTGTCTGTTTATATGGCTTAGAATATGCTGCAAATGTACAAAAAGGCCGGGTTTAACCCTTTGAGTGCTATGGACCGATATATCGTATTTTGAATCTGTTATCAATAAACTGCTTCATAAGCGATTGTACCATTAGGCGCTCAGCCTGCAGTCTGAGTCTAACACGTGGTGAAACCTGGTAGACACAAACTGAACTACCTCGTCCAGCGCCTAGGCTCTAATACCACCTGGTCCGCTGCAGCTGCTAGTCTGATTAGTGGCTGTGCGGTCTAAGACGTTACCTTCCCGGCCAGGGATAACACTTGGATCGAGGGTTCGAATCCCGTCACAGTCGGTGGTTTTTATGTGGAACTCATGGAGAGTTCACCTGTCTGTGGCAGAGTTGAAGGGGAGGGCGGACCTTAAGCAAACGGTGGACGGCTTGGGAACAAGCTATCGGGATGGGTGGATTCTTTGTGAGTTGCACATCTGATTACTGTGTGTGTGTCCAGCGGAAGCATGTTTTTATTAATTTTAATTGTTCAGGCATTCAAGACATTTAGGGCGGGTTTCGGAGATCGGGTTTAACATTAGTCTCGGTCTAAAAACCGGTTTTTAGACTAGGACTAAGAAAATGGATTTTGGAGTTCGAGTTTAGCGCTAGTCCAGGACTAACGTTAGACTGAGTCTAAATTTGGGTAGGGATAAACCTCGGATTTGAACTCTTGGGTTTCGAAGTCGAGGATTACATAAGCCTCGTCTAAAATTTTAAACTCTCCGGTTTTGGAGGCAAAATGTAGACCTCGGCTGAGTGAAAATGACATAGTCCAGGTCTAAATTTGTGCCGTTTTTAGACCTGGTGAGGGGCAGGTCCAAGTTGTGGTTTATCTGTATTTTCCTTATAAATAATTAATTAGTGAAATTACCAGTTTGTGATTATACAATTCGTTCTCAACGGAAAATTTACTTCCGATTTCATACCTAAATTTTATTTTTTATGAATATTTTATTATGAAAATAGTGGTTTTATATTACCTTTCCGTCACCAGTTCTGTTATAATCGTTTATTTCACGACCAGGTTTCGATACGAAGTTGTACCATGATCACGTGGAAGTCGTCCGAGATTCAAGCTGTGACTAAGAAGCTGTCCAGTAGACTTTGTCAAAAGTTAAAAGAAAAACACACACACCACGAAGAAAACACGAACATTGTTTACATTTAAAACACGAACAAATTTTTTTTTAAAACTTAATCAACAGACGGTTGGCGGCCACAATGTTCGTTTGTACACGCGTTAACCGGTACCGGTTAACGCGTGTACAAACGAACATTGTGGCCGCCGACCGTCCGTTGATTAAGTTTAAACAAAAAAATTTTGTTTGTGTTTTAAATGTTAACAATGTGCGTGTTTTCTTCGTGGTGTATGTGTTTTTCTTTTAACTTTTGACAAAGTCTATTGGACAGCTTCTTAGTCACAGCTTGAATCTCGGACGACTTCCACGTGATCATGGTACAACTTGGTATCGAAACCTGGTCGTGAAATAAACGGTTATAACAGAACTGGTGACGGAAAGGTAATATAAAACCACTATTTTCATAAGTCTTACCAGTTCAGGGGCAATTATCAAATATGAATAATATTTTATTGTTACCATGTTAGAGCAAGAAGAGCAAATGGTTTAAGAGAAACCAAGCGCAGCAAAGAAAGTTATTAATTTTGTGGTCTTCTGTGGTTCTTATTAGGGGTCCTAATCCCAGACCTATTTTAGTTGCCAGAATTGTACTAGTAATAGAGGTGCTGAATAGAGGTCCCGCGATTTTATTTGTTGTTACTACATGCAAGTTCTTGATAAATTATTTAAATATAACGATACAAATCTATAATTTTGTTATCCTATAAAATCCTATAAATCCCACGATTGAAGGGCACTAGTCGACGATTTTAATTTACCGATTATAGTGACCGGGAGAGAGAACACTTTAAGATTTAGCCCAAGACGTTGTTACATTGTAATTGTAGCATGCGCTATACTCCATAACTTTGGAAAACAAACAGAGGACAGTTTTGAGGACTTATTCGACTGCAGCTCATCAGACTACAGTGGAGGAAACATGTCTCATGATATCGAAGAAGGGGTTAGAGGAAGAGCTGACATTATTCGATGTCACATTACGTAGTTTGTTTGAAGAAAACTTGTTATAATACTAGTTGCCGCACAAATATTAGTAATAAAAAGAGAGTGGATTTAAAGTTTCGTTGTTTTTACTTTACCACCTCACTATGTGCTATATTTATTTTAATTATAATATTAAAATGACAAATATACCAGTGTATAAAGATGTAGAAATGTTTACAGTATGTAATGTTTTATTAAGTTTATTTAAACACTGTAAAAAATTGCTAATATAGACAGTAAAAAGTAAATCATAATAATAACAACCTGTATGAAAAATGATAATACCATCTCAATTACAATAAAGGTCTTGTTATCTAACACATTAGTACTATAATAGTACATTCTAAAATCAATCAAGCTGTCTGAAAAAATGTACTTTAATTAAGTTAATAGAATTAAATACAATGTCAAATATGAGAGTCTAGTTGGAATGTAGTTGTCAACCATAAAAGACTTGTGAAGTACAAGAAGTTTATAGATGCCATATTCTGAAAAACCTTAACAAAAGTAAACCCTCATTACTCATTCAGATAAACAAATATTTAAGTAACAAAATTGAAAAATTAAAAACGTTACATGTAAGGCCTACAAGTACAGAATTAAATCGTAGAAAATTAATTGTAATTGACTATAGTTGAATTGAACATACAAGCATACACTGTACAAACGTATTACTAACGTATAGCAATTAGTACAACTGAACGCCAAGGCAGAACGATCTCAAATGACAGCTGATAAACAAACAATAGGGGAGGCGCGCAGGTAGTAAAACAACTTTGACAGTTTTCGGCTGCTCAGACGTGGTGCCACTACTCAAAAACTAAAATTTACCTGCGATTCCCGCCTTAGACCTGGTCTTAGATGAGGGCCAAAGTTAGATTAGGAGTAAGATAAATCCCGGTTTTAGAAAATTAGACGCGAACTCCAAAACTCAATTTTTAGACCTGGTTTAATTTAGACCGGGTTTAACGTTAGACCAGGTCTATGTAGACCCAAACTCCGAAACCCGCCCTTAAAAAATCAACAAAAATCACAGATTCAACAACTCCTTTCAGAAGCTTAGCACTCAGACGGTTAAACAAAATCGTCTAGGTTCTGCCCAGATGGAATCTTATGGGCATTAGTATTTACTGGACCTTTTGAGTTGGATTCTTTTGCTTTGGTCAGTGTCACAACTTCGCCCATTTTGGAGGGATTCCAAGTTTAAACAAATGTAAAGTTCTGTTGAGCGATACCTCATTTTGAAGGTCTTTATTAGAGATGTGTCAAAACCAAAACTTGAATCTCAAAACCACCAAAACTTTGGAAAAGTTTCGGTTTCGAGATTCGATCGGTGAGTTTCGAGAATCAAAACTCGAAACTGCTGAGATTTTTTGTGTCTTAATTGTTGTTTTTTAACAGAAATCACGCCCGTGTTTCGATCAATGAGTTTCGAGAATCAAAACTTGAAACTGCTGAGATTTTTTGTGTCTTAATTGTTGTTTTTTAACAGAAATCACGCCCGTGTTTCGATCAATAATGCAAAGGTCAAAAGCCTACTGCCATCGGTCGTCTACCTTCACCTTTTTTGGATTATTTATTTTTTATTTCTGAAAGAACAACTCTAACCAAAATATATAGTTTGTTTTAATTAATTTTTCTGGATTTATTTTTCATAACCATACCCAGGCAAGTAAATAGGGTTTCGCGATTTGAGTTTCGAGATTCGAGATTCGATTTTGTAAGTTTCGGTTTCGGTTTCGAGATTCGAAATTTCTGGTTTTGACCATCACTAGTCTTTATAAAAGAAGAAGAGCAAAAACTAGAGATTAGCATCCAGTGCAAAATGCACCTCGAGAAACTACTTATAACTAGGCATTGCATTATTAAATAAAAACCTCTAGTTTTTGGTATTCTTCTTCTTTTATAAAAACCTTCAAAATGAGGTACAGTGGAACCTCTATTAATCGTCACCTTTGGGACCAGGACTGTGACGGATAACTGAATAGGCGGATAATAGAAACATATCATATTATAAACGTGTTCAGTAACTAAATTTTAAAATGTTTGGCAGAGAAATGAAAATAAACTGTGTACAAAAGGATAATACTTCCCACTACATACATATTTATGTTGTTTTAGCGAATTTCCCCTATAGGGAAGAAGCTATTACCGTAGTCGGCATGGTAAGACCTAGGCCCGGGACCATGATAACTTTTCGTTTTGAGGTCCCCAGACCCCAAAAACACCATTCGTTCGAAACTGTAGATATATATATATATATATCTATATATATATATATATATGTGTCCGTGAGCACGATAACTCTCGTAAAAATTATCCGATTTTGATGAAATTTGGTATAAACGTGTAAAGCAACATTTATGACTTTAAGTTCGAAAACCAGCCCGATCGGCCTATCCGAAAGGGTATTTTGGGGGGGTTTTGTACCCCAAAAATGGTTTTTTTGAATTTTTTACATGTAATTTTGGAAATAGTCAAATTTTATTTTTTCCATTGGATTCAGCTTAAAAAAACACACAATTTGGTATTTTGATCATTTCTCTACGTCAATTTGTTACCGAGATATTGAAAGTGCTAAACACAATACGTTGTCTAATGTTATTCTTATGGAGGAAAATAAAAATTTTATATCTCGCTTATTTATGAACGTATACTGACGAAACTTGGTATACGGCTTTATCTGGTCATGGACCATTGATATTGGCTCAAAAAAACAAATTTTTACCAAAGACTCCCGTAGCAGCAAACCTACGTACTCAGCCCCATGTTATTCTTATGGAGAATAAGTAACGTGTTATCTCCCTTCATTATGAAAATAAATTAATGAAATTTGGTATGTGGCTTTACCTTCATGAGTTATATTGATATTTGTATAAAACTCCATTTTTTGTGTTCCTTGCTTCAGCAAACCTGCATACTCGCCGCCATGTTATTCTTATGGAGAATAATTAAAATGTCATAAATCGTTTATTTATGAATATATATTCATGAAACTTGGTATGTGGCTTTACGTGGTATTAAGATACATATATATGCATTGGAAATTCGCTGAGTACGCAGGTTTGCTGCTACGGGGGTATTAAATAATATAATAGCTCATACAGACGCTCAGACTAAGCCGTAAGGCGCAAATCCTGAGTCTAATAAATAGTAATATTCTCATAGACGGACGATGGATAACAGAGAGTGATGGTTTAAAGAGTGACGGTTGATCGAGGTTTTACTGTATTGCTCAACGAAGCTTTAATTGTTGGAAATTAGGACACAAAGCCTGGTTGAAATAAATAATTTCAAGTGTTTTAAAATCATGGTTTACTTACATAAAGTTGTGCAGGTAACTTGATGGTAATAGTACAAGTAACCGTAAAATAACTTAATAACGTCTTTTTAACAAATAAATATATCAACTTACTTACAAAATATCACAGTTGTAAAGCACTTAATATTAACCTCTAAAACCTTTGCAAATAAAATGGTAATCTAACAAAGATCTTAATATACGATACAGGGGTTTTATTTAAGGCACATGCTTATTGCACTAGTTGTTAGCCGCTAAATTTGACAGAGTTCTTTTTGGAATCTCCAAATAATACAAGATTAAATCACAGCTTTCTATTAAGATAAAAGACAACCTGTGTTAGTTTTTTAATCGCTCGAGGTACAACTCCCTTGCATTTTCTTCAGTGTATGAACACTTTTTTTTATTTACTAACTCTTTTACAGCGTTATTATACTCCTCAATGGTATAATTAGCCACACCAGAGTCTATAAATTTACGAACCACCTGAGCTTTACACCAGTCTCCGAACCACCCATCTAACCAATAATTGGTAACATTAGGCTGCCGAGTAACTATGGATGTAGGCATTCCACAAGAATAATGTTGTGTTGTTGCAATGGATATTTCTTCTGGATTTTGATTGTGCGCTTTTTCACAGATATAACATTCAAATTTGTTGATAAAAGTTAATCCAATCTTGGAATTGTAGTTGCGTTCTGTCATCTCCTGTATCAGCCGGGAATTGGTCACAGAAGACTTGAGCTTATGACTGCGGTAGCTATCGTATTCTTCATCATGACTGTTCAGGTAGAGCAAGTACTCAGCCAAATGTTTTGGAGATTCAAAGTCCAGACCCAGAATTGCTGAACGGTTATTTGGAAGCCAATCCTGCCAAGAAGAAAAATACCATTCAAAAGTTTGCAAGTAAGAACGATCCCTTGACTAAAGTGAGCAAAAGAGAAATCAGAATTCCCTCTCTAAACAAATTTAAAAATCCTTCAAAACAAAATGTTAATAATTTTGTACAAAGTTCATTATAATTTGTTGAACCATTAATATTGGTTTTAACCATAGACCGATGGAACCTATGGAATAAAGTTAAAATAAATTAATATTACCGGTGTGCGAGTAAGTTAGTGATGTTTTGGATCGAGTCGAGTTGAGTAATGCCAATTATTCTCGGGTTTTAAGAATTTATTTTATTTTTTTCTAGTGAGTATTTGCCGTCAGCAAATATTATTGGCAGTTTCAAAAGTGTGATAGGATTTGGATATAATTCCAGATAATCATTATTAATCGTTATTTTCGGCCTGGTATCATGTGGTCTGGTTGTCATTTTTGACCAATATTGTGTTTACCGTCATCGTTAAAAGCCAAAATTACACTGTTCGGTCGTCATTTACACGCGTTCGGTTGTTTTTTATGACTAATTTATGTTTTTGACATATTTCAGCAAATATACTAGCCATATATTTCAGTCATATTTGCGTGGTGCGATCGCCTTTTGCTACGCGATTTGGCAGGTCGTGATAGTCTAGAGATCGGCGGGAAATACTCGCTCGAACTTTAGAGTATTTTTTAAAACTTGAATCAAAATAATGAAATACTTGCACACCACCAATTAATATGTATGTTCCAGCCATCATAAGGTCTTCATTTTCAAAGAATAAATAAATATAGGTACTTCAGCCAAAATCTTTCATTTGGCTCTAATATACAGTTCAAACATAATAATAATACTCGTTGATACATATATACATACAATATAATAAACATGAATTAAACTACACATTTACTGATCATGAACATTTGTTGTGATATTTGGAAGGTGAATTTATCTCTTTTACTGAACACAAATAGTAGGCCTACACTATCATCATAACAGAAAATTCCACTCGTTTATTTTGTTGTAATTAGGGATGGATGGGATTGGATTTTGTGGTCGGCACAGGACAAGATTTTTTCCCTCGCAAATTTCAGAAAATTTTGAGACAAAAAAATCAAAGTTCTTAAAATCTGTAAAAAATATACAACTTTTAATAATTAAATATAAGTCATTGAAATATAATAGTATACTCAGTCATAGTAAACTTATAATTGAATCCCATAAAAAAATTAATCAAAAATCATTTGTTTAAAAAATATATTGGCACATTTACAACTGGATTTCACAGTACTGGATTTCACAGTTAAAGATGACTGAACCACAGATCATCACCATAAAAATCAACCGAACCACGCGTTGTATCAACCAATTACAAATGGCCATTGCACCTTGTAATCTCAGCTGTAAATGACGAATGCACCGCTATCGGCTGTAGTGGACAGTTGGATCATACATCATCACCGTTTCAGAAAATAATCCCAAAGGAAATCCTGTCCAAAAACGAGATTAATATTTTCCTGAACACTTCCCGAAATATCAAGCCCTGTCCATCCCTACTTGGAATTAAGAAAATGCTTGCTGGTACTATACTATGCTGGTATACTATATTAACAAATAGTTAATTTTGTTGTACAGTCATAACATTTATTTTTACATTAGGAGGGGCACCAGTACTCCGCGTCTACCTGCTTCTCCCATAAGACCGATGTTAACTTTCAAAGTCCGTCCCACCTCAACGGATTATTCAAAATCGAAGATTTATGGTTCGTTTTAAAGATCTCAAATAAAGCTTTCGATTTAAGGGGGAGCAATTTCCATATCACCATAATAGTTCACCCAAATCCAAAATTGTAAATATTGAATATTTAGGAATTTTTTGATCGATTAATATTTGTGATATCGAAATTTTGCTCACTGATATTGTTAGATATATTTTTGCTCTTTAAAATGAGCCACAAGTCAACAAAATCGGATCATCTGTTGAGGAGGAACAGGCTTTGAAAGTTAACATTGACCTTATGGGGGTAGCAGGTTGAAATACAAAAAATGTTGTGACTGGTGCGCCCTTAAGCTTGTGACCCCTGTACTTCTCAGCCTGCTTGATTTCAAACCAAAACCTTTGTGAATGTACAGCTACAGTACTCACAGCAACAGAAGGTGAGCCAATGTAGATCGGAACAGTGCCTGTAATGAGGGGACGCCACAGTTTCTCTGTGATGTAGTCCTCACACACTGCATTCTCAAAGGCCAAGGCAAACTTGTATTTACCCACAATGGTCAGCAAGTCTTCTGACATCATTGTCATTAGAGTAAAAGGGGCCTGTAAACTTCAATTGCATTGTTAATGTTGTAAGTGAACAGGGTTTGTCGTAAAACTTTTTATTATATATATTATCATTCTCTGATTGGGCTTGATTATGACTGGTGTGACTTGTGGAAATCAACTGCCTTGTACCATTTTTACTTTCTCCCCTTATACATAGTACTCGCTTTGCTCGCTGGGGGCTCCGCCCCCAGACCCCCGCTTGGGGTCGCTCCAGTTGTTATTATTGGTCAATGACCTTTCAAGTATTTTTTATATAGTATACTTTTTAGATTAATTATGGTTAAATCCACTCTAGATGTTTTAATTTTTCAATAGTTCTATAATTTGTTTATACTCTACCATGTGAAAGTTGCTTTGAGAGTTTACTGGATATTTGTTTACAGCTGTTACGATTTCTTTTGTTTTTATTTGAAACTCCATAAGCCCAATGTTAAAATATCCAATTTTCAAGATCAAAATTAGTGGTTTTAAAATTAAAAATTGTATATTTTGGCAATTTTACCGGGGGTTTCAAGGTACAAGCTACCTGCATGCCAAATATCACATTTCTAGTTCGTCTGGAACACATGTGGCTGTATATATATTAGATATGGAGAAAGTATTGTTTTCGTCAAAATTTTTGAATTTGAGTTGTTAGTGGAAATATACGTTTTGGTGTTCCCTGAACCCAAAAAAGTGATTTTTACATGATGACTGTGTGTCTGTCTGTCTGTATGGATGTGTACAGAGCTAGAGCCCAAACCAATGGTCAGATTTTTATGAAATTCGGTATGTAGGTACTAATCCACGATATCTCCAGGAATTTTTTTTAAAATTTTTTTTAATTTTTGATTTTTAAGGTATCCCCAAAAACCCCAAAAAAACGTGAAAAATCAAAATTTCTCAAAAACGGCTATAGAGCCGTTTGTAGAAATTTAGATTTCCAACAAAATGACACCACCCGCATTTCTGTAAAAATTCGGGTTTAGAATTTATAGGGCTTAAAACATAAAAAATTCGGTTTTTTGGATTTGACTTAAAAAACATAAATATAGAAAATATTACTATTCACTATTAAAAAGAGCTTAAAAACTAAATAATTTAGTATTGTGAATTACTATTCTATGATTCCTGGTTGCGGAGAAAATTTAAATTTTCATTTTGCGGTAAACGCAGTACGTTGTCCAATGTTATTCTTATGGGAAATACAAAAATTACTATTGCTCTCTTATTTACTGATCAATTTCGTTCAAACTTGATATGCTTGATATGCTTGTTTTGTTCAAACAAGTTAGCATTGACCAACAGAGGATATTCAAAATAAGTTGCCCCTTAACAACCCTGGGGGGGAATAGGGGGCATTTCCCCTCTTAAAACCATGTGTGTAGCAATGGATTCTATAGGGCCTCCTAAACAGGGATTTGGGTGGATGTTTTTGAAAACAACTTGTTTACAAGATTTTCTATACATTTGACCATGCTTTGTATTCTATATTTAGTAAATAAAAAGTAATTTATTCATTAAAGTTGGGCTTAAAGGGAGAGGAAGTATGCGTCAGTTTCCTGATACCGTTTATTTATGTGTATGTACCACCTTATATGTAAGTACAGTATAAGTGGATATATATTTTGAAGTGCTGTGTTGTTTTATTCAGTTTAATGATAGATAACTCAATGCAAAACAGATTTTGTTTTAAAAGTGTTACTTTTTGCTGGCAAAAAATATAGAGGTGTGCGGATATCCGAAAAGCCGGTTCGGTTTCGGATCGGATCGGATATCCGAATCTGATCCAAAGGCTTTATCGGTATCCGATAAGGTCTAGTACAAATCCGACTTATTTGAATAGACTGTATATCTGGGGATAAAACGGTAGAAACGAAAAAATAACTATGTTTGGACCATTAATAAACGTTTTGACTCTTGACGTCGTTCAAGGTAACATGACGCAAGTCCTTGCGCTTTGAATGTTTTCGTTTTCGGTACGTAACTCGTGTCAATTCATCGATACGATATTTGTGTAGTCAGGTATCGTATCGCGATACACGGCCGGATCGTACATCATTTTAGCTAACAGAATGAATACGGTTTATAAAGAGAAATGTGCGTTAGCGATCGTTTTTGTTAGTAAACAACCGCAAATTTATACAATATTGCTACATTGCAACTCAATGTCGATTCACAATTCACGATTCGTGAGATAAACGCAGACAACGAGATAACAGTAGTGGATTACTGGCGAATAAGTCGATCATTTTTCGTCGATAGTCGATTTCCAATAGTTTCAACTTCTCACAAATCAAATCAAATAAAATCAAATAACTCTTTATTTGCTCAATACATATCATGTACATAAATAGTGTCAGATATCTTACATACTAAATACAAAATACGCAAAGTATACCAGTACCCAAAATACCTACTTCTTTGATTGACATCATTACATGCTAAAAAGAGATTTTTAAAAATTCATTAAATGAGTAATGGGGGTCATTGATTAACATTGTTTTTAGACTCCTTTCAAACTTGACATGATCCGGTTCCTCTTTTGCAATGAGCAGAGCAAGCTCTCATAGAGTAAGCTGTAATTCAAAAGTTGCATAATGAACACAGAAATGTTAGTGTATGAAATTTAAAATTGCTGCTACTGATATTTTCCTTCCATTCAATGCAATTGAAAAACACTCAGTAAAATATTGCTGACTTGCGCAAAACGAGATGCATAGCTTTCTCTACAGTGAAGTTTCCCGGTATGATCAAAGAGCTTAATCCAGCTAGAGCTCTTATTCTCCAAAAAAAGACTTCACTTGTTTACCTCCAGACGAGACCTCTAGATATATTAAGCTCGTTGAATATCTTTACGATGATTCAAATTCAAATTCAAATTCTCTTTATTCATTCATGCAAGTTTGTTACAAGAATAGTGTCACATATGTACATAAACAAATAATAATTGTGAAAAACCTAAAATTAAGTATAAAATTACAAAAATTTAATTTCTCCTATGAAGAACAATAAAGATAATATTATTACACTTTCAATCAAGTAGAAAATAAAAGCCATCCCAGCCACAATAGAAACACATTTTTATCATGTGGTAATATATAAGTTCCAAAATCATCAAGTGAATATAAAGATAAGGTTAATAAATAATTTTTAAGTAAATTTTTGAAAGTTTTAAAATTTTGTTCTTTTAAAATGTTATTAGATAAATTAAATAAAAACTTTGTGCCTATGAAACTAGTCTTCTTTTCAAAGAATTTTAATCTATGTTGTTCCACATACCTATTATTTCTGCTGTTATGGTCATGAACATTTGGATTCTTAGTTGCAATATTTAATTTTGTTACATACAATATAGATTCAAAAATGTACAAATCCTATACTGTTAAAATACCCATCTGAGAAAAATATGGTCTTACAGACTGTTTTTTCTTAATATTAAAAATTATTCTTAATGCTTTTTTTTGTTGAAGAAGAATTCGGTCTAAATTTTTCTTTGTTGTAGCTCCATATATGGCTATACCATAAGACATATGTGAGTTTATCAATGAAAAATAAATTGTTTTCAAGGTGTTAAGGTTACAAACCCTTGACATTTGTCGTAAAGCATATAAACCTGATGACATTTTTTTAACCACATGATCTACATGTTTATCCCAACATAAATGTTGGTCTAGTACAAGTCCAAGGAATTTTGTGTTTTCAACTTGATTCAATTTTGAATTGTCTAAATAGACATCTGGTTCTAATTTAGATCTTGTTTGTTTAGTACAAAATGATATAAAATTTGATTTATTAAAATTTAATGAAAGATTTTTGCTGTCTGAAAACTCTTTAACACTCAAAAGACTCAGAAAAGCTTTAAAATCAATATCGTCTTGATTTTTGCCTGAAATAGTAATGATGTTTAAAGCATTTAAAGCAGCGACCCGACGACCTGACGATGGATTCAAGAAGGCATCGCTTAGTTATCTGGATTATCTCTATTATTTATATAAACAGATTTCATTGTTCGGATATTATTTTGTTTCGTTAAATTCATGTATTTAAAATGGAACCAAAATAGAAGAAAAGCATATGTAAATTCTTTAAAAAGAATGATCCTGATAGTGAAGTGGCCGATTGTTTGAAATGCAAGCTGACACTTTGTAGTCTATTTACATTCTGGTGACAAACTAGGTTAAACAACGTTTATAATTTGTAGAAAAACAAAATAAATTTGAACTATGCCTAGTTAGTAAACTTATAAAACAAAGGAAATTCTTTGGTTATCAAAGTTTTTGGTTACGGTAACTCATACATAGTTGAAATCCTATACTGATTCATTGATTCAGTAGGTCTTCTATTTGCCTGATAGGCTGTAATCATATTAAAATGTTTCCTTGTTGTTTCTCTTGCCTGACCATAAGTTTGTGTTTGTCTTTTACTAGGCCTACACCCAGATAGGCTAAGGTGTTATAGCATAATAACAAGGATTAATGATAGTCAAGGTGACATTACATGATTTGAGAAGCCTCACCTAGACCTACTGTTATTAACCCATTGGCTCACAACCCCGAGTATACTCGTGGCCGCCGAAAGTAGCCCGGACGTGCAACCCCGAGTATACTCGGGATAGCACTTTTTATTAAAAAAATTTTTTTTAATTTTTTATTTTTTATTTTTTGTTTATTTTTTGTTTATTTTTTGTTTTAACTTGTTTTCATTTTTTGTTTGTATGTATTTTTATGCATATGCCCATCCTTGGGGAAACTTAGTCAAATTTAGGAAAAATATGATTTTGGAAAATATGTTATATCTAGGTCAAATATAAATGTATCACTAACATTTTTTTATTTTCACGTAAAAAAATAAATAACCCACAAGTATATAATAGTTGTTGGGCTGAAACATTATTTTTTTTGTTTTTTACATGTAACTCCTTTTAAAATTAATGTTTTTTATAAACTATATATATATATATATATATATATAATATGTACCATACATAAATGCTGTCAAAAGTATCTTCTTCTTGTAGATAATTTATTTCTCTAAAGATTAGTGCAAAAGTTAAGTAAATTGAGCAATAATTGTTGCTATAGTGACAGTTTTAGTAAAAGTCTACATTTATGTAATGTTTCTTAAGAAAATTAACGGTTTGTCAGGTGGCAAATTTCAGGTAAGCCAATGGGTTAAATTACCTATACTTTTATCTTATACCTATATACCTATATAACCAGTAAACATATTTCTGCTATTTTTCACTACAGAGAAGATAATATTTTTGAGTATGTAATGAGGTTGATAAATTAGACATGCTGTTTTCTGGTGAGGTTATGTGTAGTACAGTCTTCAATTACTCAGAAATATACATTTGTAAAAATAATAACCAATTGTTGTGGTTTGAATCTTAAATATTCTAGGCCTATTGGCCTATATTCATATCTTGCAAGAAAAAATAAAATGTTACGTTCCAACTTGAAAATATGGTATCTTTAGTGATAGTATAGTAAAGTAGGGGTAAAGTAGATATAGGGGTAAAGTAGGCTAAATATCCAAATCCGAAAATTATCCGATCCGAAACCCTTACTATCAGATCCGAACTTAAGCTATCCGAACCGAAACCGATCCAAACTAAAAAATCACTATTCGCACACCTCTAAAATAATGACAATTGTATTTTCAATACCTATATAAAATCAAAACAAGTATTATAAGTCAAGAAGCAAGTATGACTGTTACAGAACACTTTATCCAATCTAGTACACAAACTAAACTTTATAATTTTGTTGTAGTACACATCATTAGCAGAAGAATTGTTCAAAATAAAAACCAATGGATATGGTGTTTCTAAATAGTTAAAAATGTTCAAAAGGGGGAAGTGACATTAAATTATACTGACTATGATGACAATTGAAAAAAACATCAGGGACAACGAGGATATCTGTTCCTTCATAACTCTTAATCTAAAAGGTTTAAGTTAAAGAATAACATATTAAATTTGCAATGTAATATTTTTTTCAACATTGTAAATCATACATTGTTTTCATAAGTTTAACCTTGTGTTATACATTACATTTACTCTAGTTGAAAATTAAAAGATTAGCTAAAATAAATGAAGGCTCAACTAAGGCAATATTTAACATGAGGAAATTTCCTCTTAGGATGTGATTAATATTGTTATTATTATTATAACCATCACGCATACACAACTCTATGGAGAGTCCATGAGAAGGCCCTACAGTGCCACCCTGTCTGATCGGTTACTCTGTTTTGTACCTTTGCTCCCCACTCTGTCACAGCCAAACGTGCATGAGTACCAAGGTTATAATCATTAACTGAAGAGCCAATGTTATTGTTGTGGAGGTAAAGAGTAGAGGCAATATGGGGAGTCTGGGACAGCTGAAAAATAATTGTTTTTAAATCAGAAGTGACGTTTGAGTGACGTGGTGATGACGTATGTGTGACGAGAGGGTGTGATGACGTCACGGCGATGACGTATTGGTGTGACGATACACATACGTCATTGGATGTGAGGTAATGTGAAAGCGGGTGGATTTATATTCGTTAAGAAACTGTTTAAAGTCGAGAGAGAGGTTTGAAAATGAATTTGGTGGTTGCTGAGTGTCAAACGATTGAACAAACTGGTGGCCTGTAAAAAGGCCGTTTGTTACATGTATTTAAAATCTTTTGGTGTGACGAACGACATACGTTATTGGATGTGGGGTAAAGTGAAAACGGATGGATTAATATTTGTTCCGAAACTGATAGAAGTCGTGGGAGTGATTTGAAAATGAATTTGGCGGTTGCTGAGTGTCAAACGAATGAAACATCTGGTGGCCTTGAAAAAGGCCGTTTGTCACATGTCCTTAAAATCTGTAATTTACACAAATATTGCATAAATCTCAGTTGATAGACCTCTTCTGTTGATCTCAGCCTTCAGCGCAGCGAGATATTCCATCCGCCGAGATATCGCCGGCCACTGCTCTGGAAGCATCGTCGGTTGGGCAATGTATGACATGATCGCCTTTATCTCATTGAAGTGATTTTCTTGTAGTTCGTCCTCAGACATAGTTGAAATTGCTCTCATTCTCTCCCCATGCTCCGCAATCAGGGTGATCTCCACCAACTCTTCGTCGCCGATGTCTTTGGACCACAGAGTAGATGCAGGCATGTTGGCGGATCGGTGTCAGACGAGAGGATGGTAGTGAGGATCAGACAGACATGATTTTATTACTTGTTTATGCTTAGTCATCACGAAACACTGACAAGTAATTGGCTAAAAATTATCCAATTAAATGTAACCATTTTATAGAAAAAAACCTAGAGTCATTGTTACTCCCAAGTGGGTGGGTGGTTACGGACATGTAGAAACAAGTTCAAGGTCATCGAAAGTGGTTTTTAAAAAAAGATTTGATAATTTATTTGTCAAAAATTACAAAGATTTAATCAAGGTTCACATAACTTATCTTTACAGCAAACTAGGTATATTGTATTAAACATTATTTCCTTCTTTGTACTTTGGAGGTTCTTGTGGTTGGCTTTCTTCTTCGTACTTTGGAGGTTCTTGTAGTTTGGTTTCTTCTGTATTTTCGGATGTGGCATTCGGAGACCATTCAGTGGGTGATTCAGTCGTCTCCGAATCGCAGAAGGTTGTGCTGTCGAATTCAACAGTAATCTTCATTACCATCGGAGGATGTTCCGTCATCAAATGCAGGAGTGTTTCGTGAAGTATTCCCAAATCCACTTCGTCTTGCATCACCAGATGAAATTTCATTATGTTGATGGGTTAAGTTCGTTCTTGACGGTACGAGAGCTGATGGAGAAATGATAGCTGACCACTAGTACGGGTTCTATTTATGTCAGAATAAAATGGTGGGGGTAAGTCCGACACTTTCAAAACTATGTCAAGGTCACAGTGATGAGTTTTTTAAAAATATAATTACATAATACCTAAGTAAAAATAATACATAATTAAAAAGGTAAAATAATCAGAGATTACAATGGAATTTTACGCTATGTACAAAACTATTTTACAAAGTATTGTTAACATGGATTGTTATTTCTGTAGAGTTGTTTCCAGAAGGTCCATGGGAAACTAAATACAATACGCCGGGCTTGACAGAATCCAAATCTTCGTTCATAAGAACATTAACAAATCTTTTCGGGAGGTAAACTTGGAATTTAGGTTTATCTTCTTCTTTGTAGGGTGAATCTCCAAGAACAGCTATAACTGCTTCACCAACTGATGTATCCAACTTTTTCATCGAATGCACAGCATAATGTTTTTTCTCTTGAAGTTCGCTACATCTTTTTGTTGCTAGGAGATCGGATTTTGAATGTTGGTTGAATTTTTCTGCAAGAGATTGTAGTGGAGAAGGTGATGCCATTGTGGAGAAGCTGATATGATTCTTTTGCTAGGTGTTGTATTCTGTAAGAGATCTTGTGTCCAACTGATATTACGGAGGTACGTGCATGGGTATATGTGGATTTCCCCCTCCACCGGATATAAATCGGCCTACTCTGTATGCTCGTGACAATGCACAATTTGCAGTTTTATGCTGAGGGCTTTTTACTCCGATGCAAAGACCATTTAATTCCGTTGCAAATTCCTTATCCAACACAATATCCGTCACATTTGAAGTACTGTACATTCTGATCCACTTTGATTTTTCATCCCCAGTAGTGTAGATTTCGTCATACTGTTGACAATAATGGTACATTATGCTATCCAGCTCTTTGTATTGTGTAAATCCTTCGTCCCAGGTGATGTGATGAAGATAATTCATTACCCATTTATTGGTTCTAGAGCTTTTGCTATTTAACTTCTTAAAAGGAAAAGGCGGCTTAAAAAGAAAATAGTTAATGACATTAGTAGATATGTCAAAAAAAGCTAGTTCTTTTATGATATATTTGTCTTGGTTGTTCCTGAAAGCTTGAAATTCTACTACGCACTTTTTGGACATTCTAATATTATAATTAAAACAAATTGGTTTGTCCATTCCGTATCAATGTAATTTTGGTTCTATGAAACATTTCTCACTGCAGCAGTATGTATTTATTTTTGCAACTGTTAACTGATGGGAAGCTTGCAATCAACTGCACTCATATAGCCCCAATATTGTCATATATATATATATACGGTGAAAATAAGAATAACATGTGGAAACCTGAATTGTTTCAAGGTCACGTAAATTAGTTTTTAAAAATGTTTAAGTGCTCCCAGCATGAGCACTTTGTTGATGCAATCTACCGTATAAACAGTCAGAGTTTGCTAACATTCATTCGCATTTAGTGTATCTCTCTTCTACACATGTACCGTTACATTTCATACATTGATATTTCAATTGTAGCGTTGACGTGTTGACTTGAAAAGATTCATGTAGAACTTTTTGTTCGTAGTCCGCAAATTCATTTTTGTTATCCTCGTAACACTTTCGACAAATCCTAAGACTATCTTTTTCATAGAAACATATTAAAGCCGTCGCACAATTTTTATAATGTTCATTCATAATTTCTTCAGCTATACTTTTTGGTAGTTGGCTTACAATTTTTTTTAAATCATTCGTATCCTGATATTCTTTGAGTAACGCTTGTTTCCACAGGTTATACTCCTCCATTTTGTGTTGAATCTACGAGAGCGCATGAAGTTGGTTTTCACTGGGCAAGAGCTGGAGTTGTTCTGAGATGGGGTGGGTGGTGTGACAGCTATTTATACTAATGCAAACCTTCATTTCCTAAAAATTAACACTCTATTGCAGTAACCATAGCATTCACATATTCTACATGCTATTCCGTCTTGTTATTACTTTTGACTCTACTTCTATATCCACATCCCAACTCTTCCTGTTTGCACAATATTGTAGTAGACATTCACAAAGACCTTTGCGACATTTGTTACAATATTTTATTATATCGCTATACAGTCCAAATTTCACACACATTTTAGGACAACATGTATAACAGTGTTGGGATTTGTACAATGTGAAAGTTTCTCGTGTTGGAGTTGGAAGTTTATATGTTTTACATCGACATTTACAAATACCATAACTTTCACATATTTCACAGGCTAATCCGTCTACCTCTAGTTTCGGTCGCACAAAACACTTGTTTTCACAACAGTATCTTTCCATTTTATGAAGTTTACTTAAGCATGTAATAAACAAGACTGAGTAGGATAGGTACTGTTTGGAAGCTTGGAATCAACTGCACTCACACAGCGTGAGTATTTTCATATGTATATAGTCAGCGAAAAGAAGAATAACATATGCAAACCTGAACTGTTTCAAGGTCACGTAAATCTTTTTTTAAAAAGTTTTAGTGCTCCCAACATGAGCACTTGCTTGACGCAATCATTCAAATAATTTTACACTTTTTGTTTATTTGAAATATTCTCCGGCAATTCCTTTGTTGGAGAAACTTTAATTTTGGTTCCTTCACTTCGAAGTTTATTAAAAAAGAATCCGGTCCTTCTGTAGAACGACACCTCTTGAGGCAATCTGTTGTATATAGAATGATCTATTGGGCCATAGATCAGTGGTAAAACTGGATGTGTGTTCACCGAACTGTTGAGGTAATCAAAAATAAGTGGAGCATATGTGACGAGTTGCTGAATGTATCTGATTATTACTGGTGTTAGATTCGACAGGACTTGAAATTCTTCCAAAGTTAAAAGGATTTTCTTATTGTGTTTAGAAAGATCTCTAAATCTCACAAATTGAGTACCTCGAAGTCTGATGTTGTCGATTTCTAAATCGGATTTGTTAAATCCAATTGCAGTTTTTCGTCCTGTCAAGTTGTTGTATAAGTAGGCTTCAATGATAGATACATGTTTAGTAAATTTATCCCACATGTCTATCGTAAGTAGCAATGAGGCTTTCCCACAATGGTTAATTAGCACAGCAGGATTAAAGTTCAAAGATTTGAAAACACCAACAGTAACAGTTTTATCCATGTTTAAATTCAATGGATACATTGCGCGTAAAAATACATCAAATATATCACATCCATATTTTGTTCATCATATTCATTTTCACATCTTTTCCTTTTCCTCTGATCATTTCCTTCGAAAGTTAGAAATCCTGAGAGTCCAGCCTTAATCTCCTCAGTAGTTGTTGTGTCCTTTTCTGCGGACTCTTCTACATTTTCAGCTGGTGTTGTATTAGTTTTAACATCATCATTATTATTATTATAAGGTGTAATTGTGTCTTTGACAATTGGAAAAGAAGTGGTTTCCGTAGTTTTTACAGAGTCCTCACTAGGATTACCAGGTGGAATTGTGTCTTTGTCAATTGGAAAAGAAGTAGTTTCCGTTGTTTTTGCAGAGTCCTCACTAGGTTTTGTGTTTTCAGGCAAGTCTTGATTCGACGTTTTAGATGCAGCTGTCACCTCTGTTGATGCAGACTCGAGCGTTACATCTTCAAGAAAATTAGATGGCATACTGTCCATTTTAACTATCAATGTTGTCTTGATGTCTGCAGGTGGTATACTGATGTCCTCTCGCAGAAGAATCTCCCTTTTATAAACTTGTGGCGGGGGTAAATATATGTAGGTGCTGAATAATGTGGTAAAAACATCTATATTATTCTTCTAACCACGCCTGTTAGAGGGGTGTACGTTACGATTGTATCATGTAGTATCAAACAATACGCTGTTGTTTGGTCTGGAATATTCTCTTCCAACTCAAACTCGATGCGAATATCTACTGTTGATGATTTAATTGATTCGTTTTGTTTTGAACAGTCTATGACTGCAATTGGTGCGAGACTCTTGAATGTTTCAGGGTTGAGGAGAGGCGAGTTCGTCCTTCCATAGTATGACGATTGAAACCTAGCATACATATCGTATAAAATACCATATCTGTCCTTAGAAAACATTACATTAAGACTGTCATAGGGAAAGAATTGTGAGTTTAAAAACAACTTAATATTTGAAAGTTTACAATGATCAAAGCTACTGGCATTAGCTGTAATATTAGATCTTTTATTTGTTTGCAGAGCAAAAATAACATATCTAGGCTTTTCTAAATTACTCGAAGTCTTCACAGCCCACGTTTGACGTTGAGTTTTAGGCAAGACAGGCCATTCATGCATTTCCCAGCTTCTAAAAGGAACCACAATATCCCTATCAGAGTCCAGAATCCGTAATAGACTTACTCGTCGTTCATCGGCCAACCGTACATGAGGTACTCTCCAAACTATTTTATCTAACTTCAATTTCCATTCAAGTGTTGTGGGAGTTGTTCCGCTATCAGCTTGTATAATATCCACATCAGAGGATGATCGCAGTAAAACCAATTCTTGTTTGACATTAATTATTATTCTTCTGTAGTCTTCAGCGAATCCTAGTATGAGCCGCAACGGAACGCAAAAGTCGAAATAACCACTTGAATTAGGTACTATTTTGGTCGTAGTTGGTAATATCCATCCGGCTGTTTTTAAAGCGTTCGTTTCATTAGGTGATAAAGAAACCAACCCTTTAAGCGTACTGCTTATACCGACTTTTTTAGTCGAATCTACTACAATGCCAGATATTTCGTACCGGATTTCTTCAAACAAAAAGGCCATTGGATTATTTATGAATGGTACTTTTGATGTTGTATTTTCATCTTTTTCCAAAACCCTTCCTTCAATATAAATATAGCTTTCAGACGGTAAAGTATATGCATCTTGATGTTGTATTGGAATTCGGATCTCATCATTATTTCCTAATTTCGATGAAGCGTAAGGGTTGTGAGTGTGAAGCTCCTTCTCCCACAACGTTTCGTCGAAAACCGGTCCATGTTTTATATCCAGTATGTCCATTATCATTGACTCTGAAACCAAGTCCTTCTAAAAATTTAATGTTCTCTCTAGTTAACCTCTCTACGTTAGGAGATATACTAGAATTGTCTGATGTTTGTTTAGTGTTATATGTAAATTCAAGTCCCATCGTTCTTTTACGGTGCCTGTCTAATGTGTAAACGTACAGTAATAATTTCTCCTCTGAAATCCACGATGTCACCGTCTTGATCTAGTACGTTCAATACGATGTCTGAAATATGAGTGGAGTTTAATGGAAGATATATCAGATTATGAGGTTTTTCAATTATCTTAAATCCAGGTGGAACGGTTGGATAAAACGAATGTAAAATATGTTGGTTCGATCCATCTTTATAAGCCCCTTGAACTATGTTACACGTGATATTTATAGTATTAACTTTAATTATGTTCACAGTTTTTGGACTTGTATGGTAGATATTTGGTTCAAGAACCGACTTGTATAATGGGAAACCAAGTAAAGGACCAATCGATGCTGGTAGAGTGAAATCCATATAAAACTTGCATTTTATTTCACTTCTTAAATTGTTATTATTCGCTCTTAGTTCAATTACATCCTTTCCTAACTTATTTTGAAGTTCTCTGTTTATGTCAGCTATTTCATAAGCACCAGTTTTAATCTCAACAAATTCACGTACATCAGCCAGACCTTCAGTATTTTTCTTTCTCACGTAGTGAAATTTATTATTAACACCTTCTATTATGTTTGGGATTGAGTTGTAAGTAGTAAAATCCAAAAGTGCAATTTCCCACTGTCTATCATCTCTCAGGTGTAATGGTGGAAATAATGTACTTCGTAAAGTTGATGTTGAACCACTAACTGTTACAGTACAAGACGACATCTTACAGTTGACTGACACTTGTGGCTAGAAATTCCAAACATAAATGTCCACATACTGACGTGTCTTCTCTTTGTTTTCTATCATAATTGAAAACTACGTTAGGTACTGCACCGAAATACTCTTGTAACTCTTTAGGAGGTGGAAGATTCCCAAAACTGTCGAAATAAAAAAAAGAATCAAATATTTTCTTATAACAAACCCAATGTGTCCCAGCACCATTAGCATAATCAAGGTTTACAATTGCGGCTTCATTTTTCCAGATTTTTCTTGGCAATCCGTTTCGCATGAACACCCCTCTGAAAAAAGGGATTTTTAAACATGATGCATACCGTTCAAGTTCCTCGTTGTTCAAAGGTTTATTCGGCAAAATTAATTTGTTTTTATTTAATATGCACGGTATGGTCTTAGGTATAATCCTCTTCCGTTTACCTTTTTTTTTGAACATTTTGAACACTTTTTTCGCTTACGATTAACTCTCTTATTAGTATTCCTTCTTTTACTAGTGCCCCCACCGGAAATATTTCTTCTGCGACGTGTGTTTGTTTTTCTTCTCCTCGATCCTCCTCCAACTGCTGTTTTGGCTTTCATGGCTGCAGTTACTGCTAATGCAGCTGCTCGTTCACCAACACTTGCGTCACTTGATTTTACTCTCTGCCAAGCTTTTTCAGCAAGAGCTCTATCTGCAATTGATCTTCTTTCCGAATCTGAGTAATTTGAATATGCAATATCGTGTGCTCTGCAAGCTTCGTCCAATTTGTTTATTCCAGGATCTCCTCGTACCAAACGCTTTCGCAATTTCGTACCTGGACCACAATACTGATAACCTCCAGGCAAATGTAGCTCAATTGGAAGTGCGTCAACAGCTGTGTTTATTAATGCACCTGTAGGTAAAGTGGAAAATGCTTTTTTAAAAAGAGACACTGCGCTACTAGTGAGTCCTCGTCCTCTTTTCATGAGTGATAGTTCACTACTGAACGTCTTCCTTCCATGTATGATAATTTATTTTTGTTTTAACACCTTACTTCATTAGATTACTCTAACGTCTGGCAGTGATAATGACTCTTCTGCATCACTGTTTGTATCATATATTGCGTTTACACTGTTTGAAGGTGTTCCCCAACTTTCCTTCTTCGAAGAGGTGAAAAGAATCACCATAGACTGTAATTTGTCGATTTTTTGGTAAATATCTTGTTTTAATTGCTTTATTTCTTCCAAAACAAATCGCCAATTCACAGCATCTGTATCTTTTTCTGCAATTGCCACATGTATAATTCTTTTATATTTAGCATCAAACATGGTGTCATTTGTCTCGCAATTTAATGTAAATGTACGAATTGTTCCAAGGTTTACTGCTTTATCTTTGTTAATAGGATCTGCAATATTGCACAAACGTTTCCTTCTTAGATCATAGTTTCCGTCTCGAGTCAACTGAAAACCTTCTCCAGGTGGACCTCTCAAAACCTCTCGAACCAAAGAGCTCTCATGACGACCGAACTTATCAACACTCATCTTTAGACTGAATACTTAAGCTATGTATCCCCGACCTTTTAACTCTTCCGTTAAAGCAATCATTTCGTTATCCAATCCGTTATGCCCAGCCTGTATAGATTCATATATTAATCGCATTCTGTCAACCAGCTTATTCACATTATTATAGTATATAATATTTGTATCATACACCGATTTCATCGACATTCCTTTACCCTTAGCCTTCGGACGTTTTCCTCTAATACTAGAAAACAGCTTTGAAATAACTTCTCTATACTTCTCCGATCTATTTCTATGAATAGGTGTATTATGTGAATAACCTTTTCTATGGGAGTTGGTTAAAATACATATGTTTTTAAAATCATTCAAATCCTTCTTAGTATATTTTTTTGGAGAGGGTTTAAAGATCAATTCAAACAGTCCAGCGGTACCCTTAAAAGTTTGGTCTTTAACTGTTATATTATCTTTGTCATCTATCTCTAGCATACTATCCCCCATACGAAGACCGTCTTTTTCCAAGCGTGCTCCATACACGTGGTATTTACTCGATTTATGTGCACCATGTAGCATTTTTAGTATATAATTTCGTGAAAGAGGTCCTTTTTTGCCAATTTCTTTACTTAAAATACTAATATTTGTGGGGGATTCTGTTGGTTCTAAAGGATCTGTTTCACCTTCAATGTCGGATTTACTTTCTTCTTCATCTTCTTTATCTTCTTCTTCTTCTTCTTCTTCTTCTCCTGAACGACTCGTTCTGCTAAATGATTCTGACCCAGATTCTGATCCGTATGTTCCTGAAGTTTCATCTTGTTTAACGATATTTTTATCTCGTTCTTTTACTTCTTGATCTAGTAGAGTCGATTTGGTCATTTTATCATTTATTTTATTCAGGGGTTCGACAATGGGCTTGAAGGTTTCCTCCAAATATTTATTTCTAGCCATCAATCCTTCTTTTAGTAGCAGGTTTTTCTTCCGTATTGAGTCACTTAGGACTTTTATTTCACTAAGCAACTCCTCCTGGTTCGACATTATTAGTTCCGACTGTTCTCAACGCCTTCACCACAAATACTGAATTTGTTATAGGCAGAAGTCAATGTAATAAAACAAATCCATCGAACCCTATTCTGTAACGACCATTTGTCATAGATCTTTCCTTATCTATAACTAAAAACCCATATTTTTCTTTCCAAGCTTTCCCACACACATCTCGAAATTTTTCAAATGACATATCTGCACCAACATGATCGTTGTATATATGTTTGAGATTTTTTTCATCCTGCTTGAAAACAATTAAAAAGTTTACGTTGTCTCTAATTAATTGTTTCGGGATTTTACTATATGTTTGACCTATGTAAATAGAGTCAATATGATTATGTCTACCCATAGAGAAGTATGTTCTTATCCTATCATGATTTTCAGAAGAAACATCGTCAAAAATAAAAACTGAATACGGTTCAGCATTGTTAGGCTCTATAATCTCACTACTTGCGTCAAATTTATGCAATGAAACATCGGGTACATCATGCAAAATCTTTTCCAATAATAAATATTTTGGTTGATTTAGAGATTTGGAAAAAATATAAACATTATTGAAGCTTAAGCCGTTTGGTTTTGTTATTAAATTAAAAACAACGTTGGTTTTTCCACAGTTTGAAGGCCCACTAATAATACACCTCATTGTGTTAGGCAATAAACAGCCATGTTTACTTACCTCATTATCAAAAATATCCGGTGTCAAACAATCAATATTGTTAATATCAAGTCTTTCATTCTGGCAGATAATTTCCATAATTTATTTACTGCATAAACAGTCTTCTCAAATGCTGTCCCGTTACTGATTTTTTATTTCAAAGTAGGTCCTTTTTGTCTATCCAAGTATCTTCGCTCTTGTCAAATCCCAACCATCTCACTAAAAGTTTATTACCTCTTTTTCTTAATATCTTTTCAACCAAATAAACATTGCCAGTCTTGGATTTTAACAACTCATGTCCGTAAAACCCTCCCTGCAGTATCTCTCCTTTAACATCCTTTAAAATATAAGTTTCAGGAATAGTAGGCTGTACTCGATGCACTGTGAAAACCTCGTTTGTCCAATTCGGAAGGTAACCTTTGGTAAAGATCTGTTTATATTTACATATCCTCACATTGTCTCCTATTGCAAATTTTTTGGGTGGTTTCTTATCTAATATTGGTTTGGTACTTTTCTTTATGCGTTTCAAAACTTTAGATTCATTTGCTTTATTCACCTGATTTGGTTTCATACCTATTGTACGATGTTTTTTATCATTGTAATCTTTTATTAAAGTAGGAAGAATATCATACCATACATAGGTGCCTCTTTCTGAAAATTTCTTGTACATTGAAGTTTTCAAAGTGCGATTGAAACGTTCTACAATAGCGGCTTTCTTTTCACTATAAGTTGAATAATGATTTATTTTATTTTTCCTCATTAGATCAGAAAAATCTTTGTTAAAAAATTCTGTACCATCGTCTGTCTGCAGATTTTTTATACGTTTCCCTATCGCCTGAAGTACTTCTTTCATTGCTTCTGTAATAGACGATCCACTTTTGTTTTTCAGTGGAATTGCACTGGCTACTTTTGTAAAACAATCAATAACCGTTAAAATGTACCTAAAACCTTTATTAATCCTACTGTACGGTTTCATTTCTACAAGGTCCGCTTGATATAGGTCATGAATGCCTTTCACGACCGTTGATCTTCTAGGAAAATTTCTTCGAACTGGTTTGTGAAGTTCTTCAACGATGGATTTTCTCTCGTCCATCGGTTCGCTTTATCCTCCAATCGTTTAGTAACTGAACTATAAAACTGTTTCATTTATTAAAAAAGGCTAAATGTTAAATAAGTAATGTAGTTTTTGCTAATTTAAAAAATTGCTTATTCTAAACACACGAAAACTGGGTCAAGGCCACTGAAGTGGCTTTTTAAAAACTTTATTTAACATATACTTAATTAATTAGCATTTTATAGATCTTCCACCAGTTTACTTCTCAGGATGATGATGCACTTAATCAATTTATGTTAATGAATAATGTCCATAAGGAAGTGTGTGGATGTTGTTTTGAAGGATCACACGTTTGTCGTCTTTGTCTGCCAATGACTTCTTTTTCACAGTTATACTATATAAATTATGATTGAAGCTCCGGATTGTGTTAAAAGATGCACTGTACCCAACTCTTCTGAATAAACAGTTGTAGTAATGTTCAAATTTCATTTTTTTCATTATGTACATCTTTTTTATTCCTTTTGCCTTCTTGATAATCCCTGCTTCATCCTCATCTGCTGCAACTGTTGATGTGACATTCGCTGTTCTATCTGTCATTAATTTTAACGCGTACATCTTCGACATGAGGGCGACAATTTCTTCAAGTGGTACTCCGCAAGTTTCATCCTTGAACTTTCCTAAAACTTCTTGTTAACAGAGTTGTCGTATGTCGGATGGTTGACTGGGTAGTCGGAGAAGTCAAAATCATTCCTGTGAGGAAACACTCTAAGGTCATCATACATGTCAAGTGTCTTGATCCAATATACGATCCCGTCAGTGTCCATGTAGCTAATTCCAATTCGATCTCGTCCATAAAAGGCAACCATCTTGTTGTAGTGGAAGTCGTACATATGGGTCTTTGAAATATCAAGTATACACATTCCTACATAAAGAGGTCGATCCATGACAACATTTGTTTTGTTCATGCATACAGCTACAAGATTTTCGTTTATTATGATAGATGTTTTGAAGTTAGGCTTTTGAACTAATTTTAACATTTTCTTTTCATCAGAAACAAGTTTCAAATTCATGTGATTTCTTTTGTTTTCAAGACATTTCCCATAGACGGCGTTATTCATCAGTTTGTAAAATTCTTTGTGAAAACTTGATGTGGAAGCTGCTCTTCTTGAAGTATTCGATTCTATATACGGTTTTAGCCAGGTCTTTTGTGTAAATTGAAGCACTCGGTTGATTTTAACAATTTTGATTCCTAGTTCAATTGCTTGCTGTACAATCCAATAATGTGCAATGTAATTAGATTTATTTTCAAGTGTTGTCATCAACTTTGAATATTTGCCTCCTGGAGGAACCTCGG
The DNA here is from genome assembly GCA_963675035.1 of Allygus modestus. Lineage (NCBI taxonomy): Eukaryota > Metazoa > Arthropoda > Insecta > Hemiptera > Cicadellidae > Allygus > Allygus modestus. The sequence continues at coordinate 243,985,166 of OY776111.1, read as the reverse complement.
ACCTTGGTAATAGAGGAAGGTCATAATGATGGTCGTGAAGGTGCTGAGGATACTCGAAGTCAAAGTCCAATATGTATCCGATATCGCTTAACTTCGGGATGCTCATAATGTCTCCTAAAACATTAGAATCAACCCAGCAAAATCCGCCAAAAGGTAATGGCATTGACATGGCGTATCCATAAAGGTTATTGGCGTCGAAGTAGCCTAGGTAGACTGATTCTTTAGTGGAGTTATAATTTTGAAGATGTTTGTTATTGGCTTTGACATATCGTGTGACCGATTGTGTGAGCCCTCCTCTAACACCAGCTTCAACCATAAGAACCATGTCAATATCAGTTAAAAGTTGGAGTTCGCATTTAGTTTCCTTCATCATAGCTTGCCAAGCCAGCCCCGGAGATGTGAAGTAATAGAAACAATCCAGTCCGTAAGCTAACAAACAGGAATTTCTAAATTCCTCCATTACATCACAAAGGAGAGTTACATCAAGTTTCACATAAAAATCATTATAATCTCTGAGCGTCGACATATTAAGTTCCTTCCATACCTTGACAGCATGCTCATAATCTTCTGGATCTACTGGAGATTCATTGAGTTTACTGTAAAACATTTCTGGTGGAGGTAACGCAGTCTCGTCAAATCGAGCAAGGGAATCTATGTAGTCGTACGGGAACACTCCTTTTCTTAATACGAGCTCCATCTTATATTCTGGAACCAGCTTCCTCGTTTCAATTAAGTCATCTCTTTCCAGATTCTTAGAGAGTGTCATCAAACTGAATGGCATAAACCTTAAGGAATCTATAAACCTTAATTTTATATTTTTTACTTTCTTTGAAAAACTAATAAATTTTTCTGTCGTTTGAGCCAATACGTCAATTTGTCCTTTGTCTCGTCCAAGTTCTGGAATAATAAAGTGTGCGTCGTATCCACTTAAATTGTGTAATACAACCGGTATTAAGTTAGGTAGCTTAAAGTTGATATTGCAGGCGTTACAAGCTGCTCCTCTATAGGCTCCTGTCAAATGATCATGGTCACGCACTTTGATGTTGTCCTCAGAAAACTCCTGTTTACACAAGTAACAAATGTCCTCCATTTGATGACATAGTTCTTGAAGGTCAGTGAGATTTTCCATAGGAACAATGTAACTGTAGAGGGTAGATACTTTTTCAGCAATATCATATAGATCATCAACAAATCGTGTTGCAGCTTGCTCCCCACGGTAAAGCTTTGGCTCCGTTGGAATATCGTAGTGCCGAAGATGCTCATATGAAAGTGTTGATTTTACCAAAAGACAATAGCTGTTTGGCTCGTGTTTTTGGTATTTCCTACTGTCTGCTGCGTCAGGATCCACATTTTCCACTGGTATCAATGACGATTCAAAATCTGCGTAAATTACAATTGGGATGCGATACTGGTGATGGATATTTCTAAACTTTAGAATAGAACTATTCAGAGTTGGAAGGATAACTTTTGCTGCTGCATGATCTCCACAAAGTTTAGAGTGTTCCGTCAGCCAACTACGACCTCCTCTATTTATAGAGATATTTTTAAAACAGAAACATCTTTTACACACTGTTATTGGTGACTTTCTTTTGGTGAGCTGATAGTGAATGAGCTTAGTGAAATCTTTTATGTACACATAATGTGAAACAGTTTCATCTTTTAGTAACAGTAAATCAGTATGGTCAGTCAATTCACGTGGTACCACTTTTAACGGGTACACATTGTTTCTTCTGTCCAGTCCAAACACGTTAACAGATACACCTGCATTACGTTTTTCAAAACTTCCTATATCAGACAATGACACTGGGTAGTTTAATCCATTAAATTTATATCTACCATTTAGTTCTTGATATCTTCTATTCGGTCGTTCAGGATGTTGGACACCTTCATGAACAAGAAATTTCGCCAACATGGAATATCTGAAACATTCATTGTCATTGTTTTGAACATTAATACATGATTTATTATCTTTAATCTTTGCTGGCAATGGAATAAAACTGCTGCCACGTTCACCGTATCCACGTTTATGAACTCGTAAATCCAGGTTGTTTACATTGAGCAAGGACCATCCGGATCCACGAGCTTCATGTTCAGTTATTTTAAGCACCAATTTTTGTAAACATTCATCAACTATTTCATCTAAATTTGACGTCTCCTTGATAGTTCGGTTTCTAGAAAGAAACCCTCTGTTGGATATTTCTCCTTCTACATTATTAAATGTTGTGTCCAATAGTAATCCAAATTTAATGAAATTCAAACTGTTAAGTTCATAATTTAATTTTGCAATTATAACATCTTTAACGAGGGTCAGAAATATTTGTAGTTCAAGTGTATTGATGTTATTTATTCTGTAATGTCGAACGACAGATCTGTCAAACGCCTCCACTAAAATGTTGACTCCCAACGTTGCATCTTCGTTCGCAGTCCCTCTAGAAGTAGAGGGTGAGGATTCATCTTCAGGATCCACTGAGTTTTGTTTGCTAGGAGGTGCATATGCAATTACGCTTGGTCTACTCTGCCGTGTAGAGTGTTCAGTGTCAGCAAGGAAGTGTAAGAAATCGGGATGGTCTTCACAATCGGATAATGCATTATTAGTAGCATTATGGTAAATTTCACAGTGATATATATATAAATCCTCATTTATGAAATCTTCATTACAACGTTGACAATAGTACATTGTGATTGAATAAATTTCTCAGTGTGTTATAGACTGCTCCAAAAGTAGTATTGAGAGCCATTTTTCACATGTTCTAGTTTTATAGCAAATGCTGACCTCAGCATTGAATTACTATTGGTTTATATTTTTGCTAACATCATCACTTTCATTGCCATTGGTTCATTCATTTAAAAAGTAAACATAAATGAAATTATAAATTAGTATTGCTATAAGCTTACTAACCACAACATAATTATGGAGCAGCCTATACAGGTCCCAGGTATATCCTCCACAACACCACCTTTTCAATTATCATTTACACCCACAGAAAGACAAGAAAGTGATGATCAACCAGTACAGGTTAACGTTGTATCAAGCAGAACAACTATCCAATCCAGAGAAGTAATGGCTGCATTAGAAAGATTAGTAGGGGCAGATTATCTATCAGATGATGACATCATTGTTGAACAATAAACCCTTTATACAGTTGAAAAACACATCCAAACAGCCGTTTTAACGGCTACCATTTTTTCATTCGTTTATTATACTCTGCTTGTGGCTTTTTTAGTTTAAGGAAAAAAAACATTGCGAATTCGGCTGAGTTTTAAAACGATTGAAACAATTGGTGGCCTTGAAAAAGGCCGTTTGAAACAGACTTCTCTAATTAGTCGCTCAGGTATGCAACGCCATCATCGTCTTCCTCACCACTCGAACTATCGAATAGTCTCCGCCTTGCATCGGGAACATCACGTAGGACAGGAGTCCTGTTGTCATCCTCATCTTCGGACAGGAGATAACATTCAATACTGTCGGCGACTGACTCCGGATAATCCTCGTGAAGAACAAATGCTATTGCATCTTCTATGTCAGAGACATCTAGTGATGATGTGTTGTCATCGGAGTTGGTCAGGTCTTCGGAGTCGCTAGTATCTTCAATCTCCTCCACATCTTCCTGTAAGACATTTTCAATTATTTCTCCAATTTGCTTCCAGTGGTGAGGGATGTCTAGTGGTGCCATGATGGTAGATAGGATATGAATGACCGGTGACTACTATTTACCTTTATTTATAGGGGAATTTTGTGATGAGCAAGCAAAAATAAACAACGAATAAGAGCATTAGGTTTTAGTCAGTAAAAAAAGTGCTAAGTTATGGTAAAAAAACCGTAAACATAGGTTTTGATCTCAAAAAATGTATATATATATATATATATATATATATATATATATATAGAGAGAGAGAGAGAGAGAAAGAGATACACTTGTGCATACTTAATATCATAAATTTCAATTGTTAGTTGAGGTAAAATTAAGAAACCACCATGTGTTTTGTACAACTAAAAATTTTAAAAACCATGTGTTGCTAATTATTAATTTCATTATTAGTAGAAACATTAATAATCGAAAAGATAAATAATTGGTATGGTTCAAATAAGACGCTTAGCTTAGTTAAAACGAGTGAAATTCATGGTGGCCTTGAAAAAGGCCGTTTGTAGTTGCCCTCAGAAGGTGGAGTTTGAGATGGCGTTGTGGGTCTGCAGGATACGTCCTCAAGAAACGATGACGGTGAGAGTCACCCTTTGGCCAAGCCGCAGCAAACGCTTCAGGTCTTTGATGACGTTGGTCTTGAAGGGTAAGTCATCTTCCAGAGGAGTAGGCGCCATCCAGAACCCTACGTCGGACGTTGTCAATTTAATTGTAGTCGCTCGGCAGTCGGCCCTGATACTGTCTAGAGCCTCAGAAACTCTCCACAAGTCGCATTCTTGAGTTATCTCCGTCGTCCAATAAATCGGAACACGGAGGTAGAATGTTTTCAGCCACAGAGGAGAGCGTTTAACCCTTCTCGCTGTTTGGTGGTGAACAATCTCGTAGACCATGTTGTCAGGTAAACGTCACAGATGGATGTGATCAACTCTACAGAACGCCTCTATTTATAGTAATAACTACTGCATATTCAGCAGTATCTTATCTTAACTGCTGACAATGCTTTTCAGCAGTCTCTTATCTTAACTGCTGACAATGCTTTTATTATTTTCAAGGTCAACCTAACAAACAAACAAACAAAATCTTGTTTTGAATGCAAAGAATCGATGAAACTAGAGTTATAAATATTAATTCAGTCTGCAGCCTGCATTATCAGTTTATTTCATCTCATAATATACTTTGTTTGTGAAAAACAACAGAGTTAGCACACTGTGAGTACTATAACGAGTGAATCAATTGCTGGCCTTTAACAAGGCCGTATTTGAATTCTCCGCCAAGGTTTACGACTGGTCTCGACCGTTGTTGACTGTAAGAAAAGCTACGCAATGTAGGTTAATTATGCTGTAGGATTGTGCATAATATACTTTGTTTGTGAAATACAACAGAGTTAGCACACTGTGAGTACTATAACGAGTTAATCATTTGCTGGCCTTTAAAAAGGCCGTTTTTGAATTCTCCACCAAGGTTTACGACTGGTCTCGACCGTTGTTGACTGTAAGGAAAGCTACGCAATGTAGGTTAATTATGTTGTAGGATTGTGCATAATATACTATGTTTGTGAAATACAACAGAGTTAGCACACTGTGAGTACTATAACGAGTTAATCAATTTTTGGCCTTTAAAAAGGCCGTTTTGAATTCTCCACCAAGGTTTACGACTGGTCTCGACCATTGTTGACTGGAAGGAAAGCTACGCAATGTAGGTTAATTATGTTGTAGGATTTTACATAATATACTTTGTTTGTGAAAGACAACAGAGTTAGCACACTGTGAGTACTATAACGAGTGAAACAATTGGTGGCCTTGAAAAAGGCCGTTTCTGAGCTGCTGATCCAATCTAGACGCACTCCCACATCGCCTTTGCCAGTTCGCCTTTGCCCGCCCTTTGAAATACTAAGTATGACCCAGTCTTGGGTATTGGTTGCAAATATCCAGGCAGTCTTACCTTTAGGATTCTTCCGCTGTTTTCCAAAATTACTTTGCGCTCTTTAATTTGTAGGAGTTTATATTTTTTGGAAACTTTCAATCTTCGGAATTTTCCCTCCTGAGCTATAGTTTCAAAGTCAAAACTAGATGCTGGCGGCTTTTTCTCTGCAGGTTTGTGTTTAGCGCAGAACGTTTCTCCTATTTTGCAGAAGACTGCACACACTTCACCCTTCTTCGGCCCTCTCTTAAATTGGTGGGTACACTTGGGCGCATTTCTTACCCGTGGTGTCTTCTTCAATGATATTCTTGGTGTGCTGGAGGATGAAGTTGCCTTCGGTACGAAGGGGTCATGTTTTGAAATGAATTTCCTATTATCTTCATCCGATGACTCTGCTGTCGGTGCTCCAAAGTGCAGGGGACTTGGCGGCGAAACCACGCTTGTGGATGTAGAAGGTGCGTCCGGCGGATCGAAGATAGACTTCACCTTGTTCTCAGCCAGGATGGATTCTACAGCTGCAGAAGTCTCAGAAGAGTCCATGACTTGGAGATCAGATCAGCAATCAGCTCAGTGGAGGAATGAGGAAACATCGCACTACTCTCTCATTATATAGGCGTTGCTGACACAGCACTCTTCTCCTATTGGTCAGTTGAATTTAAGTACTAAAAATTCAACTAAAGGCCGTTTTTATGTTCCAATCTTGGACCGACTGTGCCTCTACGTTAGAAACTTGCAAATGTTTGTGTTTGAAAGCAATTTTATGTTTTACTCAAAGCTATGACTCTTAAGCACCATAACATTTGTTTTTAGGTACATTAAACAAACTGTGTTGACTGAATAACGAACAAAATTCTCGGTCAAAATATATTATTTAGAGTCGGCAACTACGTATCTCCAATCTTAGCCCGACTGTAACTCTATGTTAGAAACGTGGAATTGTTTGTGTTTGCAAACACAACTCATTTTATTCTTTACTCCAAGCTATGGCTGTTAAGCCCCATAACATTTATTTTAAGCGCACTAAATAAACTGTGTTGACCGAATAATGAACAAAGTTCTCGGTCAAAATATATTATTTAGTCGGCAACTACGTACCGTACAGATTACCAACACCCAGTATGTCATGGGACTTATAATAAAACTTTGCAAATGCATGAGTTCAAAAACGATTGAAAAATCTGGTGGCCTTTAAAAAGGCCGTTTTTTGAGATGATCTAGCGACGGACCCATTCGGCCTTCCCTCTGGGATACGAAGGGTCCTCCCCCGGCCCGTGAATCTTCAGATGCGTCGACTTCCACGGCCACTCCATTCTCCTTGGCAGGCGAACTCTCGTCAGCTCCAAGGAACCAACCTCCCGCAGAGTAGCCTCACCATCCTGGCGTACGAAAAATAGCAATTCGTACAGGCCGGGTTTCATCCGCCACAACCGTCGATTCTGTTCGCCATGGCGTAGTTGCCCAAGTGGAGTGTAGAAGCGCCGCTCCAGCCTCTGAAGCTTTCGCCGTGGAGTAGCCGCAACACAATCCATTACAGTGACAGGATTGCTCCTTGCCACTGGTCTCGGAGCTGGACAGTCCAAAGCGAAGTGAACACGCCTCTGCGAGGCTCCTGGACGTTGACGAGGCGGCCGGAGTGAGGATATCGGTGCTAGTGGAGCCCGTCGCTCAATCATCTCAGCGAAGATTTCTTCCACCGTAGTTTCCATCTTCTCTCCTCAGCGCAAGCAGGATGTCCTGAGCCCCACTAATCATTGGTCTCTAAGGTGCAACGCTACGTACCGTATAGGATACGCTGCAGGTCTCCTGTTGGTGCGCACTAATAACACTGACTCAGCGTTTTATTTAGTGGCCTTGAGAAAGGCCATTTTAATTATTTAATGTCCCAGTCCAAGCGCTTACCCATTTGAACAAACTATGTTGACAGAGGAACGATTAAAATTCTCGGTCAAACCATATTTGTTGAAGTCGGTAACTAAGTACCGTACCGTACAAAATACCAACAAACTTCATTGAAACCTCATGGGACTTATAATAAAACTTCATTACAGCAGGAGTAAGACTGGGGGTAAAACAAAATATATGTTTTACGCTACTGAGTGTCAAACGATTGAAATTTTTGGTGGCCTTTAAAAAGGCCGTTTTTATCAGTGTCATTGTTTACAGTGACACCCATTGGACGGTGACACGCCGACGTCGTTGCCCATCTTCCGGCTTCCCGACCTCCAAGTAGGTCTTTAATGTCTCGTACGGTGGCTCAATCACTCCATTCGGCAGGTAACTTCTAAAGACAAAGTTGCGGTGGCGCAACAAAAGCTCCCGCGAAGGCTTGTCCCATCCGAGCAGACAATAAAGTCCCGGCTGCAGTTTCCACAGGCGGTGGAGCTTGAACCCAGGGAATGCCGGTTCGAAGCTCGGCCGACGAATCTCCCTCGGCTCATCGATAACAGGGATCTGGGCCGTATAGTTCTTCTCAGGTTCCAGATCCCTCGTCTTGTCCGAGAGAATTTCTCTAAGTAAAGAGAACGGTTCCCGGGCACAAGTCGATATGTTTACCCTTCGAGGCATTACATCGACGGGTCTACTCTTTGACGCTGGTGTTGGAGCCGGGCGTTGACGAGGCTGCCCTGTCACGGACTCGCTCTTTGGGGCTGGGATTGGAGCTGGACGTTGACGAGGCTGCCGGAGTGATGACCGAGGTGTGACACTGTGGGGCCTGGAGCTGGAAAGCTGGAACGATGGTTCCCGACGAGGCATGTCAAACATCTTAGGCCGGGTCTGCTTCCTGAACATGATGCGTCCGTAACGAAAGGGTGAGCAAAAGTGATTCGCTTAAGAACAGCGGTATACTCACTAGCACAAGCCGGCTTCTCATTGGTCAAACAGTTCAACCAATGAGGTGAGGTTATTTTCTGCTGACTCAGCGGAAAAGTTCATAAAACCGGGACGCTCGTTCCACTCGAATCATTCGGCATGCAGACACGGGACCAGTCCAGAGCAGCTCCAGAGAAGCGGGGCACAGCGGAGATCATCGGAGAGAAGCTGAACATCCACGGAGGTCTCCTAGTACCGCAATCCCTGCAGTGGTACCCCGGGCTTGGAACTTCTGTGATATAGCGAGCACCACATATGTAGGTCTCACTTGCTATCGGCCGGCATCTCTACGCTGATCTCCGCCGGGTCCCGAGGCGGAGTCAACACCTTCTGCGTCACACAAGGCCTGAGACAAGTCCCCCTGTGTGGTCAGCACTGCTCCGGGCGTTGGGTGAACAGTGCGGTGGGCAATGGATCTGGATTTCGTTAAGCTCAGCGCCGATCTCTTATTCTTCTCTGTACAATCCTTTTCTGTCTTGCATGGCTTCGCTGGTTTCCCACTAACACTAACACAATTTGTTGATTTGTACAAGTTAAACTCTGTCCCTTACCCTATTCCCATCACAACCCCAAAAACAAACCCGGGTGGTTCGCGCAGTGTGGAGTTCTGCGGTCCACCCATACCCTAAGCAGTTCAATCGGTCGGCATGGGCAAACCGCCACGAATGAACTGACCCTTCTTGACTGGTCGGCAGGGCAATCCGCCACAGTCAAGATCCTTTTTTTTTAAAGTATTAAAATGACCTTGAACACGTTTGAACATGTTTGGAGAATATAAATTATAATTATTTAAAGTCCCCCTAAAACATTCATAGCGACAACTGAATAACTATTCTTTGTTACCGCGAAAGTTGTAAAATTGAGACTTATTAAAACGGCCTTTATAAAGGCCACTAAACTGAAGTTGTATAAATGACAAAGTCCATAAAATGTTGAATACTCCTCCTGTAAAAGAAGTAACAAGATGTGAGGCTGATACTTGTAAAGGAATCGTCTAAGACTGTGAAAGTAAAAATAATTGAGACTTGTAAAAATGGCCTTTGTAAAGGCCACCAAAATGATTGATGTTAAATGACTAAGTCCTGAGAATCTGGATTGAAATGTACTTAATGTAGGTTTAGTATGATGTATGGTTGCTAGGCTGATTCACAACGAATGATATAAGTGGTGGCCTTGATAAAGGCCGTTTGTAGAAGGAGTGGAGTCCTGGATTTAGTGTGGGGGGATGGAAGCGACGACCCGAATAATTTGTCGTAGTTGTAGTTGTCGGCGTAGGCTAGCGTCGACTGTGTCCAAGTGTTGATGTTGGAGGATGAGGTGGAAGTGATCTCCGCTACTAACTTCGATAATCATCTGATCGGCAAGGTGTCGGTAGCGGTCCAAGATGTCCATGAGTTGGTTGATCTGTCGGTAAGTGAAGATGAAGCGGGGGTCTGGGGGCGGAGCCCCCAGAAAAAAATTTTATCTTATCTAAGATCTAGATCTAAGATAAGATAAGATAAGATAAGATAAGATAACACAAACCGACGTAAATGGATGGTTTGCCATTTCAAGTCGCAAACCGACTTAAATGGACGGTTGGCCATTTCAAGTCGCAAACCGAAGTAACTAAACCGTTTCTTAATATAAATCCACCCGCTTTCACATTACCTCACATCCAATGACGTATGTGTATCGTCACACCAATACGTCATCGCCGTGACGTCATCACACCCTCTCGTCACACATACGTCATCACCACGTCACTCAAACGTCACTTCTGATTTAAAAACAATTATTTTTCAGCTGTCCCAGACTCCCCATATTGCCTCTACTGTAAAGTAACATTTTATATCTCGTTTATTAGTGAAAATATATATTTATGAAACATGGTATTGGGGTTTATTTAGTTATCGACGTTACCGTCTTTTGTTTTTGACCCAAAAACCTCACTTGTTGTGTATCCCTATTGCAACAAACCTGCACTGCATCTTATTTTTATGGAGAACTGATAAAATGGCATATCTTGCTTATTAATGATCATATTTCGATCAAACTTGGAATGTGGCTTGATTTGGTGGTAACTGTGGTTAGGTATATATCGATGCAATTGGAATTCACTGAGTAGACCGGTTTGCTGCGACAGGGGTACTTTTGTAATACCTTGATTGTTTGGCCAACGAGTATGTTGTATAACTTATTATAAAAAATGTATTTTACTATTTATTATAAATACTTTAATTAAATTGTAATAGGATATAAAGATGATTTTGTTAACAGCTATGCGTTCATTTTTAACCCACATATAAATGAGGAGTAAAGCACTGGATATCTTACACCTTTTAAGGTACCTACAGTAGACTCCCGATTATCCACGACCGGATTACCCGCGTTGCGGCTTATCCGCGATCGGCCAAAAAAAAAAACCGCAACTGCGGCAAGCAAAGTTTAACGCGTAGTCTATCCTTGCGCCTGCAAATTATAGCTACCGCGCGCGACGCACTTGGCCTTGGGCGAGAGAAAGGGGTTACTAGCGGTCAAACGGAAGCCCGCCCGCCCGCCAAAACATTAGTCATCTCGCGCCATCCCTCCTGACCTTCACTTACTCCTCAGTGTCATTCTGCCAATCCGTCAGTGAACATCTTACGCTGTACACTATTACCAGTTCAGTATTTTATTTAGTGCGAGTTTAGGCCTGTAATATAGTGCACTTGTCTCACGTATTGGACTGTTTTTTTACCAATGTGAAAATATTGTTTGTAAAATAATTGTGTGTTTATTAAAAGGTACGTACAGTAATCTTGTATTTGAAGTCTTTCACATTATTAAACCTAACATTCAGTAGCCTAAAGGTTTTTATTTTGCTTTCACAGTCGTTTTTAACTATTTCAAGTGTATTTTAGGTTAGGTTTGGTTTATCCGCGATTTCGATTATACACGATCGCTCAGCCACCCATTACCGCGGATAATCGGGAGTCTACTGTATTTAAAAATACTTCTGATTAATTTAAATCCATATATGAATAACTAATTAACTAAATAAATATTTCCATCGTATGTTTATCTTAATATATTAAATCCAAATACCACTGACTGACTGTGACTGACCTATCACAAAATCTCCATAACTACAAGGCCTACAGAGTTGAAATTTGACACATAGGTTTCTCTTTGGCCCTAGGTTCTTGCTAAGAAATGGTATTATGGAATTTCCCCTTGTGTTCCGCCCCGCTGGGACCCAAAGTTACCATGTATTCCTTATGGACACTAGCTTTGGTTTTAGCTGATGAAAATTCTAACAGCTGATATTGATTCATATTAGTTCCACGGGTTAACCACATATTGAAGAACACCACAACTATCATCCGGCCCAACCAGCAAGGGGAGCAGGGGGGGGGCAAGGGGGGCAATTGCCCAGGGGCCCGGACTCTTTGGGGGCCTAGGCCAGTCGGGTGGGGGGGCCTGGCAAAACCTGTTGTCCAAAAAACAGGTCACCAACTTGGACCCGGACGGGGCCTGGGCAAAACCTGCTGTCTATAAAAAGGTCACCAACTTGGATCCGGACGGCAACATGGGCCTGTGAAAGCTAAGTACGGCCCTGTTGGGAAGGTAAAGGGCCCATACTCAAATTTGCCCAGGGGCCCGAAATTTCTCTGAGCAGGCCTGACTATCATAGTTTACACAGGCGAAGCTGCAACGGGTCGACTAGTTTCTTATAAATATATATAGGGGTCTGCGGTGCACCGAAAAATCGGTACCGGTACGGTACAAAACGATTACTGTATTAAGTTCGGTACCACTAACGGTGCCGGTATTAAGTCGGTACGGTACAGCCTAAAACTACAAAAAAACAATATTCACTGTTTATCAACAACATTTTTCATTAAGATTAGTTTTATTCTTAACATCTTTTTCGTCCGTTGACATTCCATTTACACGACGTGACGTTCCTTTGCTCACAACAGCAACTTTAAACTTAGACAGGCATTCGCGAGTTTATAGGTTCACGATCACGAATGATGGCGAGATGCCTTTACAGCATTGATAAAGCCGTCTCCAGGCACTGGCTGAATGTTTCATCAAGTTGCGTACAACTCGGCGAGTAATTTTATAATATACATAAACATCGAGGTAATAACAAACTACTACACATTTACACTGTCACGCTCGTCTTTGCTCGCCTAGACTTGGCCAGTGTATGGAGGCGGTATAAACGTAAACAAAAACCTACAACAGAACTGAGGGATAAACACATAAATCTCTGTTTTTATTATACCAACAAAATTATAACACCGTTTTGTGTTGTACATTGCTGATTGTATAACGGCCCCCTAACCTCAAATCCGTTCAACTTGATACTACTTAAAATCGCCAAACATTTGGCAAATACATTCAGATCTACGATCGTATGTTACAGAGTAATATCATGGAGAAGGTCTAAGTTGACACTTATTTTCATATGCAAATGTAATAACATGTATATCAATTGAAAAACCCAAATCGGGCTTATCATAACATTTTCCCAATAGGCATTATGACACTTCCTAACGTTTTATGGGTGGAAATTAAACCAACAAAAAGAAAATGTTTGAATTAAATATTAAATATGCCGTGAACGGTTTAGAAGAGTGTTTAGGTTAAATATTAGTTTGATTGCAAAAACGTTGATAAATAAAAAAAATGTTTTACACAAAGTACTGTTTTAAAAAATAAAAAAGGTTAGCCAACATTGGTTCATAATTAGTGTCGTATTTCATCATTTTGGAAACTGCATATTTATTCCTCTCTGGTATTCACTTTCTATGTATACTCTTTGTGTGACGATGACGTTTGGACGTAATCACCACTTCCAGTTAAAGTGACCTCGCGTCGTCTTTGTTGATCAAGTGTTTTGAACCAGTTTTGTGATGGCCTTTATAGTAGCTATTTAAAATAAACAATGAGTGGTTGTGATGGATTCTTGATTTTTGATGAACCGCCATCGCCGTCGACTGTTACGACGAGTATGCTACAACTTCAACGTCTGCTGAGTACATGTCATCTGATTGTAATAAAAATTCTTATTCTGTTGTGATACTTGGTAACAAGATTTAAAAGTTGTTGGAGGCTACAATTTACAATTCATACAACCTATATGTAATTATAATCTAAATCTTACCTATTTTAGTACCGTACCAAATTTTGTACCGAGAACCGAGGTACAAAAATATTTACCATACCGACCTTAAATTTCTGGTACCGCAGTCCCCTAAATATAAATATAAATATATATATATATATATATATACGTTAGGATGTCTGAGCACTCATGCATGTTCAGTTTAGACAGAGTGGAGTGGGGAGAGTTTGGGAGCAGTTTTTTTGTTCCTTAGACAGCAGGCAGAGTGAACGTTGTGACGCTTACATCAATACTCGTAGATGTTCGGGATACTCATAGATGTAGATGGTGTGGGGGAACATGGACTCTCCATGATGTCTTGGTTGTACACACAACTTTCCCCAACTTACTTTGGCGGGAGACTCCTGTTGTGTAGGCATTGTCCATAGGAGTCAATACGTATGTACTTGGACAGCTCAACTACGTAAGAGTCCCTGTCAAGGGGAGTGGAGCAGTCAGTTTGGATGTATACTACCGGTGCCACCACCCATGACTCGTTTTTCTGGTAACCATTCTTGGCTTCTACTGTCTCAAAATATTTCATTTCTGGAAAAATAAATTGTATGGAGACATACAGTGTGTAAAAAAAGTCTGTCCCCCCCCCTTTAATTTGTTTGTTTGTTAAAACAAACAAATCACCTTTGGGGAACAATAATAACTTAACCCAAAGTATCTTTTGACGTAATCACATATTTTGAGTGTCCCCCAAAAAAGGTGGATTTCGGGGGCAACTCCAAAATTTTCAAATGTAAACCCCTTTTGAGTGACCCCTCATTTTAAAGAGCTTTACAAAAATAGGCGAATGGTGGAGGTTGGAGGTCTGTAACGTGTTTCTATCTAAAATGGCAGCTTGTCAAAGTTTTGAATACAACTCATTCTTGAAACCTGGCGTCTAAGACTTTTGGAGTTTTAATTTCACTTTTGGTGTCTTAAAACTGGAACGACTCTTAAGGCAATGATCTTGTTGAAGAAATTGTATTAAATGAAGAAGGGGTCTCTTTTGGTGATGTTTAAAATTTTGAGTGTCCCAAAAAAATGGGGGATTTTGGGGTGAAATTGTCTGGTGTAAATCCCATTTGAGTGACCCCTCATTTTAAAGAGATTTTTAAACCTAGGCGAAGGGTGACAGTTACAAGTAAATTTAACCCCTTCAAAAGGGGTTTACATTAGAAAATTTTGAGTTACCCCCAAAATCCCCCATTTTAGCGGGACATTCAAAATTTTAAATATCACCAAAAGAGACCCCTTCTTCATTTAATAGCATTTCTTCAACAAGAGCATTGCCTCAAGAGTCGTTCCAGTTTTAAGTCACCAAAAGTGGAATTAAAACTCCAAAAGTCTTAGACGCCAGGTTTCAAGAATGAGTTGTATTCAAAACTTTGTCAAGCTGCCATTTTGAATAGAAACACGTTACATACCTCCAACCTCCACCATTCACCTATTTTTTTAAAGCTCTTTAAAATGAGGGGTCACTCAAAAGAGGTTTACATTTGAAAATTTTGAATTGCCACCAAAATCCCCCATTTTTGGGGGACACTAAAAATTTCCGATAACGTCAAAAGATACTTTGGGTTAAATTATTATCGTTCCCCAAAGGTGATTTGTTTGTTTTAACAAACAAAAAAATTAAAGGGGAGGGACGGACTTTTTTTACACACTTTATATATTATTTCAAATACTATACTGTAGTTCAAAATGTAATAAGATTAATTAAAAGGGTTGAGTGAATATTACACAATGGCAAAATAAAAATAAAATAGGATGCACATATTCCTCTGGGGGTGCAAGAAGAGATTATAGTTGTATATAGAGTTTCAGTGCATAGGTGAGGCCTGTGGTCACCTCTTAATGCAAAACGGGCTAAAATAAATAAATACGAGGGCCATCCAAAAAGTAAAGAACGTTTTCTTACTGCACCTAGCGCAGCTCTCCCATCACCACGATTGCGAGTGTGGCAGTCCACTCACCTCCCACCAAAGTATGAGCCGAGTCTCGTTGCTGTGCGGTCACAGGTTTTATTTCTACAGCAATTTAAATTAGCGACAGTAAACGAAAATCCCGCCAAATATGAGATACACAGTGTTTCTGTTAAAACCCTGTTGATACGCTGTTTCTGAGTTAAAAAATGCCCAGACCTAGACATTTTTTGAAAACCCCAAAGAAATTTTATGGTGAAAGAGCAAAAAAACAAGATCTTAAATTGATGTAATGTGCTAAGATTTTAGCAGCTGTTTTTCTCAAATTTTCCTCAAGTCTTTCTTTCAAATCATCTTTAACAAGCCCTGCCACGCCGATCTTCATCGTTCACGATGGATTTTCTTTCATTAAACGGGTTGCATCATTGTTTCCCCTGAATATTCGACTTGAAGACTTGTTTGCACTTTCACGATAAACTTTCTTTGGTGTTTTTCTAAAAAAATTATATATTCCCGAACATTTTTAAATTCAGAAACTGAATAATACTGCGTATTTCATATTTGGCGGGATTTTCGATTGCAGCCTCCATTTTGAATAGCTGTAGAAATAAGACAGGTGACCGCATAGCAACGAGACTCGGCTCATACTTTGGTGGGGAGGTTAGTGGACTGCCACACATGCAATGGCGGTGATGGGGGAGCTGCGCTAGGTGCAGTAAGCAAACGTTCTTTATTTTCTGGATGACCCTCGTAAATTAAATTAAATTGTTTAACATAATATAAATAATACAAACCCTTAGCTATTCTTTTATTTATAACTTGAAAACTAATCAGTCAATGGAAAAAAAAAACATTCAAACCACCCGCTTCAAGCACCTGAAAATAAACATGTGCTGCCGAGCATGCCCCAAGTTGTAATGTGAGAATCGCTGGATACTAAGTTACACCTATCCTCCCTCCCCAACGACAATCGACAGCAGCTCTACATCCCTCTGGATGGATTATGTGTGTCGTCAAACAACTGTACAACTCACCTAGCACAACGATTGAGAGGTAGGTATTATCAGCTTGGAAAACAATTTATTAAAGCAGCACATCTTATCTCACCATATACACAGTAGCAAAAACGATTTGTAAAAAAACATTCTATAAACTTAATATAGAAACTAATTTGATGAGTTTTATTTTTGTTTGAAAACACTGACATCCCATCTACTAGTTCAACATCATAAAGCGTATTTATATTTCCCCGACTCCCATTCTTTTTCAGGAAATTGGCATTTCGGACATGTAACTGTGCAATCAATGACCAGGTGAAAGTATTACACCTCAGCGTTCTAATAAACAAAAAGCCTATGAATAAATGAGTTTAAAACCGTGATTGGCATAAAAATAGATGAATATGGGTAAAAGGGGCCAAAATAAATCGTTGTAAAAGTTCAAAGTAAAAGAGAAATATACAAAATATTTTCATAATCTGAATTAAAACACTTATAACAGTTTTGATTGTAGTTATTTACAAATTTACCAACCTCCAATACCTTCGGACTACTTACACACCTAATAAACAATTGTAAAATTTGGTATTTTGATTGCAGTCAGCTAAAATGAGAGCTAAGATTTAACACTTATTGGCAGCTGAACAATTCAGTTTGAAAAAAATTAAGCATAACTGCTTACTAACAAAAAAATCAAATTACGTATATTTTTGTGTTTTAATTAAGTACATTTTTGTAACTTAATAAGTTTTATTCCTATGTTTACTTGTTCCTCATACTTGTACACACACCTGTGAGGGTCTCCAGATCATCAAGGTACAGTGTAGTGGTTGGCACGTGGCTGTGGCGGCTGAAAGTGGCAGTGTAGTTGAACAGAGAGATGACAGGGTCAAAGCTGAGCGGGACGTTGTTACGGGGGGACTCTTCGTGCAAGAGGGCCCAGAACTCAGAGTCCCTGGGCAGCGGCAAGCTGGTCCAGTTGATGGAGGATCCATAAAATAAGTATCCCTTTAACATAACAACATAGTGAGTTTACAAGTTACATCCTCTTATGATGATTCAACTTATTATATCCACATTAGAGGTACGTTAAAGGTAATTGAACTCTTTAAAGAAGAAGCAGTCCTGGCCCAATAAACAGCCCTAGTTTTATTTTAACAACAAACCGACTTAAATTAATTGAATTAGATAGTAAGTCAATGTAATTGTCAATGTATGTATTAAGTATTTTAAGTTGTTTGTTCATAATCCTATAAATTAAGAAACTGGTTTTTTTCAGAAATTGTCTGTGACAACCACGTGACTGATTTTAATGATTCTTCTTTTTTTAGGAAATATAATTTTGAGTCACAGTTAATGTCTAAACCTAAATATTAATGTAGGTTTTACATTTTTTACAAATTTGATTTCAATTTTTTTAAAGTCTAGCAGCCAACGTATTTTAATAGTTTTTCCCTGAAAGGTGTAATATTTCCCCAGAACTGGTATGACACAATAAGTGGTTTAGTTTATCTTCAGTCGTCCAGTTCTTTCAAGTCACAAAATAAGTGACCTAGGTTTCAGCACTTATTGCACTATCTTTAGGCTTTAGTATAAAAATCAGTCATTGAATATCGTTAGATGTAAAACTTTTCACAGTTAAAAATAAAATTGTTACATCAAATACACATGATGGAGATGACACTCACAAACTACTACCGACTGCGGTGATGCTGTGGTCACATTGCATAATTAATACAAAATTATCATAAAAGGAAGTGTGAAAATATTTTGAGACAAGGCTATATGCCCACACTTGAGGGAGATTTGGCATCGAGGTTTCCAATGACATAACACATTGTATAGTAACGATCGCCTCGATCACACTAAATTGAATAACACACAGTATGAAAAGAAACAAGATGATTTAAAGCCCTCATCTAGCATGGTACAAAACAAATTTGATTTAATGTTAAAAATGAAACCTTTATTTTAATGGAACAACCATTATAAATTCTGAAAAAAATATTCTCATAGATTTCAAATTAAATACACTGATAACCGATTTAATATTCAATGAAATGTATTTTCAGATCAAATTTTTTAATCAATAAAATACCTTAAAGTTCGGATGGTAACGAAACCGAGTCAAGTCAGTGAAGAAGCAGGACAGTTGGCCGCACCGACTCCAGCTGCCAAAGTGGGTGATGCCTCCAAGAGGGGCCCACCACACTATCACAGGGTCTCTCACCTCTAATGCAAACATGGAAACATGGAGGTAAAATAGTAGAAGTAGATTATTTTCAACCCTGTGTTTCTTCAAAGTAATTTAGCTACATATCTGCCACATTAGGATCAATCACGTTGTTAAGAAAATAATCATAAGGAATAAGGAGAGAGTTACCTGGAAGTTTGGATGACTCCGGAACTGTTCAACACCAGTGACGTAGCAGGTCAGTTGGCCACACTCTCTGAATTCACCGCTACGCCACCCTTTGTAATCCAAAGGTTCAGGGTGCCACCATACGATCACAGGAGAAGGAATTTCTGAATAATGGAAAATTGGAATGGAAAAGGAAAGATGAGGTTGCATTCTCATAGTGATAGGACTTGATAATATAGTTAATAATAGTTAATAACTTATAGTTATATATAACTTATATATAACTTATAGTTAATTAACATATAGTTAATAACTAAGACTTGACACACATATTTTACAAACCTAATCTAGTAATCAGTTCTAGTGCAAAACATGTAAGGAAAAAAAAACACAAAATTAAAACACCACTTTAAATGCACTTTTTAAAATAACATTTCATTTTAAGTAAAATTTTATAATTTTACAACAATTTTTAAATAGTGTGAGAAATAAATTGTTATAACATTCATTTATTCCTTTCAATATAAGAATTAAAGTAAACCTAGGGGGAAGCTCGATTACACATCACATAGATGGTCCATCGACCCTTTGATATATTGAAAGAAATTTAAATATCTGAGGAAGGGTCTATGGCCCATTGAACCATTTATACAAATTTAGTTTTGTTTACGAAAGGGGTTGATGGACCATCGACCCAGTTTATATATTTCTCTAATGAAATAAAATAAGGCTCGATGTACCATCGGCCCCAAAATTATAAATATTAATATTATATTAAAATACCCCCGTCGCAGCAAACCTGCGTACTCAGCGAATTTCCAATGCATAATATTTGTCTTAATACCACATAAAGCCGCATACCAAGTTTCATAAAAATATATTTACATATAAGCGATTTTAATTATTATCCATAAGAATAACATTGGTAATGAGTACGTAGGTTTGCTGAAACAAGGAACATAAACAATTGGTTTTTATGCAAATATAAATATAATTTAACTAGGCGAAGCCACATTCCAATTTTCATCAATATTCAATCATAAATAAGCGCCATATAACATTTCAGTTATTCTCCGTAAGAATAACATGGGGGCTGAGTAAGCAGGTTTGCTGCAACAAGGAACAAAAAAATGGGTTTTTATCCAATTATCAATATAACTCAACCAAGTGAAGCTACATACCAAGTTTTATTAATTTATGTTCATAATTAAGGGAGTCATTACATTTTACTTATACTCCATAAGAATAACATGGGGGCTGTGTATGCAGGTTTGCTGCTACAGGAATAATTTTAAAAAATCAATTTTTTGTACAAATATCAATATACCAGTACTACGTGAAGCCACATACCAAGTTTTATCAACATACATTCATAAATAATCGAGATATCAAATTTTATTTATTCTCCATAAGGATAACATTGGAAAACATACTGTGTTTAGCACTTTGAATATCTCAGCAACGGTTGGGCGTAGAATCACAATTTAAACACCAAAATGATCGTTTTGTAGAACTGAACAGATTGGTAAAAGCAAATTTGAAGTTTACATTAAAATAAACTGAGGAAAAGCCAAAAACCTTTTTCCCATAAGATTAACATGGGAGATTTTATTTTATATTTTATTTATGGTAGGTTTTTTGGATTTTCTCCGCAACCACTTAACCTAGGTTAATAATTCAAAATACTATATTATTTGTTTTTTTAAGCTCTATAACATGGTCAAAACCAAAATTAAGTTGTTCAAAAATTTTAGGGTGAAAAATTCAAAAAACTGATTTTTGAAAAATTTAAAATCCCCATAAACCCCCCTTCCCATGGTCCGATTTTTCTGGTTTTCGAACTTATAGTCGTGAATGTCATTTTACACATTTGAGCCAAATTTCATCGAAATCGGACGTTTTTTACTCAATTTATCGCATTCACGGACACATATATATATATATATATATATATACATATATATATACATATATATAAATTTGAACAAATAGTGTTTTAGTCATCTGGGGACCTAAAAAAAAATTTGTCATGGTCTCGGGCTTAAATCTTACCATGAGACCTACGGTAATAGCTTCTTCCCTATAGGGGAAATTCGCTAAAATAAGTAAAGGGTCGATTAAACATCAAATAGATGGTCCATCGACCCTTTAAAACCTTAATTTAAATATGTTTCATTTGGGAGCCGATGTACCATCTATATGATGTGTAATCGAACCATGTGTTGAACAATCTAATAATATAAAGTGTAGGGTCGATTACACATCAAATATATGGTACATCGACCCGTTAAATCATTATTCTAAATAACTTTGGTTTAGGGGTCGATGTACCATCTATTTGATGTGCAATCGACCCTACATCTTTATAATATGTTATTTGATGGATAGAGGGTCGATGGTCCATCAGACCTAAATATAATATTTGATCTTAATTTATAAAATGGTCTGATGGTTCATAGACCCGTTTATATGTTTTATTAAATTACATTTCCTAAACGACTGATGGTCCATCGATCGTTTATGTTATTTCATTTATTTTATTCAAGGGTCGATGTACCATCTATTTGATGTGTAATCGGCCCAGCCCCTAAACCTAGTGTTTATAACCTAAGTATTCATCTGTGATAAAATAGTTCATACAATTATTATCATACATTTTCTGTTTGATAAAAATTATATTTAATTGATTCCAACTCTCAATTTGTTTAACACATTCGCTGCTAAAGATTGTATAAATATTTTATATATATATATATATATATGACCAATGCTGATTTTTTTCAACTATATGAAGATTATACATGTATATATTTAAGTTCTATTTAACATTAAAAACAAGAAAATCAACATATAAACATGATTTTAAAAAATAATAATAATGACGCACTTGTGCGTCATTAGCACATGCCATCAAATACTCGGGTAACTTATATGCGGATGACGCACATGCTCGTTTCCTATCTTTGTGACTTCATTAGGTAAATAATACATCTTAATAGGCAATAAAATTAATACAAATATTTTATTAATCATTTTGAAATACAAATGGTGTTCTAAAGTGTTTATACGTCACATTTGTAAATAGAGCCCGGTAAGGGGTCATCAGGATCCGAAACATCACTCATCTTTACGAGCACATGAGACACTGACAGAAAGACGAAACGGGAAACTGACTATGTCAAATAAGCGCTAAACTAATGAAAATCAAAGTAATACCATAGAAAAATAAACCAGGTACAGAAGTGTCACGAAGTAGGCAATCACGGGTAGACACGGGTATAATGGAAATGCAGGCGCTGTCGCGTCGATCAAGTCTGAGTTAGCGGTGCCATATTGCCAAGTCGGGCAGCGCGGGATTCCCGCAGGGAGCAAGCTTGGTCCCTTCCGCCACGGCCACGGCGTCGGTAAGCGGTAAGGCTGATCTGATAAACGTGTGGCAGTGGAGATCACTTTCCCGTCGTATGCACAGGAAGTGGAGGATGTGCACAAATCTGGTTTCGAACTGATCTGATATTTAATACATTTCTGGAATGTTATTATTACAGAAGGATAAAACATGAACTGCATTAGAAAAATTCAACCTTTTAAATTCAATAAATTACAATGATGATTAACAATAAAATAACGGGGGGGGGGTTTGCCCCCGTTGCAGCAAACCTGCATACTCAGAGAATTTCAAATGGTACTTCACTACGTCATGACTACTTACCAACTTTCATCAAAGCATATTCATAAATAAGTGAAACATGAAATTTTATTTATTATTCATAAAAAAAACATTAGGACTGAGTATGCAGGTTTGCTGCATCAAGAATAACTAAAATCTGTTTTTTTACAAATAAAATAGATCACCATAACATAAAGCAACAATTCAAGATTTACTAGTTTATATTCATAAACAAGCAAGATATCACTTGTTTCTTATTCTCCGTGAGAATAACATTATAGCTATTGAGTACGCAGGTTTGCAGACATGGGGACCACAAAAAATGGGTTTTAAATGCAAATATCGGTAAACCCTAAGCAAATGAAGCCACATTACAAGTTTCGTCCAATATATGTTCAATAATAAGCAAGATATAACATTTTACTTTCTCCATAAGATTAACATTGGACAACGTACTGTGTTTAGCACTTTCAATATCTTGGTAACCAATTGACGTAGAGTGATGATAAAAATACCAAATTGTTTGTTTTTGTAAGCTGAATTAAATGGTGCAAACTAAAATTTGGGTTTATAAAGAATTAAATGTAAAAAGTTAAAAAAGTGGGGTACAAAACCCGCTTTAAAATAGAGCGACCTGTCTGGTTTTCCAACTCATGAAAATAGACGCTGCCTTACACATTTATACAAAAGGCATTTTTACGAAAGTTATCATGCCTACGGACACACACACACACAACACACACAACACACACACACACACACACGCACGCACACACGCACGCACGCACGCACACACACACACGCACACACGCATACATGGTGTTTTTGACATCTGGGAGCCTCGAAACAAATGTTATCATGGTCCCGGCTAGGTCTTACCATGCCGAATATGATAATAGCTTCTTCCCTATAGGAAAAATTCGCTAAAACTATTAAAATTATTAAAAATATATGCATCTTTCATCTAAATAATGGGTACCGTAATAGCATTATCAAATAATGATTATGAAATGAAAAGATGGTTAATTATGCTTTAAAACCAAGGTCATTAAACATGAACAAATCCACCCTATATATAAAAAATCATATTTCATATATACATTAAGCAGTCTTTATAAGCAGCTTAATTTATACCTAACTTTAACCTGTTTATATTAAAATAACCAATTTCGGATGGTTTCAGCATAAGTAGAAAAACATATTTTAGCGAATTTCCCCTATAGGGAAGAAGCTATTACCATAGTCGGCATGGTAAGACCTAGGCGACCTATATGTGTCCGTTAACACGATAGCTTTTGAAAAAATATCCGATTTCGATTAAATTTGACACAAAAGTGTAAAGCAACATTCATGACTAAGTTCAAAATCCTCAAAAATCTGACCAAGGGAAGGGGGTTTTATGGGGGTTTCCAACTATCCAAAAATTGGTTTTTCAGATTTTTCACACTAAAATTTTTAGAACACTCAATTTTGGTTTTGACCATTGTATAGAGCTTAAAAAACAAATAATATAGTATTTTGAATCATTATCCTAGGTTAAGTGGTTGCGGAGAATATCCAAAAAACGTGTTCATAAAGTTTCTCATGTTGATCTTTTGGGAAAGAGGTTTTTAGCTTTTCATCAGTTAATTTTACTATATAACCATTTTAGTAGCATGATACGTGTTGTTACAACTAAACAGGATAAATAAAACACACAAAAAACACAGGCAGGGGCTGTTTTACCAATCAGTTAAGCTCTACAAAATAATCATTTTTATGTTTAATTGTGATTCTACGTCCAAAACCGTTACAGAGATGTTCAAAGTGCTAAACACAGTACGTTGTCCAATGTTATCCTTATGGAGAATAATTCTAAATTAATATCTCGATTATTTATGAATGTATATTGATGAAATTTGGCCTCTGGCTTCACCTAGTACTGGTATATTGATATTTGCATGAACGATTTTTTTATTGTCCCCGTAACAGCAAACCTGCATACTCAGCCCTAATGTTATTATTATGGAGAATAAATGAAGTTTTATCTCTCCCTTAGTTATGAACATAAATTAATAAAACTTGGTATGTAGCTTCACCTGGTTAAGTTATATTGATAATTGCACAAAAACATATTGTTTATATTTCTTGATGCAACAAACCTGCGTATTCAGCCTTTAATGTTATTCTTTAGGAGAATACATAATACCCCCGTAGCAGCAAACCTGCATACTCAGCGAATTTCCAATGAATATATACGTATCTTAATACCACATAAAGCCACATACCAATTTTCATCAATATACATTCATAAATAAACGATTTATGACATTTTAATTTTTCTCCATAAGAATAACATGGCGGCTGAGTATGCAGGTTTGCTGAAGGAAGGAAAACAAAAAATGGGGTTTTATACAAATATCAATACAACTCATTTAGGTAAAGCCACATACCAAATTTCATTAATTTATTTTCATAATTAAGGGAGATAACACGTTATTTATTCTCCATAAGAATAACATGGGGCTGAGTACGCAGGTTTGCTGCTACGGGAGCCTTTGGCAAAAAATGGTTTTTTTGAGCAAATATCAGTGGTCCACAACCAGATGAAGCCGTATACCAAGTTTCGTCAGTATACGTTCATAAATAAGCGAGATGTAAAATTTTTCTTTTCCTCCATAAGAATAACATTAGACAACGTACTGTGTTTAGCACTTTCAATATCTCGGTAACCAATTGACGTAGAGAAATGATCAAAATACCAAATTGTGTGTTTTTTTAAGCTGAATCCAATGGTAAAAACTAAAATTTGACTATTTCAAAAATTATATGTAAAAAATTCAAAAAACCCATTTTTGGGGTACAAAACCCCCCCAAAATACCCCTTCGGATAAAGCGATCTGGCTGGTTTTCGAACTTAAAGTCATAAATGTTGCTTTACACGTTTATACCAAATTTCATCAAAATCGGATAATGTTTACGAGAGTTATCGTGCTCACGGACACATATATATATATATATATATATATAGATATATATATATACAGTTTCGAACGAATGGTGTTTTTGGGGTCTGGGGACCTCAAAACGAAAAGTTATCATGGTCCCGGGCCTAGGTCTTACCATGCCGACTACGGTAATAGCTTCTTCCCTATAGGGGAAATTCGCTAAAATGCAGAGTGTTTCCAAATTAATGTTGCTAACTTTAGGATATTGTTCCCTATGTCAAAAGGAACGTAAATCATCATATAACCGGGGGTCTATTTCTTTTCGTTTACTGTCTGTCTGCCTGTATGTGATTTTCACTAGACAATTTATATTTTAAAACAGATTGACCAAATTTAACTAAATTTTAGATAAAAACTCTTCTTGGTAGGTTCCTTTTTAGAAAAAAATATTTTGACATAAAATATTTCCGTTTAAAAATGGCAGCCATTGAAAACTTTTAACCTCAAATATCTGAAAAACTAGAATTAAAAAAAAAAATTTTCCAGAATATAAAAAGTTAGAAAATGTAATTGCAAATCCAAATCCTTATCTGCTTTAACATTGAAAATCGGGTTAAAATTAACTGAACCATGACTGTAAAACGAAACAGATGGCTAACTTTTGCTATCATAACTAATCAAAATTATAGCAAATTTTAGATATGTGTTCCGTTTTCAGTCATAGTTTAGTTAATTTTATTCCGATTTTCAATGGCCGCCATTTTAAAACGAAAAGATTTTATGACAAATTTTTTTTTCTAAAAAGGAACCTACCAAGAAGAGTATTTAACCAAAATTTAGTTAAATTTGGTCGAGCCGTTTTTAAAATATAAATAATCTAGTGAAAATCACATATAGACAGACAGACAGTAAACGAAAAGAAATAGACCCCCCGGTTATATGATGATTTAAGTTCCTTTTGATATAAGAAACAATATCCCAAAGTTAGCAACATTAATTTAGAAACACCCTGTATATGGTTGCCGTATGGTTGTGTGAGAAAAAGACGAGATTTTAGCTGACAACGCCTGAAAAAAGAAGGTTTTGAAATAACCCCCATGGGGAGAGTCAGAGGGTCCGGGGGTGCTTCCCCCCCCCCCGGAAAAATGTTAAATATCATGTATTAAAAAACATTTTGTAGTGCTTTTGAACATATAAAATCAATTGTAAAATCAAATTATTTGCTAATTTTATATGCCTACAGTTCAGAAACATATACATGCATTGGAAATTTGCTGAGTACGTAGGTTTTCTGCGACGGGGGGTATTTTTAGTTATTTATCGAAAGCATAACCAATTTCTTTTTGATATCGGTGTAAAGTTTCAAGCCATCAACTCTTTAACTCGCTAGACTAAACTGTCTGAACCAACGGCAATATGCATCAATTGCAGGGAGACTGCAGGGAAGCAAATATTCCCGTTTTCCCTCATCTGAAGTTTCCTGACTCCGATTACGTGGCCGAGCGTGGCTAGCGATTTGTAATTTCGGATCTTGCGAGTTGACCCTTCCTAATCCTCACTAATGAGGCTGGCGGTTTAGCTATTTCAAATATACCCAAAAACGGGTGGCGGTTTGGCTACAGTCAGGGAAACATTGCTGGTATCGTCTGCAGACAGACACGTGACACGTGTTAAGTGCGTGTTCTTAGGATTCGCACTGATAGCCTGCTCCCTCCCCAACCATTGTCGATCCCCTCTTCTCCCATTGTCAACCCATATGTCATTGCCACCAACCTAGAGGTTTTGTGTTCATCTTTGAAATTACAGGGTTTCTTTGGTTTAAAATTCTTGATTTTCACATTAACACAATATCGTGAAGAACGATAATTGATTTAAGTATTCAAATGGTATTGTGAAGCTCAAACACTGGTCTATGCTGTAGATGCGGACTCTTGTACTATGAAACGTCGACACAATAATACATAAAGGAAACTCTGATGAATAGAGTTTTAACTTGAAAATAAAAGAATGAATTGTTGATTCCTATTTGGACTCAGCCCTCGTGGAGATTGTCTGTACAATTGTATTGTTTCTGTCCAAAATGCCGTATCAACTAAAAAATCATACCACAATTCATTGTGAATGCTGCTTTTTGGTGGAGATGTGCGCTTATCACGATGCACTTCTTACCGCGACATAATACGAAACGTAAAGTCTATTAGCGAATTTCCCCTATAGGGAAGAAGCTATTACCGTAGGTCTCATGGTAAGACTTAAGCCCGAGACCATGATAACTTTTCATTTTGAGGTCCCCAGATGCCAAAAACACCATTCGTTCAAAATTTTATATATGTATATAAATATATCTATATTTATATATATATGTGTCCATAAGCACGATAACTCTCGTAAAAAAGGTCCGATCTTAATGAAATTTGGTACAAATGTGTAAAGCACCATTTATTTGAACGAGTTCAAAACCAAACGAATCGCACCATCCAAAGGGGGGTTTTGGGGGGGGTTTTGTACCCCAAAAATGGGTTTTTTGGGGTTTCCACATGTAATTTTTATTAAACTGAAATTTTATTTTTTACCATTTAATTCACCTTAAAAAAACAAACAACTTGGTATTTTTATCATTGCTCTACGTCAATTGGTTCCTGAGATATTGAAAGTGCTAGACACAGTACGTTGTCTAATGTTATTCTTATGGAGAAAAAGAAAAATTGCATATCTCGCTTATTTATGAACATAAACTGACAAAATTTGGTATATGGCTTTATCTGGTTGGGGTTTATCGTTGTTTGCACAAAATACAAAATTTTCACGTATGGGTCCCGTAGCAGCAAACCTAGGTAATCGGTCCCCATGTTATTCTTATGGAGAATAATTAAAATGTTATATATCGCTTACTTATAAATGTATATGAATGAAACTTGGTATGTGACTTTACTTAGATGAGTTCTAATGATATTTGCATAAAAACCCATTATTTTGTGTTCCATGTTGCAGCAAACATGCGTACTCATCCCCAATGTTATTCTTATGGAGAATAATTAATATTTTTAATATCGCTTGTTTGTGAATATATTTCTTATGAATCCTGTTAAGTGTTAGTGTGTTATGTTATATATTCATTGGAAATTCGCTGAGTATGCAGGTTTGCTGCGACGGGGTATTTATATATGTATGTATATACAGGGTGTCCAAAAAGTCCCGGGTCGGTTAAATATTTTTCTAAATATTTAAAATAGAGCTTCAAAACTTTGCACAAAGTTACTGGACATCAAAATCTATTTTAACACATATTCAGTGATCCGCTACTTCCTCAGGGGGACGGCCCGCTAGGAGTCAGAAGAAAATCTTAAATGTAAGCATAGGTTGATATGCATATCAAATAAAAGGTCTTTATTAGTAGAGTACAGAGCCGCAAACCCGACCTCAAACGGAGAAACGAGTCAAAAATGACAGCCGTTCAAAGATGGCTTGAGTTTGCAACTTAGGTAAATGTAATCAAGTTCATGGAACACACTATCAGTCACAAATAACTTTCTCTTTTAGGTTTATCATGGCTCATTCATTTTCCTTGTTTGTTTTATTTTCGATCCCTCTCAGAAATAATGAAACTTATAATCCTACAACAGTATTAATTGTAAACAGTTTTGGGTTAGTAATGTTAAAATCAAAAAGCTCGTCAGTTTATTTTCTACATTAACCTAAGTTGCAAACTCAAGCCATCTTTGAACGGCTGCCATTTTTGACTCCTTTCTCCGTTTGAGGTCGGGTTTGCGGCTCTGTACTCTACTAATAAAGACCTTTTATTTGATATGCATATCAATCAACCGACCCGGGACTTTTTGGACACCCGGTATATATATATATATATGTGTGTCCGTAAGCACGATAACTCTCGTAAAAAAGGTCCGATCTTTATGAAATTTGGTACAAATGTTTAAAGTACCATTTATTTGAACGAGTTTGAAAACCAGATGAATCGCACCATCCGAAGGGGGTTTTTTGGGGGGTTTTGTACCCCAAAAATGTGTTTTTTGGGGTTTTTATATGAAATTTTAATTTAAATCAAATTTTAATTTATACCATTGAATTCACCTTAAAAAAACAAACAATTTGGTATTTTGATCATTGCTCTACGTCAATTGGTTACCGAGATATTGAAAGTGCTAAACACAGTACGTTGTCTAATGTTTTTCTTATGGAGAAAAAGAAAAATTGTATATCTCGCTTATTTATGAACATAAACTGGCGAAATTTGGTATATGGCTTGATCTGGTTGTGGTTTATTGTTGTTTGCACAAAAAACAATTTTTCGCTTATGGCTCCTGTAGCAGCAAACCTAGGTAATTGGTCCCCATGTTATTCTTATACCGTATATCAGGATATGAATAAAATATACAAATGTATATGAAACTATTAATATATATATAAGTTGTTCTCTACCTGTAGTTACGTAGCATATATCATGTAGGCACTGCAGACGCCAAGATTCGTATTTTAAGTTCTGTTAACCGCTCGGAGTCTTATAACTGCCTTCCGACCAACATGTTGATTCCCCGTAGAAATTGTAAGTAAAAACTTTGATTAACTTTGAATTGTATAATGGTCTTAAACTATTTGAATATTAAAATGTAACTATTTTATTCCTTGTCATGTTCTTATAATTTGTTTCGTTGAGAAATATTGTATAATTGTAAAATCATTTAATTAAATATTTGGTTGTGCTTGTTATATTTTGTGCAATTGAAAAGCACATGTAAAGTTGTAACGTAAATTGATTTTAGATGCATTGTTATACGTATTAGTAATTAATACGTTTGGATATTTGTTTTATTTCCAGACAGGGTTCGATCAGGTTTCTTTCGATCAATCATGGTAATCGATCAATCTTGGTTATCTCGGTTATCGGAATGGCAGTCGCGAAATAGTAACAAGTAAGATCTACCCATGTATCATATAGTTTTAAGATGGGTATATAAAGAATCTGATTTAATATGAAGGAAGAAATGTATTGTTTAATTTCAAAAGTAAATCCCAGGTGGGATAATTAAAGTCAACTTATTGCTTCACAAATGCTCATTATTTCGCTACCATTGGTTAAAGGTTATTGTTATCAAACTAGGCCAAACCAGATCAAATAACTCCTAAATTAATATTGTGCTACCCATAATTGGCAATAATAAAAAAGGGTACATAATTTTTGCGAAACTCTGCTAGTTATTTTGAACCTATTGAACATAACCTCAAAACCACAGGTACCACTCAACTAAATTACAAGGTTTTACAACTTACTTCAAGAAAAGAAAATTACTGGACAAATAAAACTGCAAGAATCATTATTAAAATGCTGAAATAGCATAAATTTAATTTACTTGTAATATTTATTTAAGTCCATGATTTATTGAAGAATTTCATTGATATAAAATATGTGATAAAAAGGACAAGTGTTTATCTAAATCAAACTTCAAAATTTCAGTGTATGAAAGGTGTATTAATCTACAAGAACTGCATGTTATGTATTTTATTTTGTGATACAATAAGTGAACAATATGTCATCCAAATATAATCTAAATTACTTAAGCAAGGATGAATTACACTATGAACTAACTTTAAGGGCACAGGAAATAACTAATGATAGTGTTGATTTCATGAGGAAACTATTAAGGGATTGTTTGTATATAAAACCTGAAGTTAATAATTTAACAGGGAAGTATACTTTGCAGAATGAAATAGATTGTGTGAGTCAAAAATTTGAAATATTAGGAGCATTAATTGAACAATGTAGAGAAAATCAAAGTAAACTGAAAATAGCTAAAATTAAGGCTAAATCAAATCACTTGCAAGATAGGGTAAACAACTTGTTAAAATGTAAAATAGATCCTCAAGAAAAACTAAAACTAGAAGAAATAAATAGTAAATTAACATCTACCTTAGAAAACTTTAAATCCATTGAAAACACTGTAAACTCTGATGAAATGGCCGCATTTGAAAAAGATTTTAACACATCACTCATCGAAGAAGAAGAACTTTTAGGTAAAACTGAAGAACATCAAATAGTGAGCACTAATCCTATTACTTCTACGCCTACTCAACCGCCACCGGAACCTAACCTAACTGTTGCTACTAAAAGACCACAATTAACTCATCCTGCCACGGTAATACATGAAAATATGCCATCAACCTCCACTGCTACACCATTAGTAACTGCCCATAATACACAACCTACAAGTATTTTTGGAAAGTTAACCAACCCATTAGAGGTATATTTACAAAAATTCACTCCCTGTAATGGACTTGAGATAAGTCCCCTGTTACAATTTTTGAGGAATATTGTAGATATCCAAAATGAAACTGCGTTAACCGAAAATGAACTGTTTGAAATTTTGCCCATATATTCTACACCACCCTTGATCAATAAAATACTTGAGCACAAACGCACTTCAAAATCATTGGACTCGTTACATACTGATGTGTTACAGACTTTCATTCCCATAACTCAAAGAGAGAAACTTAAGCAAGAACTTATATTCAGACCTCAAAACCACAATGAACCTTTATCTATATATATCAATGAAGTAAAAATTAATCATCAGATTTTGAAAAGTAATTTAACTGAAGAACAACTTGTGACATTTATTAAACATGGAATACACCCAGATATAAGAAACAAATTAATATTTGAGAAAAACCCACAAACATTTTCAGATTTGGACCAGTTGTGTATCGACGTGAATAACATTGGTTATAATGATTTAGTTAGAAATCAAGGTTGCCTAAACGTACCAAATGATAATTATCTGCCCCCAGCAACAAAACCCAGTCATTATAAGGTTAGCGAAAATTATAGGCCTAGACCTGCAATAAATTTGAGACATTCGAATGTACCACAGCCTAAGCCAAAAGTTTGTTATCATTGCAATCGACCCGGCCACATTTCCAAACAATGTTACAGAAAACCTCAAGTTTATCCTATTAAAGGTGAAACAACTGTAAAAGGTCCAAAGGATTTTGAGCAGCAACATTCCCCAGGATTTAAGAGTGAACTAAGAAAATTAGTAAAAACTTATAATAAAATAAATTCTACTAGCTTAACTAAACTTAAGGGAAAAACAGCAAACTACTTACCATGAGTGCTAGTAACCTTAGATAGTAACTTGAGTACGCCTTCTCTGTTAGACACCGGAGCCAGTAAAAATTTCATAAGTGAAGAGTTATATAACGAGTTATTAGCAAGAAAATTAATTATGGCCAAAAACAAATGGACAGGAAACATTATGGCTGCGAATGACAATCCGGTAGAAGTAATGCAGGAATGTAAATTGAGAATGAGAATAAATAAATATTCTTGGGTGGAAAAATTTCTTGTTATCAAACAGAATTATTTTCAGATGATTTTAGGTCATCCCTTTATGAGGAAAAATGGTGTGAGTTTGAATTTCAGCTCAGAAAAGTGTAAATTTAAATTTGATCCAACAAACGAGGTGGAAATGATTAAGAATGAAATATCAGAACAACTGAGGATAAACACGTTAAAAATCGGTACTGTCGAAATGACTAGGGAAATCGAACAAATAATAAAAGATTATCCTGAGGTATTCACTGATAAGATAGGAGAGGCTCTCAATCTGGAGGTGGAATTGAAATTAACCGATGATAAGCCTGTAAATATACGCCCTTATTATTTAAGTCCTCCCGCTGTTCATAAAATGAAAGAAATCATAAATAATTGGTTGGCGGAAGATATTATAGAGGAATCTGTAAGTGAATTTAGTAGCCCTGCATTTTTAACCAAACGTGATAGGCTGGTGGTAAACTATTCGGAACTAAATAAAAAATTAGTGAAAATGAATTACCCGTTAGGTGACTTGCAGAACATGTACCAGCATTTGAAAGGGGCAAAATACTTTACTATAATCGATTTAAACAAGGCTTTCTTGCAATGTCCTTTGGCAGAATATTCCCGTGATATGACGTCATTTAGCACTATATTCGGGAAATATAGAATGAAACGAGTACCCTTTGGTCTTCAATGCGGGAGCTCCGTATTGGCTAACTATCTGGCAAAAGTATTCCAAGATATTAAATTTGACTATGTAATAAATTTTTGTGACGATATTTTGATTTATAGTCCAAATAAGGAATCCCATATTGCCCATATACGAGAGGTAGTGCGAAGACTGTCAGACTATAAGCTCACCGTAAATCCTGAGAAAGCAAAATTTTTTTGCCAGGAGATAAGTTTCCTGGGGCATCTGATAAAGTATAATTCCATAACTATCGACCCCGAGAGAACAGTTAGCATAAGGAACTTCCCTGTGCCGAAAAACGTTAAACAAGTGCGACAGTTTACTGGTATGTGTTCTTTCTGGTCCAAGTATGTACCTAGATTTGCTGAGATATGCGTACCGCTTCATAACCTCAAGAAGAAGGGAGCACGATTTGTGTGGGACGAAAAATGTCAAAAAGCCTTTGAGACGTTGAAAGAAAAAATTGCAAATCCCCCAGTACTACAGATGGCTGATTTTACCAAAAATTTTACTCTACAATGTGATGCGAGCCAATTTGGAGCTGCGGGCGTATTGTTGCAGGAAAACGAGAACAATGACTTAATGCCTATCGCATACTATTCGAAAAAGTTTACTCCAAGCGAATTAAGGTATAGCGTATATGAGAAAGAGGCATATAGTATCATATTATGCATTGAAAAGTGGCATGAGTATCTCGAAAACCAACCTTTTAAGGTAGTAACTGACAACCAGGCTTTGTCTTATATTCTCGATAAAAAATCTCACCTCGGTCGTTTAGGAAAATGGATTGAACGCCTGTTAAATCTCCCTTTCACCATAGAACATATTAAGGGGTCCGACAATAAAGTTGCTGATGCCTTGTCGAGGATGTTCGAACGGCCCGAGGACGAAAACCAAACGCCAGATGAAAAGGAATCGCCAGGAGTCGAAAATGTACGTGTGCTTACTGAATGCAACCTAAACAGCAAAACAAAGGTTTTTAATAAAGTTGAAATGGAAAATTTTGAGAGGGACCAAGAGGAATATTTATTTATAAATTGGATGCATAGTTTACCCTTTGATTGTTCAGACCTAAAATATCATCAAGAGAAAGACGAAGAATGTATAGCGATCAAAAAAAGTATTGTTGATAAGACGAACAATAAGAATTTTACGTTAAAAGATGGTATATTAATGTACAGCAGAAAAATATACCTGCCTCAAAATTTGATTAGTGTGGTGTATGCGTTTTATCACGACAATGTGATGGGGGGCCACCTAGGCATTTACCGAACGCAGGCTAAGGTAAATGAGCATTTTTACAATCCTAAGTTGAATGACGCTGTAAAACAAATGGTGAAAGCATGTAAAATATGTAAAATGTCTAAGTCTGATCAAGCTAAACACGAAGGAAAATTGATTTCTGTCCCCATATACCAGACGATGAATACTGTATTTATTGATGTGCTAGGACCATTGCCTCGAAGTAAAAATATGAATCAATACATACTCGTGTTAGTAGATGCTTTTAGTAGATTTGTGTGGTTATACCCTTTAAGAGACTGCAAAACCCGACTAATTATAGAAAAAATGAAGTTAATCTTTGATAATTTTTCCCTCCCTAGAGTAATCGTATCTGACAATGCCAGCTATTTCATATCGAAAGAGTTTAAAAGTTATTTATTTAACAATCATATTCAACACCGCTGGATAGCGGCGTACAGGGCAAATGGCAATAGAGCTGAACGTTACATTAAGTCAGTAAACACTTGTTTGAGATGTTATTATTCTAAGGACCAAACATTGTGGGACACGGAATTAGGCCTGATACAAATGTCACTAAACACGGCCCGAAATTCGTCAACAAACTCTACAGCCTTTCAAATGATGTTTTCTCATCCATGTAATAATCCTCTCACGAATTTATGGAATGTTCAGGACCTTATCTCCCATAATTTAAGTCCTGAGGAAAAATCGGAAAACTTAAAAAAGGCCATTAACAATATAAAGAAGAGTATTGCTAGAAATAGGAAGAGGGATAAATATCAGTTTCCCAGGAGTAACCACCCATTTAAAGTAAATAGTCTGGTGTACATAAGAACGCATTATCTTAGCAGTAAAATAAATAGGTTCAGTAAAAAATTAGCTCCCAGGTATATCGGACCGTACAAGATATTATTTTTCATCAGTGAAGGGACTGTCCTAGTGCAAAACACGAAAAACCTAGAAGATGTAAAAAAAATACATATAGTGGACCTCAAAATAGCTTAAGACGCAAGAGGATAATCGCAAAGCTAAAATTTCAAGAAAGCAAGATAATATATTGAAAACCTGAAGAAATGAACATATGTAGTAAAATTAAGCAAAAAATGTAGCAAAATGAAGTAAGAATATGTACTCGGAACATTTTTTACATTTTCAAGCATTCACAATGAACAATCTGTTGTATATATTTAAATTTTAAGTAAAAATTTTAAAAAGAATTTAGTTTTGTATTTGAAGGGTAATAATTTGAGAAATATGTTTAACAAGAATGAGGAATATTGAGGCATTTAACGATTTGATAATGAGTTCAAATGTAAAGATTTCAAGTAGTAAAAAAAAAATGTGATTGAATAATTAATAAATTTCTCTGTTAGTTGTTAGTAGGGTAAAAGATGACTGTTGTATGTAAGTATGAAAAGTTGAGTGTAAGTATGGGATCCCGCGTATAAATGAGTATGAATTTAGCTGAATGTTGTACGAGTGTTAGTATTAGGTAGTTTTAAGCGCAGATTTCTTTTGAGTTGACACATTGTAACACGAAGCACACACACACATAAAACACACACTATAAATCACACTTTAACACACACACACGAAAACTATTAAGGCACACGAGAACGACACACATCACAGAAACACGGAAAATTGTAGACTAACAGCGAACAGGAAATATATTGAAAAGAGAAAGTTATTTGAGGAAGTGTACCGTTATGCGTCAATATCTCTCATTTAGAATATGTTTGTTTAGATTATAAGGGGAATTAAAATATGAGAATAGTTTGAAAAATAGTAAAATGTAAATAAATGAATTTAGATGATGTCAATTTGTAGGAAAATGTATTAGAATGATTTGTTATTGTGAATAAAATTAGTAATTTGACAGGAAAATGAGTAATGTGCAGACGGAAGTTGTTGTGAGCGCATTCTAGCGGAATAGTTGGAACTAGGTGAAGCGAGTTCTTAATTTTCCCGTCAGAGCTCAGCAGTTGTACAATATGTCAAAATATTATTGGCGAACTGTCAAAATGATTTGTTTATGTTTTGGTTATAGTTAAGGATAAATATTTTAAATGAAAAATTATTGCGGAATTGTTTAAGGGAATGTAATCGTAGAGTGATGTTTAGGTATTTGGATTCTTATGATATCCATTTGTATATTTTAAATGTGTAGGGGGATATTTTATACCGTATATCAGGATATGAATAAAATATACAAATGTATATCAAACTATTAATATATATATAAGTTGTTCTCTACCTGTAGTTACGTAGCATATATCATGTAGGCACTGCAGACGCCAAGATTCGTATTTTAAGTTCTGTTAACCGCTCGGAGTCTTATAACTGCCTTCCGACCAACATGTTGATTCCCCGTAGAAATTGTAAGTAAAAACTTTGATTAACTTTGAATTGTATAATGGTCTTAAACTATTTGAATATTAAAATGTAACTATTTTATTCCTTGTCATGTTCTTATAATTTGTTTTGTTGAGAAATATTGTATAATTGTAAAATCATTTAATTAAATATTTGGTTGTGCTTGTTATATTTTGTGCAATTGAAAAGCACATGTAAAGTTGTAACGTAAATTGATTTTAGATGCATTGTTATACGTATTAGTAATTAATACGTTTGGATATTTGTTTTATTTCCAGACGGGGTTCGATCAGGTTTCTTTGGATCAATCATGGTAATCGATCAATCTTGGTTATCTCGGTTATCGGAATGGCAGTCGCGAAATAGTAACAAGTAAGATCTACCCATGTATCATATAGTTTTAAGATGGGCATATAAAGAATCTGATTTAATATGAAGGAAGAAATGTATTGTTTAATTTCAAAAGTAAATCCCAGGTGGGATAATTAAAGTCAACTTATTGCTTCACAAATGCTCATTATTTCGCTACCATTGGTTAAAGGTTATTGTTATCAAACTAGGCCAAACCAGATAAAATAACTCCTAAATTAATATTGTGCTACCCATAATTGGCAATAATAAAAAAGGGTACATGGAAAATACTTAAAATGTTATATATCGCTTATTTATGAAAGTATATGGATGAAACTTGACTTTACTAAGATGAGTCCTATTGATATCTGCATAAAAACCCATTATTTTGTGTGCCTTGTTGCAGCAAACCTGTGAACTCATCCTCAATGTTATTCTTATGGAGAATAATTAATATTTTAAATATAGCTTGTTTGTGAATACGTTTCTTATGAATCCTGTTAAGTTTTTTAATGTGTTATGTTATATATTCATTGGAAATTCGCTGAGTATGCAGGTTTGCTGCGACGGGGGTATTTTTAATATTTACTTTATCAATAGAAACGGTTTCCTCGGTTGTTCCGTTAGTTTACTCAGTAAATTACTTGCTTTTTAAAATTATTAAAAATTAAAAGTAATCTGATTTTTAAATGAAGTTTCTTTTACATTAAAAGGGAATTTCTAAGCAGGACTTAGCCTAATTTAATTTAAGCACGATTAAATTTTAAAATGTATATAACATGTTGAAATGTTTGCAGCCGATGACATAAAAATGTACTATAAATTCTCTGAAGAAATTAGCTATTCACGTAGAAACAAGTAACTGTAAAATATTAAGTTCAGTTATAAAATGCATTACAATTTAATCGTGAAACATAGTTTACTTTTAAAATTATGATTTTAATTTTTTTTCTGTAACCCTTTATTTATAAATCAGGGTATGTTTATAAAACATACAGAGAGAGCTTAAGCTTTTAATCTTATTTCTGATGCGAAACCCATACACTAAAACTATACTCAAACTAAAAAATGTTTAAAGAAATCGTCAGTCAACATTAAACTACCAGTATCTCAGAAGATTTTAAATGTATTTTTAAAGTTGGTAATCGATAAATTAACACTGAGGCAGAATCTTTAGCATCATTGAATACAAAACTAACCAGAGAAGTAGATAATGCGAAGAGCGCGTAAACACTGCACTCAATACGACAAGCGCCAAGCAGGGCGAGGGAATTTTTCCTTACCGGCTGCGCCGGCCGGCCAAGCCGGCTGGAGCGCACAGATAGGCAACGTCGCTTGGTCGGTTTTGCTCGCAGCGCCTCGTATGATCTGGCCGGTTGAATTAACAATTTCGTGTTAGCAAATTTTAGCATTACGTGACACTTCTATACCTGGTTTATTTTTCTATGGTGCTACGGTTGTCAAATCAACATTTAACGCGAAAAAATGTAAAAACGGTGGGAAATAGTGGCGCGAAAAGAATTGGCGCAGAACGCGCTTGTGCGTCATTCGCACCACTCATTGCAGCGGCGGGCGGGCCGATGACGCACAAGCGTGTCATTCGCAGCGAACGTGTTAACATGGTTTATTATCACCAAACTTAATAATTTTGATGTATGTCTAAAAACAGTAAATTGTAACCATTCTCTTTCAATTTTAACTGTATTTTGTTGCAGCCAGCTGGCATTCAAGAGAAAATCATACTCAACACAACATTTTGTCATAACACATTCAAATTTTATTTTATGGTATATCTTGTTCACGGTATCACATTTAAATTTAATTGTTATTTAACTTGTTAAATATAGATTTTTTTATAAGACTGCCATTAATATGTACATAATAATATTATAATGATATAGCTACCTTCATAAAGATGTGTAATATCATCAGATGTGTCAACTTCTACTAATGGGAATAGCCAGGTGTCTTCATAATTGAGATAAACCTGCAAAACAAGTAAATCTTATTATTACAAATGATATGCCTTCCGTTTATGAATATACAACTCTTTATAGTATATGCTGTAACATATTCCATGCAGTATTCAGAGTGTTGAAAAAGTGAGCTAATACCAGTTACAGCCATTTACAGTACACGTTGCTATAATCAGGCCTACAGGTTCTATATTGCTCTATTTGCTTGCCATTTTGTTTTTTCAATAAATAAACTATGTCTCTAGAATGGTTTAGCTGATTAGGTTAATATCAAATTCAGTAAGGCTCATTAAGTATTAAAAACCGGTTATTTAAGAAATTGCTGCAGATTTTCTATCACTGCAGCAATAAAACAAGTTTCATGATTTTTTGGGATCTGGAATCTTATCCCATCTCCAGGTG
Source organism: Allygus modestus (assembly GCA_963675035.1). NCBI lineage: Eukaryota > Metazoa > Arthropoda > Insecta > Hemiptera > Cicadellidae > Allygus > Allygus modestus. Next base: position 243,945,356 of record OY776111.1, on the reverse strand, counting down.
AGAAGAATATTTAGGCATATTCTTCTCTGGAATCTGAAGGCAAGATCAGATTCCAGATTCTGAATCATTGTGAAACTGGTTTTCCTCTAATCAGTGATGGAAAATGTTTGTAACAATTTCTTAAATAACACACTCACCATCACCAAAAATGAATTTTAAACAATAGCCTAAAGAACTATTTATAGTAATCACTGATTTTAATAATCCGTTTCTAAATGGCAGTCATTTAAAATTGTTCCTTCATATAACTCAAAATAATGTTTAGGGCCTATAAAACACTTTAAAAGGGCTATATTATAACTTGTTGGATTTCCTTTTGAATGGTATGGTACAAGTCGAACAGTGTCCGTTACTGTGCAGTGTTGCAAATAACAACTCTTGTACCCTTTCATTGGTCCATTGGTTGACTCAGTTTTTTGTTTGTTGAACACTGACTATCTATTCCATCTGATGCCCCTTATGATTGAGATACAAATTATTATTGTTTATTAGCACTTTTGGGATGCAAAAGAATTTGTTCAGATTTTTATCCTCATGCACTAGACTTTAGACTTCGACCTGACACTAAGATTACCAACTTGGAATGAAATTTGAAAATAGCTCAGGCATTTTTAGGGGGGAAATATTACATATTTTGTACTGAATGGGTTAATACAATTTAATTCAAAACCTTTACAAATAAAAAGGGATTTCACAATAATAATAAATTATAGTAGCCCGTCCCAGCTTCGCTTGCGATCACAGTCAAATCAAATCAAAATAACTTTATTCATGAAGCACATAGGTTGTAAATTATGGTGTCATTTATAAAAAATAAAATAAAATACATAATATTACAATCAGTTTGAGATAGACCCTAACTAAATGTTATACATCTCTTTGTGCAAGGTTGTAGGTCCATTTACTTGAAACATATTAAAAAATCATTTATTTTATATAGTGGGTTATTTATGAGAAGCATTTTTACTTGGTTTTTTAACCTTTTAAGATCTTTTATTTCCTTTATATCTTTTGGCAAATGATTAAAAAAACTGTATTCCCTTATATGAGGGTTTCTTTATGTAAATAGATGTGTTATTGTATGCCAGTTGGTTACCTTTCCTTGTTTTACACTGATGATAAGTGTTTAATTTTGGCTGCTTATCCAAGTTTGATTTATTATAGATGGTTAACTGAAAAACAAATAAGCTATAAACTGTCATGAGTTTTGCCTTTTTGAATTGTTCTTTTCCAGATTCCCTTGGTTTCAATGTTATCATGATTCAAAGTGCTTTTTTTGCAGTACTAGTATTTGGTCCAAATTATTGCTTGAAGTACATCCGTAAAGACATAAACCAAAAGCAATATGTGGTTCAATTAGGGCATGATATATTATTTTTAAAGTTTCAAAATTAGTGCATTTAGACATCTGCCTCAATGCATAGAGACCCGAAGATATCTTCTTGCAAACTGAATTTATATGACTCTCCCAACTTAAATGTTTATCTATATTTAATCCCAAAAATTTGATAAGTCTCCGCATAATTTAGCTGGTATCTATATAAATAAAATTAGAGTTTTGTCTGTACATTGCTTGGAATTATGCAAATTTTGCATATTTTTATATATTTACCATAGGAAAGCAGAAACGTGTCTATCCCAATTTCTGTCTGTCTGTCTGTCTGGTTGTCTGTCTGTCGGTGACGCTCAAGGACGGGTTTTTGCTCGCTTTTCACGGGAAAACGGGTGCACTGACATTGATGAAACCTTGTTTCTTTGTTCTATACATGCGTAAGAAGGTTTTAGCATAGATTAAGAATACCACAAACATGTTTAATCTATGGTTTTAGGTCACTTTAAACCGGCATATGCCATTTGTAAAAATAATGGCGGCCACTCAAAAACGTGATTTCTTGTGATTTTGGACACGTTTTGTTCGCTTTTCATAGAGAAACAGGTACACTGATTTCGATGAAACTTTTTTTCTATGTTCTATATGTGCGTTAGAAGGTTTTAGGTTGTGGATTTTTGGAAATCAACTTAGGACTCTGCCCTACGGGGTTTTAAAGATCCTATGTTATTCTTATGAACAAAGAATTTATTTATATTGAACCAGATGATGACTAAAGACTTAACAGTTGAATCTGTAACTTAATATAAAATATTGTAAACAGCTGTTTATCATTATAGAAATAAAAAACCTACTTGAATGGCAACTCTCATAATGGAAATAAAAAACTACTTGAATGGCAACTCAAACTCTTTTTTCGACAGGCGAGAGTAGGGGGTATTGGGGAACTCTGCGTGCTCCCCCCACTTTATATTTTGCTCCCCCCCACCATCACTGATTTTTTTTTTTTTTTTTATTTGAGACACCACGTGTCAGCATTACTGTTCCAGGAATTCTCACCGACCTGAGTGCATGTGTCATTCCCTCCACCACCTGCCCCAACCACATTCTCCCACTACCACTCCATCAACATTTTACCATAACAGCTTATATCTAAACATACTTGAAAGGCATAGATATATGTTCAATATGGAAATAAAAAAACTACTTGAATGGCAACTCAAACTCTTTTTTCGACAGGCGAGAATAGGGGGTATTGGGGAACTCTGCGTGCTCCCCCTCCCCGGTTTTATATTTTGCTCCCCCTCCACCACCACTGATTTTTTAAATGTTTGTTAATTTGAGACACCATGTATCAGCATTACAGTTCCAGGAATTCTCGCCGACCTGAGTGCATGTGTCACTCCCTCCACCACCACATTCTCCCACCACCACTCCATCAACATTCTACCATAACAGCTTATATCTAAACATACTTGAAAGGCATAAATATATGTTCATTATGGAAATAAAAAACCTACTTGAATGGCAACTCTCATAATTTGACATAAACAAATATAATGCTGCTTCTGCGGAGCAACGCGCCGGGTACCAGCTGGACTTTTGTATAGTTATTTCTAAAAGCGAATCCAAAGTGTTATGTGTACTGATTTGGAATCGCAAAAACCACATGCCGTTCACTACCCGACAGAGTTCCTCGACTTAGCAACAGTACCCGAACTGTATGCCAGTATATTTTGTTAACTTTGATTTAATTGTATGTCTAACGTGTAAAATGTGTTTTAATATTGTACAATTATGTGGGTTGTTATTTTCTTTAGTTAATCTACCATTTATATACAACCCGTCCGAAGGACAGGTACACAGCTAGTTTATTCATAAAGATATTCCTGCTATTCCCATTGGCATGTTTGAAGTGTAAAATTGGATGTACTTAGTTTTATCTGGGTTTGGCAACAAGTTAATGTTATGTAAATATTGAATGGAATTTGAAAGATTTATGAAAGGCAAAATTTTGATGTCAGGGTCCTGGAAGCCCTGCTATTTTTATATTTGTCATCAGCAAATAAACAAATATTATTGGGCTCTTTTATTATTGAAGGTAACCCAGTCAGGTATATTAAATACCCCCGTTGCAGCAAACCTGCGTACTCAGCGAATTTCAAATAAATATATAACATAACACATTAAGCCACTTAACAGGATTTATAAGAAATATATTCACAAAGATGTAATACTTAAAATACTTATTATCCTCTATAAGAATAATATTGGGGATGAGTACGCAGGTTTGCTGCAACAAGGAACACAAAATAATGGGTTTTTATGCAAATATCAATAGAACTCATGTAAGTTTAGTCGCATACCAAATTTCATCCATATACATTCATAAATAAGCGAATATAACATTTTAATTATTTTCCATAAGAATAACATGGGGACCGAGTACCTAGGTTTGCTGCTACGGGAAACATAGGCGAAAAATTTTTTTGTGTGCAAAAACCAATAAACCACAACCAGATGAAGCCACATCCCAAATTTTGTCAGTTTATGTTCATAAATAAGCAAGATATAAAATTTGTCTTTTTCTCCATAAGAATAACATTAAACAAAGTACTGTGTTTAGCACTTTCAATATCTCAGTAACCAATTGACGTAGAGCAATGGTCAAAATACCAAATTGTTTGTTTTTTTAAGCAGAATTCTACGGTGAAAATTAAAATTGTATTTAAATAGAAATTACATGTGAAAACACCAAAAAACCCATTTTTGGGGTACAAAACCCCCAAAAACCCCCCTTTGGATCGTGCGCGTCTGGTTTTCGAACTCGTTCAAATAAATGGTACTTTACACATTTGTGCCAAATTTCATTGAGATCAAACCTTTTTTACGAGAGTTATCGTGCTTACGGACGGACACACACACACACACACACACACACACACACACACACACACACACACACACACACACACACACACACACACACACACACACACACACACACACACACACACACACACACACACACACACTTCTTTTGGTTCTCCTTAGATGTGCCGAACCATACAGGGAGGCAGTATAGTAATATACTTTGAAAATAAGAGTAATAAACAATTTTTAGGTTTTCAAAATTGAAGCAATTTGCTAATACTCTCAGATTAAAGCAGACAGAGTTTAATTTGTTGATGATTTTATTTATTTGAGTATTCCAGTTTAAGTGGTTACCTAAAGTTATTCCTAATAAATTTATTTCAGAGACCTCGGAAATTTTTTCATTTTCTAATTCGATATTTAATAATTTGTCTTTAGATTTTTTAAACTGTAAGTGAAGAATATTAGTCTTGAATTTATTCAATAATAGACTATTTGCACTGTACCAAGAATTTAACTCATTTAAAACCAATTTTAATGATAATATTAGAGATTAAGTTGATTTATTGGCAAACACCACAGATGTCTCATCTGCAAATTGAGTTGTAATTCCATTTATAATACTTGAGGGAAGGTCTGCCAGATAAATTATAAATATAAGTGGTCCCAGAACAGATCCTTGTGGAATGCCTATATTAATTTTGTTCCAGGATGAAACATCATTATTTTTTCAGACTTATATTCAACTCGTTGAAATCTATTTTGGAAATAAGATTCAATAAACTGTTTGGCTAATCCTCGCATTCCTTAATATTCCATTTTTTCTAGTAATATTTTATGATTCAAGCAATCAAAAGCTTTAGTTAAGTCACATTGTACGGAGGCAATATGGCATTTTTGTTCAATAAAATCATTTACAGTTTTCACATATCTTGAAATAGCATTTAAAGTTGATTTGTGTTCAACAATAAAACCAAATTGTTCAGGATTTAAAATTTCATATTTTGTAAGAAAAGTTGTAATTCTGGAAAAAATATTTTTTTCTAATATTTTTGAAAAAGTTGGTAAGATTGAAATACGACGAACGTTTTCTTTAGTAACAAATCCAGCCTTTTTAGGTATAGGCTTTACAATTGATAATTTCAAGTAGTCTGGAAATATTCCTTTGTTTATACATAGGTTAAATATGTATACAAGATATGGTATTATAAATTCTGCAGTGTGTTTTACTAAATTAAGTGGAATTTCATCCCAACCCTGAGGCCATTTGTTTGGTAAAGATATAATAATACTTTGTAGTTCTTTCTCACTAGTTGGTATTAAGTAGATTGTTTGTTTATTTATAGATTTATATTCCATCATATGTTCACATGTTTTTTTTCATATCTGGTTGTAGGTTCAATAATGTTATTATATTATAGAAATAGTCATTAAGTTCATTTGCAGGATTCAAGCATATTTTACTAAAGTCTACTTGTTTATTTATTGTATTTTTCCCAAGTTCTGAATTTACTAATGACCATAATGCTTTAGTTTTATTAGTTGATTTCATCAAAAAGTTTTGATACATACTATTCCTGCTTAAATAAGCTAATTTTCTCACTTTGGATTTATAAATCTTATATGTTTTTAAATACAATGGATCGTTAGTCATTTTTGAAATTAAATAATATTTCCTTATCTTTTTACATGCTTCTCTGATTTCTGTTGTTACCCTCTTCTTCTCATTTTTCTTCTTTAACTGCACCTTTTGTATTAGTATTGTCTTGTCTAAAATAGATTTATATATGTTTGAAAACGTATTATAAGTTGTGTTAATAAATTCATTATCTGGTAGGTTATGATTTATTTTGTAAACCTGAGACCAGTTTGCTGATGATAGTTCTTCGCAGAAGCGGCTTATATTTGAAATTGAATATTTTCTACGTTCTTCAACATTATAATTAATAATATCTTTTATTGGTTTAATACTGATAAATTGGCTATTGTGGTCTGATAGACCAGGATCAATAGTATAAGCATTTTGAATTTCAAAATTTGTAAAAATTGTATCTATACATGTGTTTGATTTAGCTGTTATTCGTGTTGGTTCCGTTATGTTAGGATGTAAACCAAAAGATTGAAATATTGATTCGAACTTTTTACAAACAGGATTTATGTTCATTAAATTAATATTAAAATCACCACCAACAGCAACTTTCATTTTAAAAGAATTTGAATTTTTAAATATTGCAGCTAGGAGGTTGTTTAAGATAGCAAAGAACTGTTTTGTGTTACTTTCATAAGGAGTATGATAAATGCAAACAATGAGTAACTTGTTTTGATTAAACTGTACAGCAGATATTTTACATATGTTTTTTACAGAAATACTTTCAAGGTCAGTTTGTTTATAAGCATCGGAAGGCCAGCTGTTACGTACAAGAATGCAGCTACCTCCTTTTTCATAAGCTCCCCTACAAAATCCTGAAACTAATTTAAAATGTTTAAGTGTATTTAATAAATAATCATTTGTTTTGGAAATCCAATGTTCTGTTTTCATTAACACTTTCATATTGAGATTAGTTGCATCAAGAAAAGTTGAATATTGATCTTCTTTTTTTAAAATACCCTGAATGTTTATGTGAGATATACAAATTTCTTTTATATTGCTATGTAAGAATTTCCTTCCTAGTCATTTTGATCGATAACCACCATTATTTCCTTCATCACTTGTGGATTGAATATGGTTTTTTATAAGGTTGCATAACACAGACTTTCCTTTTATGTTTAGATGTAAGCCATGGTTAGTAAAGTGTTGACGTTTTTCACCAGTTTATCCACATTAACATAATTATTTCCTCCCATGTCATTTGTTCTCCCAATTACAACTAAAATATCATTTCTTGTCAAGTTTTTTGTAATATTATGAACTTTTGAAGTTAAGAAATTTAGGGGGGCTCCAGGAAATATAGTAGAACATATATTATATTGAGGAAGTTTATGCGTAAGGGCTGAAGCTAATTTCCTCCCATGACTGTCTGCTAATGTGTGAACTTTGGCTTTTGAAATATTTCTAGAAGGTTTCTGTTTATTAATATCTTTTTTAGTTTCATTATTTATTTATTTTTCATTTTCATTCACATTCATATTAAGATCATTTAAGTCTATTTCAGATGTGGTAGTGTGTTTATTAAGGTTTAATTTCTGGCTGTTCATAATTGTAACAAGTTTACAATCATTAAAATCTGTGATTTTTTCAATCCCTGAATCATAGTTGGGTGATATCTGAAACTAACAAATCCAAAGTTTTGCATTATTTATGGCATGCCTACCACAACTATAATTGTCATTTTGCTGAATACACTTTCCAACTTTTAAAACAAAATTCCCAAATTTAAAATAGAATTAAGTTTTTTAGATAGCTCTTTAGCTATGCTGTTATTTAGTCCAGACACTGAATCAAGATGGATATACTTTTGATTCTTTGTATCCACTACAATTAAGCTCCAGTGAGAGCCTTGGGTATTAACTTGGTTTTCAAAATTCAGTGATGTATTAGAAAGAGGTAAAAACAGGAGTTGTGTTTCAAAGTTAATATTTAACATGTTCAATGTTAAGTTATCAGTAGGAATAAACCGTAGTACAGCGACAACAGAAGAGTGAAGTACTTGAACATTCGGTGAAACAAGTGATTTTGTTCCCTCCAAAATTTCTTCATCTGTTAACAATTTTCCGTTGATATTACTAAAACTGATGTTCATATCATTTGAGTTCAGGATAGCTTTCTTGTTTATCCTTTTTGTTTGTATGTTTAGCTAATGAGTTTGCATTATTTCTTTTGAAATGTCTTTCGGCTTGTTTTTCAAAGCTGCTTTCTTCTGGAGTCAAGATTTCAAACCTATTACTAGTAGATACTGAAACTGTTAGGTTTTCCATGCAACAAATCTTACTGTTACGTCTATTTTTTACTGTGATAAATCTGGGTGTAATGGAATTTTCACCATCTGACATTTATTAATTCAGGTTCCTTTGGAAGTACATGCACACTTGGTTATTTATGGTCATCAATTGATGAACTTGTATGTGCATACAGATTATGACTCTGTTTATTACATTTAACATTTGTTGCAACTGTGTTTCCAGTGGCATTAATGCTATTAGTAGATTTTGAATGAATGAATTCCTTTAATTTAAATACTTCTTTTCCATGATCTCTTGTTTATATTTTAATTCTTGGATTAAGACCATTAGTTGTTCAATTGTATCATCTTGAAAAGTTGTTTTAAGAATATTATTATAAGACAAACAGCCTTCCTCCTCATTAATGTCATTAACAATGTCACAGCTTTTTTCTTAAATTTTTTGAGATCGAGTTTGAATTATAGGCTCAAATTACATTTGAGTTTTCTTTCCCATTTTCTTTGTTGTTTATTTATTTATTCAAAGTACTAATGTTATTCAAATTATTCTCATATGTTATCATCCGTTTTAATATCAGATGTTTTGTTATGTTTGTTTACAACTGAAGTAACCTTTCGTTTGCAACAGTTCATAATTTATGTTGGTAAATATTCAATAATAACAGTTAGGTAGGCCTATGTAAGAATATGTAGTCATGTACAAATTCAGATTAGGCCCCTATAAAATATCAATGTGCCCTTATAAAAAACTCATTAGACCTAGATATATATGTAATTAATTTTTATATAAAAAATGTATCTCCCTAAGTATCTATATAATATAAATGTATTAATCACCCATGTAACATATTACACCATCTTATATAAGAAAATAGTGTAAACTACTTCAAAAACGTACAAATTTAATTATTATCTGATCTTAAAGACATAGATTACTGGCCAAATTTTATATAGTAATAACAGTGAAAATTCAAAGTGAAAAGTGTCATGTGTACTGAAAACCTCAAGAATGAAAATCATTTGTGAATGTATTGTTGGAAGGAGGTGGTTTTAACTCTACTCATTCTTCTAAGATGGACCGGCCTTTCTGTTAAACATAAATTTGAGCATCGTCTCAAAATTAATAAATTCCCATTAAATAAGTACATCGGACATATCCAAAGTTCAATATTTTAGTTAGGAGACAGTGGCGGATCCAGCCAGGGGGCGCGGGAGGCGCGCGCCCCCCCCTTGGACTCAGAAAATATTTAATTAATGGGTTATAGTGTGACGCTGTCTGTCGCTGTACTAGTTTTTGTTTTCAATATTTGCAAATACATTATTTACACCAACACGTCTTACCTACTGGGCGATGCTCTACAAAATGGAGCCTTTACTATAACGGGTCGCTACGAATAGTTTTAACAGTACAATCATCATGGAATGTGTAGGCCAAGATAGGGAGCCCCGGTGGGAGGACGATAATGAAGCAAATCGCCATATAACGATACGTCCTTTATGTGTGTTAAGTAACTTACTGCAACCAAAATGTTGTAAGTTAAACAGTTGCCGATCGATAGATAAAATTAGGGAGTCACTGAGCTCCTAAAATCCAATGAACACAACTTGCTATCTGTAAGGTAAAGGCACCGGCCAGGGCTGAGCATCCCCTAGGGTAACGCACCACAGAACTGGCCTATTGCCTTAGTCCGCTTTAGGGTATGTAGCGCAGCACCGGTCTAGGGACTTGGGCCGATAATCCCTAAGGTAACGCACCACAGCACCGGCCTCTTGCCCTTGGCTACCCTAGGAACAAGCACCACAGTACCGGCCTAGGGGATTGGGCCGAGCATTCCTAGGGTAACGCACCACAGCCCCAGACTATTGCCTTTGGTTGCCTTAGGGGAACACACCGCAGCACTGGCCTAGGTGCTAGGGCCGATCATCCCTTAGGTAATGCACCACAGCACCGACCTCTTGCCCTTGGCTGCCCTAGGAACAAACACCGCAGCACCGGCCTAGGGGATTGGGCCGAGCATTCCTAGGGTAACGCACCACAGCACCGGCCTCTTGCCCTTGGCTGCCCTAGGAGCACACACCGCAGCACCGGCCTAGGGGCTAGGGCCGAGCATCCGTTAGGTAACGCACCACATCACTGGCCTTTTGCCTTAGGATATCCTAGCGGCACACACCGCAGCATCGGCCCTGCAGTCTTCCTCAATCTTCTTCTTTTCTGAAACCTTTGCGTTCCGCATTTGTGCGTGTCGGTTTAGCCTTGAGTAGTGCGTGTAAGTAAATAATTTGGTATAAAATGTTTGTTTTTCAAGGAAGTAGTTGTATAAAATGTGTATATTTATGTACCTACTGTTTATTGTATTACAATTACACATTTCACTGTGAAATAAGTGTTACAATGTGATGTTTTATTTGTTAGTATCATGAGTGAATTGAATTTAGTGATTACTAACAACTGCCTCCCGTTGCTGCGGGACGTTATAGTTTAGTGAAAAAAACAAAAATCTCAGGTGTGCCCCCCCCTCAACAAATTCCTAGATCCGCCCCTGTTAGGAGAAGAACCTAAAACCATCACGAACATTCCCTTTTCATTATATGAGGCCAGAAGAGATAGTTTTGGTGAAGCAGATGTCCTTGGTAACATAATTCCAACTTACCTAGCCTAGAGACAAACTTGTATCAGAATCAGGTGGATTTAGAAGCTTGATTACTGATTATCTTTAAGTATCTTCACCAATCAACAATTCAATTTCAAAATTTTGTAAGAAGAAACCTCTTTAATTTGTTTACTAACGTCAGTGAAAATAGGACAGAATTTATTAGGCCTAGAACATTTACTTCAAAATCATGGTCGCCATTCTTTGGTGACGACAAGCCAAAATTGGTTCTTTGAACATTAGAGCAAATTCATACCTTACAATCAAACGATCAGATTTAAAAGTTCATTATAAAGAAAATCGAGTTTAATAATAAAGCAGAATCTAGAATTAAGAAAGAGAGTCTCCACACGAACCTTCCGTTTTACAACACCCTGAGATAAAGACTTTCATACTCTCCACAGAACTAAGCCGAGGCATATTTCACAATTTTGTAAAGTTAAATCATATATTTCCTCCTACCTTTTGTAACCCATATTGTTAGTCCCTTGCAATTTTAATATGCTGAAATGTGAATTTCATGAATAAATAATTGTTTTTGTTAATTTGTACCTGTGAGTTGTTCATTTGAGGCAGAGATTGCAATCTTGTTTTTTTAGTTACTAAGCGACTTTAGTCTTAGAGCTAGGAGTATATTTGCCATAGAGCACTAAGTCAGTAAATCAGAATAAAACTTTGTAGAGTAAGTGAACAGTTGTATATTTAATCCAAGAGAACAGTACACACATATATATATGTGTACACACATATATATATATGTGTGTGTGTACTGTTCTCTTGGATTAAATATACAACTGTTCACTTACTCTACAAAGTTTTATTCTGATTTACTGACTTAGTGCTCTATGGCAAATATACTCCTAGCTCTAAGACTAAAGTCGCTTAGTAACTAAAAAAACAAGATTGCAATCTCTGCCTCAAATGAACAACTCACAGGTACAAATTAACAAAAACAATTATTTATTCATGAAATTCACATTTCAGCATATTAAAATTGCAAGGGACTAAAGGGGGGGGGGGTATATATATATATATATACTATGAGATAAGCAAATAAAGGTAAATAATAAAAAGTAAGTAAAAACAAAAAAGAAAGAATTAGGTGGAGTTTTCAATTGGGGGTCATGCATTGTGGGGCTCTCTTTCCAAAACTAGATTCTTGCAATCAAAGTGTTTGAAGTAGTAGTATAAGGTAATATAAGAGATAGCCTACATATAAGTTGTGATATTATTATAAGTGTATATTATATTTAATTTTCCCCCCAATAATTATTTCTCCACTTGTTGTTAATAACCTATAATAAAACAAAATGACTAGCCCGTATAACTTAAGACCAAACCCTAAGCCGTCTCAAAAAGTTATTGAAAATAGCGGGGATAATGATGATCATACCGAACTACACACACACACATTAAGCGAAGAGAATAGTATCATCGAAGATAATTCCCGAACATTAACAGCAATCAGCCCTACACCCTCACAAACACACCTGACCAACACATCAGACGACGAACCATCATTCCACGGATTCGATCCGATAAGGGATATCGAAGTCGGACAAAATAACCTAAGTCAATTCACCGGCGCAATCGACCGACAAACCGTGGCTTACTCCATGTCGTCTCCCGAGCACATTGCTATACCAACGGAGCAGCAGCCAATCACAGCCCAGGAACGTAACGACGCGCTCGACCAATCCCAAGCCGCATCTCACTCCCGCATGGTATCTGCTTGTTCACAACAAACATCCGATTTTCTATCACAAATACAGTACATGCTACAATCCCTCGAGAATAACATGAACACTAAAGTAATACCTTAGAAACCAACATGAACACGCAAATCAACACGAAAGTAAATACCTTAGAAACCAACATTAAAACTGAGATCAAAACACACTATGAAATACTAGATAGTAAAATCGAGGCCCTAACAAACTCCTTAAGTAAATTGCAAACTGAATTAAACATCATCCAAGAAACACAACGGCAACAATCCGTTGAGATTAAAGAAATTGAATCAAAATTAACTACACAAATGAGCGAGAATTCCTGCAATCTTGAAGTAAATTGAAAAGCAGATCTTAGCGCACATAAAATTGAGGTTAACGACACAATTCAATCTCAACACAAAGTCATCTCGGACGGATTGAATACTACACTAAATGCTAGCCTAAACGGAATTAAAGCTCAATTGAAAGAATCACACGAAACACAACAAAACCAATTAGAAAATACGCTAAAACAAAGTACCCAACAACTCCGAAGTACCTTAGAACCCATAATAATGGAAAACCAATCAAAGATCGAACACTACCACACCGTCGTAGAAGATCTTAAGCAAACCCTAAATGAGCAAGGTAATGAAATAGAATCACTACAGGACAGAACCTTCACACCAAACATCTATGTAACTTGCGGAAGCAGTGCAAATCTTGATTCAAATCTGCCGAAGTTCACGGGTAGAGCACACAACCCTAGGGAATTTCTAGCTAAATTACGTAAATATTATGACAAAAGCCTAATGCGACAAAATCCTCAAACCGACATCAAAGAACACCTAATCGATGTAATCGAGATGAGTCTCGAGGGCAGTGTGTCTCGGTGGTTTTCTCTAATAAAAGATGACGTGAAAACATAGGGAAATTTCGAAAATATATTCTTGGCCCGATTTTGGAACCCTCAAGTACAACGCGGCATTAAGCAGCGCCTTGAAAACAAACGATACCGACCCGGCGGCAAGCTCAACCGATCCGAATACTTTATCGAGAGAGTAATTACATTAAAGTCAATGATTCCTTCCCTCACGGATGACGAAATTGTCACGCTGCTGAGCGAGCACTTCAGCGAGCTAATACAAGATGCGCGTGTAGTCCAAAATGCAAATACTATTGCAGCATTTGAATCCCTACTCCAGCGAGAGGATATTAAAGATGGAAATCGCCGAATCCGACAAAACAACTTTCCACCACCTCACACTAGCACAACTCTGAACAAACCAAACGAGCCTAGGCGTTATCAAAAAAATTACCAGAATAATAATAGGGACTACCGAGATAATGTCAACCCAAACGCTTATCAGCCACACGATACGAGCGAAATCATCATAATAATAAAACACACTTCACAAACCCGCCCTACAACAGACAGAATCCCCAACACTGGCCACCCTTACAACAAAATCGATAGCCACCAATCAAGGTACCCCTCCAGCAAGATATCCTGATAGGAACGAACCCCGTTACCCTACCAACGAACAGAGATAAGTCTGTACAATGATAGTCGAGCGTACCGACACACCTAACAAACCTTCTGCTCCACCGTCCCACAGTGATAAGTATTTCAAGGGGTAAGCACTGGGTATGATAACGGCCTGCACACCACACCCATTAATAATTCCCCTAATATCTCCTCAGTGCTAATTAAAAACCTCGGACACAGTAGGCCAAATGAAAACCACAATGATTTATCAATTAACCTGTATGAAACTGATGTAATTTGTTGCGATAGAGGTGTTTTACTAAGCGAAGAACCGGAATTAAACAACCAATCTAATAAAGTCAAGCAAATAGAATTTCCAGAAATTAATATTGATATAAACAAAATCAAAGTAAATGCATTAGGTGGAGTTTTCACGTTATGTACAAACTTGCTCAGATTCGAGCGACAGGACAACTAGTAATACTAGTTACATATATAACGGTTTTAATCACTATTCTCACATAACTCACATGCTACTTTACCAAGTGATTGTTACTATTTTTGCAATTAAATGATTTTTAACAGCTGTTATGATTTGTTTGCAATTATTTACAAATCTTAACCTTAACCCCAGTGTTAGGTTTTTTGAATAATTGTCTATGAAAAACATATTTTTCCAGGGCTGAGGCCTGATCAGAACACATTTCTTTACTTATCATTTTGATAGGGCTTCAACATTTGGAGAGCTCTAAAGCATTTTTGAAACAGGAGTTGGCAAAGGTTTTATTCTGATGTGTTAACTATCTTCCGAACAAATCAATCGGTCGATTTAAACACCAGTGTCAGTGATATTTAAATTAAAATTGTAAAGTCCAACGGAGTAGATGAGTCTGAAAGGACATACAGGACAGAAAGTATAGGCCTGTTTCTGATTTTGGTGCACTGACTGCTGTCATTCTATCAAATCTTTGCTCAATCGGTCTCTTAAGTAGTAATATGATTAACATGGAAATTTTTTAAAGGTCATTAGGGTCAAGCCTCATTGGAACAGGAATAAGCCCATATCTGTTTTTTGGGTTGTATCCATCTCCTTCCAATTATCTGCTCAATTACTCATGCAGTTTGTTGGACTTATTGATGATGGACTTAAATACAAAGACAAAGTTAAATTCAGCATTAAAATCACAATGACTACCTAGACAAACTTAGCTTTAAATACCTTGTTGTAAGGGCGTATGTGTTCCGTACCCAGTGTTTCGGCACATTGCTGTGCCGTTATTTTATATGGTTTAGTATATCGTTGTAGAGTAGTAAAGCAGACGTATTTCCTCTGTTCTGTGGTAAAAGCTAATTTGCTGACTAAATGCTTATTAGAACAAATATGGTACAGTCTTGTAGTGAAAGGTTGTGTAACCTCTACCCTTAAGATCTACTTTGGAGCTTTACCAAGGGGCATAACCCTAAAACCCACCATATACTAGCGAACTTTACGCCAAACTGAACCCCGACGCGAACCATTGCGCGAACATTCGCTAGTGTATGGTGGACTCTGAACTCCAACGTAAACTTCGGGGCGAGCAAAAATTTGTTTAAGACGAAATTTGGGGCGAAACACCTGGAGTCGGTTTTCTGGCGACACATCAAAGAAATGTTCGTGATGATGCTTGGGTCGGGGTTCGGTAGTGTATGGCGACTCCCGAAAATCCCCGCGAACACCGGCTGCTGCGATACATTACACTGTATACTTACATGTATTCCTCCCAATTTCCTGGTTAGCACTTAACAAACTTCTGCGACATTTTTTCTTGGAAATTCTATAAACACATATTGGAGGCTACGATAACTCTCAGTGGCAGCTAGAAATCTGAGTTTTACTGGTTTTGTGTCTTCTCGAGCGCAATCACTTCCTATAAGATTGATCAGAACTCAAAATCTGAAGGGGACATTCTCGTGAAGTTCTTATCAGGACTGGATTTAGGATCTGTAGGCCCCTTGGTGCAACCATTGGAACGGGCCCTTTTCAACCTGGCGACCTTATTTCTTTTGCTTGTTTGAGGCTTTTGCAAGTGGGATTTGACTTGTGCGGGCCCTAAAGCACGCACCTATGTAACCTATGCTTAAACCCGGCCCTGGTTCTTATAGTGTTCACTAACTTGCTCAAACTTCACTTGACCCAACAAAGTTCCACTCCCATCTCTCCCTTTTTTGGAGAAACCACCAGCGACGGTCTTTCCTCTTCTTCCGAAGAACATGGATAATGCAGATGTAAGCCGCAGCAGCTAGTTTGTTCATCCATTGAATCAGGGGCGGATCCAGAGAATCTTTGGGGGGGGGCGGTCACCGAAAGTTACCCCTCCCCCTTCCCTGTGGATGGTCCCTGGTACCCTCATTATTGTTTTTAACTAAATGAAATTGTACAACGAATGAAAGTAAGTTAACATAATATATCAATAACCTTGTACTCAAGAAAAAAGCAATCTTAAGTTTATAAACAAGCTAAACAATAATTAACTTTAGTTCTACTGCGCCCAACCGTGAATAAAAATAAAATATTTAGGCATTACACTTTTTTCTGCGTCATCTGTAGGCGTCTAAGAATAAGTAAGATGCCTAAATAAACAATTTATTTTAGTATTTACCCACGCGAAAAACTATTTACAAAACTTATTTGAAATCTGCAATACTGAACTATTCTACGCGAAAATACAATTATGAATGAGGCTGACAGCCAAGGTCAACCACTCGAAAAATGAAAATGTCGTACCACATTTTTACAAAATAAAATACTTGGCATATAAGCTTCTGTTTGCACGCAATTTAATTTTTGTTTCCTCTTATTTCATTACATACAATTCGAGGCACTTTTTGCTTCTAGCCTAGCCACTGGATATTTATTGCCTAGCAACGGATTACGCGGTTTTAAACAAAAATCGAACCTAACCTGAAAACAAAACCGCTGATAGCAAACGACGGTAGGCGGGCGAAATCCAATAAAAAATCATCACCGAATACAATTGTAGCAACCTTTGCTGCTTAAATTTACCTCTAAGACCATGTTGAAAACACTACATTTTCGATCTTTCAACTGGCAAAACTGCAACAACTTCGCGATTTTCGGGAATATCCATGTATTTGTAAGACGCTTTTAGGTTAAATACATGGATCTAAGTAATGTGTTATATACTAAAATAGAAGTTTAAAATTTCACCTGTCTAATGGTGTATTTTATTTTATTTAAAGAAAAGTTTAGGTTCGTTAGTTTGAATTTTAATGTAACCTTGTAGACGGGAGCGGCAAAATTCGACTCTCGGACCGAAAAACGGGGTTTCGGGAGGCTTTTGATGCTTACATTTTCATTCGGATTTATTCAAACTTTCATTGTATGCCTGAATAATAAAATAAACAGAAAAATTCGTGGGTTTGGGGGGCGACCGCCCCTACCGCCTTCCCCCCCTTGGATCCGCCCCTGCATTGAATGCCTGATTACTGCTGACAGTACTGGACTATGAAGGAAAGTAACTGACATGGTTCGCGCGAAAATATTTGCGTCGAAGTTCGGTTCAGTGTTCTGTTCGGGGCTAGTTTCTTTCAAAAGTTACCGCGAACTTTGCTTCGAACCTCGCCACGAACAAATTAGTGTTCGTGTCGGAGTTCGGTTCGGTGTAATTTTCGCTAGTATATGCGGGCTTAATGACGTACTATAATAGCTTAAAACGGAGATTCCTAAACTTTGTACTGCGAGGCCCGCCAGGTATATTGTGGGAATGATATAAAATATAAGTAATAGGTAAAATAGTCAGTAATAGGTGTGCTGCGGCTGTTGGCTTTTTTTATAGTGTGCCGCAGGCTAAAAAAGTTTGAGAATCACTGGCCTAAAAGTTTTTCCTTCAAACGACAATGTTTTATTTCATTCAGTACAATCGTTTTTTGTGAAACGCGGAATATATCTGGCTTACAAGCAGACATACAGGTAAACAAATGTTAACACAAATTTAAATATCTCTGCTGCATACAACATTTCACTGTTCAAAGTGATGTAGAAACAAAACTTATTTCTACTTATATAAAGCTAGACGGGTTCACTGTCTCACTCACTCACTGACATAAACTATCAGGCACTTCCCGTAATCGAACCCCCCTCGACCCCATACTTGAATTAACGCTCTTGACGAGAAACTCCCAGAAAAATTACCAAAAGTTAACATTTTTGAGTTTTTGGGGCATTTTTGGGGCGGGGAAAATTCCATTTTTTTTCAATTTTTCCACTTTGAGCGCGTTTTGTACGGAAACGGTAAGAGATGGCAAAAAATGTCAAATACAACAGTTTTAGAAAATATTATTTCCAACTAACAATTTTTCGTCAGATTTAAGATCCGATCATCCGTTTAGCCGCTATTCATAGGAGAAGAAGTAATTTTGAGTATTTTGGCCCATTTAAATCTGTACAGTTTTGGAAAGCCGTTTAATGAAAGCACACTATTTTTGGCTAATACCACATGTTTGTATCAGCTGATTTTAAAAAACCGCCCGTGTAGGCGATACTAATTTGCTCACATGAGGTTTATATAAATCAGCTGTTACAAAACAAGGTGAGCACATTATCGCCTACACGGGAGGGAGGTCCAATATCGTGAATATCGTTTGTTTCGATATTGGAAAATGTAATCAACCGATTGTTTGTTCTATCGAATGATAAATTTGATGGGCCTGCGGTAGCCCAGTGGATATGTTGTCAGGTGATTCAAGATCATGTGGTCACGGGTTTGAATCCTACTTTTGTTGCTTACTTTTTGAGGCCTGCAATTTATTTCTATTTAATTTGACTTTATTTTGTTTTTACAAATTCATTTATTTGTAATTTGCACAACGAACAGCCACCATACATTGCTCTGCGGAGTTAGGTTAGGTGAGGTTACTATAATTCTGTCGTGAACTGAAGTCTAATTTGTTGTTTTTTTTTTACATGTAAATCCATTTGTAGAACTCCAATTTAACATTGTAACCACAACTTTGTATTTATATCTGATTGAATTTGATTGAGTGAGCACTTTATTTTTTGCTCTTATTCACCTCGAAACAACCATCGTAGTCGAGAGTTCATTCGATAAAACTAACAAGCAGCCGGTTGGTCAAATGTTTCGATATCGAACCAATATGGGACCGCCTCTGTAGGTGTTAATGTGATCACCAAAGGTCATTGTTGTGTAGTCTTTGGTTAATGAACCAAAGTATGGGTTCTCTCAAACTGATGAAAATTTAAAATAACCGCCATTTTGTACTGGCTTGAGGTAGACCTCTAGTTTTCACTGTTGTTCTTTTTTTATAAAGACCTTTAAAATTATGTACCACTCAATAGGGCTTTACATTTAAAATTTTTGAGCTGCCCCCAAAATACCCCATTTCAGGGTCCCGGACAAAATTGTGATACCGACCAAAAAGTGCATTTTTATTTCTTATGAAGTTATACTGAGTTTAGTTTTCCTGGTATAACCCGTTAAAAAGTTAATAGGGGATATTGATGCCTACATTTAAGTGGGTTCTCTCAGGCTGATGAAAATTTCAAATGACCGCCATTTGTACTGGGTTAAGATAGAGAGATCTGGTTTACGGTGATATTCTTCTTTAATAAAGACCTTTAAAATAAGGTGTCACTCGATGGGGATTTACATTTGAAATTTTTGAGCTGCCCCCAAAATACCCCATTTAGGGGTCACAGGAAAAATAGTGATACTGACCAAAAAGTGAACTTTTATGTCATATAAATATGTGCTGAGTTTAGTTTTCCTGGTGTAACCCATTGAAAATCTAAGGGGGGTATCCACACATTTGCCTAACCCTGTATAAGATGATCATTTTGGAATCAATAACTAAAACAACCTTTTTCCTGTATTATTCTTTACCCTTTTAGATGATTTTTCAGATACCATTAAATTATACATAAAGAGTGACGGGGTGGTATAATATAGACTAGCACCACCCCCCTGCAAGACGCTTACAATAGGGTACAACCTCTTCACTTGGAATCAATTTTGACAAACAGTTCTTCAGTATACCTATTTCAATTAATTCAATTAGTAACACAACTAGGTACAAATTAAAACACATGATCAACAAAATATTTCTTTACGATCTGTATGTCTTCCACGTCCCCAAAACACTTAATTATGTCATAGACATTCTATAAAATTTACCTCGAGTATGAATTGGGAAACGAGTAGAACAAGAGTTGCTGCAGCAACGAAGACACACAGCTTGGATAGGCGCATTGGGCTGATGTGATACTCCGTAGAGAAGCTCGTCTGTTACATTTGACTCATGATGATAACAGGATAAGCACATCCTGCTGACTCATCTGGAACACAACAATTTACATCTTTGTACTAAAATTTATCAAGAACTGAACAAGCTAAAAAGAATTCTGTCTGAGCTTGAATGTTTAGCATTTGAGTTTTTCTAGGTGAAATTAATCTTGTTGTTTGAGATAAAATGTTTGAGTATAAAGGTAATCGTACATTTCACCAATACTGGGAAACACAATTAATTCTGTTTTGGTCACAGATGTTTATACTTATAATTTTAAACACTAAAGGCCTACTGGGAAAAATCATCAATACTTTTTTTAAACTAGGTTTAGGCCTACATACCTTTTATAAATTTTTTGTATAAATTATTTTTATAAATTTTTTTTCGTCCATGCTAAACACCAAGAAAGCTACAATGATTAAACGCCAACTGACCAAGAATTTATAAAACTGAAAATTCTAAAATATGTCACTTCAACAGGATGTAATAAAGTTATTAGGTCTTAAAAACCTACAAAATATATTTCCACCCTTATAAACTGTGCTTTCGCTATATACAAGAGACTAAATAAATAACAAAGGTGGAACATAAAGAATACTTTGATGATCTAATTAATAAATCAGACAATGCTACAAAAACAACCTGGAAATTATTAAATCAGGAAATTGGCATTTTCAATGACAATCAGATAAACATATGTATTTATGAAAATGATAACATTTTTATAAACCCAGTAGAAGTAGGAACAAGATTTAATGACTATTTTGCTGATGTGGTTGATAAAGAGGTAGTGCCAAAAATTGATTCCACAAAAATGTCTCATTCAAGGGAGTATGGGGGAGAATCCTCTCCGATGGAGTCATTTCGTTTTGAACAGATAACTGAACAAGAATTAAACATTGTAATACAGTCATTTAAAAATACTTCATCATCTGGTATGGACGAAATCTCTATTACAGTGATAAAAAAAGTTAAAAATACTATCTTGAAACCTTTGGTTCACGTCATAAATTCCTCTCTTATAAGTAGTATATTTCCCGAGCAGCTTAAGGTCGCCAAAATAAAACCAATTTTCAAAAAAGGGGACAGAAAACGATTATCTAGCTATAGACCAATCTCTATTTTGCCAACATTTTCTAAATTATATGAAAAAGTTGTTTATAACCAGTTAAAAAATTTTTTAGAAATGCAAAATTTGTTTGATGCACATCATCATGGTTTCAGGACGGGCAAGTCTGTCATCACAGCGGGCATTGAATTTGTTCAAAATATCATTTACAAAATTGATAGGGGGGAGACAGTTATTGGCATTTTCTTGGATTTAACTAAAGCTTTCGACAGTGTTTCACATAAAAAATTGATTGAATCATTAACGTCCCACAATATAAAAAATAAAGAATTGGCCTGGTTTGAATCATACTTGTATGAAAGAAAGCAGTGTGTCGAAATAACACAAGTGAAACACGAAAACTTCAGATACATAAATAATGTATTGTCAACACTGCGTACAGTGAAATATGGAGTTCCTCAGGGGTCCATTTTGGGACCCTTATTGTTCCTGTGCTACCTAAAAGGACTCCCTGAAGTCTAATGTGGTGTTCACAGCTCAATTTGCATGTACGCAGATGATACAAACCTAATAATTTCTGGAGAAAACCAAGAATCAGTTGAAATTGCCTCATATACAAACCTTACACTAGTGAAACAATATTTTGAAAACAAAAACCTTCTAATAAATCCAAGTAAAACAAACTTTGTATCATTCTCAACAAGACAGTGCAGAACAAAAATTGACCCAATTATTAAAATAGATGAAGATGAAATACTACAAGAATGTAATACAAAATTTTTGGGACTGATTATAGACAAAAATTTGACCTGGGATGACCACTTTGAAAGTGTTTTGAATAAAATATCGTCTGGGATTTTCGCACTTAGAAGAATGTCAAAAAAATGTAGTTTAAAAACATTGAGAGTTTTGTATTTTGCACTTATAGATTCCCATATATCATATGGGGTAGGTATTTATGGGGCCACCTCCACCAAAAATTTGAAAAAGATTTTGAAAATACAGAAAAAAGCAATAAGGATAATACTTGGTTTAAGAAATAGAGACTCAGTCAAAACAAAATTTACAGAATTAGGCTTTTTAACCATTTTCACCCAACATGTGTTATACACAGTAAAACATGTCAAGGAACACAATATACCTCTGATGGAAGCGGAAGCCAGAAGTCGTCCATACAATACCAGAAATTTTTTAACTTTCGAATCCCATAGACTAGAGTTTTTTAAGAAAAGCATAAATTATAGAGGTTTAAAATTTTTTGAAATACTCCCAGATTCTATAAAAAAACACAAAACCTGTCAGAATTCATAAAAAAAGTTAAAAAGTTTATGATAGATCATCCCTTATACTCCTTTGAGGAATTGAATGTAAATTTGAATGTCTAGTTGCTAGGCCTAGTTATATCAAATTTGTAGATTCTAATACATATTTATATATAAATAGAGAGACACTACTCACTATGACAAATGTGACACTATTCATCTGTAACAATTGTACAGTTAACGAATAAAGATATTTGATTGATTGATTGAACATAAGACAATGAATTTTGACCAGCCTTCATAAGGCTTAATAGGATATTGACCGTAGTTATTTTATTGGGCCTGATCATATTTCTGATTATTATTTGTTTTAAATAGCCTTTTATTCCAATTTTTAAACCGTCAGATTCAGAATTGTTTTTTTTTTTTTTTAAACAACAAAAACCGTTGGCTGGGAAGCTATATATATGCATTATTTGAGTTTAAATATTATATTGGATTAAAATTAGATAAATAAAATAATAGAAATTACAATAAAGATTCATTTTATAAATATAACAATGATAAAAATCAACAAGTTTAAAAATAAATAAGCAAGTATAGGAACAATGATAAAATATTTAAGATTAACAATATAAAACAAGGTACCAACAACAAGACTATAACTGAATATCCTTTTTGGCCATGAAGTCGTCAATTGTATAAAATAGCCAACCATAAAAAGCCAAAATCCATAAATATCCAATTCTTAGAAGCCAACCATAAAGTTTTCTTAAAAAAGTGAATGCTTATTTGGATATAGCTGAACATTATATTGCATAATTTATTATATATCTTACTGGACATAACAACATGACTTTTTAATGTTTTGATTAACCTATTATAAGTTATATTTATCTGAAACTGTAGGCATTATATTTCTTGTACTGTAGGCATGAACATTATTATGCAAAATAGAAGTTGGTAAATTCTTTAAAGCATAAGACATCATATAAAAAATATATAAATTAACAACTGTTAGAATTTGTAACTCAATAAATAAAGGTTTATCAAAACAATGAGCTTCAAAAATAGAGTCTGTGACAATCCTAACAACTAACTTTCTTCTGAATGATTCATTTTGAAGTTTACTACTGTTTTCCCCAGAAGATAAGACTATAGCAGAGAATACTTTGGAAGAGAGCATAGTAGGTCATCTTAATTGTCACAATTATGAGCAAGACCCAAATTAAACCCAATTGGTTATTTTTATTTTCTTTAGAAATTAATAATTCAGAATTGGCCATGTAATGGAAGATCTAAATAATATATTTTAACACAACAGCATGAAAGATAGATACCAAGATAGATACTTACACGATTTTTGGGCACATGAAAACACATGGAGGCCGAGAAACTTAGTTCTTTTCGAACTCAGAGTTGCCTACGGTTTAGTTAGTCTACAAAAAAATAATGGTCAGGTGTACAGGACCACTTTTCTTCAAGGGCACACAGGGCGAGCGCCCGGAGCCCCGGGCCTGGGTGTGGCGCCCTCGGGTCACAAAGGGGACCCTGTTCAACGAAGGGAAACAGTGTTTTATATTGTTCTGAAAGAAATGGTTTTTGCGCAACTGTCAATAATACTAATAGTATTATTTTGTAAAAGGTTTACGTTCAGATTAAGTATCAAATCCAAAATAATTCATTTAGGGGGGCCTAATTTTATTTTGAAAAATATATGCGGTTTCAATAACTGTGCCCTAATCCAGTATAGGAACAGACCAAATAATATTTGAAATATAGAGCAAATATGATTGGCAGTACCTATTATAATTTGCATTGTTTTGTTTAATGATCTATGTATAAGATTTAGATATTGTTTATTTTCAATATATAATCTTGATCTTGAGCCATAAGTCTCCCAGCCCCGTATTTATTTTCAATATCCGCCAAGCTTTATCGTACTTAGAAGATGTGGGCTCCATTTAAGCCTATTTAAGTTACGTTGATTGTTCTTGTTGTACAAAACTCAATATATTGTAGCTTTAGTTAATCTATCCTAGTTTTGCAAGTAGTGCTTGAACATATGATCTGCATTTTGAAGCTCTGCATACCATTGAACATTTCCACCAAGAAATCATTAGACAATTGTTCATCAATAATTGTCTACTGAATCGATATTGTGAATCATTCTACAAAAATGGCGCTTGCAGTAGAAAATAAATAAATAACTAAATATAAATAATAAACCATTAGCAAAGAGCCAAACAAAAATTATAATTAGTCACGAAAGTCAGTTAGCGTAAGACAATGTCTTAATCGATAGAAGTGCTAAAAATGGTTTAGGCAACTTTGGCCTGTTGTACAGAACTACCAGGTTTTTAAGGCGTTCACCAATCTACTAAAAGACATTGCAGCCGTAGACACAGTTACTGGAACCGTACAAAAAAGACTAATAGCGCATACCTATACAGATTTATATAAATAATCTGAAGATCTTTCTCATTGAGGAGTTTACAAGCTTCATTGGGCCTTTTTCTGATTGAAATACTGTACTGTGGACGCTCTTAATGTGTATAATTACTTCAGCCAAGCTCTCTGGATCTGCACAGTCTTCAGTATATTTAGAGCCAAGATTGGTTGTTTTAACTTTCAGTTCATCATTTTCCAGGTCCAAGAAAGATAAAACTGGTGAAAACAGGCCACAGATTTGTTCATAACTTGCAAATCTTGTTTTCAAATTGGCCATAACAAAATCCAAAATCAGGAAAAACAACAGAAGATTTTAATTCATTTGATGCCTCTAGTTGAAGTTGTTCAGGTGCTTTTTTAACTGCTTTGGGGTTCCTTGAACAACAAACTTAGGTGGAATGCCAACTACCTCTGCAACTGACTGCAACTACTTTTGCTTCATTTAAGATAGCATCCCATGAATCTTGTAGGACCTCCATCTCATAAGTAAGTCTTTAATTAGTTGTGTCTCGATGTTGAGGGAGATTCCTTTCTTCTATATTATGAATTTTTTTATCAATTTTTTAGAAGCCAAGATCTTGTGCCAAAATGATGACATCAAGAGACCCTGATGAGAACATAAACAATTCAAAATGTCTAACGTAAGTCTGGAACATTTTTGAACATATTCTTTGGTTAACATACTATAGGACGAAATACATCCTTCAATGAACAGTGAGCATGTCATAGACTAAGAGAATAACAAACATCAATGGATCACTTTTCTGAAATTTGGTGACGTTTTGCCCATTTAATCACTTCCTGTCTTGTATTAGGTGGTTTTTTTTTCGGGTTGAAACGTGAACCATGTATGCTCAAATACAGTAGCTGGGGTTTTTAATCTGAACCAGTAATGTACAATTTCGACTTTTATAGAGGTTCTCCAATCAACACTTCGACTTATAGGGGTACGGCGACTTTACAGTTTCAAGTTATCTGATGTTCACCGCCAACGTTTCGAATTACAGAGGTAAATTAGCATTGTATTAAGTAGGCAAGTTCAAGGAGAATAACAAAACTTTGACATCAAGAAATTTGATTCATCAAGTTTCGAGTTATTGAGGTTCCACTCAGAGCCGTCCTCAGGGCGGCGCGACCGGTGCGGCCGTACAGGGCCTCGCGCTTGAGGGATTTTTATGACGTAGAAACCAGAGGCGTCATGGCTATGGTAGGGAGTAGATGTGTATACTTTAGGTGATTAAAATTAAACGACTATCACCCCCCCCCCTCCCCAATCATTATAGTATTGTGAAGGTCAATATCTATGGAGCGTTTTGTTTAGAATTTACTAAGCTACACACTTGAGTATTACTAACAAAATACCTACTACAAAATTAAAATAAAAAATTATTCAAATTAAATTCAATATACAAGAATTAATATACAAGGTTAAGTACAGTTATTGTAGAAACTAGTTAGTGTTAGTATACAATTTGTTATGTGTAGGCCTAGACCTAAAAGTACAAACATCACAATAATAAAAGGCACACGCCATCGTTCGGCAAAATGCAATCCTTAGGAAATCATATTTTAGTACGTTTTTAAGTGTGCCACATTTAAAGCATGGACGTTTTATAGGTGTGTAAATTAAAAGTATACTTTGGTCAATTTTTCTGATGACTGACAACTTGCCTCTCATTTGAAGCAGTCAAAATTGCCATTAGTAAATTAAAGGCCCCACATCGATCTTTATCACCTGCTTTTCAAGGATGTACTGTAAAATAAGTACGGTACTTTATGTGTCTTGTAATTTTTGATGTTCCAAAGAGTCTGTAATGACGAAACCTATTTCGTACTTTCCAATTCCTGCTCCCTCATTACTGCATCGAAATGATTCTATCTCCGTATGTGATCTTAAAATGAGTAAATCGGAGTGGTATTTTGTGGTAAGAAAGTATGGAGAGAAAACTGTGGGAAGGGCGCCAATGGTCATGGTGAAGTGCAAAAGGCTGTTTTAACAAAAATCAAAATTTTTCTTATATTTAAATGACAATTTTAAAATTAAATGATTGTCATTAAAACTAAATATTAAAAATCATGATGTATGGTAGATGTGTGAGGGCGGGGTTTGGAAAAGGGAGGGGAAGGGAGGGAAAGGGAGGAGGAGAGGTAGTCATTATGGAAAAGAAAGGCCTGGCGAACGCTTCTTGAACCAGGCCTCGTGTTGGCCAAGGATGGCATTGGTTCCACTATATAAATGTTAAGCTATTATTTATGGTCAGTCTTGAAGTGTTGTGACGTTAGTAGTTGTAACTTAAATTGAGTTTTTATATAGAAAATATAACTTAATATATTCTAGTCTCACAGAGCGTTCTTTCCGTTATAGTATTAAGTTCAAACCTGACAAATCCTATGCCCTAACCACTACTATAGACCATAGACAATGATCTTCATTGGTATATTATTCAAGATTAGTAGGCCTAATATAGAGCCAAAAATATTGTTGTAATATAAGGATTGAAATTGGTTTAGCTAATTAATAAGTTTATCTTACAGCCCACTGGACCCCCCTGACATATGCAAACTACACCACCTTGCTTTTCTCTGAAAATAATCCTGAAGGCCTGGCCGAAGACTCATTCACTGCACTCATTATGGCTATAAATTTGTTCATAAAAACGATCTAGCAGTAAGTAGCCTACTAACAAAATCAAACAATTGACATTTGCCAAGACAGAAATACAAGACATACCTACAAGAAAGAAGACATAGAAATCTAAAGTGGATGTTGAAGATTACCTATGTAAAATTCCTTGGCATTACAGTCAATGGGAAAATCTCATAGGCAGTGTTAATCAAGCTTAACACCAGCTTATATATTCTGAAAAGATTAAAGCATACAAGTGATGAAGGCGCCACAAAGACTTCCTACCACGCACCGAATGAGTAAATTACCCAAAGTAATTAAGTACTTAGTAATTATCAGATAATAGCTGATTTAATGGTTGGTTTTTGTTATTCATAGCAACCGTTGTTATGATTTTAAACTCCTAAGCCCAATATTAAAATTTTCAATTTTCAAATGAGTTTTTTGGAAAAATACAAGTTTTCCTGAGGTAGTGGTTTTCACCAATCGATTTTTGAGACTCAAAAGCCCCTAATCCCAAACTTTCAGAAAAATCCTTTCGCTGGATCTCGAGATAAATTTTGCAAACAAACAAACAAACAGACATTGCTCGTATTAGAGTATAGGATATATATTTATATTATTATATTACATAATATTATTTGTATATAAAATAATTAGTTTTGATCGATTGGAGATAAACGTTATTAAATTACTGTAATGTTGAATTTATAATCAAAGAAATAGAGTAAAATTCAATGTCAGGGTGTTTATCAGTCGGAAAAGTTGGGAAAGTCGGGAATTTGAATTGGAATCAATAAAATGTCGGGAAAGGAGGATATCAACATAGAAAATTGTAAATAGTCGGGGAAATTTATACAACTAATAAACAGGGTATCTCTTGAACAGAACTTCATAAAGATTTGATTGACATTTAATTTAATTTGTGATAATTAGATGAAAAAATGAGCCATCATTTGTCCTTGTACGACAATTAGTTTTGGTTTTAGCAATTTGTAGTAGAACTCTCTCTTAAATAAATGTCAGTAGACAATCCCTTATGAACGGGACAATAAATATTGGGTCGCTCGTCGACTAACTTTTGAGGTAAACAGACACAGTTGTCTAATGTAAAAGTGAGACCATCGACAGTATTTAGATATTTTACACTGGATAATACACTATAGGCCTAGTCTATTATTAGACTTGACCAATGACGATGGAATTATACTTTATTGTAAATCGCTTATGCAACGCCGTTGTTGTGTTATCTAAGATTTTTTTTACTTTGTGGGAAATTAATTTGCGACTTAAATTTATTTTGTTTGTTGGCCCAAAATTTCCCCCGTCCACCAAAATTTTACCTGAGCCTGACTCGCTGGTTTGGACATATTCTGCACCCCTGCCCATTTATTAGATTTATTTAAGTATTTAAAAGTCTACCAACTGCCCTTGCGTGCAACAAACATATCGCTCATGGTTTCAGGACGTTATTTTAACCCTTTCAGTGCTAAGGATCAATATATCAGCTTTTGAATCTGCCACCAATAAACATTGCTACTACTGCATAAGTGATTGTACCGTTAGAGCTCAGTTTGCAGTCTGTGTCTGACATCATATAACCTAGTGGACACAAACTGAACTACCTCGTCCAGCACCTAGGCTTTAATACCCCTTGGTCCACTACAGCTGTTAGTCTGATCAGTGGCTGTGTGGTCTAAGGCGCTACCTTCCCGGCCGGGGGAAACCCTTGGATCGAGGGTTCAAATCCCGTCACAGCCGGTGGTTTTTATGTGCAACTCATGGAGAGTTCACCTGTCTGTGGTAGAGTTGAAGGAGAGGGCGGACCTTAAGCAAACAGTGGTTGGCTCGGGTCCATGTTGAGGGGGAGTTGCATATCTGATCAGGTGTTTTGCTACTTTTTACCTATCCTTTACTGTGTGTGTCCACCGGAAACAGAATTTTTTTAAATTTTAACTGTTCAGGCGTTAAAGACATTAAATAAATCAACAAAACATCACAGATTCAACTAATCTTTTCAGAAGTTCAGAACTGAAAGGGATAATTATTTAAAATTATTTGTTTAAAGTCAACCAACTGTCCCTGCGACCAACTAAGAAATCAATCAACTGGTGGGCCCCCATTTAATTAGTTTTTTAAATAACAACTTTTTATGATACCGGTAACATACTAACTAAAAATAATCAGGCCTACTTAAAATAGGCTACAGTAGTTCTTGTAACTTATGATAGTGTCAACTATAGGTTATAAATTAAATAGTTAAATTCTCCCGCGATAACTTTTCTTTAACAATACTTACACAAATATGATGTTAGCATGCCCAGAGTATAACTGGTACATTGACGTAATTAATTATTTATTATCAGAGAATGCTAACAGTCTTTAAGAAAAGTTAGGTAAAACCCAGAAATTTGACACAAAAGGAAACGATATGACTCACATGAACAATTAACAGACGTAAACAAAACAAACAGAATAATTACAACAAAGCAACTTATCACGAACGTTTGAACTTGAACATGTATTTTTCACTCCAGCGAGCAGTGTTTCCAATTTCCAATAACCAAATTTTCCAGGGTTATCTTTATCTACCGTACAAGAAGTCCAAAATTATCGGATTTAAGGCGAAACAACGTACGGTCGTAATAAACCTTGAAACTGGGTAAAAACCACTGAGCTCTATGTTTATCAAAACTGATCCAAATTGTATAAAAATAAAAATCGGAGAGGGGGGCAAAAATATAAAATCTGGGGCGGGCAAAAATAAAAATCGGGGGGGAGCAAAAATATAAAATGGGGGGCATAAAATAAAAATATAAAATCGAAGAGGGGGGAGCAAAATATAAAATCGCGGGTGGGCGAAAATAAAAATCGGGGGGGATCAAAAATACAAAATCGGGGGTGCAACAAAATATAAAATCGCGGGGGGGGGCAAAAATATAAAATTGGTGGGGAAATAAAATAAAATGTAAAATCGAAGGGGGGCAAAATATGAAATCGGTGTTGGGGGGAAAATAAAAACGGGGTGGTACAGGAAGTATTGGTAAAAATTGTTTTTTGTGCAAATAAAAATAGACCACAACACCAGATGAAGCCACATTAATATTTGTTCAAAATTTGCGAGATATAAAATTTAACTTATTCTCCATAAAATATTGGACAGCGTACATTGTTTAGCACTTTTGATATCTCGGTAACCAATTGACGTAGAGCGATGATCAAAATACCAAATTGTTTGTTTTTTAAGCTAAATTTAATGGTCTAAACAAAAGTTTAGGTTTAAAAAAATTACACGGAAAAAGTTCAAAAAAAACATTTTTGGGGTACAAAACCCCCCTAAAACCCCTTTTAAAATAGAGCGACCTGTCTGGTTCTCGAACTCGTGAAAATAGATCCTGCCTTACACGTTTGTACCAAATTTCATCAAGATCGGACCATTTTTACAAACGTTATCGTGCCTACGGACACACACACACACACACACACACACACACACACACACACACACACACACACACACACACACACACACACATATATATATATATATATATATATATATATATATATATATATATATATATATATATATATATGGAGTGGAGTGGCTCTCCGTTTATATATACATAGACTAACTACAGTATAGACATTGCACCTTATGGGCCTTTGCGTAGCACTTTTAATCTGGCTCCCGACGTAGTTCAGGGTAGCCCTGGTATGGTGGCGTTAGCATCGATGATGGTAACGTAGTTCACGAAGAGAGACGGAAATAAACGAGCGGTTCCGAAGGCCGCACCGCCACGAAGAGAGACGGAGACAAACGAGTGATTCCGAAGTATTGATGCACGATTACGAGAGGATTCGGTTGTTGAATGGTTGCGATTCGAATGTTTCCGATGACGCAATCGAATGGATTTTGATTTTGATTTCGAAAATTTACTAGCGTTTATTGACTTCCCAAGCTATATAATTCTCATTTACTTATTATTAAGTATTATAAACATTATGCATTTCAATTATGATCAGCGAATGCATACTAAATATTTGGTAACATTTCGAATGGCTACAACAATCGAAACGTTTCGAATGGTGCATCTCGCAAGCGCTCTTTTGAGGTTGGGTGGAGGCCGCTGAGATCAAAGGCAAGGCGCAGCCAAAGACTTAAAACTACTGGACCGCTCGCGCCCGTGGTGAAGCGAACCAAATTTCGGTCCGGCCGCGTTCGAGGTCGCGCCGCAAATGGTGGGCTACCGCGGCAGCGCTTAGCATGGGGGATATAGGGAAAAACACGACGCGCGCTCACTTGAATTGAATTTGCAGCCAGGGAACATTTTTTATGGTTGAATGGCCTTCTGATCCGTATTCCTGAATAGTTTCTCGAATTTTTAATACCGAAAGTAAATATATTCGACCAGGGTTAGTTGCGTAAAAATAACAGAAAGTTGGGAGTTTTGTAAAATAATCTCCTTGATGGCTGATTCTTTCATATTTCCAGTCATATAAATTTATGTACGACCTACTAGGCTTTAGGTGTTGTTCAATAATGATGTTTTGAAGTTTTTGGTACTGGAATGAATTTTTTATGAGCAGTAATATCGTTCTTTTGACTAGTGAAACTTTGAATTTTAGCATATAAACTTCGACGTTTGCCAAAAGTTGTAGATTGTATGAAAGTTAATTGGCCTATATCATAAAATTTTGTTGATGAATGAATACCAAGACAAATACTTTTTAATAGCAAATGTATTCTTAATAAACATTAATTACCAACATGGTTCGTTCACCCGTCCACGTATAGTATTAAGAACGATTACATAATGTTGCATTAATACAACATTTCGCTATTGAATAACAAAAAATTATCTTCAGTGTATGATAACAATTGATTATGATTTATTTAAGAGACGATACAAGTACAGTATAATAATAATGGGGTATAGTATAAATGTATCCGTAGCATTAGTCAGTTTTAAGAGTATTTTGGAAGGCATAGGATTAAATGAAATGATTTTTCTCAAAATTAATTTTTATTTACTGATTAACTGTTACATTACACATTACAGTTGAATTGTAGAATGTTGTAAGATTACTTAGCAAAATACGACTAAAACAAAAGTCGTATAACTATGTATTTTATCAAAAAACTAGGCCATGTTGTAACACAGCATCACTGAGTTGAATTTAACAGCGCGGCACGGCGCCCGGCGCGTGGCACGTCTTAGATAGAGCGCGGCGAAAGGTTTCAGCATCTTTCCAAACGAATTGTAGGCAAACCAACAACTTTACCGAAAAATGTTTGAAATAAAAGTTCTAGAGAAACTAATTATCTAGAACTTTCCCGCTGGAAGTTTGTTTCTAACCTAAAAATAAAAAACTTCCTCGCTGAGTAACTTTTTCATGTCCCTCTTTAATAACACGTAAGAGTTTTTAATTATTAAAAATATTAAAAAACGGTAAAATAAAACAATATTTATACTTTCGGATTCCGTAGTTCACGTACACAAAGGATATATAAATTTCATTACAATTCAAACATGGCAGTGAAGTCCAGGAGCGTGTAAACGACAGCGCGTTCAACGCCAGAAACAGCTCTGAGCACACAGTGGCGCACCATTTCTGTTCCGCACAGACCTACGCGGACCGTTTTTAGCTCACTTAGCGATCTCTCCAGTAGTTTTACCTCGATGGGCGCAGCCAATGCCCTACTAGATACTAGATACAGGCCGTATTGCTCCTCCACCAGTTTTGGCGCCACGTCATATCTTTGGGAGGGCTCGAGGCACGGCCGGCGCGGGAAACTGACCCGCGACATCGGGCTGCGACTGTCTTTGAACTGCCACCATAGAACTCTATTAATACACCTGGAATGCTAGCGCAGTGGAGTTTTTGATGCGAAAAATGGTCCTTCCCCCTCCACTTCTTAGGCAACTTCGTCAACTGAGCGATTTCTGCCGGCAAATATTTTAATGCGCGCACTCATTAACACGCTCCTCCATCGCAAAGGGATCATCCGATTCTAATGACACTTATATATTTATTATCTGGAAGAACTGAGGATTCTAATGGAGTAAACAACTTACAGAAAAGTCAGTTAACAGAATTATAAAAATACAAAATATAATTAGCTAAACAAATTGGAACATAAAAAAGTTAGTAAGCGTAAACTTTTTTTATTTTTGGGGTAGAAACAAACTTCAAGCGAGAAAAATGATTAAAATGAGTTGAATAACAACTTTTATTTGAAACATTTGTTTATCCAGTCTGTAGTTTTCGTACATTTAAAGGCTAAACGCGCGCTTTCAACATCGCCACCGTCGCGTCGGCGTCGTGTCGCTGTCCCGCGCCGGAAACATCCTTTATTCCATGATATCCGTTCCCATGTTTTTAAGTTGAGGAATATTTTTTGCTTATATCTCAGTATGTCTCAAACTCTAGAAGGTGGTTGACGACTATGTATTTATAAGTGATGCTGTTATTTCATAATGCCAACAAGCTGTGTAGCATTCAACTGCAGCGAAGAAAGGGAGCGGGGTTAAGTCAACTATTTTACAACTAACTTATATTATTTCCAGTTCGTAGACTTACATATTAAAAATATCATCACTTAATTTTAAAGTGTAATTTCCAATGTAAGTAAATTGTGCTGAATTCATGCATTTGTAAACAGTGCAATAAATTACTTTGGTGGCAACATTTGTTTTGTTCCTATCCGATCACTTCCCCTGACGATGATCGGCATGAGTTACAGCTTGTAAAAAAGATTTGCTATTTGATTTTCAAAGTACGATGCCATGATTTAGCTCGGACTCGATCCATGGAAGAAAATAAAGCAATGGGCCTAAGGCAGAAACTGAACAAGTTAATTTTATTTAATCACACTAAGATCTCTAAGAGCAACTGTATAGTCTTATATTGTAATAAAATATCGTTTAAAATTGGGTTTCAAATTAATTTCGAATATTAACCTGTTCCCTGTGTCATTTTACATGCTACCGTATATGTTGGTTCCACTTGTGATTCAGTTTATTTAATACAAAACAGCGGTAATGAAACAAATATCTATTTCCAAAATAAAAACAAGAGTGGCTACCATAGGCTACTTACTGCCTGTAAAATAATAAGTCATAGTTCAGCTTGTTAATACAATCAAATTCGTGTTGTATAGCAAAGTGTCGCGTCAGTTAGCTGGGATGAGTGCGGCGCGAATCGGTTTGAGCGCGGGAAACGTTAATACCTTCTTTTCAGAACAAATAAATCAACTTATGAAAAAAGGTTTGGGATAAAAATTGTGGATCAACTAATTATCTACAAGTTTTCCGCTGGAATTTTCTTTTCAACCCCAAAACAAAAAAAGTTTACGCTTACAGACTTTTTCGTGTCACACTTTTAAAACACTAAATAGTTTTCATTACTACAAATAAATTAAATTACCAAACTACAAGAAGTTTATACCGTTAGATTCTGCAGTTCATGCAGATCAATAATATATACACTTTATTGTAATTGCATGAATATACATTACATGAACATAACATCAAACTAACCACGAATTGGTATAATCAAAATCACAGTCTAATATAACATAACGAAATCTGAATCATTTTTAATTTACGAATACCAGTTGTAGTTTAAATCCTGATTCCAGTAATTTCTAACGAATATAATGAGTTATTAAATGTATTTTAAAAGTCTTCAAAAGTAAAACCCATGTCAATCATCTTACTTTACCAAAGTAACCAAAGTAGTTCCTATTCCGTCCACGGCGCAGCACTGTCCTGACGAATAAAAAGTGCTATGCTATTTTGCATTGCGTGCCGGGTCTATACTATAGTTAGTCTATGATATATATACACGGCTACACCCGGAGAGCCACTCACTGAAAATATACTCGGGGATTGCAGTCAGTAAAACCCCACACCCCCACATATACTTGGAAAATATGCGATATATATTTTTTATTTACTCAAATATTATCGTTGGACATTTCAGATTATATATATTGCTTATATGTTGTTTAATTAAAGCGATAAAGCATGTTTCACTGATAATATGTGTGGCGTTATATCAAGGGAGTCTTTGAAGCTCCCACGTATTCCATCAATTTTATTTATAAGTTATACGTCTTATAAATCTTGAAAGGTCACTCTGTAATTTTACAGAACTCCAAAATTTAATTTAATTCATACAAAATAAAAACAGAAATAGTAATAATTAATAATGGCTGAGCAATATATGTTCCTTGAAATAGGTCATTAAAAGAGAACTTTTAATAAAACAATTAACATTTTGTATTTTACTAGCTGCTATCGTACCCAGGAATACAACAGTTGTGTGTGCTGCATTCTGTGGCTAACCCGTGGAACCATCACTAAGAAACATGATCAGCTGTTTTAATTATCAAGAGATCAAACTAAAGTGAATGTTTATAAGAATAACACAGGATTTGAACTTTGACTCCCCGTGGGGCGGAGCCCTTTGGGGATTTCTTAAAATCCTTTCTTAGTGGTTACCTGCGGTATGGAAAGAGCACATGTGCCAAATTTCGTGGTAGTAGGTGTAGAACTTGGCCTGAGGGATGATCGGTTTTACATATTTATTTAATTATCCATAAGAATAACACAGAATTAGAACTTTAACTGCCCATGGGGCGGATCCCTATGACAAAATCCTTTCTTAGTGGTTACCTACGTTATGGAAAGAGTACACGTGCCAAATTTCGTAGTTTTAGGTGTAGAGGTTTGGCCTGGAAAATTATCGGTTTTTCGTATTTATAGATATAGATTTGTTACATTCGCATTCATAGCTATTCATATCAAATCCTTACATAGTGACAGCTATTCACTCCTTTTTCGTATATAATTTTGTAAAGTATTTTCTTGTATTAATTAAGTTTTGCGTACCATAGTTAAAATAATAGTTGTACAGTTTTATGAATGTGATTAAAAACCTGTTGTTTACAACACTGAGTAATATTTGGACCAAAACTCACAATTTGGTATCTAATTTTCTGAAATCTTCTAGGAGGGCCCCCGGACCAACTTTTTTGTGGGGGACTCATCCACGGCACTGTTTATCCGGTATTATAACTTATACCCCGATTTAGGCTTCAACGGATCTGGTCACGATGGTCACCTTAATCCATGTTGCATAAGTTCTATGGGCTTATGTGTTTCGTACCGTCATATATGTTATTGCATGCCGTTATATGGTTTAATGTACCGTTGTAGAATAGTGAAGCAGACGTGTTTCCTCCGTTCTGTGGTAAAATATAATTAGCTGACTAAATGCTCATTAGAACAAATTTGTGCATTCTATAATTAAAGGTTAAGTAACCTGTACCCATAAGATCTACTTTGGAGCACTGACGGACCAAGGGGTGGCGGCATAACCCTAATGACGTACGATGATTTGAAACTGCCTAAACGTGTGTCATGCTCCAAACGACGATAGGTAAAATGTTTTATTTAATTCAGTACAGTAATTTTTGTGAAATTCAGTTAAAACTGGCTCTTAAAAACACGGGCAGATAAACAAATATCAACTCAAATTAAATTTTAATATTTCCACTGCATACAACAGTTCACTGCTCAAAGCTATGTAGAAACGAAACTTATTTGATTTCTATCGATAAATTCCTTACTTGTAACATTTGGTATTGCTAATAATCTGTCCATAACGAATTAACGGCTGCAATTCAAATAAATTATTCCTTATTTTTATCTTATGGGTGAAAAACGAACTTTGAAACCGAACCGTGCCCTTCAGATTGAAAATATCGAAAAATAAAAACCTTTATGCACAACTAGTTATTAGAGCAAATAGGCTATGTTGAAACCTCAATCGTCAAAATAGGCTCAAAAATAACGGAGTTCTCTTAACAAAAATCGTCTGAGCGTATTAATATATACTGTAATATATAGAATGATAGTAGGCCTAGTTTAATAACAATTTCTTTCCTATTGCTGGAATGTCATCAATACTAAAAATGTTAGATTTGCCTTACTTAGTTCCTAAATTGAAGCAGCACTAGATTGCCCGAAGATGTCACTGTGTTGACGGAACGCATTTCAAGTTAGGAACTGTCGAAAAGTAAATCTTAAATTTATAACATAGTTTGATATTTGTCAGTACTATAAATTGAACGGAACTGGTTTTATAAAAAAAAGAAGGGTAAAGTAACCACTATGCCCCAGTCTACTAGATTGACTAATAATAATTTTAAATATGTGAAGAACTTTCAACTACAGAGTTCAGCTAGGCCTTGCTATCCAAGGTATACTTTCCTCATATGTTTTATAGTATCGAAGAGTTTATTATCATTGAATTTTATATGTCATTAACAATTTCAGCGGTCTTATAGAGTGTGTTTTATGTTTGATTATGCAAAGGTTGGGATGTCTGTTTACAGAAAGAGAATTCCCAACATACATACACTTCTGTCCCTTAAATTAAACTTAAATTGGAAAATGTGTAATACAAATTATGGCGATTTTGAGAACAAGTGGAGGGGAAAATAAAATAAATATGCAAATTTGAAATGTGCACTATCCATTTGTGTAGGTTTTGAGGTTTTCTGTCCTTTTGTGAGGAAGTATTCATATAAATAATACAAAAATACAAAATACTTTTTAATAGATATACAGATTTAAAGGGTACAAATTTAAACTTAATATAAGTGCCTAATTTGTACCAACATCTTTTCGTTGTTCATTATTAGTTAATTTTACTTAAAGAGTACAGTAAAAATATAAAACCTTTTATTACGAGGACCCAAGTAGCACATAATCGTTGGGCTAACGTTGGGAAATAGTTAGCAGAGTTCGTTGGCCAACGGTAGGAAATGTCCGTTGGCGCACCGTTGGGCCTACGTATTTGCCAACCAAATGCCAACCAACACCCAACCAAATTCCAACCGTTTATAATTTTGTATATAAATGGTTATTTGTATAAAAAAAACAGAATTTCACATTGAATTGGCTTAGTAAACAAATAATATAAATTTTTATAAACGATTTGAAGAGCAAATATATTGTGTCCTGGTCCGAGTCTTGAACCTACGACCTTTGACGTACTGTACCCTCGCGGCCACTCTGACTCGTGAATGTGATTGGAAGGACTAGGATATAAAAATTACCAATAGCGTACACCTACACGACTAGGACAATGGACAATATTTCCTTTAATTCTTCTATAAATTAATCTACTTGCGCAAATCACTGTAATAAGAGAATAAAAGTTGGAACAATGTAATTTGATTCTTTTGATTTATGTGTCTATTCTTGCTATGAAATATGTGTAACTAAATTATGAGCAAATTAATATATATTTAATATAATTATAATAATAAAATATATGATGTTAATACGGTATACTATAATATATACATTACTATTATTAATAATAATTATAATAATATAATATGGTATGATTTGCCAACCATAGCTTTTGATGGCCCAACGTCTGCTATGGTTGGATTTGTCAACGCGGGTTACCCAACGATTAATTCGTTGGTCCAACGTCTCCTATGGTTGGATTTGCCAACCGACCATTAACCAACCACTTCTAACCATCCCTACCATTCCCCATCGTTGGGCCAACGATGTATGCTACTAGGGGATAAGCAAATTCTTACATTTGTATCTTGCTTCGTACAAAAATTATAAAAAACTGATATAACTTGCTTTTAAATATAAGTAACTTACAATTATAAAGCTATGCTACAAAATCACTCCTAGCTAATTAAAGATATGATTTTAGTATTATATAGATTTGTGAAATTATTAATCATTTTTCACGGTAAGATTGGATGCATGAATCAAACTAAAAAGTTAATTCGTTCTAACTTGTATTCCATTGATTGGCATGAGTAGATTCACTTTTAGGAATAAAACAACGAATCAAGATGGTTCAAAGATCGATAAATTTGCATCACCAGTGTACCAACCTAACAAAATCACTGGCTCGCTTTTTCGACAAAAATCGTTAAGCAGTGTTACCTCCAGTGTAATACTAATAAACCTCCTTGAGTAGCCTATACCATAGACTAACTACAGTACCGTAGTAGATTTTCAGTAGTAGGTTTATTTTTAGTCTATGCCTATACCCAACGAGATATAACCTTTGTAAACAAAAATACTCCCGTAGCAGCAAACCTGCATACTCAGCGAATTTCAAATGGTACTTCACTAAGTCATGAAGCCACTTACCAACTTTAATCAAGCATATTAATAAATAAGCAAGATATGACAATTGATTTATTCCCCATAAGAAATACCCCCCTCGCAGCAAACCTCCGTACTCAGCGAATTTCCAATGCATAATATATGTCTTAATACCATATAAAGCCACATACCAAGTTTCATAAAAATATATTCACATATGTGATGTGTACAATTTTAATTATTCTCCATAAGAGTAACATTGATGATGAATACGTAGGTTTGCTGAAACAAGGAACACAAACAATTGTTTTTTATGCAAATATAAATAGGATTTAACTGGGTGAAGCCACATACCAAGTTTCATCAATATTCAATCATAAGAAAGCACTATATAACATTTTAATTATTCTTTATAAGAATAACATGGGAGTTGAGTAAGCAGGTTTGCTGCAACAAGGAACTAAAAAAATGGGTTTTTATGCAATTATCAATATAACTCAACAAGGTGAAGCCACATACCAAGTTTTATTAATTTATGTTCATAATTAAGGGAGTCATTACATTTTACTTATTCTCCATAACAATAACATGGGGGCTGAGTATGCATGTTCGCTGCTACGGGGATTATCAACAAAAATCAATTTTTTTTACAAATATCAATATACCAGTACTACGTGACGCCAAATGCCAAGTTTCATCAATACACATTCATTAATAATGGAGATATCAAATTTTATTTATTCTCCATTAGGATAACATTGGACAACGTACTGTGTTTAGCACTTTGAATATCCCTGCAATGGTTGGACGTAGAATCACAATTTAAACACCAAAATGATTGTTTTGTGGAGCTGAATTGAATGGTAAAAGCAAATGTGAAGTTTACATTAAAATTAACTTAGGAAACGCCAAAAACCTGTTTCCCATAAGATTAACATAGGAGATTTTATGAGCAGGTTTTTTTGGATTTTCTCCGCAACCACTTAACCTAGGTTAATAATTCAAAATACCATATTATTTGTTTTTTAAGCTCTATAACATGGTCCAAGCCAAAATTAAGTGTTTTAACAATTTTAGGGTAAAAAATGCAAAAACTGATTTTTGGAAAATTTAAAAACCCCATAAACCCCCCTTCCCATAGTCTGAATTTTCTGGGGTTCGAACTTAAAGTAATAAATGTCACTTTACACATTTGAGCCAAATTTCATCAAAACCAGACATTTTTTACTCAAGTTATCGCATTCACGGATACACACACACACACACACACACACATGTATATATATATATATATATATATATATATATATATATATATATATATATATATATATATATATATAATTCTAAATAGATTTAAAATACCTGAGTACCCTTTTAATTTCATTTTATTCTGCTGACACGTGTTTCGGCTATAATGCCATGTTCACAGCGTCTTAACTTTCTTATATACTTAACCTGTTATAATAGGTTAAGTATATAAGAAAGTTAAGACGCTGTGAACATGGCATTATAGCCGAAACACGTGTCAGCAGAATAAAATGAAATTAAAAGGGTACTCAGGTATTTTAAATCTATTTAGAATTATAATTATAGTAGCCCTATTAAATGAACTGAAAATATCAATATATATACACATACATATAAATTTGAACGAAGTGTTTTAGTCATCTGGGGACCTCAAAAAAAAAGTTGTTATGGTCTCGGGCTTAAGTCTTACCATGAGACCTACGGTAATAGCTTCTTCCCTATAGGGGAAATTCGCTAAAACGTTAGGACTGAGTATGCAGGTTTCCTGCATCAAGGACCACAAAATCTGGTTTTTATGCAAATACCAATGCATCACCTCCAGATGAAGCAACATACCAAGTTTTATCAATTTATGTTCATAAACAAGCAAGATATCACATGTTTATTATTCTCCATAAGAATAACATTATAGCTGCTGAGTACGCAGGTTTGCTGCCATGGGGACCACAAAAAATGAGTTTTGTATGCAAATAGCATTAAAACTCAACTATATAAAGCCACATACCAAGTTTCATTAATATATGTTCATTAATAAGCGAGATACACAATTTTACTTATTATCCATAAGATTAACATTGGACAACGTACTGTGTGGTCTCTCAATATTGTATCTCGGTAACCAATTGACGTAGAGCGATGATCAAAGTACCAAATTGTTTGTTTTTTTAAGCTGAATTTAATGTTGTAAACCAAATTTGGATTTTACAAGAATTATATGTAAAAAGTTCATACAATCCATTTTTGGGGTACAAACCCCCCCTCCCCCCCCCACCAAAGTAGAGCGACCTGTCTGGTTCTCGAACTCATGAAAATAGATGCTGCCACACACGTTTATGCCAAATTTCATCAAGATCGGACCATTTTTACGAAAGTTATCGCGCCTACGGACACATGTATGTATATATATATATATATGTACATGAATTTGAACGAATAGTGTTTTTTGCATCTGGGGGCCTCTAAACGAAAAGTTATCATGGTCCCGGACCTAGGTCTTACCATGCTACCTACGGTACTAGCTTCTTCCCTATCGTGGAAATTCGCTAAAACTGTCAAAATCGTATTAATAAACCGTTAATATTAAGACAAAGTTTTTAATTTTTTAGCGAATTTCCCCTAAAGGGAAGAAGCTATTACTATAGGTCTCATGGTAAGACTTAAACCCGAGACCATGATAACTTTTCGTTTCGAGGCCCCCAGATGCCAAAAACACCATTTGTTCAAATTCATATATATGTATACATACATTCTAACAATTCAATCAAAGAAATCATGATTTTAAAAATTAAAATAAGCATTTAAATAACAAATTATAAACCGTTGGCATTTGGTTAGGTATTGGTTGCATTGTTCGATAATGGTTGATTAATCTAGAGAGCAGTGGAAGTTCTTCCGCCGCGCCGCGCTTCTGCGAGAGTTGCCCAGTGTGCTTCAAGCTTGACTGGCTTTCGGGCAGACGACTGCCACACCGTGTAAAATACCAGCGCGGTGACTGACTTACCGGGCACAGATGAATGTATATATATAATCAACCATTATCCAACAATGCCAACAATACCTAACCAAATGCCAACGTTTTATAATTTTTTATTTAAATGCTTATTTTAATTTTAAAAATCATGATTTTTCTGATTGAATTGTTTAGTAAACCAATAATAGAAATTTTAAAAAGGAATTAAGTTGCGAAAATACCGAGTCACAGCCGGGTCTCGAACCTACAACCTTTGATTTACTGAACACTCGCCGTAACCACCATGGCCAATCTGACTTACGAGATTCGAAGGATGGACCGAGGTATAGAAATTACCAATAGTCTGCACTTGCACAACTTGTACTAACCTATATACTATTGCTTTTGGTTTTTCCATTTAAAGATTATATCGCAGTTGCCCGTTCGCAGTTGCGCTAGAAGACACTGCTCGGACACTGATGTGTACCGGTGCATGGTGTAAGTAATAAGGTGTGCTATTGCGCATGTCGCACAGCAAGCGGCCGGGCGTTACGTCATCTTGGGGGCAGAATACGGCGCGCATACATTCATCAGATTGACGCAACGTCAAATAACTAGTGATTTAAGTAACTTAGGCATGGTGAATATTTCTGGAATTTTGTACAATTGTTATAAATTAAAAAAGGCAGGTCATGATGAAAAAATAATTCCGTTTTATTATTTTTTCAGTGAGATATAATTAAATGAAAATTGTATTATTAGTTTTCGAACACGAAAAAGTTACCAAATCACGTATTGTTTGGTCAGAGGTTTCCGACCTGTGAGAATGTTTTAGAAGAAGGATCAAATTTTACAACAACGAAAACCAGATTTTGCTAGAGAATTTCCTTTCCGAACATGAAGGTGTAATGTATTTAGTAAAGCTTACTCTTCTCTATAGAGGCAATTTGCTAAAATCTAAATAACAATAGCAATAATTGGG
Organism: Allygus modestus; assembly: GCA_963675035.1. Lineage (NCBI taxonomy): Eukaryota > Metazoa > Arthropoda > Insecta > Hemiptera > Cicadellidae > Allygus > Allygus modestus. The sequence goes on along the minus strand of OY776111.1, from coordinate 243,901,567 downwards.
TGAAAACGAAGCACGGGCCGGAAGGCGGCATGGCGGGATTGAGGACTAGCGGAATGAACAGAATTACAAACGTACATCGTTTCATTCCGCTTTATGGAGAGAGTATACCGGCCAAATGTCATGGTTGTAGGTGTAGAGGTTTGGCCTGGGGGGGGGTGATCGGTTTTTCGGATTTATAGATATATAGATATAGATGACTGTCTGATATACAGAGTATGTATTGTATGGAGGAAAAAAATATTCTTTAAGCTAAAAACAATGTAAACCTGAGATAAGACACCAGAAGAATGCTGAAGGGAACAAAATAACAAAGATATTGAGTTTTAAGTAAAATAAGGTAATATTTTGAATGACAAGGAGCTGGTTATTGTTGGAGTATATTTTTTTCTTACAATGAGATACACAATTTAACAATTAATGATTTTGTATAGGCTCTCTTCATTTCATTACACATTACCCCTGGTAATATAACAACAAGTGTTTAATACAACTTTTCAAGTAACAAACAAACCATTTACTAACAATATATGAAACATTTATTACAGTATAATAAAAATACCCTAGCTAAAACATTGATATAAAATAATGTACAATAATTATATACAAAAATCTAGAATAACATAATATTGGCTAGCAATGACTAGTGTCACACTACATACAAAATTATAAATTCATACCCTAAGAAATTTGTAAATATTTTGTTTTCAAATTCCAATTGCTCATCAAAACAAAAATAAAGAAAAATCTGCCAAAAAGAATAAAATACACTGGTTAGTATACTTATAATTCATATTAGTATTTATCAATAGAAACTGCCATGAAAGCAGATAAAACAATATTACAGCACATCTTATTGAGTCTGATAACAATTGGAGCAACTAAACAAAATCAATTCTTCCCTAGTAAAAAAATATTTTCTGGCCAGATCTGGACCTGATCTGGAGATGTCTAAGCCAGATCTGGAGATGTCTGGGCCAGATCTGGAGATGTCTGGGCCAGATCTGGAGATGTCTGGGCCAGATCTGGGGTTGTCTGGGCTAGATCTGGGGCTGTCTGGGCCAGATCTGGGGATGTCTGAGGCAGATCTGGGGATTTCTGGGCCAGATCTGGACCAGATCTGAAGATGTCTGGGCCAGATCTGGGGATGTCTGGGCCAGATCTGGGGATGCCTGGGCCAGAACTTGGAATGTCTGGACTATACCTGGGGATGTCTAAGCCATAACTGGGGATGTCTTAGGAAGGAAGATATGAAGTGAGACACTGCATGAAATGCTGAACAAAAAAATATACAAAAAATATGATTTAAACTGTGGTTGTAAGACATTTAATTACATTATCCTGTAGTTACAACCCATACTGTGCTATCAAAAATTTCCATATAAAACAATACCGTATTAAAATTATAGCTTTATTTTAGTATAACAACAATTTTGGGTTTTTATAGACTGAATCAAAACTTGAGCTAAATTTTATATTTTCCAGAGGACACAGTTGGTCAATACATAGAAACTCGCTCACAGGAGTTTTTGCATTGGTTGGGGGCTGATATGTTTAAACATGGTATTGTTTGTGACAACTCAATAGAAAATTGAATGAAAATAATATAACATAAAATATTACAAAATAAAAAGTAAATAAATGTTCAAGCAAAATAATATAGGTAAAAGCTTGTGAAAACTATGTTTTGCATCTGAACTAAAATTAAGTAAATTTTATAGTTAAAATATTTATAAAATAATAATAAAGTCTCTGAGTATTGTTGGTAAACCCATATTGTTACGGCAATATGGTTGGTGGTTAGTTGTCATCGTTGCGGTGGCCGTGGATAGCCATGGTGTAGGCGGTCCCCGCCACCAAGCAGCCCACACAGGCGCTCTGGGCGGCTACCCTCATCTGCATCAGGTACTGGGGCGTGGGCAGGGTCACGGGGCCCCGCCGGAACCTGTAGGCACCTGCAGCGCACACCCCCGTCATGGCCACCAGACCTGCACACAAGCAAAGGGAGTGTGATTGGATGACCACATTCAATGTGACTGACACATATGAAATAATGTAATACACTGTTTTGTCATTTCAGATCCCTCCTTTTGTTTATCTCCAACAACAAATAAATAAATAAAAATGCCTTTCCACTGCATAACTCAAATTTATTATTAAAGGCTGTAAATTAGTAAATTCCTTCTAGTGTAAGGTTGAATACAATCATTGATTATAAGGTTGGCAGCACTGATGTTGGTTAGTTTAGACAACCTTCTCTGCGGTCCTCATATTTAAGTGGTTTATCGGTATTTAGAAACTAAAAGTCACTTCTTTTTATGTAAATATCGTTATCAGTGGATGGTCTACTCGCTCATAAACTAATAATTTGGCCGCAGTCCGGTTAGTTTATCAGTATCCAGTGTGAGGTTGTAACGTCTCGCCGGCATCGTGACCGCGTGGCCTGTGGCATCACCTGTTAAGTGCAAGTTGGTGAAGTGTGTGATTTGTGGCTTGTTTAAGCTCTTATGACTGAACATAAAATAAGCTACTATTTCTCTACGACAACGGAAAATAGGCCGAAGCGATCGAGGACATCATATTCTCCTGGTGACGAGGCGAGTGTGGATAACCTAACTATGGATGAGGTAGGAGATATGACATAAGATCAATTACTTGGAATACTAAAACGTGTCATGGGTAATCTTCTGGACGAGAAACTGGCCAATGTGGCAACAAAAGACGATATAAATAGTGTAAACTTAAAAGTGGCAAACCTAGAGCGTGAGAACCTGCGCCTGAATGAGGAGGTTAGATTGCTTAAAGAACATGAAAAACACGTTCTTAATAAGCTAATTGATTTGGAGTCCAGATCAAGGCGAAATAACCTTATATTTAAAGGACTTAAGTGGGCAGGAAAATCGCCGGACTTGTGAGAGGTAGTGAAAAAGTTTTGTCGGGAACTGTTCGGGTGCAGTGAGAATGTGTGGGTGAATCGTGCTCATCCCCTGGGCCTTGATGGGAAAACTGTAATAGCGCACTTTCCCGATGACAGTGACGTTGAATATGAAGCGAGTTCGGTGCCTCAAAGACTCTGGCTATTCCGTCTATAGGGACTTCCCGCGCGAGGTGAGGGAAAAGCGAGGGCTTCTCTCAGCAGTAAGAGCGGAGGTAACACGCGTCAAGGGATGGAAGCGAATGCCGCTGGTGCATGACCACCTAACGATCAACAGCTCCAGATTCACCTGGGAAGGTGGCAAGTTCATGGCGGGAAAAACGGACGGCGCAGATAAGCTGAAAGAGCTATTTCACCACGATTTTGGAGAATTTATAAAGGGGTTGGTGAAGCAGCGAATGGATCCAACATCCCAGAGGCAACCAACCAACAATGAGACAGAGACAGCTGTGGTGGAGGCGAACAGCAGTAGCAACTCCATGACGACAACGTTGGGTGGCGGCGTCAACCCTCCATCAGCGACACCGGGCCGTGGGACAGCGGGCAACCACAACGTCAATAGGCAACTAGGTTCAGTTAACATTTTAGTTTATAATGTATGTGGGCTTGCTTCAAAGATTAACAATTGCTAATTTTTAAGTTTAATAGAGAATTATGATTTTATTTGTTTGTTAGAAAATTTTTCACACGAGGGCGAGAGGGATATTATTGAGGGGAAATGATGTAATTTCAATATTATTTTCAGTTTTGCGATTAGGAGAGCAAATTTTGGTAGATTTAGAGGAGGTTCTGTATATTTAATTAATAAATCGGCTAAAAATATAACTTTTAAGACAAGAGATACCTTTACTATGTTTCAAATTAACAACAACATTGATAATATTGTCACTTATATACTGCCAGTCTATTTAAATTTTAATAAAACCCTTTGCGATCGGAATGCATATTTGCCGTTGTTCCTCAGCGGTCGCGCGGCCAGCTCTACTGGCCGCCGCCATTAGCACGTGGAAGTCGGATTTTTTTCTACAGCAGTTGTCCTTTGCGATCGGACGGCCAGCGGTGCTGGCCAACATGAAATCCAACGAACGCTCGGGCGTCCAGCAGGACTGGCCGACAACAATGTTTTCGTTTGTAATATTCCAACTGTGGTATAATGCCTGTAGAGTGCTGCAACCTAGTGAGAAATTGTTAAACTAAACGATCAGCAGGCTTGCAACATTATATCGTAAGAATTGTGGTGTAAACAACTAAAATAAACACCTGTTATTCTGGCACAAGTGCTGTCATAATCATCATTGTTTTGATTCAGTTTTATGTGATTTTAACTGTGTTTTGGTGATTTTCTCGAGAGATTTGTGTTTATTTGTATTTTTAATTATGTTTTAAGTTTTAATGTACATGATTATAAGAACACTTGTACGTTTACGTATAGGCCTACACTTATATTATAATTAGGCCTACAATAAAATTGTTTTATCCCGTATAAACAATGGGGTTATGTTTTTTCCCCCGTATATTTAACTAAGTAATAATGAACGATCGTTAAAGATAAGACGAATTGAGAGACGTTTTATTAAAATTTAAATCCCCTATGCTAACATTGAAGGTTTTCAGTGAAAATAATTCCGAGCTGCGGGGAGCGAGCCGCCATGATAAATGCCGAGGTGACGCGTAGTGGGACGTGGCCAGTACAGCTGGCCGTCCGACCGTCGGAACCAAGTTAGTACGGAAAGAATTCCGACTGGCTGCCGACTGCGTTGTGGCCACTCCTGCTGGCCTTCCGATCGCAAAGGGTTAGAATGATGATTTTGACAGATTAGCAACACTGTTGAATAATAACTATGAAGAAAATATAATAGTTTTAGGGGATTTAAATGGGGGTATCGGTGAGGAGCAAACTCTGCCTGATTACTTAGTAGAGGGGATTACTGAAAAATGTTTAACGTTTAGCCATTCTAAAGATAACAATTTGAACAGACACGGACGCAAAATTTTGGAAATTGTAAAGAATTTAGGTTTAATAATTTTAAACGGTAGATTCAAGGGAGATTTTGAGGGTGAACATACTTTTATAGGAGCAATGGGATGTTCGGTAATTGATATTGTGGCAGCACCTATTAAAAAATTAAGTTATATTTAAAGTTTTGGGTGTTAAATAATCCAGGTTCTGACCATTTGCCTTTGGAACTGGTATTTGATGGTGGAAATTCAGTGGCCGGGGAGGAGGTAGAGATAAACGAAGTTCTGCCAAAGTTAAAATGGACAAAGTTAAAGGTATTGATTAGGTTAACTAACAAAGCAGAATACTATTGTCATATTGATTGAAATATATAAGCAGGATAAATAAAATACGTCTTAACCCCTATAAAGTATATTTACACTTATACTGTACTTACATACAAGACAGTAAAATATACACAAAAGACGGTACAAGGCGATCGATTTCAACCAGTTACACCGGTCATCATCAGGCCCAATCAGAGAATGACAGAAACAAGATGGCGAACAGCTTATATACTATTGGCTACCGGAAGTTCCGGAAACAAGTTGCGATAAGTCCCACCAAAGTCAAAGTTGACCTGTTCATTGATCAATTTATCCCTATCCTTACATTTTTCCATTAAAATAAACATTGTATTTGATTTATCCTGCTTAGTTGTAACAACACGTATCATGCTAATAAAGAAATTATTTACGGATGCCAGTCAGGCAAATTTAGCATTGTCTTACAGGGATGTTAGAATCAAGATTCATACTAAGATTGCTGATGTATATTTTCAATACCCCCATCGCAGCAAACCTGTGTACTCAGCGAATTTCCAATGCAAGCATATGTGTCTCACTACCACATAAAGCCACTTACCATGCAAGTTTCATAAAAATACATAAATAAATAAGCCATCTAGCATTTTATTTATTCTCCATAAGAATAACATTAGGGCTGAGTACGCAGGTTTGCTGCAACAAGGAACACAAAATATATGTTTATATGCAATTATCAATATGACTCAACCAGGTGAAGCTACATACTAAGTTTTATTAATTTATGTTCATAATTAAGGGAGATATAAAACTTTACTTATTCTCCATAAGAATAACATTAGGGCTGAGTATGCAGGTTTGCTGCTCCCGGGATAATCAACAAAAAATCAATTGTTTGTGCAAAATCAATATACCAGTACTACGTGAAGCCACATACCAAGTTTCATCAATATACATTCATAAATAATCGAGATATCAAATTTTATTTATTCTCCATAAGGATAACATTGGACAACGTACTGTGTTTAGCACTTTGAATATCTCTGCAACGGTTGGACGTAGAATCACAATTTACACACCAAAATGATTGTTTTGTAGAGCTGAATCGATTTGTAAAAGCAAATATGAAGTTTACATTAAAATGAACTGAGGAAAAGCCAAAAACCTTTTTCCCATAAGATTAACATGGGAGATTTTATGAGCACGTTTTTTGGATTTTCTCCGCAACCACTTAACCTAGGTTAATAATTCAAAATACTATATTATTTGTTTTTTTAAGCTCTATAAAATGCTCAAAACCAAATTTGAGTGTTTTAAAAATTTTAGGGTAAAAAGTGCAAAAAACTGATTTTTGGAAAATTTAAAACCCTCATAAACCCCCCTTCCCATTGTCCGATTTTTCTGGTTTTCGAAATTAAAGTCATGAATGTCACTTTACACAATTGAGCCAAATTTCATCGAAATCAGACGTTTTTAGCGAATTTCTCCTATAGGGAAGAAGTTATTACCGTAGTCGGCATGGTAAGACCTAGGCCCGGGACCATGATAACTTTTCGTTTTGAGGTCCCCAGACCCCAAAAACACCATTCGTTCGAAACTGTATATATATATATATATATATATATATATATATATATATATGTGTCCGTGAGCACGATAACTCTCGTAAAAATTATCCGATTTTGATGAAATTTGGTATAAACGTGTAAAGCAACATTTATGACTTTAAGTTCGAAAACCAGCCAGATCGCTCTATCCGAAGGGGTATTTTGGGGGGGTTTTGTACCCCAAAAATGGGTTTTTCGAATTTTTTACAAATAATTTTGGAAATAGTCAAATTTTAGTTTTTTCCATTGGATTCAGCTTAAAAAAACACACAATTTGGTATTTTGATCATTTCTCTACGTCAATTGGTTACCGAGATATTGAAAGTGCTAAACACAGTACGTTGTCTAATGTTATTCTTAAGGCGGAAAATAACAATTTTATATCTCGCTTATTTATGAACGTATACTGACGAAACTTGGTATACGACTTCATCTGGTTGTGGACCATTGATATTTGCTCAAAAAACCAATTTTTTACCAATGGCTCCCGTAGCAGCAAACCTGCGTACTCAGCCCCATGTTATTCTTATGGAGAATAAGTAACGTGTTATCTCCCTTCTTTATGAAAATAAATTAATGAAATTTGGTATGTGGCTTTACCTACATGAGTTGTATTGATATTTGTATAAAACTCCATTTTTTGAACTCCTTGCTTCAGCAAACCTGCATACTCAGCCGCCATGTTATTCTTATGGAGAATAATTAAAATGTCATAAATCGTTTATTTATGAATGTATATTGATACAACTTGGTATGTGGCTTTATGTGGTATTAAGATACATATATATGCATTGGAAATTCGCTGAGTACGCAGGTTTGCTGCTACGGGGGTATTTACTCAAGTTATTGTGTTAACGGACACACACATATATATATATATTTTTATAAAACTTGATAACTTCAAGTTTTATAAAAATATATTCACAAATAAGCGATATATACAATTTTAATTATTCTCCATAAGAATAACATTGGGGCTGATTACGCAGGTTTGCTGCAACAAGGAACACAAAAAATTGGTTTTTAGCGAATTTCCCCTATAGGGAATTAGCGAATTTCCCCTATAGGGAATTAGCGAATTTCCCCTATAGGGAAGAAGCTATTACCGTAGGTCTCATGGTAAGACTTAAGCCCGAGACCATGATAAATTTTTGTTTTGAGGTCCCCAGATGCCAAAAACACTATTCGTTCAAATTTATATATATGTATATATATATCTATATATATATATATATATATCTATATATATATATATATATCTATATATATATATATCTATATATATATATATACCTATATATGTGTCCGTGAATGCGATAACTTGAGTAAAAAAAGTCCGATTTCGATGAAATTTGGCTCAAATGTGTAAAGTGACATTCATGACTTTAAGTTCGAAAACCAGAAATATCGGACCACGGGAAGGGGGGTTTATGGGGGTTTTAAATTTTCCAAAAATCAGTTTTTTGCATTTTTCACCCTAAAATTTTTAAAACACTTAATTTTGGTTTTGACCATGTTATAGAGCTTAAAAATCAAATAATATGGTATTTTGAATTATTAACCTAGGTTAAGTGGTTGCGGAGAAAATCCAAAAAAACCTGCTCATAAAATCTCCCATGTTAATCTTATGGGAAAAAGGTTTTTGGCTTTTCCTCAGTTCATTTCAATGTAAACTTCATATTTGCTTTTACCAATCAGTTTAGCTCTACAAAAAAATCATTTTAGTGTTTAAATTATGATTCTACGTCCAACCGTTGCCGAGATATTCAAAGTGCTAAACGCAGTACGTTGTCCAATGTTATCCTTATGGAGAATAAATAAAATTTGATATCTCGTTTTTTTATGAATGTATATTAATGAAACTTGGTATGTGGCTTCACCTAGTACTGGTATATTGATATTTGCACACAAAATTGATTTTTTGTTGATTATCTTCTTAGCAGCAAACCTGCATACTCATCCCTAATGTTATTCTTATGCAGAATACGTAAAGATTTATATCTCCCTTAATTATGAACATAAATCATTAAAACTTGGTATGTAGCTTCACCTGGTTGAGTTATATTGATAATTGCAAAAAAACCATATTTTTATCGTCCTTGTTGCAGCAAACCTGCGTTCTCAGTCCTAATGTTATTCTTATGGAGAATAAATAAAATGCTATATATCAGTTATTTATTTAAGTATTTTTATGAAACTTAGTAAGTGGCTTTATGTGATAGTAAGAAATATATTCATGCATAGGAAATTCGCTGAGTATGCAGGTTTGCTGCGACGGGGGTATTATGCTAATATCAATGTAACTGTAGTAGGTGAAGTCATATACCAGTTTTTATTAATTTATGTTCATAATTAAGGGAGACATAGCATTTTATTACTATCCATAAGAATAACATGGGGATGAGTAAGCAGGTTTGCTGCTACGGGATCCTTTGGCAACAAATAATTTTTTTGAGCAAATATCAATAGACCACAACCAGATGAAGCCATATACCAAGTTTCGTCAGTATACGTTCGTAAATAAGTGAGATATAACATTTTTCTTTTCCTCCATAAGCATAACATTAGACAACGTACTGTATTTAGCACTTTCAATATCTCGGTAACTAATTGACGTAGAGAAATGATCAAAATACCGAATTGTGTGTTTTTTAAGCTGAATCCAATAGTGAAAACTAAAATTTGAATATTTCAAAAATTATATGTGAAAAATTCAAAAACCCATTTTTGGGGTACAAACCCCCACCAAAATACCCTTTCGGGTAGAGCGATCTGACTGGTTTTCGAACTTAAAGTCATAAATGTTGCTTTACACGTTTATACCAAATTTGATCAAAATCGGATCATTTTTACGAGAGTTATCGTGCTCACGGACACATATATATATATATATATATATATATATATATATATATATATATATCTAAATACATAAAAGAGGAAGTATGTATGTAGCCTATGGACTCCGAAACCGCTTGACAGATTGTAATGAAACTTTCAGGCATTATTAAGCATTATTCAAGGATGGTTTGTGTGAAGTTTGGTGCAAATCTGTCCAAAGGGCTCCGACCCAGACGGCATATAAGGGTGCAGTGTCAGGTTTTAGAAATTCAGTGTTTACAAAATTAACAGCTGTAATTAGTAAACAACTTAATTTTTGCACAGCAACGCGCGCCGGGAAACTGCTAGTATATATATATATACAGTTTCAAACGAATGGTGTTTTTGGGGTCTGGGGACTTCAAAACGAAAAGTTGTCATGGTCCCGGGCCTAGGTCTTACCATGCCGACTATGGTAATAGCTTCTTCCCTATAGGGGAAATTCGCTAAAAACAATGTCTTAGAAATAAAGTAACACCAGTGCACGCTAGAGTCAAGATGAATTGTAATTCTATTGCTGCCAAGAAAACAAAACATCAAGCTGAAGTTATTTTTGTAGAGAATATGATTAAACAACTGTATTGCGAAAAAGATGAACTTACCATGCAATCATATCACGTACATCTTAAATTTGAAGATAAATATGGGCCTGTAGCTTGGAATTTTTTGTATGAGATTGTTTCAGATGAAGTTGAAGACGTAATGAAGAGGAAATATGAAAGAGTTAACAAGAAGATGGACAACCTGATACATCGAGATAGTACTATTCATGAAATTGGACAGACAAGAAATCAACATGAATTCCAACAACGAGTTATCAACATGACAGATATGCAGTTCGAGAAAGAAGTCGACGAAGTCCTAGAATGTAGCCTAAAACATAATTTTATCGTCAGCAATAAGAAAATGAATGATCTAAGGTGACGGACATTGAAGCGAACGTCAGGATGTTGAAAGAAGTTGACCACTGCGCAGTATGACAGGATGTTGAAGTCAACCGCCTGAGTCAACCTGAACACCAAAGATGTTCAAGTCAACAGCAAAACACTAAATAAGGAGAAAAAAGAAGACCTGAATAAGTGTAACGGAATTAAGAAGACATTAGAAAAAATTAACTCACTCGCCCTGAAGGCTGACAAGAGCAATGTCGTTGTAATTATGAAAAAAGAGGACTATATAAAGAATACGGAAGATTTTATTAAAGAAAATAACTTCAAGGAGCTTCAGAGAGACCCAACAGAAAAATACTAAAAAGGACTGACCGAGGCTGTGAAGAAGTGTACCAAAGTGATTACAGAAGAATGTAGACCGAAAATGAACATCCTTAACTCAAAAGTTCCAGTAATGAAGGGAATTCCTAAGATCCACAAAAAGAATGTGCCTATTAGACCTCTTGTAAATTTTAAATGTGCACCTACATACAATGTTTCAAAGTTGTAGTTGTCTGCTAGATTAACTAAGGACTTGGAATTAGAATACAAGTATAATGTAAAAAATGGCTATGATTTCGTAGGTAACATAATTATTGAAACATACATTATTGAAACACGTCAATGTAAAGGGTAATAGTAGATTAGTTTTTGATATCTATAATTTGTACACAAATGTACCTGTCATGGAAATTGTTAATTTGATTAAATGTAGGCTCATAGATAACGGACTGGATAAAGTTTATATCGATCAACTTGTAAAATTGTTAAAAATTGTACTGAAACAGAATTATTTTAGATTCAACAATAGGTTTTATGCACAAACTGATGGAATAGCTATGGGGAGTCCACTTTCCGCAATAATGTCAGAAGTGTTCCTGCAACATCATGAAGAATGTATTTTGGAAAGATTGAACAAAGATCGTGAAGTAGCAATGTACGTTAAATATGTAGATGATGTCATTATAATTTATAGCGAAACCAAGGATGGTGAAGCAGATGATATGATGCAAATGTTCAACAACCACCATAGAAACCTGGCTTATACAAGCAAACTTGAAGAAGAAAGAAAAATTAACTTCCTGGATTTAACAATAATGAGAAGAGAAGTTAAGCTGGAATTCAAAATCTACAGGAAGCCAACACAAACGAATACAACCATCAACAGCAAGTCCATACATCCATCAAGCCACAAGACCGATTCATTTCGTTCAATGCTGCAAAGAGCCTACAAGATCCCATTAAGTGAAACAAGCGGAAGAAAGGAAACAGCTACAATCAAATCTATAGCTCGAGCCGACGGATACCAATCTACACTCATTGATGAAATGGGGGCGAAGATATTGAAGAAGATGAAGAACCAAGAACGGCTCCGAAATATGACAACTCTGAGCAATGAACAGGAGAAGGAGATTACGAGATATGTTGCATTTAACTTCACTGGCGATAAAACACAGAATATTGCAAATCGATTTAAGAAGTATGGAGTATCCGTAGCCTTCAAGGCACAAAACACCATGAATAAAATTCTGCATCCGAACATAGAAGATTGTGATAAGTTTGATAAGGCCGGTGTATATAAAATCAGTTTTAATGATTGTGATAATTTTTATGTTGGTCAAACTGTTAATTTTGTAAAAAGATACAAGAATCATGTTTCAGCATGGAAGAACCGATAACCGGAAAGATCGAATGTCGCAAAACACCTCCTGGAAAATGGCCACTCATTGGGAACAATTGAAGACAATTTGAATATTCTCCATATTTGTAAGAAAGGAAATGTAATGAATGCATGGGAAGAATTGTTTATTTTTAAAGAAAAATGTAAGGATAGGGATAAATTGATCAATGAACAAGTCAACTTTGACTCTGGTGGTACTTATCGCAACTTGTTTCCGGAACTTCCAGTAGCCAATAGTATATAAGCTGTTCACCATCTTGTTTCTATCATTCTCTGATTGGGCCTGATGATGACCGGTGTAACTGGTTGAAATCGATCGCCTTGTACCGTCTTTTGTGTATATTTTACTGTCTTGTATGTAAGTACAGTATAAGTGTAAATATACTTTATAGTGTTGTAAGACTATTTTATTTATCCTGCTTATATATTTCAATCAATATGACAATAGTATTCTGCTTTGTTAGTTAACCTAATTAATACCTATTAATAACCTATTAGTTTTAAAGACAAAATTAATTATATAGTTTTAATTATATATACCGTATGTTTTTGTTACAAACTAAATTGGTTTATAAGTTCCCATCTATATTTCCATGCATGCTTCAAAAAATTCCCCAATCTCCGCCAATCCCTCCCATTTATAAACGAATGAAATTCCTCTTGCGCCAGACCTGTACTACCTAACCAATATTTTCTAATAGTTAAAAGTGGACAGACGGCAGCAAAGTGAAAAACAGTTTAGTTTTCTCGGCGATTGTATAACGAGTACAAAAGGTTCCTATCATTTAGCCAAGGCTTATAATTCAGGTAAACTAATTCCCATCGTACCTTGATAACCCTCGAGATAACATCTATACTCAAATCATCAGTCAGGTAACTTCTGTGGCCCAGGTCAAGGTCAACGACGAGACTTTGTTGGTGAAACTGGGTTATGTTGTTGCGCGTCCTTCACAATAAGCGCGATATGCCGCCCTTTCCGCTTGAACTATATTCATCATTTGACCTTGCACTTCTTCTGCCGCCTCCATATCAAAATTGAGTTCCAAATTATGCTTTTGTGCCATATTTTTCCATTTCCTACACCAAAAAATGTTTTTGCTATTACTTTTCTTGCTAGAATGTTCGGCAATCAGTTTTCATTTAAAGTCCCTAACTTTGCAATATAATTTAGATTCATAATTACAGTAAAACTATGCAACTTCTCGACTCTGAGTTCGAGGTTGAACACATAATTAGGAATCTTGAATGGTAATTTAAAAATTCTTTTAAAAAACAATTTTTGAAACGATTCTCTATATTGATATTCACAATACCCCAAATTTGCCCACCGTAACAAACAACTGCCCTTAAAACTGACTCAAAACATCTATATTTAATATCCAATGTAATATTTCTATTATTTATCAGATTGTTCCATATCGAGTTTATTGCCAATTTCTCCACTAGTGCTTTTTCTTTTAAGTGATATCCCCAAGATAAGGATGATGTAAAATTAACTCCCAAATATTTGTAGTTGTTTACTATTTCGACTCTTTTTACACAATAGAAAAACTTATCGTGTACACTTAACCTTCCTCCTTTTCTAAAACTAATAATATTTATTTTTCTAAATTTACTTTTAAATTCCACGTTTTACGATAATGTCCCAGGTTATTTATCATAAACTGCATAACAGTGGCCATTGGTGCAATAACTACAGCATCGTCGGTGTATAGTAAAATATTAATTTTGTGTCCGTCAAAAATACAGCCACCTTTCAAAGCCTCTGAAATATCATTTAAAAATAGACTAAAAAGTAATGGACTACCTATACACCACTGCCTAAGGCCGACTTTAGTTTCAAAGCTATTTGATACTCCCTCTTTACACCATATACTTGACATATAAACTCTTCAAAGTCGTTCAAAGTCTTTAGTCGAAACCCCTAGACATGATAGTTTATACATTAATGCTTTTCTATCAATATGATCGAACGCTGCTTAGAAATCAACAAAGAAACAGTACAGTTTAGCCTTTTCTTCCATTAATCGCAACTTAACCATACAAGACACTCTAAAAATATTATCGTTGAATATCCTTGTCTGAATCCAGCCTGAAATTCAGTTAGCACTTCATTTTCATTTGCCCAGTCGTATAACCTGTTATTTAACAAGCCTGTAAATAATTTCCCTATCCAATTTATAAAAGATAACCCCCTGTAGTTTTCGGCCAAATTTATGTACCCCTTTTTATGAAGTGGAAAAATAATGGACTTTTTAAAACTTTCAGGGACAACACCATCTGAATAAATTGTATTATATATAATTAATAATTTAACCCAAAAGATATATGTGGCAAATTAAAAAAACTCATGAGGGACCCTGTCTAATCCAGGGGCTTTATTGCCTTTTGTCCTTAATAGCACAGCTTTCAATTCATTTAAAGTAAAATCACAATCCAATCTATTATTAACAGTAAAAGGTTCGGCGTAACTATCTCTGTAGTTAAAGATGGGTTCAACAATTTAAAAAAATGATTAATCCACTCCTTTATTGAAATATTTCCAATTCTGTGATCGGCCCTCTTCTTAAAACTGTTAATAGCTTCCCAGCATGTTTTCCCATCCTTAACCTGTAATAAACTACTTATACTGATTGAAACTACTGAGGAAACTACAATGGGTTTCTCATAACAGGAGAACATTGTCTGGTTATAATATTGCCCGCTCCGACATCAGGTACCTTTTCCTTCGTAGGTTTATAAGCTGATCAATGTTATTGATATTACTATTACAGTAATATTATTAATGTTTCTTAATAATATTCTGCGTTGGTATTAATATTAATAATCACTAATAATTAATATTACAGCATTCGTGGTAAGTTTGTAAATCTAATTTTGTAAGTAGAAAGGTTTGCAGCCATGCATTACCAATCAGACAATCACAGCAGTTGTTTCTCCGTTCTTCACTGAGAATCTACTTCCTCTTTACTATCCACTAATACCATTGACTATATACATGTATATAGACAATGCTAATACTGTTCAATAATCACGTTGATTTTACAGTTCTAACTTAGGTTCCTGTAATTATTTATAGAACCCCATGTCTAAAACTTTATTTTGTCGCAATCAGAGAATCACAGTCACTCTGTCCTCAGTCGTTCTATTAAACAATAAGAAACGAAATGAATATCTTTTTAAAAATATCTGAGAGTATTGCAAAGAAGAGTTTAAGGATATTCTTTGCCCACAACCTGGACCTGCTATCGACCTGAACCTCTACCCATGGATGATGCTGATGAGGCCCCGCCTGACGACCCTTTCCTGTTCCTGGCTCTTTCGTGTTCCTGACAAAATGTCGCAAGCGATCAGTTTAAAAAAATAAAAAAAATACTTTAGAAAACTTTCTTGTATCATTTTAAAGAATAGATTTTAGGCTTTGTTTTGGTATCAAATCCATACCTTAAATATACAAAATTAAGATTTTGTTGTGTTTTAAAGTTTTAAAATGTGTTTTTCTCACAAAGCCCATTTTTATTTTACAAAACTAAAATGTCTGTAACTTAAACAAAAAAATTGTAGAGACATAATTTTTTTAACAAACTGTTTGTAATTAAAAGCTTAATTTGAAAATATCAATAACTCAAAATCGGAAATTGCCGACAAGAGGTCCCTTTTTGCTTTCCGCCTCACATATTATTTTAAGATTCTCTTCAGCATTAAACTCTAAACATCACAACTATACTTCACAGGGAATATCTTGACCTATGGCTTACTCCACTGCCGGAGTGACTGAGATTACCAGCTGGGCTATTGAAGATGGAATACTAACAAACAGTTAAATTGTTTACATAACAACAATATTACGATTAATTGACTAAACAGATGATGACAACAGATGACAGTTTTAGACCGATGTCTAAATCTCGCTCTACTCCAACTGCTTGAACTGAAAACAGTTCCCACAAGTCAAGATATTCTGTGTCAAGTGTACTAGCTTTATTGTTTTAAGCTTCAAATGTCCTTGAAAATAAATATATAAACTTTGATGTATAATTAGGGCTATAACTACTGTTTTTTATTTTGTTGTATATCTGATGATAAAGTATTTTTAAAAAGATAATTCATTCATTAAATAACCTAGCTAGTTATTACTAGAGAAAGTTTGGTTGTTGAAAAGTTATTACTAGAAATTATCTGTGTTTTTGTTTAACTAAAATAAGTTCTCATTCTCTGATTGAGCCTGATTATGACCAGTGTAACTGGTTGAAATCGATTGCCTTGTACCATCTTTTTGTAAATTTACTTTACCACCTTGTATGTAAGTACAGTATAAGTGTAAATATATTTGTTTGCGAGACGTAGTTATTTTTATCCTGTTAATTTTAGCAACCCGTTTTATGCTACACAATAAATTATTTATTAAATAACCCAAATGTATAAACTCCCTTATTAAAATGCAGTTACAATGTTTGAATTCTGCAGGAAAAGTTATTTACAGTATAGTAAATAAAGTGCTCTTTTTTAATTTAATCAGTTTAAAACATGCCTCTCGATATTTATGGTAATATAGATTAAATCAGCTTTTAAAGAAAGTATCATGATGTAAAAACGGCTTGAAAGACTTAGAAAGTCTCAACATAAAATACACAGATTCAATATAGAGATTAAACAACAAAGCCAATCTAAGTACACCAGTTCCTGAGAAGTTAGGGCAGTGCAGATAAGATAGGGAGGTTGAAAAGTTTGTTGTTCATACTGTAGACTTACCAATTCCAAAAAATGGATTTTCCTTCAGTTTTCTTGCAAGTTTTTCGGACTGTGACTCATAATGGTTCAGGTGTCTAATCTCATCTGAAATACATATATTATTTTTAGTTTGTTAGTCCTAAAAAGGGTGTAACTTGAGAATAAAAAACATTACTTATCAAATACTTTGGTACACGGTTAATTGTAAACTAATGAGAGGAATGGGGGCAGCTTTGTAGTAAGTACATTAGTTTTGTTGGACAATTGCTGTTTTGATTAACTACAAACTCTTATATATCTATAAGAAACAGTTGGATGTATTTATTTGTTACCTACAAAAAGTGAACCCACAAACAAGGGATCATAATGATGTATCTGTACTATAACTAATATTAATTATTAATTAACCCTTTTATAGTAAGATTGATGAAACATAATTCTTTATAAAAGTTTATTAAATTCTAAATATTATGGAAGGAAGTTACTTGTTAAATTATTATCTATATCTATGATACCCTAAGCCGATTTTTCTGAACATTACTACTCTGATATTTTTTAACCAATTTTGATGATTAAGGTGTAAAAAATGGCCCAGATTCGTAGTTGTGCAAAGTGGTTTTCAATTTCCAATACTGTTTTGCTGAAGGGCACAGGACACCATCAAAGTTCAATTTTTTCCCCATATATATAACATGGAGAGTAGTTTGAATTCAGTTGCATTCTAAAACAGGTGATGATACAGTAAAATACAGGTAAACAGTAAGAACAGCTGATAACTGATATAAACAATAAAAGTTTGTTTTGCTCGATTTAGAGCAACAGGTCCACTAATAAAGTTTATTTATTTGTTTTTGTTACGTATAAGATTTTCAATTTTTTTAACCAAGGTATTTTTCATTCATCATTTTTTTACCTAAACTTATTCAAAATGTGATTAACTATGTTTTATTTGTAAGATAAATAATATGTCTTATTCCTTCTGATGATATAATTCTCTCAGTGTCTGACACCATAAGTTATAACAAACCATAAGTTTAATAACAATTACTAGACTTGACATAACATGAGTTTTTTATAAGAAACTCCTATAATGTACAAATAGCAAATACAAATATTCAATAATGACGCTACGATAGTTGGAATTAAATTTTAAATGATGAAACTCAATTTCTTTGGATTCTATTGGTTTAATAACAAAATATGTAAATAATTGAGTACACCAAGTTATTATTGCCTTGTGGTACTTGCCCCTAGAATGGTATACAAAAAAAGTTGTCACAACATTAGTATGTACTTACTGCTATCCAGTGTAATCTAATACCATACATGAGGTAAAACTAATTTGGTAGTAAATACATTTTTATTTAATCTTCAACTAAAGATTGAACATTGTTTAAGTACGCTCGTGTCCATTAATGTGTGTTCCATTAATCGTGTTCCTTAACGTGTGCTGCATTTTACAATTTTCATTCCATGTCTACATTTGAATGATAAAAACCTACCAATTACCACTATAACATTTTCGTTATGACTCATACGTACATCAAAATCCAGAAAACATTCGGAGATACCTTAGACCCTTGCCCCATAATTGGCTGATCAAGTTTCAGTGTTTACCTAATGGTGATATGTATTTTTATGTTTGATTAAATTAGTTATTAGTTTTTCCATAGCATACGGACCATACAAATGTTTTTCACTCTCTACGAAAACTATAGGCAGATAAAAAGAATTCTGCTAATGTAACCCATGTTACGTAAAGTACAGTATTAGCAATGTTATTAAAGTAGCTAACTTATGTTGTCAGACACTTCTAGAATTCTATTAGAAGAAGGAAGACATATTATTTTTCTTACAAATAAAACATAGTTAATCACATCTTTATGAAAAATTATCAATGAAAAATACCTTGGTTAAAAAAATTGAAAATCTGATACGTAACGATAATAAATAAATAAACTTTACTAGTGTACCTGTTGCTCTAAATCGAGTAAAACAAACTTTCATTGTTTATATCAGTTAGTTATTAGCTGTTCTTACTGTTTACCTGTGTTTTACTGTATCATCACTTGCTTTAGAATGCAACTGAATTCAAACTACTCTCCACGCTATTATTTATGGGGGAAAAATTTAACTTTGGCGGAAATTTCATGCCCTGTGCCCTTCAGCAAAAGAGTATTGGAAATTGAAAACCACTTTGCACAATTACGAATCTGGGCCATTTTTTTACACTTTAATCCTCAAAATCGGTCTAGGAATATCGGAGGATTCTGTTCACAAAAATCGCCTTAGCGTATTATAGATACAGATTTTTTTATAGAATACAACTTTTCCAATAATTGGGATTGCCTCTTTTAAACAATGAACAATGATTCATAAATTACAATAAATTTACTAGATCTGTTAATTTTGTGGGCATTTTAGGCTGAGTAAAGGATTTTAAAAAACAGGATATTTTCTAAGTAATTGAGACTATGTCTTGAATATTTTTAAAACTTGCATTTTTTAAATTACATTATTGTTTTATTACTGTAGTAAACATTACAATTAGACCCATAAAAGTATTTTATAAACTTTTAAATGTCTGATAAATATTTATTAAACCACAGCTATTTTCAGGGAGTATTGTCTGTCAGCAAACATTTTATAAAACATGCCTAGAACCATATTTGATGATGAGGCGACAAGAAAGGCCAAGGTGAAATCCCGCTGAGCTCTCTAAAAGCCAACAAACAACAAACTAAACCTAGGGATCAATCATGGGTCAAACTTTGCCCCTCAGATTTCCTGCTTTCAATTTAGGATAAAGTTTCCACTCTGTATTCCTTTTCACTTCATTACAAATTATTTGCCTATTTTTGTGGTAACAAAATTTAATTACCTTCATTAATTTTAAAATTATAAAAAAGTTATAATTTAGAAATTTTCTATCGTCTTAGTAATACATATCTATAGTCAATGGTAATACATTTATTTTTTATCAATTCAAGCCTTACTCATAACAAATTGTTAACTGAGTTTATTGTAAGATGTCATGTAAAAGTGGCATTTTAAAATATAGGAAAAAATAATTTGTATGTAAAATATTAATACCCCCGATGCAGCAAACTTGCGTATTCAGCGAATTTCCAATGCACAATATATGTCTTAATACCACATAAAGCCGTATACCAAATTTTATAAAAATATATTTACATATAAGCTTTGTATACAATTTAAATTTTTCTCCATAAGAATAACATTGGTGATATGGTGACTGGTAGGTTTGCTGAAACAAGGAACACAAACAATAGGTTTTTATGCAAATGTAAAAAGGATTTAACTAGGCAAAGCCACATACCAAGTTTCATCAATATTCAATCATAAATAAGCGCTATTTAACATTTTAATTATTATTCTCCATAAGTGTAACATGGGGCTGAGTAAGGAGGTTTGCTGCTGCAAGGAAAAAATGGGTTTTTATGCAAATATCAATATAAATCAACAAGGTGAAGCCACATACCAAGTTTTATTAATTTATGTTCATAATTAAGGGAGTTATTACATTTTACTTATTCTCTACAAGGATAACATAGGTTTGCTGCTATGGGGATAATCAACAAAAAATAAATTTGTTGTGCAAATATCAATATACACACACACATATATATATATATATATATATATATATATATATATATATATATATATATATATAAATATATATATATATGTATATATACACACACACACATATATATATGTATATATATATATATATATGTGTGTGTGTGTGTGTGTGTGTGTGTGTGTGTGTGTGTGTGTGTGTGTGTGTGTGTGTGTGTGTGTGTGTCCATGGGTAGGATAACTCTCGTAAAAATGATCCGATTTTGATGAAATTTTATACGAACATGTAAAACAACATTGATGACTAAGTTTGAAAACCAGCCAGATCTTTCTATCCGAAGGGGGGCTTTTGGGGGCGTTCTATACATTTGGGGGGGGGGGGTTTGTACCCCAAAAATGGGGTTTTCGAGTTTTTTACATATAATATTTTAGTAAATCAAATTTTACTTTTTACCATTGGATTTGGCTTAAAAAGACGAACAATTTAGTGTTTTTATCATTTCTCTACGTCAGTTAGTTACAGAGATATTGAAAGTGCCAAACACAGTACGTTGGCCAATGTTATTCTTATGGAGAATAAGAAAAATTGTATATCTCGCTTATTTATCAACTTATCCTGACAAAACTTGGTATATTGCATTATATCGATGTGGTCTATTGATATTTGACAAAAAACAATTTTTTTGCCGATAGTTCCCGTAGCAGCAAACCTGCCTACTCAGCCCCCGTGTTATGTTTATATATATAATATATATATATATATATATATATATATATATTATATATATATATATATTATATATATATATATATATATATAAATTACAGAGTGATTAGGGCTACTAATATGTTAGTTTTAAGCATAATTTTACAAACAGAGTACCCTTTTTGGTTTTAACATAATATGTTTTATTAGAGGACTAGTTTCAAACCTTTAGGTCATAGTCATGTCTTACATTATTTTTGTAACCTCACATAGTTCAAATTATTAAATGGTAAACAAATTAAGAATCATACGTTAAAATTAAACTTAGAATATGGGGGATTTTCTTGAATATAATATTGTGCTATTGTCTTCAGGTATATAATATGAAATTATTTCTTTTATCCTTTTTTATATGACAAATTTTGTCGAAGATCGGATTTCTTTGACTTATGTTCATGGTGTTCAGCAAATTATTCGGGTTATTTTCGTAATTCATATATATATATATATATATGAAAATCTTCTTTTACATATAATTTATCTCTTTCTTTCTCGTATTCTAATATTGTTAAGTTGTCATTGATACTATTATAGCTGTGTCTTGTTTCAATTAAATGTTCAGCGAAGTTTGATTTCATTGTCGTTCTGTTTCCGGATTTTAGGGCTTGGATGTGTTCTTTAAATCTCGTATTAAAACTTCGACTGGTTTGCCCGATGTAGTAGTTTTCACAGTCGCTGCATTTAATCTGATAGACACCTGATTTGTTTAAATCTCTTACTTGGTTGTTTCTTTCATTTAGTATATTCTGTTGTTCATGATTCTATAAGCATTATTTTTTGTTCTATAGCTGGTCTTAACACTTGAATTATAAAATGTTCTTCTTGTAGCTTTATTTATGATTGTATTATAAGGAATACATATATATATATATATATATATATTCTTTTTGGTTTTATTCCAATGATGTTTCTCTTCTTTCATTTTTATTTTTGATCTTCTTTCTTATCATTCTTTCAACTATAGTCGGCTTGTAGAAATTCTTTACTGCCAAGCGTTTTATAAGATTTGTTCTCTTTGTTGAAATTGTTATTCGACATAGGATTAATCGATAAGTCATTGAATTAAAAACTGCTAACTCATATGTTGCCACGGGTGGTTTGAATCTGAAGGTATTATTGTTTCTGTTGTAGTTGCTTTTCGATAGATTTCAAATGAATGTTTGTTATTTTCCTTAGAAATTGTTATATCTAGAAAATTAATTTTATTGTTTTGTACTTCTTTTGAAAATTGAATTTTGTTAGAGAGTGAGGTTAGATAGGTGTGAAAGTTTTCTGCCTCCTCTCTAGTACCTTCAAAAAGGCAAAGAACGTCATCAACATAATGATACCAATATTTTATTTGTGATTTAAAAGGGTTGGTTTCATTAGTTATCTTTGTAGTTTCTAATTCATTCATATATATTTCTGCTAATAGACCTGAAAGAGGGGATCCCATTGGTAAACCCTCTTCTTGTATATAGAATGAATTATTTTACTTGAAATAATTTTGATTTTATGTCACTTTTGTCAGTTTAATAATGTTATTGAGTATTGTAAGTTCACCTCCGTTTGTTAATTGTCGTTTGAGTATTGCTACAGTTTCCCCTATAGGGATATTGGAATACATATCATTTACATCATATGATAGAAAAATTGAATTGTTGACAATGTCTACATCTTTAATTTGATATATTAATTCATAGGTATTTGATACACTTACTTTATTTTCCCAGCTAATATTATTCTTAATTTTATACTGTAAATATTTGCATATGTTGGAACTTGTCGAAAGCTGACTACTGGTCTTATAGGGATGCCATTTTTGTGCATTCTCGGTCGTCCTCGAAAAGTTGGTGTTTTTGGATTAGGCATTTTCATTTTAATCTTCTCTCTTTTGGTGATGCTTTTGCATTGCATTATGGTAGAGTTTGTTGTTTTAGTAAAGTCATCTGTTAGAACTTTATTCAAGATTTTAAACTGTCCTCTACCAAGAAATGCTTCAACTTGGTAGACAATAACAAAATATTATATTCAAGAAAATCCCCCATATTCTAAGTTTAATTTTAACATTGGATGCCATCTCGTGAGTTTTTGGCATCTGGGGACCTCAAAACGAAAAGTTTTCATGGTCTCAGGCTTAAGTCTTACCATGAGACCTACGGTAATAGCTTCTTCCCTATAGGGGAAATTCACTAAAAATGATTTTTGGAAAATTTAAAACCCTCATAAACACCATTTCCCATGTTCCGATTTTTCTGGTTTTCGAACTTAATATCATGAATGTCACTTTGCACATTTGAGCCAAATTTCATCGAAATCAGACGGTTTTAACTCAACCCATCGCATTCATGGACATATATATAGATATATATATATATATATACATATATTCAATTTGAACGAATAGTGTTTTTGGCATCTGGGGACCTCAAAACAAAAAGTTATCATGGTCTCGGGCTTAAGTCTTACCATGAGACCTACGGTAATAGCTTCTTCCCTACAGGGACAATTTGCTAAAAATAATGAAAAAAAATCAAATGGAAAAAATCTTATGACTCCTTAAAACCTTAACAAAATTCCCACTTAACAAATATAATATCTTAGTTTTAAGCAATCAATAGAAAATACGCATGTAATTTTCCTGTAAAAATGTATGCTATTTATGAATAATACTATAATTATTTCAAAGCGCTTTCTAGCCTCTTCATGAACAAATTATCACATGTACGTTTAACGTGTGTTATCACGTGTAAGATAAACTGGATGATCCAACCTTTCCTTCTGTTTCATTTACAACTAAAGAATCAATGTTAATCAAATAAATTTATAACTTATACTTATGTACATATTTTATCGGTTCCGGTCTGAAATTTTCATTGTGCAAACAATAAGTGGGAGAACCTATCAGTAAAAATCCATCATTCACATATATGAAGGTAACTCACCCTTATTTTCCCATTAAAATAACTTATTTAAATGAATTCTTTATTAAAATAACCATGCTCAAAGATAAGTTTAAATGTTATTCCACACCAAAGTATAAAATAACACACAGTAAATAAATTATAAACATATAGACAACGTACTGTGTTTAGCACTTTCACAGCTGCGTCTATGGCAAAATGGTCATAGTACTTCTATGGACTTTATAAGTACAATGACTTCCAACGACATTGACTCTAAGAGTAGAAACAATTTATCACTAGAAGCAAAGCAATATCTATAAACCAAGTTAAGTTCCTTTATAAATGAGTTGGTTTAGTTAGCCCACCGCTGCAGCCCTCCCAAACTGATAGGGCCAACTAACATCCACCAACTAATCCGAGCAGCTTACAACTACCCCAACACCGGAGCTACATAACTCGCTGTAGGCTTTGCTTCTTGGTTAATCTAAGATGGTTGTTTGATTAACATTACCTCCTAATGGCTTTGGAATATTACACATGTTTTGCTTTTGGTAGGTATAAGTTAGTACTGTATTGTAAGTTTACTTTAATGAAGTTCCATCTAACATAAAAACTTAGTCTTCTGCTTTATTTTTGGAGTAAAGGAAAACATATTTCAAAGTAAATAAATTAAACAAAGTTTCACTAAGGAGAAAAGTTATCAATACTAAAGTAAAAAAGTTTAATACAAATTTAAATTATTTACAGTTAAATGATTGATGCTTTACTAGCTTACTGCTGGGCTCGTGAAATGCCCACATATTAATACAAACTTCGGTTCCCAAACACTTCTATCCCAAACCCCCCCCACTGATTTGTAATAATTGTAGCGCCCCACAACCAGTTTATAGATTCCTTTAGAGAACCGATGACTTATATTTTATAATTATATTGCTTTAATCCTTATTAAAAGACAACTATTTTGTTTTGTATAAAACCACTATGTTTAAGAAGGTTGACCTTCGTTCAACAAGTTTTAGTTTTATATTTTAAAGGTTTTATGTCATACTCTTCGATGGTAATATAAGTTATTTTCAGTTTTTTCACTTTTGAAGGGATTTGTGCATAATTTTTCTACGATATAATTAGGAAGGAGAGTTAAAAATAAGCTCCAACAGAATAGGGGAACGCATTTTTGTTTTTGTGCGCAAATAAAAAAAATCTTGGATCTAAATTTGATTAATAATTTACTACTGGGCTGCTAATGGACAATATCACACTATATTCAGTCCCTAAATCATCATTACACATCACTTTAAAAAAGTAGGATTCTAAAGGAAAAGTATTGGCCCTTTTTACAGTCATAATAATTTCAATACGCGTTAAAAAAGTATAGTTTCGACAACACATCTCAGTAATTAATAACAAAAATTGTTGCACCTTTGGACAGGATCCTGAACGCGTAACGTAATTCTCGTTAACTAATTGCCTCTTAATGCGCCCCCATGGGGATTATTCCCCCCAGTTTGAGAACCACTAAGATCAAGAGATGGTGACAAAACTTATTAATTTCTGGAGGGATTGTGAAATTTATGGCACTTTAAACTACCCTATACTTTATTTAAATAAATCATTTTATCACAAATTGATGACAGAGAAACACTGACAAAAATAAGTTTGGTTACTGGGAATTATCACCTTAACCCAGACTAATTTACTAAGCAGCATGTACTGTTTCAGAAAAATAGTGATGTCAAATCTATTTTAATAGAAAAACTAAGCCCTAGCATTCTTCATAAAGCCAAATAAAAAATAAAAACCTAATTGAATAAGACATTTTACTTTAATTGGGAATAATTATATTTCTACATAAAAAATGAATAAATTCCAAGTTCATGTTGCTACAGCGACTTTTTGTTTTGGACTAACCGCTGGCTGATGTGAATGTCAACAGCAATACAATGTGTTGTTTAAAGCACTTCTCTGACTAGTGGTCCC
This sequence comes from Allygus modestus, assembly GCA_963675035.1. Lineage (NCBI taxonomy): Eukaryota > Metazoa > Arthropoda > Insecta > Hemiptera > Cicadellidae > Allygus > Allygus modestus. The sequence goes on along the minus strand of OY776111.1, from coordinate 243,875,311 downwards.
TGCATGTGATAGATCAAACTTGCTTGCAACAACCCTATAAACTCTGAATATAAAACTGGTTGCATATATAAGTCAAATCAAACAATCAACCTGAATAAAACGCCTCTTTATTTATCTCTGTGTAATACAACATACAATAAATTGAATCATTCAACTAGACTAGTTATGAGTATACAAAATTATAAAATAAACTACAGTAAATTTATATTTAGATTTTATTAAAATTTATCTCAAGGGAGTATAAAGCTTGATTGTTAAATACATTTTCAGTTTTCATATTAATCTGTCAGCAATTTTCCTTTTCTTCGTTCATCTGAAAACTGTGCTTTAAAAAAGTTTCTATTACAGGTGTTTCTTTTCTTGTAATATTCCAATCTGTGTTTGTCAACATATTTCCTGATTTTGTATTATATTGATGAGGTACTAATTAATTACGTTTCAATTTTATTACTAAAGTTATTACCATACTAGTATCAACTATGACTTCATTCGCAGGAACCCCCAAGCATAGATATAGTGGTTTGAAAATATTAGCGGCATTTTAGTATCTCATGAATACACACAGCATTCAAACTAGCTTTTCTTACTATTTATATTTTTTTTAGTTGAGGATAAAGAATCATATTTTTACTTTCATGTTTACAACTACTATGACTTCCTATAACTATACAATGTTCACATTAATTATTATTGTTATTGAAGGCAAAAAGAAAGTAACTGACCTCGACCTGCGTTTATTAGGTTGTTCTATATCGTTTTTGTCAACAGAATATTGTTATTTTGAATAATAATGTATTCTAACTTAAATTAGGCTATAATACCATGATACCTTATACATCAAATGATTGTTTTATTATTAGTAAACAACTTTTTGATTAGCATATTACGTGTTGTTATTTACGGGATGTAATAAAAAACGTCTTACAACACTTACAAATATATTTACACTTATACTGTATTCAAATAACAGATAGTAAACATATATAAAAGATGGTACAAGGCTACAAGGGATGGTATTTTATTACATCCCGTATTGTTAGTACAGTACAACGATTACTCAACTATCAGAAATCATCTTAAAATTATTAAAATAAACAATAAAATAAAAGTGCAGTTATGTCAAATGGTGACTTAACAAGGTTAACACAAGATAACTAGTCAAAACCATACATAAATACAGTGTTTTCTACATATAAATTAACAAACTGACCAAGACAAAGACAAAACATTTCAGGAGGGGGTTGGGGTGGAGGGTGGGTCAAGGGAAGATTGAGAGGAAAAGGGATCAAGGGTCTCAAGAGTTCCATAACAAACATTAAACATTAAGAAATACTTTCATAAGGTGGGAGGTGATGAACAACCTGTTAAATGTAAACTTGCCATATTCTTTGTTGAATCCCGCATATAGAGTAAGTTTTGGAAATTTAATCATTCAGCAGATTAGATAGAACAAAGTTTTGTAAGAATAGCAAAGAATATTTTAAAGGATAGATTGATATTTTCGAAACATCCCAAAATACAAATTATAGGAAAATACGGGCTTAATACTGTCCTCCAATCCGAAGTAACCCCCGGTGTTCTTTGGTTTTATAAATGCAAAATATTTATTAATGGGGGTGGTATTTTATTTTAAATAAAACTAACTTCGTATACTTTAATACCGTATACCATTTTGGACAGTTTGAATGACCACCTTAGGAGAGATAACAATCACCTAAAGATGGTTTTAAGGTAAAATGGGAGAAGAGATAACAAACATTTAAAGTTTTAGGGATAAGGTATATAGAAACAACAACAATTTATTACACACCACAACAATATATGCAAACTCCAACTTATTTTGTCAAACAGCGAGCTTACCTAACATTTTAGAAGGAGCACTACGAAAGCGACTCAGCAGCGAGCGCTCGCTGCAGGGGAGATTCATGAGGGTCTCCGCCTGGCCCATGTGGCCAATCATTCGCTTGCTACGCTCCGCAAACTCGTCCCACTTTACTGAATCAGTAGTAAACAATTGATTTAGTGTTTCTGAGATATACAAATTATTTTTTTATAATTATTTAAGTAACCTACTGAATATGTCTAAACGTAATGAGGTGTTCAAAATAAATAAGTAAGTTCCCAATTTCCTGTTGTGGGTTTGCGGCGTGCATAAAATGACAGGCACTAAAAATGTATATGAAGTATTTAAGGTTAACATGAATGGTTTGCCATAACTTGAAACACACTGAAATTGATGTTAAACTAACCATGATGTTTGTAAACCTCAATTTTGCACCCAATTCAATATTTGTAATACTCCTTTAACTTTTATTCTTACATTTCAGTATTAATTCCTCATACATATTTCGCTATGTTTAACAGCCACATTAAATATTACTAACTCGTTTAATACTAAATAAATGAATGAGGGAAAATTCCATAGTTTACATGGTGTAGTTGCAATAAGACTAAACTGAACAGGAAGGGGGTTTCCATGCAGTTTTATGATTTTTAAAACCAAATTTGGATGTACAGACTTAGGGAGGGGAGTTGAGGGGCGAGGGGAGGTATGATTGTGAAGGGGAAGATGAACTCTCCACATTGTCATAAGATTCCCCTAAACTATCCTTGTGCAACATATTCTGCTTTAGGAGTAGTAATTTTGAGCAACGCTAGATTATAGGGGCGAAATGTAGGATGCTATTCTTTCTTCTATTCTAAACTTTGGCGTCCTGTTTATAGGCTATAAGACCTGCTGACCCCTGGACCAAGAACACTCCTCACATTCGCCTCCGTTATGTATTTACTACTGCTCGAACCTTCAAAAATGCACGTAAGATTCATTTATACATCTTTAAGATATTTTAATTTACTGTGATAGTGATATGAGTAAAACTTAAAAAAACTTTGTTTTTAAAGGAATTTATAGTACATTCCGTAACGTGACTCTCATCTTAACCATTAACGCCTCAAACCTCAAATAAAACATTTTAAATTATAAACATCCACACAGCCCATACTTCATGAACGAAATGTAAAACCTAAAACACTAAGAACCATGTAGTTTATGATAATAAGCAAGACATAAATGAAATAAGGTAAATCCATAAAATATAAATAAGCCAGTAATAAATCAGAGTGAAGTACTAACCAACCACCAATTGCTCGACGGTTTCCATGGTGAACTATGTACCGGTAGTGACTCGCACTGTAAGCCAGGGTAGGACAGGCACAGAATGACTGTGATGGTGTTGTGTTGTGGTCCCGGCGAGGTGATGGTGGGGAGGGCCGCGGCGACCCTGTGGCGAACGTGCGAGGCTGTGCGTACACCGGGCTACGTGCACCGAGATGCGTACGCTTCTTCACACCACCCCTTCCCCCCGCCCCCACCACCACAGCACAAGCGGCGCAGGGGCCGAGACTCTGTTTGTAAACATTGGCGTTTGTCAACAGCGATGGAATCGGTACCCTCTAGACAGTGTAAATGATATACTCTGTTTTTCGGTAGTATTAATTTGTTTCACTACCGGTACTGTATTTACAATATAATTATTTTCAAGCATGTTTAGTTGCGTAAAACATTTGCCTTTTCTGTGTCTGCTATTTTTTTTATAAAAATAAACGGTATCAGGAAACTGACACATACTTTCTCCCTTTTAGCTCAACTTCAATGAATAAATTACTTTTTATTTGCTAAATATAGAATACAAGCACGGTCGAATGTACAGAAAATATTGTAAACAAGTTGTTTTAAAAAACATCCACCCAAATCCCTGCTTTGGAGGCACTACAGAATCCATTGCTACACTCGAGGATTTAAGAGGGGAAATGCCCCCTATTCCCCCCCAGGGTTATTAAGGGGAAACATATTACGAATTTCCTCTGTTGGTCAATGCTAACTTGACAAGCATATCAAGTTTCAATGAAATTGATCAGTAAATAAGAGAGAAATAGTAATTTTTTTATCCCCCATAAGAATAACATTGTACAACGTACTGCGTACACAGCAAAATGAAAATTTCAATTTTCTCCCAAACCAGCAATAGTAGAATGGTAATTCAAAATACTAAATTATTTAGTTTTTTGAGTTATTTTTAGTGGTGAATAGTAATATTTTTTAACATTTACGATTTTTTTTGAAAAATCAAAAAACTGAATTATGGATGTTTGAAGTCCTGTAAATTCTGAACCCGAATTTTTCCAGAAATGCGGGTGGTGTTATTTAGTTGGAAAACTAAATTTATACAAACGACCAAAGTTTAATCAAAATCGTTAGAGCCGTTTTTGAGAAATTTGGATTTTACATTTTTTTGGCGATTTTTGGGGGATAATTACCCTTAAAAATTAAAAAAAATTAAAAAACTCCTGGAGATATCGGGGATTAGTACCTACATACCAGTTTCATAAATTTGGCCCGTTGGTTAGGGCTCTACCTCTGTACACACACACACACACACACACACACACACACACACACACACACACACACACACACACACACACACACACACACACACACACACACACACACACACACACACACACACACACACACACACACACACACACACACACACACACACACACACACACACACACACACACACACACACACACACACACACACACACACTCTCACACACACACACACACTCTCTCACACACACACACACACACACACACACACACACACACACACACACACACACACACACACACACACACACACACACACACACACACACACACACACACACACACACACACACACACACACACACACACACACACACACACACACACACACACACACACACACACACACACACACACACACACACACACTCTCACACACACACACACACTCTCTCACACACACACACACACACACACACACACACACACACACACACACACACTCTCACTGAGAAAATAACCCCGTCGCAGCAAACCTGCACACTCAGCGAATTTCCAATGAATATATAACATAACACATTAAAACACTTACCAGGATTCATAAGAAATATATTCTCAGGGAACATATTAAATTATTAAATTATTAATCAGGGAAATATTAAATTATTTTTATTTTATTAAATATTAATGGCACGAACCTCTCAGTGCCCGTACACCCGGACTGGAGTACGTGAGTGGCTGCGAGGCGCTAGGCACGTATCTAAAGCCAATCAAGTGTCCAGTGTCCTCGCCCGTCACGTGGCTGCTGCACTGCATTCGGACCTCATTAAACAATCGCGTTGTTTGTAACTTTCTTGGTTAAACGTTTTAATACAAACTAATTTTTAACAAATAGTGTGTGGCGCATGGTGTGTATTACAATTTGATTTGCAGCGGAGAAATAAAAATAAACGTTACATTATAACCTTAATGAAGAAACACAGACGGAAATCTATGATATGCAGGTGGTGGTTGTTCATTGACGTCTCATTGAATTAGTGTAGTGAAAGCCCATAGTTAATAATATTAATTATTGTTTTTATTAGCGAATTTCCCCTATAGGGAAGAAGCTATTACCGTAGTCGGCATGGTAAGACCTAGGCCCGGGACCATGATAACTTTTCGTTATGAGGTCCCCAGACCCCAAAAACACCATTCGTTCGAAACTGTATATATATATATATATATATATATATATATATATGTGTCCGTGAGCACGATAACTCTCGTAAACATTATCCGATTTTGATGAAATTTGGTATAAACGTGTAAAGCAACATTTATGACTTCAAGTTCGAAAACCAGCCAGATCGCTCCATCCAAAGGGGTATTTTCGGGGGGTTTTGTACCCCAAAAATGGGGTTTTCGAATTTTGTACATATAATTTTGGAAATAGTCAAATTTTAGTTTTTTCCATTGGATTCAGCTTAGCAAAACACACAATTTGGTATTTTGATCATTTCTCTACGTCAATTGGTTACCGAGATATTGAAAGTGCTAAACACAGTACGTTGTCTAATGTTATTCTTATGGAGGAAAAGAAAAATTTTATATCTCGCTTATTTATGAACGTATAATGACGAAACTTTGTATACGGCTTCATCTGGTTGTGGACCATTGATATTTGCTCAAAAAACAATTTTTTCCAAAGGCTCCCGTAGCAGCAAACCTGCGTACTCAGCCCCATGTTATTCTTATGGAGAATAAGTAACGTGTTATCTCCCTTAATTATGAAAATAAATTAATGAACTTTGGTATGTGGCTTTACCTACATGAGTTATATTGATATTTATATAAAACCCCATTTGTTGTGTTCCTTGCTTCAGCAAACCTGCATACTCAGCCGCCATGTTATTCTTATGGAGAATAATTAAAATGTCATAAATCGTTTGTTTATGAATGTATATTGATGAAACTTGGTATGTGGCTTTATGTGGTATTAAGATACATATATATGCATTGGAAATTCGCTGAGTATGCAGGTTTGCTGCTACGGGGGTATTGTTTTTTTACCGATTGTATCTTTTATATAACAATTTTCCCAGAAAGAAATCAATAACGATTATATTAGAGAAACCTTTATTTTTTATTAACAAGTATAGTTATCAGTTAATTACAATTTAAAATAACTTTTAAAATAAACCATCAATTTTACCGTAATCAAAATCTATTACTCGAAGTATACCCGGATTAATAATTTCAATAGCGGCATTCTTAATTACCGCCATTGGTGTGTTACACGGTTCATGCATTTTAATTTAGACCTTCGGATAATCTAATCCTACTGGTGCTATTGACGTTTTATATGCCCACCAAGGCATATGGTAGTTAAATATTAAAAACTATTTCAGTTGAACTTTCAAATTGCCTGTTGTGAATGTTGATACTTGAAAACTTGCGGCTCGATAGGATGCCCTAGTTTCGAGGGCCACAGCACGGCGCTAGCTAGGATGATCACAACTGCAATCATCGCTTCCGTCGCGGCGGGGTCGTCGTTGGCTAAATATAGAATCACGAATACCGATTTCGTCCACCTCAGTTTCAAGCTTGTAATTATTTTATTATAAATGTCCATGCTACAGTTTCAATAATTTTACTTTCAAAAGCCCACAATTACTCGCAAGTAGTACAACCAGTGAAACTTGAAGAAATTAAACGGTTATTAAAAATCAAAAGTTGAAGGTACATTCTTCTGAAATAAACTTTTCCTGGGGTCGAGACCGGTCTAGAACTTAATTTTATCCCATAAAATGGTTATTTTCAACAATAGAAGTAAATCGTTGGAGCCGATTTTGAGATCAGAGTTGCAAGCAATCAACCAAAGCACCGAACCAACCGAACCAACCAACCCAACCAACCCAACCAACCCAACCAACCCAACCAACCAACCATCCATCCAACCAACCAACCATCCAACCATCCATCCAACCATCCATCCATCTAGCCATCCATCCGGGGAAGCTCGATTACACATCATATAGATGTCCATCGACCCTCTGATATATTGAAAGAAATATTAAATATCTAAGGAAGAGTTCATGGCCCATCGAACCATTTGTAAAAATTTAGTTTTATTTATAAAAGGGGTCGATGGACCATCGACCCACTTTGTATATTTCTCTAATAAAATAAAATAAGGCTCGATGTACCATCGGCCCCAAAATTATAAATATTAAGATTATATCAAAGAAATAAGTAAAGGGTCAATGAAAAATCAAATAGATGGTCCATCGACCCCCCCAAAAAACAAGGTCAATATGATGTGCAATCGAACCATGCGTTTAAAAACGTTATAGGCTAATATAAAGTAAAGGGCCGATTACACATGAAATAAATGGTCCCGGCCCGTTAAAACTTTATTCTAAATATGTTAATTTATGGGGGTCGATGGACCATCTATTTTATGTGTAATCGACCTTACGTCTTCATAATATGTTATTTTATGGGTAGAGGGTCGATGGTCCATCAGACCAAAATATAATATTTTATCTTAATTTATACAATGGTCTGATGGCTCATAGACCCGTTTATATTTTATATTCAATTATATTTCTTAAACGACTGATCGATCATGTATGTTATTTATTTTATTTTATTTCATTCATCTATTTAATGTGTAATCAGCCCAGCAATATCCATATATCCTTTACCCATGTCAGAAAATGACTTAGGAATTGGATTAATTCGCATTATTTTATTGTTTTTTATTTATTCATATTTGTATATTTAGTTTATCTAACATCAATCTTAAAACATGAAGAGTAATTTAACAGAAACTCAAAATTTAAATATATAACATTTATTTTATACTGTACAAAAGTAAAAAAAAATGTAAATCAACTGCACCGTATCAATCTCCCAAAGCTTCTCAATGTCGTACAATGGACGTTGTATTAGGATTCTGTGCTCGCTGATTAGGATATTCTTTACCCTACTTTAAACTGTCCTAAGTGAACGATCTGTGATTTGTTTGCAGCTTTTCCAAAGTCTCGGCTCAAAAGGTAAGCTTGTCAATGCTTGCCACCTTTGATTGCGTCTGCTAATAGTACAATGCCCTCCTTCTAGTATTACACTACATAATTGTTGAGTCACAGTTATTTATTTGAAAAAGGACTAATATCACATAAGTAATAGTTAATGGAATAGTAAACAAATTTGCAGTCTTTGAATTTGTTCTATACTATTCTTTGAAGTCCAGACCTGCAATACATTGTTTTTTCCTTTTTACGCAATATAAGACATTTTTAGCGAATTACCCCTATAGGGAACAAGCTATTACCGTGGTAAGACTTAAGCCCGGGACCCGGGCCCATGATAACTTTTCGTTTTTAGGCTTCCAGATGCCCAAAACATTATTCGTTCAAATTTATATATGTATATATATGTATATATATGTATATATATATATATATACGTGTCCATTATCTCGATAACTTTTGAAATAAACTACAGATTTTGATGAAATTTGGCACAAATGTGGAGGAGTAACATTTAAGACTTTAGGTTCGAAAACTAGAATGATAGGACCATGGGAAGGGGGTTTTATGGGTATTTAAAATTGTCCAAAATCAGTTTTTTGCAATTTTTACCCTAAAATTGTAAAAACACTCAATTTTTGTTATTGTAATTTGGTAGAGCATAAAAAAGAAATATTTTAGTATTCTGAATCATCAACTCATCAAGGTTAAGTGGTTGCGGAGATAATAAGAAAAAACCTACTCATAACATTCCCAATGTAAATCTTATAGGAAAAAGGTTTTTAGCTTCTCCTCAGTTAATTTTACATAAAACTGCAGATTTGTTTTTACCGATATCCTCAGCGCTAAAAAAACAATCATTTTGGTGTTTAAATTGTGATTCTACGTCCAACCGTCGCGTTGGGGAGAAATTCTAAGTGGTAAACACAGTAAGTTGTCCAATGTCATTCTTATGGAGAATAAATCAAATTTGATATCTCGATTACTTATTATTGTATATTGATGAAACGTGGTATATGGATTATTGATATTTGCACAAAAACATATTTTTTTGTTGATTGTCCCTGTAGCTTCGAACTTGCATACTCAGCCCTAATGTTAATCTTATGGAGAAATAAGTAAAGTTGTGTATCTACTTTATTCATGAACCTAAATGAATAAAACCTTGTATGTAGGTTCACCTGGTTGAGTTAATTGATAATTACATAAAATCATATTTCTTATCTTCATTGTTGAAGCAAACCTACGTACTCATCCCTAATGTTATTCTTATGGCGAATAAATAAAACGCTATATATCACTCATTTATTGATGTATTTGTATTAAACTTGGTAAGTGGCTTTATGTGGTACTGACAAAAAATATATGCATTGGAAATTCGCTGAGTATGTAGGTTTACTACGGCGGGTTTATTTTAATATCATCATTTATTGTAAATCCTCATACTTCAATACTATATGTTTAATTAAAAAATTAATAGTAATACATTTTAGCGAATTTCCCCCAAAGTATAAGGAAGAAGCTATTACCGCAGGTGGAAAGGTAAGAATTAAGCTCGAGACCATGATAACTTTTCCTTTTGAGCCCCCCAGATGCCAAAAACTCAATTCTCTTAAATTCTTATATATATGCAGGGTGTCCCGGAAGTCTCTGGATCAATTCCATAAAAAATGTTCCTGGGACCAAGACAAATATATTTCACAATATAAACATGGTTCGGTGGCCCTACTTATTCGACTCTCTGTCTGTATGTGTTTTTACAATTTATTCATAAATCCAAAACTCTTGAAGATAAAAAGATTAAATGGTATGATTATGTAAACATACCCTATAAACAATTGTTCACAAGTTCAATATTTCAAGATAAACCATTTCAAAATGGCAGATCTTTAAACAATTTAAATACAAATATCTTACAACTGGCTAACATCTAGGGATAACCTTAAGGATTGTAAAATATGCACCTATTGAAGACAAATCTAACGACACCTTGATTAGGAAAATCGATTGATAAATACCGAAAATATGACACTTTGTACAAATCAATGTAATTTTAACCATACCATATACCTACCTATTACAATGTTAAACATTCCATATGCGACATTGTGCATCATTAATCAGCTGGTTTCTGTCCACTTCATGTTATCAGCCAATCAGCTGTTTATAATAACACAATGATAACTGTTTATAAGCTGTTTATAATAAAAACGGATAACTGGGTTACTAAAGGAATCCTGGTGTCTAGGGAAAAGTTAAAATTTTACTCCTAGGTTTCCAAAACGACTAGTAGCCAAAGATTCAAAGATTGTTTCAGTTGTACAAAAAAAACCTATAGGACAACAATCAAGGCAGCCAAGACTTACAAAATAAACAATAAATTAAAAGAAACTCAAATTTTTTCCAAAACTGCACGGAATATTATTAATAGCACAAAGAAAAATCATAAATAAAAAACGATTCAGCTTGACATAGAGGGCAAAACGATTAACGAGCCAAACCAGGTGGCAGAACATTTCAATAGATTTTTCTTGTCAGTTGCAAATGTAGATCATCCTCGCAGCACCCCAAACTCGAAATGCACAAGAGGAATGGCGTTCCCCATGGTACCGACTCCTGTGTGTGAGGCTGAAGTGGCACACGTATCGTACAAAGTTTTCCTCCAAAAACGTCGGTCGACATCGATGGCATGTCAATGTGGCTCTTAAAACAATGTATTCAGCACATTTTGGGCCCATTTACAGGCAACATTAATAAATCTTTCATTTCAATCTGGAGTTTTCCCTTCCGCACTGAAAATCGGCAGAATCGTCCCAGTTTAAAAAAAGAATGATCCATCAAAATTGGACAGTTATCGCCCGGTAACCATTTTACCCGTTCTGAGTAAAATATTTGAAAAACTCTTTCTGATCAGGCTCTTTGATTTTTTTTAGAAGTACAAAACTATTTCCAACAACTAATGGCTTCAGGCCGGGAAGGTCTACGATAGACGCTGTCATGAAACTTCTGGACGAGATTTTAGAAGGAATAGAAGGAAAAGACCACACTACCAGCGTATTTCTCGACTTATCAAAGGCTTCCGACTGTCGATCACGAAACACTTCTCTAAAGACTGGAAAACAGCGGTGTGCGCGGAGTTCCAAATCGTTGGCTGAAATCTTACCTCAGTAACCGCAAGCAATGTGTTCAGATTTCAAATTGTTTTTCTACCTGAGAGCAAATCCAATTTCGCATCCCACAGGGATCTATATTGGGACCAGTGCTGTTCCTGGTCTACGTCAACAATGTGGCCTTCTCGATGACATAGGGTAAAATTACTCAATACGGGGATGGCACGACTCTCTGTTTCAGAGCGAGTTCCATTCCAGAATTATTGGAAATCAAAACATTCATTGATCTGAATTCCTGTATCCAAAATTTTATGAAAGACAATATCAAGACCAACCATGCAAAAACAAATTATATTAACTTTGGCCTTTGGCCACGAGATGGGGCAACAGAACTTCCTGTCATGATCGATGAAATTGTGCTTGAAGAAACTAACAAGACAACATTTTTAGGGTTGAATCTGGAGAAAGGGTTAACCTTGGAAAAACAAATTGACAGTGTTTGCGCAAGATCAGCATCCGGTATTTACGTCTTGCGAAAACTCTCAGAGTACTGCACTGTTTAAGTCCAAAAAAATGGCCTACTATGGCCAGATCTATCCTCATTTGGCCTATGGCATCACACTATGGGGAAGTTGTGCAGAATCACATTTCGGGAGGATTTTCAAGATGCAAAAAACGGGCGATAAGAATCATTTATAAATTAAATTGCAGAGAGTCGTGTAGAGAGGCTTTCAGAGAACTCAGACTGTTGACTCTGCCCTGTATGTACATCCTTGAGACTGCTCTCTCAAGTGTAAATTGACGCAAGGTTAGGATGTGCATGGGTATGCAACAAGATCGCGAAACAATTTTCGCACCGCTCAACACAGGACTACGCCTTTTGAAAACCTTCCTTCTCAAACTGTTGCGAAAATAATAAACAGTCTATCTGAAAGCCTAAACAAGAGAACAATCCCAGATTAAGTAAAACTCGACGAAGACGCCTTATTATGTCCTGCGTCTTTTACTCGGTGGATGAGTTATTCGGGCACCGGTGGGAATCCAGTCATGGCACTGCTGTCCGCGGGGTGAATGAGTGCTAGTATGTGTGGTAAGAGAGAATGACGTGTTGAATGGATATATGCTTCGTAGATGATGAGGATAAAATGTTTGAAGATAGACACAAATGCAATATCTTGTAGCAACATGTTTGAATTTTTGTAATGCAATTTTATTTTGTTCTACGCAAATAAAATAATTTTTGTTATTATTATTAGTATTTGATGAAATAAGAAGGAAAGCAACTTTACCCGTTGAGCGTCAACAATTTATATTTTTAAATGGTTTGCCTTGAAACATTGAACTTTTGTACAATCGTTTATAGGGTCTGTTTACACGGTCATACCAAATTTCAACTTTTTATCTTTAAGCGTATTGGATTTATGAAGAAATTGGTAATAACGTGTACAAAAATACAGATAGACAAAAAAGAAGGCGCCATAGACTCATGTTTGTATTGTGAAATGTTTGTCTTGGTCCAAGGAACAAGTTTTATGCAATTGTTCCAGAGAGTTCTGGGACACCCTGTATATATCCCACTAATATTATAAATGTGAAACTTTGGATGTAAGTATGAGTGGATGTTTAGAATTCCATTACACAAAAACTACTGGGCCTTCATTAAGATAAAATGTTGCATAAACATAGCTTACATATGACATTAACATATATAAGTGATAATATTTACATCCAACCTTAGAGCTTCAACCCACAAGTTGTGTAAGTTACTATGCAAATCTTAAGGTAGAATATATTTTTATAAAATTATCAATTTCAGTTAAGATGTTTGTCAGTTACTGCAAAAAAATCAAATGGTAAAACGTAAACAAAGATTTAATAGTGCCGGTTAGGCTAATATTTTTAATGAGTTTTAATTTTTCGCGAGCGAAGCCACAGGTAACAACTAATATATATATATTATAGTGTATAAACATGTGCGGCCGAAAGCAAAATAACCCATGTAAAAAAACGCCGACTTATTTAAATTCGGTACAATTGTGTAAATTAGCATTGATGAACGAAGTCAAAGTCAAGACAGATCGCATCGTCCGAAGTGGAGTTTTGTACCCCAAAAATGTTTATTTTTTATTTTTCATAGATATTTTTTAAATACAAATTTAGCCTGCACCATTTGACTCGGCTTAAAACCAAACAATTTGGTTTTTTGATATTTTCTATACGTCAGGTGGTTACCAAGATAATGAAAGTGCTACACATTTACAATAACGCAAACACCCTACTGAGATAAATTCCCTCAAATCTATTTGGATTTCGTCTTAAGGTTTTGTTAATACAGAAAATTTAGAGACAAGATCATCTAATATTTTGCTAATTCAACTTGAGTTATTAGTAATTTAAAAGCAAATGCCAGCTATGTATTATCATAGATTAAACTTACTCAAAATCATCACGGTTAATTTTTAGATGTTTGTACAATATTTAAAAATTCTTGCATTATTAGCATTTACAAAAAGAAAAATGATTGGAAATATTAACTACCTTCCTTGGGGTTTATTTTTCTTTAAACCTCATTCACTTTCTACTTATGCAGTAACCGCAGAACAGGAAAGAGTTAAAATTGCATCAACAAATTTGAAGGCGTAGTTTAAATGTAAAAGCCCGACGGGGTGCAGTGCTGTGGTGTGGCAACGAACACAGTGAATCTTAATCTTACAACGTGTTATTTGACGTTAATGTTACATGAAATTAAGTAGACGTTTGATAATAAATTTAATAATACTACTCACCACATAAAACATGGCAAATGATGTTAACAACAAAAAAAAGTCATCAATGTTAACAAAAACTTTCTATCCGTTGTAGACACTAGTTTTTTATTGTAATTATAATATTTCTCTCATATGGTTTAGTAGGTTGGTGTTCAGTTATTGGTTATGTCTTAATAGAAAAATTCATAAGTTTATTTTATGCTATGCGTTTCTATAGACTCTTTTTTAGTTCACCCTTTAAGTAACACTAGCATTGAGGTGTAGATCTGGGAAATTAGCGAGTGAAAGTGCAACAAAAGACAGAGAAACTCATGCTTATTCTTCTTGATGTCTGACTTTCATTCTGTCCCTGAGATTATTGGAAGTAGGTACAAAAGAGAAGCTTCAGACACAGGACCTCGTTTGATGGGATACGGCGGCGGCGGCGCGGCGCGCCGTATATTGTAAATCCCAAGTTGATGAGTCTGAGACCTTGATCAGGTGCGAACAAAGAAGGTTGCAGATTTTTAGAGAGTTTCCCCCTCGGGAAAGAATCTATTACCGAAGGTTTGATTATGGAGGGGTAAAAGTACAGTATAGCGTTGGCAAACATAATTTTAGCGAATTTCCCCTATAGGGAAGAAGCTATTACCGTAGTCGGCATGGTAAGACCTAGGCCCGGGACCATGATACATTTTCGTATTGAGGTCCCCAGACCCCAAAACACCATCCGATCGAAACTGTATATATATAAGTGTCCGTGAGCACGAAAACTCTCGTAAAAATGATCCGATTTTGTGAAACTTGGTATAAACGTGTAAAGCAACATTTATGACTTTAAGTTCAAAAACCAGCCAGATCGCTCCATCCGAAGGGGTATTTTGGGTTTTTTTGTACCCCAAAAATGGGTTTTTTGAGTTTTTACATATTATTTTTGAAATAGTCAAATTTTAGATTTTACCATTGGATTCAGCTTAAAAAACACACAATTTGGTATTTTGATCATTCCTCTACGTCAATTGGTTACCAATATATTGAAAGTGCTAAACACAGTACGTTGTCTAATGTTATTCTTATGGAGGAAAATAAAAATTTTATATCTTGCTTATTTATGAAAGTATACTGACGAAACTTGGTATACTGGCTTCATCTCGTTGTGGTCTATTGATATTTGCTCAAAAAACCAATATTTTGCCAAAGGTTCCCGTAGCAGCAAACCTGCGTACTCAGTCCCCACGTTATTCTTATGGAGAATAATTAAATATTCTGTCTTCCTTAATTTTGAACATAAATGAATAAAAACTGGTATACGACTTCACCTAGTTGAGTTATATTGATATTAGCATAACAACCCATTTTTTGTGTTCCTTGTTGCAGCAAACCTGCGTACTCAGCCCCAATGTTATTCTTATGGAGAATATTAAAAATTGCATATATCGCTTATTTGTGAATACATTTTTATGAAACTTGGTAAGTGGCTTTATGTGGTATTAAGAAATTTATATTTCCATTGGAAATTTGCTGAGTATGCAGGTTTGCTTCGATGTGAGTATTTTAACTGATATTTTTTTTCTGAAGATTCCAGATATAGACACATTTCTCGTCGGAAAAATGATATGTAACTGCACTAAACATTAGTTCAAATTTTTTGAGAACAATTTTTTGCTTCTAAAAATATGAGTTATATGGGAAAGATAATTTTCAGATTTTTTGGTGACTGTTAACACGATGTTATACGTAAAAAGGTCATTTTTTAATTACATTTGGCACAGATATGTAAAGCAGCATTTATTTGAACGAGTTCAAAAACCAGACGGATCACGTTATCCGAAGGAGGTTTTAGGGGGGGGGGGTGTTGTATTAGTTGATTAGACACTAATTATGTTGCTATGGCCGTTGTGCTTTCTCGTGCGGTACTTTTAAGAGTTTGGAAAATCAAGTTTATTTGCACATAATCAATGATTAGAACGCCCTATACACTATAATATGGCTAATGCATTCTATGCACTAAAGATGTAACATATAAAACTTGAAAAGCATGTAACATGTAGCAGTAATAAGTGTAAAGTGTACATGGGTGTTTACGGTTATTGGGTGCGGGACCGTACAGCGCCGTGACCCGACTGGGAACTGATCATAGCCGCGGCGGTATCTTGCCGGGGAAATTACTAATACCCCCGTAGCAGCAAACCTGCATACTCAGCGAATTTATAATGGAGATATAAATGTCCTAATCCTTCATAAAGCCACTTACCAAGTTTCATAAAAATATATTCACAAATAAGCGATATATACAATTTTAATTATTCTCCATAAGAATAACATTGTTGCTGAGTATGCAGGTTTGCTGCATCAAGGAACACAACAAATGGGGTTTTATGCTAATATCAATATAACTCAACTAGGTGAAGTCATATACCAGTTTTTATTCATTTATGTTTATAATTAAGGGATACATAGCATTTAGTTATTATCCATAAGAATAACATGGGGCTGAGTATGCAGGTTTGCTGCTACGGGAGCCTTTAGCAAAAAATTATTATTTTGAACAAATATCATTAGAACACAACCAGATGAAGCTATATACCAAGTTTCGTCAGTATACATTCATAAATAGGCGAGATATAAAATTTTTCTTTTCCTCCATAAGAATAACATTAGACAACGTACTGTGTTTAGCACTTTCAATATCTCGGGATCCAATTGACGTAGAGGAATGATAAAAATACCAAATTGTGTGTTTTTTTAAGCTAAATACAATGGTAAAAACTAAAATTTGACAATTTCAAAAATTATATGTAAAAAGTTCAAAAAACCCATTTTTGGGGTACAAAACCCCCCCAAAATACCCCTTCGGATAGAGCTATCTGGCTGGTTTTCGAACTTAAAGTCATAAATGATGCTTTACACGTTTATACCAAATTTTATCAATATCGGATCATTTTTACGAGAGTTATCGTGCTCACGGACACACACACATTTATATATATATATATATATATATATATATATATATATATATATATATATACAGTATCGAATGAATGGTGTTTTTGGGGTCTGGGGACCTCAAAACGAAAAGTTATCATGGTCCCGGGCCTAGGTCTTACCATGCCGACTACGGTAATAGCTTCTTCCCTATAGGGCAAAATTCGCTAAAATCAGCAATACTTGTAAGTTTACATAACATTGACAATTTATATAAACGTTCACTTTGGGTTAATCACGTCTGACACTGTGGCTAATTGCCAAGCTCTTGAACCATCTGATTAAAATTTATAAAAATAAGAGTTTATTTCTCGGTTTTTAAGATGAGTACAATTGATTGACAAAAACACAAACAGACGCTAAGCAGCCTAAACGGGGCAGAGGGTTAGGAACTTATTTTAAATTATATATCCTAAATTAAGTGTAAAATGCAAAAATGAATAGCCAGAGTACCTTTTGCGAGGGCTATTTGGATACTCTCTCAACACCAAAATCGCATATGGATTTATTTGAATCACGTTATACCCGATCCCAATTCTATTAAATTGCATCCAACACATAAACTACGAATGTTATAACACGTATTAACTAAAACCAGGATAAACACAATTAATGTAATTTATTACTATTGAATGAGGGTGGAAAAATCCTGAGAACTTTAGTTATTTTGAGAGATTTTAACATTCAAGAGAACTCTTCGATTGCCAATACAGCTAATTGGATTTTATTTTATGTGGAAGTACTGTACCTTTAAGTATCTTCTCCTTAATCTTTTATTAATAACTAATGTTAATCATGTGTCAAGTATTCTCATGTTTATCCTATATATTTTAATTCAATTATGACCAAACACTTTTAACTAAACACAAGATATAATCAAGAACATATTATTATGCCCATTCAAAACAAAGTTGAAAGGGAAAAATATAGCTCTAAAGGAACGCAACAGGAAAAGAAAAAGAATAAAACACCAAGAGAAGTTGTAAAAGTAGATTTTGTCAACGCAGATGTCAAGTAACTTGGCGGGTAAAGTTGGCGGAAACAGGAAAGGGTTGTTTCCTCGCGTGAACAGTCAAACGAACACCGCGACGCGACATCGGCAGTGAACGTAACGAACGGCAGGTTAACTGCGTTTGGTGTTGACGAAACTAGGCGAACGCATTCACATTATGAATGAAAAGTAAAGCAATAAAATCCTGTGTATTTGATCACATTCACTAGTTAATTTGGATTTAACTATCCGTATCGCATTCATACGAATGAATATCCAGGTTTTTGGAGGAAAGTGTTGGTAACAGGACACCATTACCGAGGACAGTGATCTTATAAGATTTTTTCACAAGCATTGCCATTATCAATTCTTAATCTGCCCACAAGTTGGGGGGTGTGGACAGGGGGTCGCCCACGGGTGACCCCCTCCCCAATAATCTGGAAAAAGTCGGGAATTTTGAGTATTTGAAACCGTGAGTTGGGAAATTTGCGACTAAACCTTGTTTAATATTAGACCTAAAACAGCAATTTTTAACAAAATTATTTTCAAATAAGGTAGACCAATCCGTGATTTTGTCTTAAACACAATTACAATTTCAAAATGAGCAATTTGGTAGATTTATTCCATATAGCATCAGGTAGGTGAATCGGGTCGTTTTGGGGGAATTTCTTCCTTAGACGTGCATAGGTTGTGTACCCTGGTCTGATGTGTCGTCTTAAAGGTAACTGGTCGCGGTTAAACCACAAAATAGTGAAGTAGTATTTGGTGAAATGGTGCAATAATGATTGATTGGTGTGTTTGGCATTTATTATGGGCGTGATTTAAGGAGATATTAACTGTCCACTTAACTCAAATTCAATACACCATTTAAGATATAATAATTTAGTTTCTATTTCCACGTGAATGCTCATTTGAGTAACATTGCAACTCATTATAAGGTTTTAAACAAAAATAATTTTGTAGGAAAAATGCAGCCAACTATGAGAGGCTTTATTTAGAAAACAATTCGGTTAAACAAAAAAAGTGTACCGAACATAATGTTTCAAAATTATCTTGAGGTTTTATAGGCCTACATAAAACATACAATTGAAAAATGTTCATAGTTGGTATTTTTATAAAAAAAATTGCATATTTTTATTGATTAAACTTAAATAAAAAATGTGTTAGGCATTATTATATTTAAGTCCAGTAATAGGTGTGAGGTGAAAAGCTTGATTTTAAAAGCCAGTGGGGTGGAGCCCCATATAGTTTTGGAATAACAGTAGCAGAGCATTTGTTCTAAAGTAAGGTCTATTTTCCAAAGTTTAGTTTTATCGGTTCAGTAGTTGGGTGTGCGATAGGTAACATGGAAATAATAAAGGTGGCGGTGCGGAGCCCTGAACAATATTTTGATCAGTCGTAGGCCAACTCTTATTTTAGTTAATCAGCCATCTTCCTACCAAACTTCAGTCCTATCTGTCCAGTAGGATGGTAATGCCAGTGGGGTGGGTTCCCAAAAGATCTTTGAATTGAGGGAATGTCTACTTTGATTTTGGTGTATTATTTATTTTCCTACCAAATTTCAGCTCCATCGTTTCAGTCTTGGTGTATAATGATGATTAACTTGGGTATAGTAAAGGGAGAGGTCCTAAAATATAATATTACTAGAGGTAGGTATATATCTGCCTTGATCTAACAGCTATCTTTTTAATGAAATTTAGCTTCCTCAGTCAAGTAGTATAGGTGCAAGATTGTTGGAATAGGTATTTTGAAGGTCAGGAGGGCAGAGCCCTGAAACATTTACGGAACGGGAGAATATAAATGGTTTCGGACTACTATGGAACGGGGAATGGGGAAGCCATCGATCACGAAAACATTCATTTTAAATGGGTGGAATACAACAAATAAAATAATAAAAATAAATTATTCGTAATTCGCAGGTTTTTTATTTTATGTAAGAACTAGCTGCTATCGTACCCGGTTTTCCACGGGAAAAACCCTGTGGTGTGTGCTGCATTCTGTGGTTAACCCGTGGAACTCCTACGAATCATGATCAGCAGTTTGAATTTTCAATATCTCATAACAAGTGAATGTTCATATAAATAACATTGGATTGGAACTTGACTGCCCATGGGCCCCAGCCCTATGGGAATTTCTTTAAATCCTCTCTTAGTGGCTACCTGCGTGCCAAGTTTCGTGGTTGTAGGTGTAGAGGTTTGGCCTGGGGATGATCGGTTTTTCGTATTTATAGATATGGAATAAGGGAATACGATTAGATTATTAGAAAACCACCAAAGCCAGTTTCAAGCAGATATTTATCAGAATGTTTCAATCAGATGTAACACGTTGAGAATCAGAATTATTTTCTTGGAAGACAATAAATGATCCCACCCTTATTTTCAGAGACTCCATAAAATGTGAACCAAAATTAGCATGTCATGAATTTTGTGCAAAAGTGTATTACACATTCATTATTTACCATGGCATTTTACCTAAAATCTGTTAAAATTATTCAAACCCCAGAACTTATAGGGTTGGCACATTGTCGACCTGAGAGTATTTACAGCAAAGCAAAATAGCCAATATCAAGTAAAATAAACGGTATCAGGAAACTGACACATACATTCTCCCTTTTAGCGCAACTTTAAAGAATAAATTACTTTTTATTTACTAAATATAGGATACAAAGCACGGTCGAATGTATAGAAAATCTTGTAAACAAGTTGTTTTCAAAAATATCCACCCAAATCCCTGTTTAGGAGGCACTACAGAATCCATCGCTACACACGTGGTTTTAAGAGGGGAAATGCCCCCAATTCCCCCCCTCAGGGTTATTAAGGGCCAACATATTTCAAATTTCCTCTGTTGTTCAATGCTAACTTGACAAGCATATCGAGTTTGAACAAAATTTATCTATAAATAAGAGAAAAATTGTAATTTTTGTATTCCTCATAAGAATAACATTGGACAACGTACTGCGTTTACAGCAAAATGAAAATTTAAATTTTCTCCGCAACCAGTAATCGTAGAATAGTAATCAAAAATACTAAATTATTTAGTTTTTAGAGCTCTTTTTAATAGTAATATTTTTTACATTTATGTTTTTTATGAAAAATCCAAAAAAACTGAATTTTTTATATTTTAAGTCTTGTAATTTCTGAACCCAAATTTTTAAAGAAATGCAGGTGTCATTTTGTTGGAAAAAGAAAGTTCTACAAACGACTAAAGTTTAATCAAGATCGTTTGAGCCGTTTTTGAGAAGTCTTGATTTTTTATGTTTTTTGGCGGTTTTTGGGTGATAATTACCCTTAAAAACCAAAGATTCCAAAAAATTAAAAAATACCTAGAGATATCATGAATTAGTACCTACATACCAAATTTCATAAAAATCGGTCCATTGGTTAGGGCCTCGAGCTCTGTACACATCCATACAGACAGACAGACAGACAGATAGACACACAAACATGACGTAAAAATCACTTTTTTGGGTTCAGGGAGCATCAAAACAAATATTTCCACTAACAACTCAAATTCGAAAATTTTTACGAAAACAATACTTTCTCCATATACTATATATAAGGGGAGAAAGTAAAAAAGCGCTTTGGAGAAGAATGAGTTTGGAAAAGATTCTGCACATTTATACACAATCGGAATTCCAAAACCCTGAGTCCAAAACACGCCCATCTATAAAGTCTGAGACAAGAAGGACTGAATTAGCGATACAGACGAATATCGTTAATTCCATATTGATAAAATTCATGCTCATCAAAGTGAAATATTGCTTGATCTCGAGCTACGGGTTTACTGGTACTTATTTAATACGCTAGGGGTTTTTATGACTGGAACTCCTCCTACAGTTTTCAACCGATTTTGATATTTTTGGTGTCGTTGGATAGATCTTGGTCTGAAGTGTTTTTGTAAACAAATTTCATAAAGAACGAACCTAAGGGAAGGGCCCTAGCCGCCCTTAAAGTTCCTAATTTGTCCATCAGATTAGCATTGAGAAAGAATTGTTTTGAATTGAATGATCAAACAGCTGAATAGAGTAAGTTTATCAGCAAGAACACATGTTATTTACTGGAAAGGAAACTCAGTATGTACATAATTTTGATTATGAATGTAGCATTAATCATAGACTGAGTTTATAACGTTGTACCGATATAAAAAATAAATACAAAGTTGAAATTACTCAAATCAAAATTATACATGTTAAAAAATGCTGGAAATAATTAAAGTTGTCTTTAAAAGGACGGAAATTACCTTTTGTTGAGTGGTAGTGCTGGAGCTGGGGTTTTAATTACAAACGAGCTCGCACGCAGCACGCTGACGTGAGGGAAGTGAATTTCCACAAACAAAGTTTAAAACTCAAAATATGTGTAAAAACATACATGTATTCCAATTTTTATTAAAATCTGAAAACATTGATTTTTTGGCTGTTCTGATGCTCCTGGTTTCATTTACCTGCAAAGCTGGGAATACAATTTTGGGCATTATAATGTTAGGAGAAGGTCCAAGCAGGCTTGAAAGTCCGCGTGAGTTGCTGGGGATGATACAAGTACTCTAACAAAGGAATAACAAGCTTTTCCAGTGTAAAACCCCCATAAGACAACGTACTGTGTTTAGTCGAAACACATTTTCTTTAATAACTCGGTAAATATTTATGCTAGAATGACGAGAGAGAGAGCTTAAAACTTTCGCCTCACTAATTTCCATCTATTTATATGCAATAATTTTACATCCAGGGCTTTTCTGAATGTTTTTGGGCCCAAAAACTCGAAATTTGAAAGATTAATCCCCCAAAAAAGGGTTTAGAGTTTTCCGATTGTTTTGCCCAACGAACTTGTCCAACTGATTACAGAAAGGAACGTCCCTACCAAATTTTAAGTTAATCGGACAAAAAATGTGACCGCTAGAGTGCCTGCACACACACACACACACACACACATATATATATATGTCTATATAAATATATAATTTTGAACGACCCCCCAAAACGTGTTCAGGGGGTCACGTTAGGAACTTCTATGGTGGTCCCGGGCTTATGTTTCACCGTGCGGGTCATGCTAATAGTTCACTTTCCAAAGGAAATTCACTAATGAGCTGTTTGTCATATTCAGGTTTCTGGAAAAAGTAGACTTGATGCTTGTGGTTGCTGTAGAAATTGTAATTCAGATTTAATCATTAATAAATAATTATTTGAGAGATTAAAGAGTATGAAATATATGTCAGTATTTTCTTAATATGTTTGTCGTGTGTTTAAAGAAGTAATTTAAATGATTTTTAGCTGATTTAACTGGAGTAGGAAGATAAGTTGCAGACAAACCTGTTTCAGTTGGTTGTAAAAAAGCACATTGTCACCTAATTTTCAAGGATCTTCTGTCCTATGTTTCATTAAATTTTAACTTGTAGAGAAATGTAATTAATCTTGTTTCATATTGTTTACAGACATAGATCAACCATGCTTTGTTAGAGCTCAGACAGTCCACTCAAAACCAGTAAAGTAAGACCCACCCATCTATTACTGAGCTGGTGAAGGGTTGTAAAAAGTATTACTAATAAGAGTTGTTTTTAATGTAATGATGTAAAATGTCTTGGAATATGATACAGCAAAGTACATTCAAATTTCGACTGTTTAATTTCCCGCATACTTCTACCCAGCAATAATTGATTTACAAAACTCCCTAAATTAAATAAAGTGATATCCTCAATTGGCATTGGAGGGTACAACGTTTATCCCACAGTGCAGCACATGAAACTTCACATACATAAATTTTTAAGGCTGAATTATTCCGAAAAATCACAATTTAGTTTTAATAATAGGTACTCAAAATTTTACTTTTTAATTTTTAATCAAACTTAACAGCACAGTGTAGTTAATTTTCAAGAAAGTTTTATTACTGTTTGTTGTTGAAATAAATGGCAATAGCTGGTACCCGGTGCGTCTTTGTTCACGTGACCTTTCTTTACTATCGTGGATTTCCGTTTATTTTCCCGCTGGTAAAAATATTGTTACCATAAGAACTAAAATTACATCACTATCCCATAAAGTTAACTCTGCCAATTTTTAAGCATTACCATGTTGAATGCCAGTAGGGTGGAGCCCCAGAATATTTTCAGTATGGGTCTGTAGGTTATATTCTCATGTACTAATAGGGTTAGAATTAGTCCTAACAAATTTCAGGCACAATCATTCCAAAATTATACATTTGTTACCGTAGTAAACATAACTAAGTTTAAATTCCAGTGGAGTGGAGCCCCATAGATCTTTCAAAACGGGAGAAGGACATGGTTTGAGTGGAATTTCAGGATCATTTGTTCTGTAGTTGGTTGTGATAGTTAACAGACCCCCATAAGGGTATACCCATGGTATACCCATGGGGGTATATTAGCTTCCTTTCACCCGAACTTCAGATCCATAAATCCAGTTGTAGGAGCGAGGTGATAAGCTTATTTTAAAAGCCGGTAGCCGCGGAGCCCCATATGAGTTTTGGAACAGGAGTAGCACATCATTTGATTCTAAAGTACTGTATGGTCTGTTTTCCAAACTTTAGTTTTATCGGTTCAGTATTTGAGTGTGCTATAGTTAAGATTATAATAATAAAGGTCTGGTCTGCAGTGCGGAGCCCTAAACAATATTTTGATCAGTCGTAGTAGGCCTTTTCTGATTTGTGTTAATTAGGCATCTTCCTACAGAATTTCAGCCCTATGAGTCCAGTAGTAGGTGCGAGATGGTAAACATAACTTTAAATGACAGTGGGGCGAGGCCCAAAGGATCTTTGGATTGAGGGAACGTCTACTTTGATCCTGGTGTATTATTAATTTATCTACCAAATTTCAGCTGCATTGTTGCAGTCTTGGTGAACAATGATTAACTTGGGTATATTTAAGTCCAGTGAGGCGAAGTCCTGAAGTATAATATTACCAGAGGTACCTTCTTAACTTTAGCTTCGTCTGTCAAGCTGTAGGTGCAATATGGTTGGAATAAGTATTTTGAAGGTCAAGAGGGTAGAGCCCTAAAATATTTATGACGCGGGGGAATACAAATTATTTCGGACTACATATATATATATATAAGTCAGAATTTGTCAGTCAGGTGGAACAAGTTGAAAATTAACGTCTTGGAAGACAATTAATTATCTCATCCTTATTTTCAGAGTATCCATAGAATGTGAAGCAAAATGCCATGAATTGTGCTTATTCACAATGGCATTTTACCCAAAATGTGTTAAAATAGTTTAAAACCCAGAACTTAGAGAGTTGGCACATTGCGGACCTGAGAGTAGTTACAGCAATGAAAAATAGTCAAGATCAAGTGAACAAAGTTTAAAAATGAGTTTTAGAAAAGAATGAGTATTGTATAGTTGGAAAGAAAAGAATGAGTTATCATATATTTGGAAAAGATTCGGCACATTTATACACAATCGGAATTCCAAAACCCTGAGTTGCCATACGCCCATATATTAATAGTCTGAGACAAGAATGACTGAATTAGCGTTACAGATGAGCTAAAAGTAATAAAATTAATGCTTATCAAAGCGAAATATTGCTCGATTTCGAGCAGCGGGTTTGCTAGTAAGTGTTATTTTAATATTAATTTACAATTATTAGGCATTTTAAAGCTTGTTGCAGTTTGATATGAGTGTATTTTTGAAGGTGATATTATAACAAAATATTTAGTTATAACACGTATGGCGTAAAAAATTGTGAAATTTGAGGTCTCTCCACCTCCAAATAATGTTCTCCTGCGACGTCTCTAGGTGGGGAACGTATTTTTTCCTGCCCTTTTTGTTATTACAGTATTATGAATTTAATTACAGTTTTTCTTGTTTAATTATTTTGCATACAGTGTCATTAAGTTGTGCTAATGAATCTTCTTATATCAGAAACACTGCAGTCCTAAATAAATTTGATAGTCGGAGTTGTTAAACCTACATTATCGTAACATGCAGGCAGTACAGTCCAACTTTAATTTATTTTACTAAACGTATTTAAGACCCCGAAGGAGGTCAGGTGTCAGACGGTGTGAAATGTTTACCACGTCTCGAGCTATTCAATCTTTGAATTAAATTACAACAAATCATATAGTTCGCAGACAAAATAACACATAAATCACATAAAAGTATAGATTTTTAACTCGATTTGGCAACTAACAATTTGAAGTAAAGCAAATAACATGTTGACAGAATTTAAAGTAAAATATACCATAGTTTAATACGATTTAACTGAAATTAGTTTATTATTAAACTATGTTTTTCATAAACGTGGCTGGAACCATACATGCTGAAACACACAGAATAAAATGTGGCTTACTGTTTTAACAGGAAATGATTATTTTTTACGACAAAGCAAGAAAAGTGCGTTTGTAAACGTCGTGAGGAGTTTTTATTCACAAGAAAAGCCATTACAAGAGGCACTGGAGCCAAAGTTTACATTTTACTTCCGCAGAATTAGTTCTGTACTTGCCTCTGTTTTGTAGCTCGCTTGCATGAACGGTTACGGATACGGTTTGTGCCATTGTGCATGAAAAATAAAGTTCAAACGCACTAATACTTTTACATAACTTAATAAATGGTATATACAATAAAGCTTAATCCTAACAGTATTTTCTGTTGCTATAAACATTTTTAACTGTAGATGGTATATTATTATGAATAGCTAATAACAATAATATCTGAGGATTTTTACTGATATAAATAATAACTTTTCCCTTATAAAATTCTACCTTACTCAATTATGATTATACTAAATATGAAAAAAAAAACATTGTGGCCTGAACTATACAAACATATGAGAAACCAGTCCAGTGAAAATCGTCCCTCTCTCATACGATAAAACGTGTAATGAACAAGACATGTAACATTGGTTCCAACACATATTTTTGAACATATTAGTTTACATATTAGTACTGTAACATATTAGATAACAATGTTTATGTCTGGACCGCTTTGGTTTGACTTAAAAATCACCGAGGTCATATTTTTCAGTTTTTCTGGTTCAATAATCTGTAACACTCCTTGTGGTTTTTGTTATAGGTTATGTCAAGGCAGGTTTAGAGGTCAAAATCATTTTTCATTACAAAAGCCTTCCAAAAATTCTTGGTATTTAAACCATGTTGATATGCAAGTATTCACCTAAAGATTTTTAAATTAATAAGATTTTAAAATCCCATCTTCCTTCTTGAGTTAAAACACACATTTTGAAATACATCTAGTCAACGTAACATATCCAGCGTAACAAATTTGAATATACTACCTTCCCCATCATGTGCAAATAAATACACTCTTTATGATTCCTTCAAGCCTAAAATTCAGAAAAAATGCGTAAAACGTTTGTGGATCCACCCTGATAATGTTCTAGGTTAGATGAGTAAGTAAACATACGCTACATCTTCCCAGTGTTACTGAGAAATTCAAACCTAGTTATAATAATTTAAATTTATACTAGGCACCTCAAAACACTGACATTACATCAATCCATTATTAACAGATAACTAATTAACAATGATTAAACTCAATAATGAAGCTACTCTGCGCCTTATCAGTGTTACACAATACGTTTTATTGCAGTTAATCTCAATCACTGATATGCGCCCATGGGTAGTTACAATACTATTTTGTAATGAAAAACCTATTATCAATATTTACTTTTTTACAGGTATTTTACTATTTTCTGCCTTTTTGAATGTAAGTAATACTCATAATTTATTCATATTTGCCTTGAAATACGCCTTAGTTACGTCGGCGTCCTGCACAGTTATTTAGTGTTTAAAAAATCATACATTACTGTACTCAAATTTGTTATTTCATTATACTGACTAAGCACTACTTTAAGTCTGTTGATTTTATTTATAAAACATGGCATGGTTAATATGTAAAGCTGTTTTAGTAACGTGTGACATTATCAAGCACAAGCAGTCAGTAGTTTGTACGGCTAAGAAATATTATTCATAGAAGTTCTTGTATTGAATCCTGAGAAATCGTCCTACAAAATTATACTTTTTTATATATGTAAAAAATGATCAATAACTTTCCTCGTAGAGATTTGAGTTACAACTAAATTTATTATCATTCTTATAACAAAAGTTCATCCCATCCCTTCTGAATAGTGTTTTGATATATATATATCTATATAAATAAAGACGAAAAACTATCATCACCCAGGCCAAACCTCTACACCTATAAAGACGAAATTTTGGCATATTTACTCTTTCTGTAACGTAGGAAACCAGTAAGAAGGAATTTTAAGATAATGCTTATAAATCATCGGTATATAGCCAATGTGGCCAAAACGTGATCTCAGCTTCTATTCGTTACATAAATGTATTAAGGCTGTCGATGTGCATTTTTAGGGAAATCCTTCAGTTCAGAACAAATCAGAGAAAGTGGAACCCTCCGACGAAGCAATTTTTCAAATCGACAAAACAATGTTTATAAAAGAAGTTATCGATAGCGAAAATACAACTCTGCTAATTACAGCACCGAATGGATTTGGTAAAACGACAAACTTAAAAATGTTACAGTCTTTTTTGGAAAATAAAGTTGACAAGAAAGGAGCGCAAAACACAAGAATAGGTCTCTGCAAATTACCAATTACAGACACAAACAATTATTACTCGTTTATCAACAATAGCTATGAGATAACCGAATGTAAAAATATCATGGCTGATCATTTCGGAAAATATCCTATCATCAGTCTCAGATTTGAATGCTTTAGTGTGATAAATGGTATAGAAGACGCTATAAAGTTTTACAAGCGGGCGGTTCACAGTTCTTACAAGGACCACGAGTATTTAACATGCAGTGATAGGCTGTCGTTCAATGAGAGGAAGTTGGTGAGGTTCTGGAGCGACGACCACAACTACCACACGATGACCCGCCGCCAGGTGGTGACCGGGGCGAGAGAGCTCACCAGGCTGGTGTCCAGGCACTCGGACGGCGCCCGGGCCTGGGTCCTCGTGGACGACTACGACGCCGTCGTCCGGGCGGCGATGGTGGAGGCGGTCGACGCCAGGGACCTCAGTCGGGTCGTCAGGTTCACCTCCAGACTGATAGCAAATGTGTTCAAAAACAACAGCGAGTGTGTTTGTGGGGGCGTTGTGACCGGAGTGTTGCCTCTCTCGCTGTTTAACCAGACTGATGGTATACAGTGGCAGATGTGCACTTTCTTGGGGGATCACCGGTTTGTGGACTTCTATGGGCTTACAGTTGAGGAAGTTGAACGATTGTTTACAAGCACTCCATGTAAATCCAATAGCACGTTCATGTTGGAAGCTGATGCACGATATGGAGGGTATCAAACTAGAGGAGGTAAGAAAGTATACAACCTGCGTCCACTACTAAATTTTATACAGACTGAAATACCTTTTAGCAACAGACGGGTAGTAAGTAGAATGAGTGATATAAGTGTTTTTCTGAAAATTCCTCAAATTAGAGAGACAGTGGGAACGCTTATTAAAGGGGAAATCATTCCTTTTTACCAAACTGAAGCGTTCTTCGAAGAGGATCTTATAGAGATTCAGTCAATATTGTCAAAACCAGAGTCAAAGATTACAACGCGGGTGTACAACTTGTTGCTTTCGCACTTGCTGCATGAAGGGTTTATAACGTATTACACATCGGCGAACCAAATGACGAACAGTTCATACGTTAAAATTCCAAATAAAGAAACTGAAGAAGAAATTAACTCTAAATTTAAACTAACATCGTAAATTATCCGTACCATTAAATACTTCTAAAATTGCTGTGACAAAAAACTCAAACAATGGAGCAATTTAGTTATTTAGTCATATAAGAGCATATTAAGTACTCACACTCCACTATAAAGTAAATCATTAATTTATCTTCACTTAATTTTACAATCTAAAAGGTTGTTGGTATATTTAATGTAATTTATAATAATAATAATTATTATAATTTGTTGAATATTTAAGGTTATAGCGATTTGTTGTAAAATAATTTATTTTAGAACCAAACATATGGGAAATATATCTCCGTTACAGCAAACTGCGTACTTAGCGAATGTCCAATCAATATATATGTCTTAATAACATATTAATCCACTTACCAGGATTTACAAGAAATATATTAACAAATAAGCGATATTTAAAATATTAATTATTCTCCTTAAGAATAACATTAGGGTGATAACGCAGGTTTGCTGCAACAAGGAACACAAAATAATGGGTTTTTATGCAAATATCAATATAACTCATCTAGGTGAAGTCGCATACCAAGTTTCATCCATATACATTCATAAATAAGCGATATATAACATTTTAATTATTCTCCATAAGAATAACATGGGGCTGAGTACCCAGGTTTGCTGCTATGGGAACCACCAGCGAAAAATTTGTTTGTGCAAACAACAATAAACCATAACCAGGTGAAGTTATTTAGTTAGGTACCTGAGTTTATGTTCATAAATAAGTGAGATATACAATATTTATTTTCTCCATAAGAATAACATTAGACAACGTACTATGTTTAGAACTTTCAATATCTCAGTAACCAATTGAAGTAGAGCAATGTTCAAAACACCAAATTGTTTGTTTTTAAGCTGAATTCAATGCTGCAAACCAAAAATAAAAAAATAAAACACGTGAAACCCCCAACAAAAACATTTTTGTTATACAAAACCCCACAAAAAACCCTCTTTGGATGGTGAGGTTCTTCTTATTTTCGAACTTTTTAAATAAATGACACTTAACATATTTGTACCAAATTTCATTAGGATAGGATATTTTTTACGAGAGTTGTCGTGCTTACGATTTCGTTATGTATCTTAGTCTAAAGGGCGTCTTTTACCGGAAAGAAAGGTAAACAGCAAATGTAAGAGTAGTTTGCGTGTTGCTTTAATGTTTTTTGCAAAATGGATTATTTTAAAGTTGTTATTATTAAGTTGCTTGTTAATAAATACCTTTATTGCCGTAAATGGACAATGATTACACTGCATGATAAAATTCAACAACTATGTTATAAAGATATATCAATATATAGTAATCTGGTACAAATCAGAAATACAAATAGAAATAGATAGAAAATATGAGGCTTAGAGAGGAAAATGCCATAAAACAAAACTGCATTTTGATAATTTAGTACATGTCAACCACCTAACATACTGAGCATCAAAACTTGTTCTGGCTGAATAAATTGATAAATAAAATACAAAGATACATACGAAATACTCCGAAATGTGTAAAAGGAAAACACAAACAAAACATAAACAATACGAAACTTGAGAAAACCTGGGAAAATAAACTATTTCTTATGGCGATATAAAATATGTAACAAGTACAATAAAAAACTATTTTTTTCTGAAATTAATATACAGTGACAGTTCAAGAAAATAATACAAAGAAACGATAAAGAACAAAACAATGAACATTACCGCAAAATAAACTAAATTCTGCGTTATAATAATTTAAATATATATAACTCTAGGCTTATAGACTTGGTTAGTCAATAATATTGCAAAAGTAAAATTATAAAAGATTGACATTACAAAT
Organism: Allygus modestus; assembly: GCA_963675035.1. Taxonomy (NCBI): domain Eukaryota; kingdom Metazoa; phylum Arthropoda; class Insecta; order Hemiptera; family Cicadellidae; genus Allygus; species Allygus modestus. The sequence goes on along the minus strand of OY776111.1, from coordinate 243,843,578 downwards.
TATGAAGAGTTTAAATTGACCACACCGACATATTGATTGGAAAAATTAATTTGAATTTTTTCATAAATCTCACATCTCTGCTGGATTTATAACTGTTTTAATCATCTCAGCGGCAGGCCATAAACTACAATCTACATAGTAAAACGACCGTGACATCAACACCATCTTAAGACGAGATTTAAAAATCTGAGGATTATTTATATTTTTAAGTGAATTTTTCAGGTGATTTAAAACTTTTATCCCAACTTGTGAAGGGAACATGTTGAAACACTGTTGTTCTACGCCTTTCTGTTTGGAAATTATCCCTCCCTCTGGTCGCATAATGATGAGTCACTTCTCTGTGTTAGTTGACGTTTATTTTTGCAGTTTACTGCCGACTCTAGAATATTATAGAATATAAATGCAAGATAAAGCGAAGAAGTCTTGAATGCATCTCTGTACGTCGTTCTGTAACCCAGTTGTTGAATAATTGTTACAGCCTTTTTTTGTAGTTTAAAAACAACTTGTACTCAGTACAACCACCCCAGATAGTGACATCGTATGAATGTAAGGATATATCAACCCCAAATAAGCGATTCTTAACATCTTTTGTGAATAATAGCATGATAATTTGCGTAGTAAAAACCAACCAGACGCAACTTTCCCACATATGTCCCAAATCAATTTGATTTTCCCATGAAAGGCTGCTGTAATTTTAATTCCGCCAAAATCTAGTAAAATCCACCTCTTCAAGGAAAGTGTCCTTCACCATTACAGCAGGTATTATAGGAAGTTTCTGTTGACGAGTAGTAAAAATTCGTTTTAACTATTACCATTGACTATAAATACTGAAGGAGACATCCCATCCATATGGCCCAGCTGTCCCACTTTTAGTGTATGCTAGAATTTAAAATTGAAGTAGTTTGATTGGGTCACCGACAGATTGTGCTGCTGTCAACTTTTTATTTTAGTTATTTACGTTAACTTTTAAAATATCTCAACTCCAGAAAGCAAGTGATAATCAACTTATGTTTGCTTCTATTACATTTTAAATTTCTATCCGAAAAAAGCGGAATGCATGAATTAATTCTACAAAAGTTTGAATTTCTAAGTTCGGCAGAGAAGAGCCTCTAGTAAACAGAGTGGTGTCATCAGCTTATTGAATAAGCTTAGGCCACTGGCATAGATTAGGAAGAGAACCGGTCCAAGGATAGCTCATTGAGGGACTCCAACATTTATTTGAAATTTGGTTGATTTTGGATAGACTATCTGGACATACTGCTCTCATATTGAAAGATACGAACATAGCCACTCGGATCCCCAAGAGAGCCAGGTCATCCGAAAGCGTCCCATGATGTACACAACCAAAGGAAAGGTCGAGAAACACACCAAGCGCGTACTTCCTCCTTTGCAGGCACTCAATTACACTATCTACTAATTTTGTTACTGCATAAATTGTTGTTATATTCTTCCTAAACCAAAAGTTAATAATTTCAAATCTAAAAGTCTTGCCAACAATGGTTTTTTTTCAAATTTTGCTAATTATTGGATGAATTGCTGGTTCAGAATGATCGTCTTTTTTAAAATTGGAACAACGTTAACTAGTTTTAAACAGGATGGAATGATCCCTCTCTTCAAAAGATTTTTATTTAAATTCTATTATTTCACTGATTTTGAAAATACCTTCGATAAAATGTTGACTTATTATATCCTGTGGTAAAACAATTCGATATTACTGTGGTAAAACAATTCAATTCAAAATAGTCTTCATTTGGTCATATACAGTGCAAAAATTTGGCGTCATGTACAAAAATACTTAAAACCAGGAAAACAACAAAAGTTTAAAAACATAAAAATAATCAAATTGAAATAAGAAATCTGTCCTAGACCAACATTTATTGAAATTATACAGAGCAGCCTCAATCACCAACAATTTTAAAGATTTGTTAAAACTTATTATAATTAATTTCATGTTTTATTGAAGTTGGAAGGTGATTATAAAACTGTAATCTAATGAAGTTGGCTTCTTTTTTAAAATCTCTTTACTATGCTTAATTATTTGTAAATCATTTCGATTTCTAGTGTTATAGCTATGTTTATTGAAGTTTTTAGTAATATGCCAATAATATGTTTAACATGCAGTTCAGTTTTATATATATAAAGGCTATATACAGTCATTATTCCCAATTCGGAGAAGTGATTTTTACAAAGTGCATCATAATCAAACCTTAGCATGGTTCTTATAGCTTTTTTTGAAGATATACAATCCTGTTCATGTTACAGAGTGACGTTGATCCATACACTTCAATACTATATGATATGTGGGAATGGATCTATATAAATTAAATAGATTTATTTGTTTTTAAATTACAATAAACAGATAATCTTTTAATAGAAAAAATACCAGAACTTACTTTTGAACATAGTTTATCTATGTGACGAGACCAATTTTATTAAGGTTGCTGTGTACTACTAATCCTAAACATGTTGTAGTTTCATGAAAATTAAATGGTCTTTGCTGATTTACAGTTGTACTTATATTTTTTGAATTTTTACAAGAGAATTTAACAAAGGTTGTTTTATTTTCACCAAGCAGTAAATTTAAATTGCTGAGCTGATGATTAACCATTTTAATTGCTGTTTCAACTTCAGGAAAAATTGCATTAATATTCTTTTCAGAGATTATTAAATTTATATCATTTGCAAAAAGGTAAAATTCGTGATTAATTGTTAGTCCTGAGAGACACTGTGGTAATTTTCCTATGTAACAAAAAAAATAGAAATGGCCCAAGGACAGATCCTTGTAGTACTGAATATCTAATTAGTCTAGTTCTGGATTTGATTCTTAACACTCTACTTTTAATTACGTGTTTAGTTTTAACATATTGTTGCCGATCTGTTAAGTAAGGTTTTATTAAAGCCAACTCTTTATCAGTAATGCCAATAAAGCTGAATTTTACAAGCAATATAGAATGTGACACACTTTCAAAAGCATGGTTTAGACCTGATTTTACAATAATTCACAGTAGCATAATTTTCTTTAAGCCTTTCGACGACTAATTTACGTGGCAGATATAAACCTGATATTAAAAAATATCGTATTTTTAGAATAAAAATATAATTGTGTAGGCCATATGACCATAGCTTATTACATAAGGAGCTAACCGAATCTCACGTAATCTTTGAACTGCATACTAACTGGACAGTGCAAAGCGTAATTATAAAACAAAAAAACATGGTCTTCATAAACGTTGATGTTTCATTTCCAATATTTTGGTCTAATATTTAGGATAATGTAATAGTAATGGAAGGGTGACTGTTTATTCCAATCTACAAATGTATCCTGAGGGAACCAGATAGACCAGCCCCAGTGATGAACGTCTGAGTGGACTCAACAGGATTACCAAGGAGTCACTGCACTGTCAACTGTGCCGCAATTATATGCCTTATTAGATTACGTTCCTCAACTTGGACCTAACTAACCTACTCAATTATACAATATCTTATTTAGGATAATGTAATAGTAATGGAAGGGTGACTGTTTATTCCAATCTACAAATGTATCCTGAGGGAACCAGATAGACCAGCCCCAGTGATGAACGTCTGAGTGGACTCAACAGGATTACCAAGGAGTCACTACACTGTCAACTGTGCCGCAATTATATGCCTTATTAGATTACGTTCCTCAACTTGGACCTAACTAACCTACTCACTTGTAGAACATCTTATTCAGGATAATGTAATAGTAATGGAAGGATGAGTGTTAATCCTAATCTACAAATGTATCCTGAGGGTACCAGATAGACCAGCCCCAGTGATGAACGTCTGAGTGGACTCACCAGGATTACCAAGGAGTCACTGTCAACTTTGCCGCAATTATATGCCTTATTAGATTACGTTCCTCAACTTGGACCTAACTAACCTACTCACTTGTACAACATATTATTCAGGATAATGTAATAGTAATGGAAGGGTGAGTGTTAATCCTAATCTACAAATGTATCCTGAGGGTACCAGATAGACCAGCCCCAGTGATGAACGTCTGAGTGGACTCACCAGGATTACCAAGGAGTCACTGTCAACTGTGCCGCAATTATATGCCTTATTAGATTACGTTCCTCAACTTGGACCTAACTAACCTACTCACTTGTATAACATATTATTCAGGATAATGTAATAGTAATGGAAGGGTGAGTGTTAATCCTAATCTACAAATGTATCCTGAGGGAACCAGATAGACCAGCCCCAGTGATGAACGTCTGAGTGGACTCAACAGGATTACCAAGGAGGCACTGTCAACTGTGCCGCAATTATATGCCTTATTAGATTACGTTCCTCAACTTGGACCTAACTAACCTACTCACTTGTACAACATATTATTCAGGATAATGTAATAGTAATGGAAGGGTGAGTGTTAATCCTAATCTACAAATGTATCCTGAGGGTACCAGATAGACCAGCCCCAGTGATGAACGTCTGAGTGGACTCACCAGGATTACCAAGGAGTCACTGTCAACTGTGCCGCAATTATATGCCTTATTAGATTACGTTCCTCAACTTGGACCTAACTAACCTACTCACTTGTACAACATATTATTCAGGATAATGTAATAGTAATGGAAGGGTGAGTGTTAATCCTAATCTACAAATGTATCCTGAGGGAACCAGATAGACCAGCCCCAGTGATGAACGTCTGAGTGGACTCAACAGGATTACCAAGGAGGCACTGTCAACTGTGCCGCAATTATATGCCTTATTAGATTACGTTCCTCAACTTGTACCTAACTAACCTACTCACTTATACAATATCTTATTTAGGATAATGTAATAGTAATGGAAGGGTGACTGTTTATTCCAATCTACAAATGTATCCTGAGGGAACCAGATAGACCAGCCCCAGTGATGAACGTCTGAGTGGACTCAACAGGATTACCAAGGAGTCACTACACTGTCAACTGTGCCGCAATTATATGCCTTATTAGATTACGTTCCTCAACTTGGACCTAACTAACCTACTCACTTATACAATATCTTATTTAGGATAATGTAATAGTAATGGAAGGGTGACTGTTTATTCCAATCTACAAATGTATCCTGAGGGAACCAGATAGACCAGCCCCAGTGATGAACGTCTGAGTGGACTCAACAGGATTACCAAGGAGTCACTACACTGTCAACTGTGCCGCAATTATATGCCTTATTAGATTACGTTCCTCAACTTGGACCTAACTAACCTACTCACTTGTACAACATCTTATTCAGGATAATGTAATAGTAATGGAAGGATGAGTGTTAATCCTAATCTACAAATGTATCCTGAGGGTACCAGATAGACCAGCCCCAGTGATGAACGTCTGAGTGGACTCACCAGGATTACCAAGGAGTCACTGTCAACTGTGCCGCAATTATATGCCTTATTAGATTACGTTCCTCAACTTGGACCTAACTAACCTACTCACTTGTACAACATATTATTCAGGATAATGTAATAGTAATGGAAGGGTGAGTGTTAATCCTAATCTACAAATGTATCCTGAGGGAACCAGATAGACCAGCCCCAGTGATGAACGTCTGAGTGGACTCAACAGCATTACCAAGGAGTCACTGTCAACTGTGCCGCAATTATATGCCTTATTAGATTACGTTCCTCAACTTGGACCTAACTAACCTAGTCACTTGTAGAACATCTTATTCAGGATAATGTAATAGTAATGGAAGGGTGACTGTTTATTCCAATCTACAAATGTATCCTGAGGGAACCAGATAGACCAGCCCCAGTGATGAACGTCTGAGTGGACTCAACAGCATTACCAAGGAGTCACTGCACTGTCAACTGTGCCGCAATTATATGCCTTATTAGATTACGTTCCTCAACTTGTACCTAACTAACCTACTCACTTATACAACATCTTATTTAGGATAATGTAATAGTAATGGAAGGGTGACTGTTTATTCCAATCTACAAATGTTTTCTGAGGGAACCAGATAGACCAGCCCCAGTGATGAACGTCTGAGTGGACTCAACAGGATTACCAAGGAGTCACTGCACTGTCAACTGTGCCGCAATTATATGCCTTATTAGATTACGTTCCTCAACTTGGACCTAACTAACCTACTCACTTGTACAACATCTTATTTTAAATTAATTAACCATATAAATTATTATACGCTTTATTTATGGTACCACTTGTTTTACTTATAAGCGTTGTGTAAAATAATTCATAACAACGATATTATTAAACATATTTCCCTTTTTATTTAATTTTTATCATGAAGCAATTTGATAAGCAACAATATGATATGTAATATGAAGTAATATGGTTTTTATTTATGTAACCACTTTCAACGTTTTGGTAAACCAGACGATAAATTATCCGTATGTCAATTTAGTAGGAAAGAGAATAGTTAGTTTTGAATACAAAATATATTAAACTGAACACAAATAAATGTAAACGCATTAAAATAAAACCGTCTAATCGGTTGATAAATACTAACGAGTTATGGTAAAACTGTTCCAATTAAAAAAAATTACACTTTATGTGGAACAACTGTGTTAAGTTTTGAACTTGCACTATCAGAACTAAATAACCTCCGAGTGTACAGTGGTACAATATTTGGAAGGGTTCCTTTCCACCTATTTCTTTGGGAAAATATCCTACTAAATTTTTTTGGCCCTAAAACAAAAAATGGAAATGACCAATGTGATTCACCCACCATGTAGAGAAAGACTACAGGGTGGACGAGCAAGGTTTCACCAATATGTACCATGTACAGGGAGGCAAATGAGGGAAGCGAATTTACCCGCCAACAAGAGACAAGCAAAGTGCACTCACATGACTTTTTAATCTCATTGGTTTAATTTGCAATAAAAGGAATCAAAAAAGGGAGTGAATTCGTGTTTCTTACTTGTCGATGCGGTTAAGAGAAATAACAAAAACAAGTCCATTAATGAGCCATGTTTGTTAATATGTTGTTGAGGTTTGGACACACGCTAATCAACAAATGGTAATATTTTAGCAATGCGAATAAAACAATTTTGGTTAAAGAATTTCTTAAATACCATTTATTCATAACCAGACTTAAAATCCACGACTCTTTTACGAACACACAGAAGGTTCCAGCCATCACTATTTATCACAAGTATCAGTGAGTGATGTACCGGTCTCAGGCGGCGACAGATTGATGTTGATGGACTCGACAACCCGATCATCTGAAATTATATCAGCGGAGATGACTACAAACAAGCAAATTTGAAGTTTACATTAAGTTAACATTGTTTACATGAAGTTAACATTACATGAAGTTAACATTACATGAAGTTTACATGAAGTTAACATTCCTAAAACGTCGCTTCAAATGGAGGCGTGACAAATTTTAGATACTAATATATTGCCATAAATTGCCAAGCACGTGACGCTTCCGAGTACATCTGTATTAGTTTAAGTTTATATCTCTTTTATTCAACATAGTTAACGTGCAATAAGGACACTTTTTACAATGTATACATACACATTACTTTTCATGTAATAACTATTCTTTTTGTCTCCTTTCTGAAAGTTGTTTAGTTAATGAAACCAGCCTTGTACTCATTTTCCACGATTGTTCTAAAATAATTATTGTTGTCCTTAAATTCCTAAGATTTTCCTGTGAAATGAGTCAATTTGTCTGTTATCAGGCAACCTCGTCATCTTGGTCTTCGTTATTGCGAACATCTGAACGGCTGCTTTCATTTCTCCCTTCAGGCGCTGTTTTAACACAACGCGGCACTCGGTAAGAGGCGAAACAGAACTTGAATAGAACCCACTATTTATTGGAACCCAGAGATCATTCATTATTTCGGTTAATAAAACGACAGTGTATTTAGTATAACCTAATGAAAAAATAGGAAATACTAATGCTCATGTAAAAATAAGCATTTACTAACTTACTAAATTAATTGTGTGATCTAACGAAAATTTTAGTGAATAACTTAGAAGAAAATTCATTATTAAAAATCTTATTATACTGCCAGTACAGTTAAATTGTGCAATACATTTATACAGCAAGTTTTACAATATCATTGCCTTTCATTTACTAAAATGTGGGATTTGAAATAAAATAACATGATAAATCCATCCATTATTGACAAGTGACTTTGTAGAAAAAACATGTTGTTGGCAATGTTGGGTAAAGGTGGGGATAGTAATAAAGATAACAGGATTACGAAGAGCAACGTAATATAGATTAAAAATATAAACTGGTATTTCCGAAGGAAAAAATATAGTTTAGGTAAAAAGTTAAATTGCTTATAAACCCAATTATAGTGTGACAAATTGTTGAGACATGTTACTCTTATTTATTCGTAGTCCTCTTAGTAAACATTTGCTCAAGCCAAAAATTGACTCAAAATGTTGATAGGAACTGTGATTCAAAGTGTATCATGGAGACGAAACAGAAAATATATCATCACCAAATCGAACAAAATAATTGTTTTCAATTAAAGATTAAACTGAATTAGTATCAATAAAATCCAACTTCGCAATTTAAGTAGGAACTGATAATCGCATTTTAACCAAACAAAGTATCCTGCAACACGCAATGTTGAACATTATCGCTAGTAAAAGGATGTGCCGAATTAATAACTGACAACACCACACGCATCTCTTTTGTATTGATTAACCAGCAATCCCTCTTAAAACAATACACACTGATTAAGTAATGTTCAAGTTTTGTGGTACAATAGTTACCCTACTACAGGATATGATGGGTAATTACATTTTAAACCAAAAATAAAGTTTTCGTTTCATCCATTTACACTCGAGATGATCCCAGATTATCTAGGTAAGGGGTCATACACATATTACGTAACGCACTTAAAGGGGGGAGGGGTTATGGTGTATCGTTATGCTGCGTTATGTGGGGGAGGGGGGATGGATAAACTTTACGTAACTCACAAATATTAACCCTAAGAGCTGGTAGACTCCCGTTCTGTTGAGATAGTTTATATTGTTGTTTATATTATTAGTAACAGTCTTGTTTGTTTGTATACATTTTGCTTTGAAAAAAGTAATTAAAAGATATTGTTAAAGGAAAGTCATGTAAAGTTTAATGATTCACTGAAATCCATATTCTAAATTGCTAACAAAACGATGTTTATAAAGTTTAAGCTGTTTTAAAGCCTTATACGATTGAGTTACGTAACACATTGGAAGGGTGGGAGGGTATGGGAGAGAGAGGGGGTATGAAATGTCGAAAAAATGCGTTACGTAATATATGTATGGCCCCTAACTCCATGCTGACTTGCAATCTCATTGTTGTCTGGGTAAGTCTGTTTTTACCGTGTATATTCTAATTCGTCAGGCAAGTTCCCAACATGCACTGGCATCGTGTATCATCACCAGCGTAGTTAGGCACGTACAGGGATCAAAGTAAACAATACGTTTTTTTAAGTATTATAAATTTTGGTTGTGCTGGAAAATACTTGAAAATTATAAAGTATTAAATTTTAAATATCTGAGTTACTACAAGTATTTTTACACCAAACATAATATTGGAAAAAAATGGGTCACTTTAAACTAGTATGCTGCGTGATATCCTTAATACAAGTAGCAAGTTCAGATGCAGTTTTGTTGAACGAATGTTACAATTAAATTTAAAATTAAGTAATGTTGTTATGTAGTTAATGGTTATTTTGACTGATCTACATTTTGTAAATCATTTATGTGAAATACGAATAAGATTTGTTAGAACCCGCAATGGTTATGAACTACACATCATCCTTGGAAGTAAGGTGACTGGGATAGTTTATATTAACTATTAGTTTATATTAACTATAGTTTATATTAGTTTATTATTAGTTTATAGTTAACTTATCGCATGCATAATAAAGACCGTATCCAGATAGTATTTCATTTGTCTTATTTACAAATTATTTTTCTAAAATGTAGGGAAAGGAATAAAACATTAAAATACTGAAAATTTAAAATGTTTTACAAACCGCATGCAAATCAGTCGTGTAGAAATCTCAGAAGAACATTTTAAATGTCTTTAAAAGGGCGAGTTACAATGTATATTATAGTATACATTGTAAAATTAATTCAAGATAACTAACTGTGAGTTTAGTTATCAGGGGTTTTATTAAATAAAAATAATAAAGTAAAAATTAACTAAAAAGAACAGATAAGGGATTATTACGTTTAATTTCGTGAAAGTCCAGTAAATGTCTCAGACAATCTGTCCAAAAGGAAATAATACTTTAATAGTAATGTAAAATAAATAGACACTTATTATAAGTAAAACAATTAAGTTAAATGTTGTCTTTAAATACGACGCTTATAACTTGGTTTGCACCAAATATAAGATTATTAAGAAATATATCTTTAACGCTGGGGAAGCTTCTACGGTTTTATTGGTCTTCAATCTGTTTTTAACTATATCAATATTTATTTTAGACCGAAGAAGGAAATTCTATTTAGATTTTTGCATGACCAATCACTCTTAATAATCTTAATATATAAAAATGAACCCCAGTTTCCCTTGGTCACGCCATCACTTGATAATGAGTGTACCAAATTGAATCATTCTTTTTTTGTTGTGTTCCTAGGAGGTAATGCCAGGACAAGATTCTTATAAATAACAATTTTTAATCCGACCTAAGGGTTCTGTCCCACAGGCCTTCAAAGTTCCCATTGATTTGATCACAGTTCAGTTTGTTACACCAAGCAGCTGTAAAAATACTTGATAGACACATTTGTTCAATATGGAAGTAAAAAAACTACGTGAATAGCAACTCTCATTATGGAAATAAAAACTACTTGAATGGCAACTCAAACTCTTTTCTCGATAGGCGAGTGAGCGAAGAAAACGAGCTCATCTTGAAAATGAACGAGTATTTGACACAACTAATTCAATGACATTAGGACAGGACAACGTCTTTCGGGCCAGCTAGTCTTTAAAATTTCATGTTGTTTTTAACTAACACCATTGACTATAAATACTTCATCTGACTATAAATTATTACAGCAATCTGTTTGACAAACATCAGAGAAATTCTAAGGAAACTTGGAATTTTTTAAGAGACGTAACCGGACAGAAATCAAAATATAATTTGCCTACTTCTTTGAAAGTCGAAGATGGTATTATAAGTAATGCTATGGACGTTGCTGAAGAATTTAATACATATTTCCTTTGCATCTCTGAAAAATTAGTCAGTCACATTCAAAAACCCACAAATTTAGATTTAATGAACTTCAAGGATTGCTTTATTAATCAGTCATTAGCAAAATCAATGTTTCTGGCCCCTGTGGGCGAAAATGATTTGCAAAAGGCAGTTAATTTGTTAACTGAAATAACAAGAATTTGTTAACTGAATGGAACATCACGGAACATCACCTAGTCTTGATGGAGTTAATTCTAGTTTAATCAAAAGACATTTTAAGGAAATTATCAATTTAATACTATACATAATTAATTTGAGTTTTGAAACTGGTGTTTTTCCTGAAAGACTGAAGAATGCTATGGTGATACCAATTTTTAAGAAGGGCATGAGGGACGTTTGTAATAACTATAGACCAATATCTTTGCTATCTATCTTTGCCAAAATTATTGAAAGAGTTATGAAACAAAAGCTAGTTGATTTTCTTGAAAAAATAAAATTTTTAGTCAAAAACCATTTGGTTTCAGGGCAGGAATTAATACAGAAGCTGCATTATTAGAATTCATGGATAGGTTGACGAATGGGTTAAACAATGGCAAACAAGTTAGTGGACTATTTTTAGGTATAACAAAAGCTTTTGACACCGTAGATAATAGAATTTTGTTAGATACATTATTTAAATATGGAATAAGGGGGGTTGCGTATAATTGATTTAGAAGTTATTTGGAAAAGAGAATGCAGTGTGTAAAAGTTAATGGAGTTGTAAGTGGGATGGGAGAAATTAAGCACGGGGTTCCTCAAGGATCAGTTGTGGGAGCAACTTTATTTTTAATATATATCAATGACCTTTGCAACGCCACTCTAAATGGAAGTATAACCTCTTTTGCCGATGACACCGCTTTGTCTTATACTGGAGACTCTTGGAATGAAGTCTCTAGAAAAATGAACAACGACTTGATGTCAATTCAATGGTGGTTCTGTAGAAATAATATGGTTTTAAGTGCAGAAAAAACTAAACTCATCAACTTTACCCTTAGAGGAAATTTTAAGCATGAAGATAAAATAATTTTAAAATGTATTAAATGTCTATGTAATGGTGATAAATGTAGTGACTATTGTGTTGAAGTAAAAGGTGTACCTAGCATAAAATATTTAGGAGTCACTTTGGATGAAAGTTTAAATTGGAAGGATCACATATCAAATCTCAAACAAAAAATTTGTAATGCTGTAAGATTGTTTTATTTTATTCGAGGTATGTGTCGAGACAATTTGTTGAGATCATTGTACCTTTCATTAGTTCATAGCAGGTTAGAATATGGTATTGTGTGTTGGGGGGGTACATATGTCACAAATCTAAAATCAATATATACAATTCAAAAACATTTCATTAGACTAATAACAAAAAGCAATCGTTTTGAAAGATCTTTTCCAATATTTTGTTCCTTGAAAGTACTTCCTTTAAGGTATATATATATATATATATATATGTATACAAGGTACTGAAGATTTTTTATGTGAGAAGTAGAAGTTGTAGGGAAATTGGTGGTTATAAGAAAAGTCTGCGGAATTGTAGAAATGTGCTTGTACCAAAACCATCTGATACATATTTTACCAAAACCTACAGTTTTTTAGCACCTAGGATTTACAATAAAATACCAAACTATATAAAATATTTAAATAATGTAAACGTTTTTCTTAGACATCTAAAGGTATGGCTTTTTACAATTCAGGATATTGAAGATTTGTTATTTCATATTATTATTATATAATTTATGCACAAGATAGGCTGTAAGAATATTCATATATAGTTCATTAGTTGTTTTTACATTTATTTGTAGAGTAATATAATTGTATTATGTATATGGATTGTTTTAGAAGGATTTCCTATTAAAGGAAGCTTAACTTGTAATGTATTGTACTCAAATTTGTTATTTTTGTTCGTCTTTATTGCTGTTTTTTGGAAGATAAGTTGTTAATTAATTTATTTTATAAAACCCTTAGTTTATTATGTTTGTTATTCTAGTGACGATTATAGTTAGAAATAGTTAGTTATAGCTGCCATCTAAATATATAATGAATTGTTAAGTTTTAATAAAGCCTCCAAACAGGTTAAGCCTTGGAGGAATTTGATATTTCTTTGTTATACACAACAAATGTCAGCTTGGTATCTTATAGTAAAACGAGACAATCATTGTTATATGCCTTTTGTAAATTTGTATATGTATATGCTAGTTTGTAATGTGTGTAATTTGAGAAATAAATTCTTTCTTTCTTTCTTTCTATTTGTGTTAAGAGGAAACATAGCAAAAGAGATAGAATGAACCTAATATACCTCTTTGTAAAAGCTCTGCTTATGACATGAAGGAGTTCCATGATTCTGAAAATGCAATATCCGAGACCCCAGACTTAAGGTAAAAATGTATTCCGAAGTCAAATGTGTTCAGGCCTGCTGTTGTGGTTGAATGTGATTGATTGTTATACTTGTAAGTTGTTACACTGTAGCCAAGAGATTGGTTTATGAACCAATATGATTTAAGCCTTTAATAACATTAAAAACCAATAAATTTAATCCCGAATAAAAGAATATTATACTGTCGATTTGATAGAAAATAAGGCTTACAAAGCCATATATTTTATCATGTGGTTGTGGTTAGAAATAGTAGTTTTCATCACTATGAGTAAAAGTGGTTCTTTTTGGTGCGCAATCGTGTTTTAAAAGCGAGGCACAGCAGAGCTGTTAAAAACGATTAAGCACCAAAAAGACATTTTCGCTCCGAGTGATGAACAACGTTTTAGCGAATTTCCCCTATAGGGAAGAAGCTATTACCGTAGGTCTCATGGTAAGACTTAAGCCCGAGACCATGATAACTTTTTGTTTTGAGATTCCCAGATGCCAAAAACACTATTAGTTCAAATATATATATATGTACATATATATATATATATATATATATATATATATATATATATATATATATATATATATATAGTGTGTGTGTGTGTCCGTTACCGCGATAAATTTTCAAAGAAGCGCTCGATTTTGATGAAATTTAGCACAAATTTGGAGAGTAATATTTATGACTAAGTTCGAAAACCAGATCGATCGGTCTATGGGAAGGGGGTTTTATGGGGGTTTACAATTTTCCAAAAATCAGTTTTTTGAACTTTTTACCCTAAAATTTAAAAAACATTAGATTTTGGTTATAGCCATTTTATAGAGCTCAAAAAACAAATAATTTAGTATTTTGAATCATTAAGCTAGGTTTAGTGGTTGTGGAGAAAAGTAAAAAATGTGTCCATACAATTTTCCTTGTTAATCTTATGGGAATACGGTTTTTAGATTTTCCTCAGATAATTTCACTAAAAACTCCACATTTCTTTCTACCAATCAGTTTAGCTCTACAAAACAATCATTTTGGCGTTTTAATTGTTATTTTACGTCCAACCGTTGCAGTGATATTCAAAGTGCTAAACACTGTACGTTGTCCAATGTTATCCTTATGGAGAATGAATAAAATGTTATATTTCGATTATTTATGTATGTATATTGACGAAACTTGGTATGTGGCTTCAACTACTTGTGGTATATTGACATTAGCACAAAAAAATGGTTTTTGTTGTTTTTTCCTGGTAGGAGCAAACCTCCATACTCGGCCCCATGTTATTCATTTGGAGAATAAGTAAAGTTTTATAACTCCCTTAGTTATGAACCTAAATTAATAAAACTTGGTATGTAGCTTCACCTGGTTAAGTTATTTTGATAATTTCAAAAAACACATATCTTATCCTCCTTGTTGCAGCAAACCTGCGTACTCAATTATAATGTTATTCTTATGGAGAATAAATCAAATGCTATATATCACTTATTAATGGATGTATTTTTGTGAAACTTGGTAAGTGTCTCTAGGTAGTAGTGATACCCATATATATGCATTGGAAATTCGATGAGTACGCAGGTTTGCTGTGACGGAGGTATTTTATCATAATGCGGAATTAGACTTTTAATCGTTGAAAATTTTAACTATAAAGTTGTATTTTTGAGGTTATGTTTACAAAGTAAGTAATATAGTGTTTACATTTCTGTTATTTACAAACAATAATTTTTATAACGTGTGGTAAGGAACGCTTCTATCATGTATAGATAAAGCAAACAGCTGACCTTTTACGTCCTAGGTCTTAAAAAAGATCACAGCTGATTTTTTAGGACCTAGGACAATAAAGTGACGTTTTGTGTACTATTTAGAGAACAAAAAATAGGTGGATTTGTGCAGAATGATAAAAAACTGAATTTAAGGTTGGAATGGAAATTCGGTATTAGTTATTCCAACTTGATTAAAGTTATATTTTTATTTTACTTGAATATTAGTTTTTAATAATACGCTTTATTTTTTAAATTTTACTTTAAGTTATTAAAGTATTATTTTTTTATGCACTTTCATGTTTGTGCATATGATTATTTAATGTACCAAGTGCATATTTTATGTTCCTATAAGGACTTCTGAACAGTCTAATTTAACTTTTGATTTATGTATTTAGAACATAGCATTACCATTTGTATAATTGTACAGTTACATCCTTATACATTAAACATATATGCCTCGAAAAACTATCCTATCTGTAATAATAATAATAATAATAATAATGCTTACTCCTTCAAATAGTTTTGCAAAAAAACAAAAACACTCGTGAACAACAAGTAGGTGTTTAACAAAATTCGGTTAATTATTTAGCTTACAATCATTCCATGGTTATAAACTTGAGATAACTTATTTGTGATACTTAATAATGCAGATAAGCCGTAGCGTAAGAGCAGCAGCTATTTATTTATCAATTGAACGCCTGATCGAGAAAGAAAGTTGTGGTTCGCGCGAAAATGTTCACGTCGAGGTTCGGGGCTATTTTCTGTAAAAAGGCACCGCCAACTTCACCACGAACTTCGCCACGAACAAATCAGTGTTCGCGTCGGGGCTCGGTTCGGTGTAATGTTCGCTAGTGTATGGCGGGCTGAATGGTTCGGAGGCTCCACTAACTACTGGATTTTCTCCCTTTGACCCCAAATCCTGCTCGGTCCGATGTCTTGTTCGAAAAAAAGTCCGGTAGTGTGTGACCGTCTTTAGGTATTGGTATTGTACTTACATCCGGCACTTGGTTTCCAAGGAATCTGTTGATTGTCACTCGAAAAGTCAGATGTCAGTTCATGTATTGGACGTAGATTTTAATTGAATTTGTAAATACTACCTAACTGTTTTAAAATAACAGTCCAAATCCTAGTCTTACTATTACTTACTACTAGAAAATATGACATCTAGCGGTTCATAGCTGGAATTGCAGTTTTTTAGATAGTTTTTAAAGTTTTGTGTAAAACTGAATCAACTTTTTTTAACATCGATGATAGCCATTATACTCATTAAAGTGAGATTTGTGTATGAGTATATAAAAAAACATGACGAAGACACAACCACAATTAAAAATAGGAGGTAAAAATGCGAAGGTAAAATTAACCGCATAAGGTTTGTGAAGGTTAAGACGATTGATATAATCCAGTAAACTATTATTTCAGTTAAATATTTTAAGTTTAAAATTCCGATTCAGTTTTTTAACTACAAATTTAGTTTTATTTCGATTTTATGTGCTGTACTGGATGAAATTGGGTGAAACTCTGGTAAGAAATTGAATTCAATGGATAAGAAAACTAAGGACTATTGATTGACCTATCGTATTGGCATTGAATACAATGTGAAATATTTTTCCACACAGTTTACAGCTAACTAGAATTTATTCTACGCAGCTTGCACATCCCGTTCTGAGAAGCGAAAATAGTAAATAGTTAAATAATAAACAAAACAATGACAGTCAGCAGTTATATGTAATCCTTAAAACAGCTGTTTATTTAATTCAATTGAATTGAATTTAGAAAAAAAACACATTTAACATAAACCAAATAAAACTCTCATCGATTAGAATAACATAGGGACTTAGAAGTGCTAAAGGGATAGAGCCCTGAGGCCTAAATTGAAAATCTAAAGACAGTTTGCACATCTGCACACCTACACCTAGATACGCGTTTAAGTGTATAATATGTGAGGGTAAATCTTAAAACAAAAAAGCCTTATTGTTTACAAAGTTTGCATGTAGCGTATTAATAATATAGATAGATAGATAAATGATGAGTTTTTGTTAGTCTGTATTTAGATAGTTTTTATATTAGTAGATGAAATACAATTAAATGCTGTAAAATATGTAGACTGTATTTTGCATCTTTTAGTTATAAAAGCAGTGAAAGTAGTAAGGTTAATTTATACTAAAAATTTGAACCAGATAAACAAACTTTTAAACATTTAATAAAATTTAACTGCAGTTTTTAAGAAATAAAATTTGGTTTGAAGTGACAACAAAATTGAGTTGATTCAACATCCTAAACTAAACTAATAACAACGTTTAAACTAAACCATTGAAAACCCTTTTGGGCTATTGCATGCAGGCGTAAAATGTATTTTGTAAAAAGACACTTTTTTAATTTAGACACGTTCTAATAAATATTTTAATATGCATTATGCTTTTACAATACACATTAAGCTTTATTAAAATAAAAGCTTTAAATTTTGCGCGGCGGATTCCCATTTTATTACATGCAATTCAAAATTAGCTTTTTAAATATAAATTGTTAAGCCTTTAATTTGATATTGTAACTAGTGAACAATATTCTTAAGTTTGTTCAAGCCTGTCATTTTTGACGGGTTAGTAACAGCTAGTTAAAAATAAGAATTAAGTTTGATAATTTAATATTAAATTATAATAAAATAATTGAATAACCCAGAGATAAATATTTGTAAGTGTTGAATTTTTAACATCTGAGTGAATTCAAAATACACATGAGATTGAAATTAAACAATACAATCAAGTCGGTGTTGAATGTAAATGTGGCTTCCATTAACCGGGGAAATGAGTTTCATTGTGTACATATACTGTCGCGAGTCTTGTGTGCCGTCGTTGCTCTAGAAACAACCTTTTAGCAGCAACTAACCGATCAACCTATTATTGATTGCGAGTTAAATTTATTTAAAATACGAGGCTGAGTGTTTGAAAACCTTGGTTACGTTTAAGTTGTGGTCTGATTCGTAAATACCACCATATCTACACATTTACGTTGATACTTTTTAGCGAATTTCCCCTATAGAAAAGAAACTATTACCGTAGGTCTCATGGTAAGACTTAAGCCTGAGACTATGATAACTTTTCATTTTGAGGTCCCCAGATGCCAAAAACACCATTCGTTCAAATTGTTATATATGTGTCCGTAAGCACGATAACTCTCGGAAAAAAAGATCCGATCTTAATATAATTTGGTAAAATGTGTAAAATACCATTTATTTGAACGAGTTCGACAACCAAATGAATCGCACCATCCAAAAATTGTTTTGGGGGGGTTTTGTACCCCAAAAATGTGGTTTATGGGGTTTTCACATGTAATTTTTATATAAATCAAATTTTAATCCACACCATTGAATTCAGCTTAAAAAAAACAATTTGGTATTTTGATCATTGCTATACGCCAATTAATTATTAAGTTATTGAAAGTGCTAAACACAGTACGTTGTCTAATGTTATTCTTATGGAGAAAAAGAAAAATTGTATATCTCACTTATTTATGAACATAAACTGACGAAATTTGGTATATGGCTTCATCTGGTTGTGGTTTATTGTTGTTTGCAATGGTTCCTGCAGCAGCAAACCTAGGTACTTGGTCCCGATGTCATTCTCATGGGAAATACTTAAAATGTTATATTATATTGCTTATTTATGAATGCATATGGATGAAACTTGGTAGTGACTTCACTAAGATGAATTCTATTAATATTTGTATAAAAATCCATCATTTTGTGTTCCTTGTTGCAGCAAACCTGCGTACTCATCCCCAATGTTATTATTATGGAGAATAATTAATATTTTAAATATCGCTTGTTAGTGAATATGTTTCTTATGAATCCTGTTAAGTGTTTTAAAGTGTATTATATATTCATGGGAAATTCGCTGAGTATGCAGATTTGCTGTGACGGGGGTATATATTTACCTCGACGACCCGTTGATTGAATCTTATATAATACCAACTGTATGGTAATGCGTTAACACTGTCTTGCCCACTGCCATTGTGATATACTTAACCAAGTTAAACTTTAAAACATCCACAGGGCCTTTTGGTTCTCTGGTTAGTTTAATTGATATATTGTGCGTTTTAACATTCTCTTTCAAACCTGCCCAAATTTTAATTATCAAATTAGGTAATAGGTTTATACTCAACAGCTTAAAAATATCATTGTAATGGAATGTCAATGGAACTTGATGTTATTAAACTACTCGCACTACATTTGCAAAACTACCTTTGCAACGCATGTTCATTAATTTCAGCTTTCTAACCTAATATTTTTAAATTAAACATTCCAGATAATTAATATTCCCAATTATCGATTATTGATGCTTTCTAGTGTTTTGAAATACTTTTACAAGAGAACATTTGACATTCCAGTAAATACTTCAAAATATCGCCCTTGTATTTATTTATAAGCGCCAGAAATTTAACGACATCACCAACTCCCCACAAGAAAGTCGTACGCGATAGGACCCTGGCATCTTCCAAATCCCAAGGTGGAGTCACTGAAGAGGGGGTATTCTTATTTTGGATCTATAAGATATATTTTGGCCATGTTGCCTCTTGCTGTTCAAAATTGTCTTACTTTAAGTTTAAAAGCGTAGGAAAGTAAAGAAGGAAGAAGGAACGTAGGAAGAAAAAACGTATGTCATTAGTTTAGCAGCTCTTAGAAATTATTTTTTTAGTTCATAATTTGGACGTTTGTCCAAGCATACTTTGGCTAAATGACAATAAACAGATTTTATTTATCACAAATTTTCTAATATGTATTTATGTCAACTAGTTCACATTTGTAATTAAAATTAGTTAAAAAAAGACTGTCATAATTTATATATTTACTAGCTGATACGTGCCTCGCACAGCTGATTAAAACTCCTGCTGTAACTACATCTCTGTTTAAGTAATTATCTGAGCTATTGCCCATAAGAATAACATTTAACTTCTCTGGAACAACAACGTTAAAGAGCTCTGGGGTGGAGCCCTAAGGGTTTGCTATGAAGGGAATAGGCCTCTATATTTAGCCCAGATAACTACCTACTTGCAAATTTTCAGCTAGATTGGTTCAGTAGTTTTTGCGTTAAAACGGGTCATATAAGTTGAGAGACAGACAGACCGTCATCACTTTTATTTTATAAATGTATAGGATTATTTACAGTTTGGAGACATCCTTGAGTCGTAGATATGAACAATATTAGATCTCTTTTAAAATTCTCGATGGTTATATCAGCTATATGTTTGAAACTATAGCTATGGATTTGAATTAAAACAAACAAAACAAAAAAAAACAAACTCTTGTAGTTTTAAATACAAGAAGTGATAAGTAAAGTCCAAATAAAACGATAGTAAATTATATCAACCTTCCATCATAGTGGTCCGGAACTGCCAACGCCTGAAAGACAATATGAAAAACGTCTCCGTTTTACGTGAACGAGGGTTGTGAAAGATGCAAAATATTAAACTGATAAAAGATAGCAAACCCACTCTCTGATTGACGTTGCGATAAGAAATTAATGAGCAAAGGAGAAGGCTTATCTCAAGCACATTGTGGGTTTAACATCCTTTGTGTTGAATATGAATCCACTGAACAATTTAGTTTCAATGACTGTTCTATTGCTAGCTGAACACGAAAGATAAGAACAATATAATATATCAAAAACAATGAGTAGATATAAGACATAACGAACAACCCTTTAAATTTGCACAAATGTATACAACTAATAATACTATTAAATAGTTTGCATTTCACCATTTCTAAATCAAACTGGCTGAGCTAGTATTAGTTGGTCTGAAGATGGCAGCATAGTTTGAGGGAATACTTATTATAACTGCAAGTTTATTCAAATCTGTTGTTTTGATGTAACAATGTGTTTTATTTAGTAAAAATTCATCAACAAAACGTTCAATGATTATAAAGCCATTAATTTACCAGCACGTGACCAACCGGTCATAATATATGGTAACTATACTGATTTATATTTCTTAATGTGACACCTAGCAACACAGCGTTGATTTATTAGTACCTGACTGCAATGCACTTTCCTGTTATATCAAAGTTCATGCATTTCTATGATTTTTTAATTTTAATTTAGTTCCATCTGTGATGTAAACCATAACAGTTTTTTTTTAAATTAAAGAAATAAAAATGGTACATGCAATTTTAATTGTAAAATTGAGAAATTAAATTTTATTGTTAACATTATTTTGCTTTGCGTGAAATATGTTACTGATGCTGCTTTTCCCCTGGGATTCGGTACATTAAAACAAGAACAAAACAATAACAGACAATTCATATTTTGCGTGCTTAACGTAGGTCATTATCAACGGCAATAATAACTTGGAGGTTGTGATAAAAACTTGTAAAATAATAAAATTACTAGAAACAACAACACATTCAGTCAGCCGCTATTTCGAGCCCAATAACGCGATATTGCCTCATAGCCATCGTCATCCCGCACTCGCTCTGATGGATTTTCATTTCTCAACTTTGGTTCTATTCTTTTTAATAGCCTAAATTTTACCACTTGGATTAACTTGTTTTAAAAATTAGATATCCATCCTAAGTAAATTGTATCAATAATTTATTAAAAATGAGAGTTTATTTAAGATTTATTACAGTGATACATGTGACATGTAAAACGAGTAGCAACACTTATTAAACTATACATTTTAAATTTAATTGTAATATTTCTCGATGAAGAATGATGATAATAAGTAAATAAACATGTTAAACATATTAACGAAACCAAACTACCAGAAATTCGGTTTTAACTGTTATTATTGTTTTTTTATTTTTTTAGGGGTTGATTATTGTGTTTAATAATTAATCACGCGAAGTGAGTGAGCCTCATAAATGCAATGTTATTTTAATTTAATAGGTGAAAAAGAAGTAATAAATTTACCATAGGCATATAATGTATGAGCTGTTGAAGGGTTTTAGTGAATTTCATACGGAAAGTGAACTATTAGCAAGAACCACACGGGGAAACTTAAGCCCAGGACCACCTTAGACATTCCTAACGTGACCCCCTGAAAACGTTTTGGGGGGTCGTTCAAAATTATATATGTATGCGTGTGTGTGTTTGCACTCTAGCGGTCGCATTTCTTGTCCGATTTACTACAAATTTGGTAGGGACATTCTTTTCTATAATCAGTTGGACAAGTTAGGCAAAGAAATCAGAAAACTCTAACCCCCTTTTTTGGGGAGTAATCTTTCAAGTTTCGTGTTTTTCGGACCAAAAAGGGAAAGAAAAACCATGGATGTAAAATTAATACATGAATGGCGAGAGAGGGCATCAAACTTTCACCTCAATTAGTGAGGCGAAAGTTTGATGCCCTCTCTCGCAATTCTAGCAGAACTATTTACCGAGTTACTGAAGCAAATGCATATCGACTAAACACAGTACGTTGTCTTATGGGGGTTTTACATTAGAAAGTCCTAATATTCATTTGTTGGCGTATTTTTATCATCCCCAGCAACCTCACGCCTACTTTCAAGCCAGACTGGACCTTCTCTTAACTTTATAATGTACAAAATTGTATCCCCAACATTGCAGGTATGGAACCAGGAGCATAAGAACAGCCAAAAAATCATGTTTTCAGATTTTGATAAAAATTGGAATAAATGTATGTTTTTTAACTTATTTTGATTTTTAAAAGTTTGTTATACGGAAATTCACTTCCCTCACGTCAGCGTGCTGCATGCGAACTCGTTTTAAAATTTACTCCATATGTAACAATCTATTGAGGTTTAGATTTGAGTGGAAGCGCAACAAAAGACAAAGAAACCAATGTTCATTCTTCTCGAAGTCTGACTTATATTCTGTTCCTGAGATTAATGGAAGTAGGCACAAAAGAGGAAGCTACTGATAAAGACCTCGCTTGACGGGATACGGCGCTCCGTATTGTAAATCTCAAGTTGACAAGATCCCGCCTTGGGAAGTTGCTAGCAAATTGAGTTTAAGCTGATTTCAGTATTTGGTAAAATTATCAATCTAAGAAAAAGTTAACTAATGAACATTGACGAAATAAAATAAATATTTTGCAGTACAAGAATATATGCTGTGGCTTGGTGGCTTGAAACTGACCTTGATGGTTCTGCCCACCTGTTAAACAAAAGTGGATCAGTTACTGAGTTGAGGATAATTATCTCTGCTTGAAGAGACATTATTTCTGCTGATTGAACATTTTTATGTACAAAACTCAATCAAAACTTACTAAATGGCTTCATGAATTAATAATCTATAACATTATAAAGAAGAGTTGGTTTCTGTCTGTCTGTCTGTTTGTCTGTCTGTCTCTCTCTCTCTCTTTCTCTGTCTGTCCGTCTAATGTCCCGGGTGAACGCAAAAACTACTGAACCGACTGGGCTGAAACTTTACACATAGGTAGATCTTGAACCCATGCAACACATACGTCCATTCACTCCCTTAAAATTGGGCATTCACTCCCTTGGGCTACGCCCCGTGAAGTCCTAAGTTTCAATGTTTACATTTCAGAATAAAGGAAACATTCAGAAAATGTATTGCGAACAGCTGTGGATACTTACATTTGACAGATTAAAGAGCAGAAGCAAGAACAACAGTTTCAAGCTAACTAAAATGCAAATTGCATTGACTAAAGAACGGGTAGAGAAAACCCCTG
Organism: Allygus modestus; assembly: GCA_963675035.1. Lineage (NCBI taxonomy): Eukaryota > Metazoa > Arthropoda > Insecta > Hemiptera > Cicadellidae > Allygus > Allygus modestus. Next base: position 243,819,678 of record OY776111.1, on the reverse strand, counting down.
TGCGAAGAACGGGTACATCAGCTTGCTATTAATTAATATTAATGAACAAATATTAATGTAGCTTCATCTGGTTGTGGTCAATTCTTATTTGCACAAAAAACAATTTTTACCGATACTTCCTGTAACCAATTGCTCCCCCTCAATTTTTGTTTTTACCCCACCCCCGATTTTATATTTTGCTTCCCCCTCTTCGATTTTATATTTTTATTTTATGTCCCCCCCATCATATATTTTATGTCTCCCCATTATATATGTTTGCCCCCCATTTTATATTTTTGCCCCTCTTCAATTTTATATTTTTATTTGATGTCCCCCCCGATTTTATATTTTTGCCCTCCCCCGAATTTAACTTTTGCCCCCCCCCCGATTTTACACTTTTGCTCCCCCCATTTTTATTTGATGTCCTCCCCGATTTTATATTTTTGCCCTCCCCCGAATTTAACTTTTGCCCCCCCCCCGATTTTACACTTTTGCTCCCCCCATTTTTATTTTTGCCCCACCCCCGATTTATATTTTTGCCCGCCCTCTTCGATTTGATTTTTATTTGATGTCCCCCCATTTTATATTTTTGACCCTCAATTTTATATTTTTTTGCCCCCCCCCCGATTTGATATTCTTGCTACCCCATTTTCATTTTTGCCGCACCCCAATTTCATAGTTTGCTCCCCCCTCTTGGATTTTATATTTTTATTTTATGCCCACCTCCATTTTAGATTTTTGCCCCCCTCCCCAATTTTATATTTTTACTCTCCCCCGATTTATATTTTGCTTCCCCCACCGATTTTATATTTTGCTCCCCCCTCTTTGATTTTATATTTTTATTTTATATCCCCCCACCCCCATTATATATTTTTGCCCCCCATTTTATATTTTTGCCCTCCCCCGATTTTAACTTTTGCCCCCCCCCCGATTTTACACTTTTGCTCCCCCCATTTTTATTTTTGCCCCACCCCCGATTTATATTTTTGCCCGCCCTCTTCGATTTGATTTTTATTTGATGTCCCCCCATTTTATATTTTTGACCCTCAATTTAATATTTTTTTGCCCCCCCCGATTTGATATTCTTGCTACCCCATTTTCATTTTTGCCGCACCCCAATTTCATAGTTTGCTCCCCCCTCTTGGATTTTATATTTTTATTTTATGCCCACCTCCATTTTAGATTTTTTCCCCCCTCCCCAATTTTATATTTTTACTCTCCCCCGATTTATATTTTGCTTCCCCCACCGATTTTATATTTTGCTCCCCCCTCTTTGATTTTATATTTTTATTTTATATCCCCCCACCCCCATTATATATTTTTGCCCCCCATTTTATATTTTTGCCCCCCCCCCGATTTTATATTTTTTGCCTCCCCCCGATTTTATACTTTTGCCCGCCCCCTTCGATTTGATTTTTTTTCTATGTCCCCCCATTTTATATGTTTGCTCCCCCAATTTTATATTTTTTTGCCCTCCCAATTTGATATTTTTGCTCCCCCATTTTAATTTTCACCCCACCCCAAATTTTATATTTTGCGCCCCTTCCCCTCTTCGATTTTATATTTTTATTTGATGTTGTCCACCCTCCATTTTATATTTTTGCCCACCCTCCAATTTTATATTTTTGCTCCCCCTATTTTTATTTTTGCCCCACTTCAATTTTATATTTTGCTCCCCCCCTCTTCGATTTTATATTTTTATTTTATGTTCCCCCCTCCATTTTATATTTTTGCCCTCTTCCAAATTTTATATTTTTACACTCCCCCAATTTATATTTTGCTACCCCCTCTTCAATTTTATATTTTTATTTGATGTACCCCCATTATATATTTTATGTCCCCCCCATTATATATTTTTGCCCCCATTTTATATTTTTGCCCCCTCTCCAATTTTATATTTTTATTTGATGTCCCCCCGATTTTATATTTTTGCTCCCCGATTTTATATTTTTTGCCCGCCCCGATTTTATAATTTTGCTCTCCCCCATTTTTATTTTTGCCCCACCACCTATTTATATTTTTGCCCGCCCCCTTCAATTTGATTTTTATTTGATGTCCCCCCCATTTTATATTACTGCCCCCCAAATTTTATATTTTTTGTCCCCCCCGATTTGATATTCTTGCGCCCCCATTTTTATTTTTGCCCCACCCAAAATTTTATATTTTGCACCCCTTCCCCTCTTCGATTTTATGTTTTTATTTTATGTTGTCCCCCCTCTATTTTATATTTTTGCCCCCCCGATTTCATATTTTTGCTCTCCCTATTTTTAACTCCCCCCCGATTTTATATTTTTGCCCCCCTCCAATTTTATATTTTTGCTCCCCCAATTTTTATTTTTGCCCCACCCCAATTTTATATTTTGCTCCCCCCCTCTTCGATTTTATATTTTTATTTTATGTCCCCTCTCAATTCTATATTTTTGCCCCCCTCCCCAATTTTATATTTTTACTCTCTCCCCGATTTATATTTTGCTTCCCCCACCGATTTTATATTTATGATCCTCCTCCCCCCCTCCCCGATATTTTTTTGTACTTGTGTTCTTTTATTTCTAAAAGCGAATCCAAAGTATTACGTGTACCGTTTTGGAGTCACAAACCACACGCCGTTTACTACCCTACAGAGTTCCTTGACTTAGCAACAGAACCCGAACTATCTGCCAGTATATTTCGTAAACTTAGATTTAATTGTACATTAAACGTGTAAAATGTAATTTTACTATTGTAAAATAATGTGGATTTATTTGCTTTAGTTAATCTACCATTTATATACAACCCGTTCGAAGGACGGGTACACAGCTAGTTAGTTCATATTTGCGTTAAAATAATTTCCACCCATGGACAGATCTGAAAACATTTGAACTAAGCACAACATTACAGTTAAATTACCAGGAATGGTGCTGCGGCCAAGGTTTTACACTTGTGGCCTTTTTACTAAGAATAAAGTTGGTACACTACTTTTATTTATACTAATAAATAAAGATTGTTTTAACATAATCAGTAACTAACACGTCCCATACATTATAATATGGCTAATGCATTCCACGAACGGAAAGCATGTAACATGTAGCAGTAATAAGTGTAAAGTGTACATGGGTGTTTACGGTTATTGGGCGCGGGACCGTGCAGCGCCGTGACCCGACTGGGAACTGATCATAGCCGCGGCGGTATCTTGCCGGGGAAATTGCTCGTTGTGGAAATTCAGATAAAGTCAGCAAGTTATAGTAATAAGACAGTTTTGTTATCACAACTCACACAGATGTAAGTCACCACATGGGGTTATAAGTTTGGAAAAACATATTTGTACTTATCAAAAATAAAAATGTATACAGTTTTTTATAATTATAAATTTGTATAATATTCTTGACGTTTGAATTATTAAACTTTAAACTCCAAAGTGGCCACCATTTTGAAACATTGAATGTTATAAACTTTAAATATGCAATTTAGGCTGAATAGTTTCAAAAGGATTACATATTAGTACTAGATTTTACCAGCGGATTCACCCTTAAAATTATTTATTTGTTTTTAAACCTAACGATTATAATGTATTGCAAGAAGTTTTAGTGTATCTATCTACAAAATAAATGCAAAATTGAGGTATTGATAAGAAATTTTAATATAAACAATCATAAATCATTAAGTAAAATATGTGAGGACTAAGTAAATTAAACTCTCACAGTTTCAAATGTGTACTTAAGGACTTAAGTCTTAGCCTTAGCCTTAGCCTTATGGCTACCCTGTCGGCCATATTGGTTGTATCGCCCATTAGAATAATGTTAAGTTCAGACCCAAATTTTTCGCTTATCTCTTGAGATAAAATTTTGATTTCTGTGTCAATTGAAAGATATTCTTATCGCGGGTGATTATTGTGGATGATATTTTGAAAATGAATTATAATATTTAATAAAAAATGTAACTATTTATTTTAAGTTTGATAATTTTTTTCTGGTAATCTGTAACATTTATACGAATTTTTAATCTCAAAAATACGATTTTTGATTGAGTAGTCGAAAAAAATTACCTCAATCAGATTGAAAATGAAATAAAAATATGGGTCCTAAATAGATGTTTAGTTAGCATTGCACTTATGGAGAATCAATCCAATATGACCGACGGGGGAGCGTGGCCTTAACACTCCCGTCGTCGCAGCCAACCGGTGTACTGCAAATATATACATCACCATCAAAATCAACCAGACAACCTAGATTCTTAAAAATATGTTGATAAATTAGTGAAATATAACACTGTATTTATTCTCCTTTAGAATAAAGAATACCGTTCCTTTAATTACCATTTTCATAGAAATGTTATTGGGTCTTTTAATTATTGAGAGTTTTCAATGGTAAATAAAGAAAATGATAAAATCTCAATGACAGCTCTGTGCATAATTTGTGCAGAAATCATAGAATTGTTCAGATGCTTTCTTTGGACAAAGATTTAACCTTATACGAACATTAAAATATGAGAGTTTTGGGAGGGCCACCGACCGCTTATCTATTAGTATTAGGCGTTATTGTCTCCTCAGCGTTTAGAATACAAATTAGAGGAAGTAATATCAAACTCAGCAGCTGAGCAAATCCTAATATTTTCCGTGGGCGACTGCAACTGGATACGAGTAACTGATTATGTTTCTGTTAATAAATCCCATAACTAATAAAACTCTACCCCTTAACAAAGCCAGATCAAGCCCGGCTCTGCTGAGCAAGTTTTACATTGCCGTGTCGGCAGACAGGTGTTCAATGTTGATAGCTATGAGTTGGTTTCCACACGCCATTCTGGCTCCAATTGGCCACACCTTTTGATATTCGTTTTAAGTTTACCAAACGTTTTGCACTCCTGTTAACAATCTTTAAATTCATGTATACACTCAATTCAATATTAAAGTGGCATTAGGATAATATCGATCAATTGTCGCGTCACGATAATCAGCCTAAACATATATCGGCAAACTATAAATAATGCCAATGTCGATTGCCTGTGTATGTAAGTCAGTAACAAGTTATGATTCTTAAACCAACACAGCACACTTTATAAACAAAAAGTTGAGTAACCTTGCGATAAAGAACCGATAAATTATAACCAAAATATTGTTACTAGTTGTCCTGTTGCTCGATTTAAATCTTTGTAAAAATCCCTTTAATTTGGCACCTCAAACGTTAAAATCCCTCCAGCCATTATCGAGTTATGACTGTGAAGAAAAAACCCCTAGCGTATTAATATATAGATTTATAAAAATGTTTAGTGCCACGCATTAAATAGTAAATAAACAAGCAAAAAACGCTTCTGCAGACATATTATTCAAAAAATATATACATGTTTGACATTATTTTGTTTTTATTATTCCTTGCATTAGATAAAATATTGGAAAAATACATACATTATATAAAATAAATACAATAAATACAGTATTATACGAAATCATCAATTACATTTTAAAATAAATTTAAGCGATAATTGGAGCACCATAGATTGAAACGTCCAGTCAGATGGCTTCGTAATTAATCAACTGATTAATAAAGGTACTTGCTTTGATAGTGACACGTTCGAACTGGCCATCAGTTCAACAATATTACACAAAGCCGTGTGTTTAATTGCATATAGCATTTACAGCTTTGATCAGTGGTCCTAAATAATACAAAAATAGAGCCTTGTTTACAATTATCCCATGATTTGATTAGTTGACATTTAAATTAAAACTGGTCTGTTTTAACTAATACAAAAATGTTCAATTTATAGTTTACAACTGTGTGCTACGTTGCCACTGATAGCTTCAAAGACAATGTAACAATTGTGCGGCGGAAAGTATCTATGTTTTGAAATTCCTTTGATACGAGGCTTACAAAATAGACTACTAAATTCAGGCACTCTTCAAGTATACTTACAACTCTTAAGAAATAAAACGTAATTGCACTAATTTTCATTTTAGTTAACCGATAAATCAAACTAGCTGCCCAAATTGTTATTTGAATCTGTTATAGATTGGGTTTTATGATTGCTTTAACACCACATAAGATATCAAAATAACAAAGGTTTAAACTTATTTGGGAATGTCCTGTGGAATAGTGAGCTATTTAGCATGACCCACATGGTAAAACCTAAGTTCGGAACTACCATAGAAGTTCTTAAATTGACCCTGTGATCAAGTTTTGGGGTCGCTACAAATTATGTATAATTTTTTCAGTAAAAAGGGCTACTAACATAATTATTATTACTTTAAACATTTTAAACACAGTACCCTGTTCTACATTATTTTATTTCAAGACCGATATGTTTCGTACCTTAACGCCAAAAGGCTAAGTTTTGTTTAAGACCATGAATATGGCCTTGAGGTCCGAAACATGTCGGTCTTGAATCAAAATAATTCAAAACACGGTACTGTGTTTAAAATGTTTAAAGTAATAATATATATAAAGTAACATATATAAAGTATATATATATATATATATATATATATATATATATATATGTTTGCACTTAACACAGTACGTTGTTTCATGGGAATTTTACATTAGAAATGGAATTAGAAATCTTGATGTAGTTTTATCACCCCCATACCCCCATACTAACTTGCGATCCTGATGGAACCTCCTCCTTAACTTATAATTAAAAACATTGTTATTCCAAAATTGCAGATAACAGGATTGTAGAACTAGGAGCATCAGAACAGCCAATCAATCCAAAGTTTTCCAATATCCCAAAAAATTACAGTAAGTATAAGTTTTAACACAATATTTGGGTTTTTAAAGTTTGTTAAAGCTTTGCTCGGGGGAAGGCCAGTAAGTTTGTTTAGATGACTTGGAGCATATTTCACCACTTCCTCCTACTAATAATGAGGTTTGTATAATTCATTTGCCTCTTTTATACATTTTTAAAGTCACTCCAGTTGTTATTTATAGCTCAATGTCCCTTTGATTTATTTTACTACTCTATATATGTAATCTTCACTCAAATATTTTAATGTCTGCTCTCAGGAAACCACATGTCTATAATCATAAACAACATGAGTATTACTTTGACAGTTCCCTGGTTGATTATGAACAGCTGTTACAATTCTTTTGTTTTGATTTGAAACTCCATAAGCCCAATGTTAATTTTGTTAACTTTTAATTTTAGTTTTTTTACATTATTTGATTTTTTCTGGGGATGTGTCCTGTCTAGAACTTTTTTTATCCCAGAAATTAGTTATTTCGAACTTTTGAAGGAAATCGTTGGACCCGTTTTTGAGATCAGTGTCGCAAGCAAGTAAGCAAGCAAGCATACAAGCAAACCTTACTCATATTAGAGTATAGGATTCGTTCATAACTGGAGCCGGTAGACAAAGGTTTCCACAAGAAAACGTGGCACACTATTTTAATAGGAGATCATGCATTTTACGATAAGCAGGAGGAGTGAGTTTGTAAACGCTCGGCGTGCGAAGTTTTTATCCACAAGAAAAGCCATTACAAGAGGCACTGGAGCTAAATTTTACATTTTACTTCCGCAGAATTAGTTCCGTACTTGTCTTGATTATGCAGTTCGTCGTTATGATAAATACAGCTTAAAAGCCTATCACTTTTATCTAACTACTAAAAGGAGTATAAAGTTAGGTTTAGTCCAATTAGTGTTTTCTGTTGTTTTCTAATGATTATTCTTAGAAGTAATAATGGAATGATTTATTACGATACCGTGCTACACCTGCTGAGGCAATATTAATAACATTTTTCAACTGTGGATTGCAATATTATCCAACGATTTTTACGGATTAAATACAACAAAACTCTTCTATTGAAAACTAGATACTATCCAATTATTATATTATATAATATACTATCAACTAAATCTGAAAAAAACAACACATTTTTAGTTTGAATTATATAATCACAATAAGAAATCGAGAAGAAGTCATCTCTTCACCAAGCAATATTCTGCCGAGATCAAGCAATGTAACGTCGGTCCAGCTTTAAAATCTAAACGATTTATTTACTCGGTAGATGTTAACCTTCAAAACTAAGATATAATATTATATAGATTTTACAGCATAATTTTGACAATTAATATAATATACACACTGTATAAATATGTTATTTGGTACTAACTATGCGTTAATCGATCAGATGGAAATCATGAAGGAACTGGGTGAATAACATTAAACATGTAAATTATACCCTATTTAAAAAATACTCTAAATGTTTGATTACAAGTTGTATACAAAGCACTGTACGTAAAGCAAGTCAAATTCATAAAACAATGGCTGTATCGATGTTTTAATGATTATTGAAGACAAACTATGTATATATTTGACTAGATTGATTCACATGATCAATTCATGAGTAAGTCCTAATCACATCTTAAATAATACGTCGCATTATTAAGCAACCTTGTTAATATAAATCCAAGAAGAGGTTATGTGTACTATTAAATCACAAGGGATCCACTCTTTTTATGCTTTAAAAAAATCAAGAATAATGAATATACTGTTTTAAATTCATTTTGAACTTTAACAAAACCCCTTTCCACGATTCAACCAATCCTGGTTTGTTTGTTAGTTTTGAAATTTAATATTGTTTATGTCATATAACGTGAGTTAATTGTCCTAATAAACAAACACTATGGCACCTTCCAAGACAGAATCAATGATACAAATCTTTTAAAATAATGTAATCAATGACGTAAATTTTCTAAAATGCACACACACATCAGTTATTGCTTAATATATTTTATAACTTGACTGTAAGTAATTGCTTCGAAAAGGTTTTTTTCTTAAATATATATCATTAAGAACTATTGTTTAGCAAAGGTATAATTGCGGATTATTTTTTCCTATTTAGTTGGGTTGTCTGCTGATGAACATTTTGAGGAATCCACCTCAACAGTTTATTGCAAAAAAAGGAAGGATAATTCAGAATAAAAGTTTATAAATATTAAATAATTATCACATGAAAATATAAAAAAACAATATTTATAATGGTTAATATTAATTATAAATAATAATATTAAACAAATTAATCTTTTGCCATACTTTCTACGTAAGATGCTGCCATAATTGCATAAATTAGCACAAATAATATGTTTTTTCTCCACCAATTAATCTATATCTATAAAAGGCAAAGCCTTTGGCCGACTGACTCACTCATCACTAATTCTCCACCTTCCCATGTAGGTATAGAGCTGACATTTTGTACACTGAAACTTTAGACATAAAATAGGAAAACTAAATTGTTTTCATCCTGATCTGACCTTAGGGCTCCGCCAGAGACCCCGACAAAGTTCCCATGTATTTCTTATGGACATTCATTAGTGAATTTCCTTTGGAAAGTGAACTATTAGCATGACCCGCACGGTGAAACTTAAGCCCTGGACCACCATAGAAGTTCCTAACGTGACCCCCTGAACACGTTTTGGGGGGTCGTTCAAAATTATATATATATACATATATATATATATATATATATATATATATATATATATATATATATATATATATATATATATGTGTGTTTGCACTCTAGCGGTCGCAATTTTTGTCCGATTTACTTAAAATTTGGTAGGGACGTTCCTTTTTGTAATCAGTTGGACAAGTTCGTTGGGCAAAACAATCGGAAAACTCTAAACCCCATTTTTGGGGATTAATCTTTCAAATTTCGAGTTTTTGGGCCCAAAAAGGGTCACACAAGCCCCGGATGTAAAATTAATGCATGTAAAAAGATGGGAATTAGTAAGGCGAAAGTTTTAAGCCCTCACTCGTCATTCTAGCATAAATATTTACCAAGTTATTAAAGAAAATGTGTTTTGACTAAACACAGTACGTTGTCTTGTGGGGGTTTTACACTAGAAAAGCCTGTTATTCCTTTGTTAGAGTACTTTTATCATCCCCAGCGACTCACGCCTACTTTAAACCCTGTCTGGATCTTCTCCTAACATTATAATGCGCAAAATTGTATTCCCAGCTTTGCAGGTAAATGAAACCAGCAGCATCAGAACAGCCAAAAATCAATGTTTTCATATTTAAATAAAAATTGAAATAAATGTATGTTTTTACACTGGTTTTGAGTTTTAAAAGTTTTTATGTGGAAATTCACTTCCCTCACGTCAGCGTGCTGCGTGCGAACTCGTTTTTGTTTGAGATAATGAAAATACAAACAGCTGATTGATTCGTAGTAGTTCCACAGTCTAACCACAGAATGCAGCACACACAACTGTCATAGTTTTTATAAATTATTTGCAGGGCGAAGCCTGCGGGAACAGCTAGTTAAGTAATAAACTTATGAAAAAAATGTAATTAAATTTACAAATTTTAAACTAGGAATAACATTAACCATATTCCCAGTAAACTAGTGGTTAGCACTTGCAAAAAAATAAGATATTTAATCAAGTTTTAAGTTCACTTTCTTTTCAGACATAGCAATTGTTTTAATCCCCACAATATTATACATTTCACAGTAAAACAAGCTCAAAGTTACATATTAATAACAACATTTCTATATTAAAACACAAATTATTTAACACTTTATATACGCTAAATTTTGTTGACTCTATACACACACACACACACACACACACACACACACACATATATATATATATATGTAACAATATATCTAACAATCTAACAATATATATATTGTTAGACGTGTGTATGTTTTCTTGTCAAGTTTAGAAAATATAGTATATTCAGAAATAAATCAAAGGGATCTTTTAGAAACTGAGCACAAGTTACCAAAATATATTACATTCTATTGTGTGTATAGTGGGTTCTCACAAAAGCATTTACTGGAAAAACTAGTGTCATTCACATGAAGCTTTACTTAGGGTTTAAAAATATCTTGGTAGTATGACATAATAGCATAAATAAAACCATCATCTCCAACCTTGCCACACTAACTAATTACTACTAACTAATTTGTTACTAAACTTTCATATTATAAATCCTAATATTTTTTTAATTTATGTTAGGAGGTCGCTAACAAACACATTTTTTTGTAAGTTTATATTAATAGATAAACATGTATTTATACACATGTCACATGTCACATTGTGTGTGACATATCAAAATGAGCTATTTATTTAGAAGCTAACCAAAGCTGACCTAATTCTTTAAACTGTATGAAATACATACTGACAGGACAATGAAAGGATAATTATAAAAAAATATGGTCGTAATAAATATTGACATTTCCTTGCCAGTATTTCTGGTCTACGATTTAGGATAATGTAATAGTAATGGAAGGGTGAGTGTTTATTCCAATCTACAAATGTATCCTGAGGGAACCAGATAGACCAGCCCCAGTGATGAACGTCTGAGTGGACTCAACAGGATTACCAAGGAGTCACTGCACTGTCAACTGTGCCGCAATTATATGCCTTATTAGATTACGTTCCTCAACTTGGACCTAACTAACCTACTCACTTGTACAACATCTTATTTAGGATAATGTAATAGTAATGGAAGGGTGACTGTTTATTCCAATCTACAAATGTATCCTTAGGGAACCAGATAGACCAGCCCCAGTGATGAACGTCTGAGTGGACTCAACAGGATTACCAAGGAGTCACTGCACTGTCAACTGTGCCGCAATTATATGCCTTATTAGATTACGTTCCTCAACTTGGACCTAATTAACCTCCTCACTTGTACAACATCTTATTTAGGGTAATGTAATAGTAATTGAAGGGTGAGTGTTTATTCCAATCTACAAATGTATCCTTAGGGAACCAGATAGACCAGCCCCAGTGATGAACGTCTGAGTGGACTCAACAGGATTACCAAGGAGTCACTGCACTGTCAACTGTGCCGCAATTATATGCCTTATTAGATTACGTTCCTCAACTTGGACCTAATTAACCTCCTCACTTGTACAACATCTTATTTAGGATAATGTAATAGTAATGGAAGGGTGAGTGTTTATTCCAATCTACAAATGTATCCTGAGGGAACCAGATAGACCAGCCCCAGTGATGAACGTCTGAGTGGACTCAACAGGATTACCAAGGAGTCACTGCACTGTCAACTTTGCCGCAATGATATGCCTTATTAGATTACGTTCCTCAACTTGGACCTAATTAACCTCCTCACTTGTACAACATCTTATTTAGGGTAATGTAATAGTAATTGAAGGGTGAGTGTTAATCCTAATCTACAAATGTATCCTGAGGGAACCAGATAGACCAGCCCCAGTGATGAACGTCTGAGTGGACTCAACAGGATTACCAAGGAGTCACTGCACTGTCAACTGTGGTGCAATTATATGCCTTATTAAATTACGTTCCTCAACTTGGACCTAACTAACCTACTCACTTGTACAACATCTTATTCAGGGTAATGTAATAGTAATGGGAGGGTGAGTGTTTATTCCAATCTACAAATGTATCCTGAGGGAACCAGATAGACCAGCCCCAGTGATGAACGTCTGAGTGGACTCAACAGGATTACCAAGGAGTCACTGCACTGTCAACTGTGCCGCAATTATATGCCTTATTAGATTACGTTCCTCAACTTGGACCTAACTAACCTACTCACTTGTACAACATCTTATTTAGGATAATGTAATAGTAATGGAAGGGTGACTGTTTATTCCAATCTACAAATGTATCCTTAGGGAACCAGATAGACCAGCCCCAGTGATGAACGTCTGAGTGGACTCAACAGGATTACCAAGGAGTCACTGCACTGTCAACTGTGCCGCAATTATATGCCTTATTAGATTACGTTCCTCAACTTGGACCTAATTAACCTCCTCACTTGTACAACATCTTATTTAGGGTAATGTAATAGTAATTGAAGGGTGAGTGTTTATTCCAATCTACAAATATATCCTTAGGGAACCAGATAGACCAGCCCCAGTGATGAACGTCTGAGTGGACTCAACAGGATTACCAAGGAGTCACTGCACTGTCAACTGTGGTGCAATTATATGCCTTATTAAATTACGTTCCTCAACTTGGACCTAACTAACCTACTCACTTGTACAACATCTTATTCAGGGTAATGTAATAGTAATGGGAGGGTGAGTGTTTATTCCAATCAACAAATGTATCCTGAGGGAACCAGATAGACCAGCCCCAGTGATGAACGTCTGAGTGGACTCAACAGGATTACCAAGGAGTCACTGCACTGTCAACTTTGCCGCAATGATATGCCTTATTAGATTACGTTCCTCAACTTGGACCTAATTAACCTCCTCACTTGTACAACATCTTATTTAGGGTAATGTAATAGTAATTGAAGGGTGAGTGTTAATCCTAATCTACAAATGTATCCTGAGGGAACCAGATAGACCAGCCCCAGTGATGAACGTCTGAGTGGACTCAACAGGATTACCAAGGAGTCACTGCACTGTCAACTGTGGTGCAATTATATGCCTTATTAAATTACGTTCCTCAACTTGGACCTAACTAACCTACTCACTTGTACAACATCTTATTCAGGGTAATGTAATAGTAATGGGAGGGTGAGTGTTTATTCCAATCTACAAATGTATCCTGAGGGAACCAGATAGACCAGCCCCAGTGATGAACGTCTGAGTGGACTCAACAGGATTACCAAGGAGTCACTGCACTGTCAACTGTGCCGCAATTATATGCCTTATTAGATTACGTTCCTCAACTTGGACCTAACTAACCTACTCACTTGTACAACATCTTATTTAGGATAATGTAATAGTAATGGAAGGGTGACTGTTTATTCCAATCTACAAATGTATCCTTAGGGAACCAGATAGACCAGCCCCAGTGATGAACGTCTGAGTGGACTCAACAGGATTACCAAGGAGTCACTGCACTGTCAACTGTGCCGCAATTATATGCCTTATTAGATTACGTTCCTCAACTTGGACCTAATTAACCTCCTCACTTGTACAACATCTTATTTAGGGTAATGTAATAGTAATTGAAGGGTGAGTGTTTATTCCAATCTACAAATATATCCTTAGGGAACCAGATAGACCAGCCCCAGTGATGAACGTCTGAGTGGACTCAACAGGATTACCAAGGAGTCACTGCACTGTCAACTGTGGTGCAATTATATGCCTTATTAAATTACGTTCCTCAACTTGGACCTAACTAACCTACTCACTTGTACAACATCTTATTCAGGGTAATGTAATAGTAATGGGAGGGTGAGTGTTTATTCCAATCAACAAATGTATCCTGAGGGAACCAGATAGACCAGCCCCAGTGATGAACGTCTGAGTGGACTCAACAGGATTACCAAGGAGTCACTGCACTGTCAACTGTGCCGCAATTATATGCCTTATTAGATTACGTTCCTCAACTTGGACCTAACTAACCTACTCACTTGTACAACATCTTATTTAGGATAATGTAATAGTAATGGAAGGGTGACTGTTTATTCCAATCTACAAATGTATCCTTAGGGAACCAGATAGACCAGCCCCAGTGATGAACGTCTGAGTGGACTCAACAGGATTACCAAGGAGTCACTGCACTGTCAACTGTGCCGCAATTATATGCCTTATTAGATTACGTTCCTCAACTTGGACCTAATTAACCTCCTCACTTGTACAACATCTTATTTAGGGTAATGTAATAGTAATTGAAGGGTGAGTGTTTATTCCAATCTACAAATGTATCCTTAGGGAACCAGATAGACCAGCCCCAGTGATGAACGTCTGAGTGGACTCAACAGGATTACCAAGGAGTCACTGCACTGTCAACTGTGCCGCAATTATATGCCTTATTAGATTACGTTCCTCAACTTGGACCTAATTAACCTCCTCACTTGTACAACATCTTATTTAGGGTAATGTAATAGTAATTGAAGGGTGAGTGTTTATTCCAATCTACAAATGTATCCTGAGGGAACCAGATAGACCAGCCCCAGTGATGAACGTCTGAGTGGACTCAACAGGATTACCAAGGAGTCACTGCACTGTCAACTTTGCCGCAATTATATGCCTTATTAGATTACGTTCCTCAACTTGGACCTAATTAACCTCCTCACTTGTACAACATCTTATTTAGGGTAATGTAATAGTAATTGAAGGGTGAGTGTTAATCCTAATCTACAAATGTATCCTGAGGGAACCAGATAGACCAGCCCCAGTGATGAACGTCTGAGTGGACTCAACAGGATTACCAAGGAGTCACTGCACTGTCAACTGTGGTGCAATTATATGCCTTATTAAATTACGTTCCTCAACTTGGACCTAACTAACCTACTCACTTGTACAACATCTTATTCAGGGTAATGTAATAGTAATGGGAGGGTGAGTGTTTATTCCAATCTACAAATGTATCCTGAGGGAACCAGATAGACCAGCCCCAGTGATGAACGTCTGAGTGGACTCAACAGGATTACCAAGGAGTCACTGCACTGTCAACTGTGCCGCAATTATATGCCTTATTAGATTACGTTCCTCAACTTGGACCTAACTAACCTACTCACTTGTACAACATCTTATTTAGGATAATGTAATAGTAATGGAAGGGTGACTGTTTATTCCAATCTACAAATGTATCCTTAGGGAACCAGATAGACCAGCCCCAGTGATGAACGTCTGAGTGGACTCAACAGGATTACCAAGGAGTCACTGCACTGTCAACTGTGCCGCAATTATATGCCTTATTAGATTACGTTCCTCAACTTGGACCTAACTAACCTACTCACTTGTACAACATCTTATTTAGGATAATGTAATAGTAATGGAAGGGTGACTGTTTATTCCAATCTACAAATGTATCCTTAGGGAACCAGATAGACCAGCCCCAGTGATGAACGTCTGAGTGGACTCAACAGGATTACCAAGGAGTCACTGCACTGTCAACTGTGCCGCAATTATATGCCTTATTAGATTACGTTCCTCAACTTGGACCTAATTAACCTCCTCACTTGTACAACATCTTATTTAGGGTAATGTAATAGTAATTGAAGGGTGAGTGTTTATTCCAATCTACAAATGTATCCTTAGGGAACCAGATAGACCAGCCCCAGTGATGAACGTCTGAGTGGACTCAACAGGATTACCAAGGAGTCACTGCACTGTCAACTGTGCCGCAATTATATGCCTTATTAGATTACGTTCCTCAACTTGGACCTAATTAACCTCCTCACTTGTACAACATCTTATTTAGGATAATGTAATAGTAATGGAAGGGTGAGTGTTTATTCCAATCTACAAATGTATCCTGAGGGAACCAGATAGACCAGCCCCAGTGATGAACGTCTGAGTGGACTCAACAGGATTACCAAGGAGTCACTGCACTGTCAACTTTGCCGCAATGATATGCCTTATTAGATTACGTTCCTCAACTTGGACCTAATTAACCTCCTCACTTGTACAACATCTTATTTAGGGTAATGTAATAGTAATTGAAGGGTGAGTGTTAATCCTAATCTACAAATGTATCCTGAGGGAACCAGATAGACCAGCCCCAGTGATGAACGTCTGAGTGGACTCAACAGGATTACCAAGGAGTCACTGCACTGTCAACTGTGCTGCAATTATATGCCTTATTAGATTACGTTCCTCAACTTGGACCTAACTAACCTACTCACTTGTACAACATCTTATTCAGGATAATGTAATAGTAATGGAAGGGTGAGTGTTTATTCCAATCTACAAATGTATCCTGAGGGAACCAGATAGACCAGCCCCAGTGATGAACGTCTGCGTGGACTCAACAGGATTAACAAGGAGTCACTGCACTGTCAACTGCGCCGCAATTATATGCCTTATTAGATTACGTTCCTCAACTTGGACCTAACTAACCTACTCACTTGTACAACATCTTATTCAGGATAATGTAATAGTAATGGAAGGGTGAGTGTTTATTCCAATCTACAAATGTATCCTGAGGGAACCAGATAGACCAGCCCCAGTGATGAACGTCTGAGTGGACTCAACAGGATTACCAAGGAGTCACTGCACTGTCAACTTTGCCGCAATGATATGCCTTATTAGATTACGTTCCTCAACTTGGACCTAATTAACCTCCTCACTTGTACAACATCTTATTTAGGGTAATGTAATAGTAATTGAAGGGTGAGTGTTAATCCTAATCTACAAATGTATCCTGAGGGAACCAGATAGACCAGCCCCAGTGATGAACGTCTGAGTGGACTCAACAGGATTACCAAGGAGTCACTGCACTGTCAACTGTGGTGCAATTATATGCCTTATTAAATTACGTTCCTCAACTTGGACCTAACTAACCTACTCACTTGTACAACATCTTATTCAGGGTAATGTAATAGTAATGGGAGGGTGAGTGTTTATTCCAATCTACAAATGTATCCTGAGGGAACCAGATAGACCAGCCCCAGTGATGAACGTCTGAGTGGACTCAACAGGATTACCAAGGAGTCACTGCACTGTCAACTGTGCCGCAATTATATGCCTTATTAGATTACGTTCCTCAACTTGGACCTAACTAACCTACTCACTTGTACAACATCTTATTTAGGATAATGTAATAGTAATGGAAGGGTGACTGTTTATTCCAATCTACAAATGTATCCTTAGGGAACCAGATAGACCAGCCCCAGTGATGAACGTCTGAGTGGACTCAACAGGATTACCAAGGAGTCACTGCACTGTCAACTGTGCCGCAATTATATGCCTTATTAGATTACGTTCCTCAACTTGGACCTAATTAACCTCCTCACTTGTACAACATCTTATTTAGGGTAATGTAATAGTAATTGAAGGGTGAGTGTTTATTCCAATCTACAAATGTATCCTTAGGGAACCAGATAGACCAGCCCCAGTGATGAACGTCTGAGTGGACTCAACAGGATTACCAAGGAGTCACTGCACTGTCAACTGTGGTGCAATTATATGCCTTATTAAATTACGTTCCTCAACTTGGACCTAACTAACCTACTCACTTGTACAACATCTTATTCAGGGTAATGTAATAGTAATGGGAGGGTGAGTGTTTATTCCAATCAACAAATGTATCCTGAGGGAACCAGATAGACCAGCCCCAGTGATGAACGTCTGAGTGGACTCAACAGGATTACCAAGGAGTCACTGCACTGTCAACTGTGCCGCAATTATATGCCTTATTAGATTACGTTCCTCAACTTGGACCTAACTAACCTACTCACTTGTACAACATCTTATTTAGGATAATGTAATAGTAAAGAAAGGGTGACTGTTTATTCCAATCTACAAATGTATCCTTAGGGAACCAGATAGACCAGCCCCAGTGATGAACGTCTGAGTGGACTCAACAGGATTACCAAGGAGTCACTGCACTGTCAACTGTGCCGCAATTATATGCCTTATTAGATTACGTTCCTCAACTTGGACCTAATTAACCTTCTCACTTGTACAACATCTTACTTAGGGTAATGTAATAGTAATTGAAGGGTGAGTGTTTATTCCAATCTACAAATGTATCCTTAGGGAACCAGATAGACCAGCCCCAGTGATGAACGTCTGAGTGGACTCAACAGGATTACCAAGGAGTCACTGCACTGTCAACTGTGCCGCAATTATATGCCTTATTAGATTACGTTCCTCAACTTGGACCTAATTAACCTCCTCACTTGTACAACATCTTATTTAGGGTAATGTAATAGTAATTGAAGGGTGAGTGTTTATTCCAATCTACAAATGTATCCTGAGGGAACCAGATAGACCAGCCCCAGTGATGAACGTCTGAGTGGACTCAACAGGATTACCAAGGAGTCACTGCACTGTCAACTTTGCCGCAATTATATGCCTTATTAGATTACGTTCCTCAACTTGGACCTAATTAACCTCCTCACTTGTACAACATCTTATTTAGGGTAATGTAATAGTAATAGAAGGGTGAGTGTTAATCCTAATCTACAAATGTATCCTGAGGGAACCAGATAGACCAGCCCCAGTGATGAACGTCTGAGTGGACTCAACAGGATTACCAAGGAGTCACTGCACTGTCAACTGTGGTGCAATTATATGCCTTATTAAATTACGTTCCTCAACTTGGACCTAACTAACCTACTCACTTGTACAACATCTTATTCAGGGTAATGTAATAGTAATGGGAGGGTGAGTGTTTATTCCAATCTACAAATGTATCCTGAGGGAACCAGATAGACCAGCCCCAGTGATGAACGTCTGAGTGGACTCAACAGGATTACCAAGGAGTCACTGCACTGTCAACTGTGCCGCAATTATATGCCTTATTAGATTACGTTCCTCAACTTGGACCTAACTAACCTACTCACTTGTACAACATCTTATTTAGGATAATGTAATAGTAATGGAAGGGTGACTGTTTATTCCAATCTACAAATGTATCCTTAGGGAACCAGATAGACCAGCCCCAGTGATTAACGTCTGAGTGGACTCAACAGGATTACCAAGGAGTCACTGCACTGTCAACTGTGCCGCAATTATATGCCTTATTAGATTACGTTCCTCAACTTGGACCTAATTAACCTCCTCACTTGTACAACATCTTATTTAGGGTAATGTAATAGTAATTGAAGGGTGAGTGTTTATTCCAATCTACAAATGTATCCTTAGGGAACCAGATAGACCAGCCCCAGTGATGAACGTCTGAGTGGACTCAACAGGATTACCAAGGAGTCACTGCACTGTAAACTGTGCCGCAATTATATGCCTTATTAGATTACGTTCCTCAACTTGGACCTAATTAACCTCCTCACTTGTACAACATCTTATTTAGGGTAATGTAATAGTAATTGAAGGGTGAGTGTTTATTCCAATCTACAAATGTATCCTGAGGGAACCAGATAGACCAGCCCCAGTGATGAACGTCTGAGTGGACTCAACAGGATTACCAAGGAGTCACTGCACTGTCAACTTTGCCGCAATTATATGCCTTATTAGATTACGTTCCTCAACTTGGACCTAATTAACCTCCTCACTTGTACAACATCTTATTTAGGGTAATGTAATAGTAATTGAAGGGTGAGTGTTAATCCTAATCTACAAATGTATCCTGAGGGAACCAGATAGACCAGCCCCAGTGATGAATGTCTGAGTGGACTCAACAGGATTACCAAGGAGTCACTGCACTGTCAACTGTGGTGCAATTATATGCCTTATTAAATTACGTTCCTCAACTTGGACCTAACTAACCTACTCACTTGTACAACATCTTATTCAGGGTAATGTAATAGTAATGGGAGGGTGAGTGTTTATTCCAATCAACAAATGTATCCTGAGGGAACCAGATAGACCAGCCCCAGTGATGAACGTCTGAGTGGACTCAACAGGATTACCAAGGAGTCACTGCACTGTCAACTGTGCTGCAATTATATGCCTTATTAGATTACGTTCCTCAACTTGGACCTAACTAACCTACTCACTTGTACAACATCTTATTCAGGGTAATGTAATAGTAATGGGAGGGTGAGTGTTTATTCCAATCTACAAATGTATCCTGAGGGAACCAGATAGACCAGCCCCAGTGATGAACGTCTGAGTGGACTCAACAGGATTACCAAGGAGTCACTGCACTGTCAACTGTGCCGCAATTATATGCCTTATTAGATTACGTTCCTCAACTTGGACCTAACTAACCTACTCACTTGTACAACATCTTATTTAGGATAATGTAATAGTAATGGAAGGGTGACTGTTTATTCCAATCTACAAATGTATCCTTAGGGAACCAGATAGACCAGCCCCAGTGATTAACGTCTGAGTGGACTCAACAGGATTACCAAGGAGTCACTGCACTGTCAACTGTGCCGCAATTATATGCCTTATTAGATTACGTTCCTCAACTTGGACCTAATTAACCTCCTCACTTGTACAACATCTTATTTAGGGTAATGTAATAGTAATTGAAGGGTGAGTGTTTATTCCAATCTACAAATGTATCCTTAGGGAACCAGATAGACCAGCCCCAGTGATGAACGTCTGAGTGGACTCAACAGGATTACCAAGGAGTCACTGCACTGTAAACTGTGCCGCAATTATATGCCTTATTAGATTACGTTCCTCAACTTGGACCTAATTAACCTCCTCACTTGTACAACATCTTATTTAGGGTAATGTAATAGTAATTGAAGGGTGAGTGTTTATTCCAATCTACAAATGTATCCTGAGGGAACCAGATAGACCAGCCCCAGTGATGAACGTCTGAGTGGACTCAACAGGATTACCAAGGAGTCACTGCACTGTCAACTTTGCCGCAATTATATGCCTTATTAGATTACGTTCCTCAACTTGGACCTAATTAACCTCCTCACTTGTACAACATCTTATTTAGGGTAATGTAATAGTAATTGAAGGGTGAGTGTTAATCCTAATCTACAAATGTATCCTGAGGGAACCAGATAGACCAGCCCCAGTGATGAATGTCTGAGTGGACTCAACAGGATTACCAAGGAGTCACTGCACTGTCAACTGTGGTGCAATTATATGCCTTATTAAATTACGTTCCTCAACTTGGACCTAACTAACCTACTCACTTGTACAACATCTTATTCAGGGTAATGTAATAGTAATGGGAGGGTGAGTGTTTATTCCAATCAACAAATGTATCCTGAGGGAACCAGATAGACCAGCCCCAGTGATGAACGTCTGAGTGGACTCAACAGGATTACCAAGGAGTCACTGCACTGTCAACTGTGCTGCAATTATATGCCTTATTAGATTACGTTCCTCAACTTGGACCTAACTAACCTACTCACTTGTACAACATCTTATTCAGGATAATGTAATAGTAATGGAAGGGTGAGTGTTTATTCCAATCTACAAATGTATCCTGAGGGAACCAGATAGACCAGCCCCAGTGATGAACGTCTGCGTGGACTCAACAGGATTAACAAGGAGTCACTGCACTGTCAACTGCGCCGCAATTATATGCCTTATTAGATTACGTTCCTCAACTTGGACCTAACTAACCTACTCACTTGTACAACATCTTATTCAGGATAATGTAATAGTAATGGAAGGGTGAGTGTTTATTCCAATCTACAAATGTATCCTGAGGGAACCAGATAGACCAGCCCCAGTGATGAACGTCTGAGTGGACTCAACAGGATTACCAAGCAGTCACTGCACTGTCAACTGTGCCGCAATTATATGCCTTATTTGATTACGTTCCTCAACTTGGAACTACTAACCTACTCTTTTGTAGAACAACATTTTAATTAAAATCTATATTTTATTATATTTCTTCAATACTAAAAAAAATTGTACTTTTTATTTTTGGTTCTATTTGTCGTCTATTTGTGAATGCAATAAAGAGAAAAGAGCGATAGATGTTGTGTAATTATTTTCCATATAGTGCTGAACCATTTTAATGCTTCAGAAATATCATATAATACTTATACATATGGTTTTTTTTATTTAATATTTTTTTCTATTTTATTGAGACACCTAAAATGTTTCTAACTTGTTACTGTTTACATCTTAATGAATAATTAGTTAACATATTATTCTTATCTATTTATTTATCGATACAAGCGTCGTGCGTTGTGTAAAATATTGCATAAGAACATAAGGAAATTACAAATATTTTCCATTTTTATTTTATCCCGATGTTCTTCTACTTTTGTTTCTTTTATCATTTATGTAACCAATTTCTACGTTTTGGTCGCGGATGATAAGATATTCGTTTTGCAACTGAATAGGATTGAGGATAGTTAGTTTTTAAATAAACAAAAAATATTAAGGAGAACACAAACTGACTTTTTATGAAGACAAGTTTTGTACTGCACTAACTTATTTCCGCCTAGCCTTTAAGCAAATTAGTCTGTTTTGTTGATAAAGGCTAACGAACAATTTGATTCACCCACCATGTAGAGAAAGGTGACAGGGTGGGTGAGCGAGGCTTCACTGTCTAAAGGGAGGCAACTGAGGATAGCGAATTTACTCGCCAAGAAGAGTTTTTAGCAAAGTTAGCTCAACATTACCTACTTACTAACATCTTTGGTTTCCCTTGCAATGAAAGAAATAAAATAAGCGACTGAATTTGTTTTTTATTTGTCTATGCATACGTAAAGCGAAGAATATAAGTAAATCATTTCTTGTAACCGTGTTTGTTTTACTACGTTGGTAGATGTTTTGATACACGCTAATACGGAAATCTTTTAGCATTACGAGAAAAAGCTTTTGAAACAAACATGACTCATTAATGATTAAAAATACAACTTGTGCCAGTTCTTTATGACCAGGCTTAAAACCCACGAAACCTTTAAGAACAAACTGTACATTTCAATAATCACTATTGATTACAAGTATCAGTGAGTGATGTAACGGATGCAGGCAATGACAGATTGGTTGATGGAGGAACGGTGATTCAATCATCTGATATCACAAACGCGGTGATAACAAATAAGAACAATTGAAGTTGTAAATAACATTCCTCAACAGTATGATAAAATAAACCCTAAATTCCCATGCTTATGATGTGTAATACATTTAATTTAGTCTAAGTTTTAAGATATGTTTTTTAACATTTATAATGTGCGATATGAACACTTTTTGTGTAATAACTAATAGTTTTTCTCCTTCAAATGCTCGTGATATCTTCTTAGATAATTAAACCAGCATTAACAGTCCACATGAATTCTCCTAGATTGTTTTAAAATATAATTTTCCTTAAATCCTTAAGAATTATTGTTGAAATGAGTCAATTTGTCGGAATCATCGTGATCGTATGGTGAACGTACGGACGGTTGCTAACATTTCTCCCATCAGACTCTGTGTTAAAACAACGCGGCATACTGTTGAGGCGAAATATAACTTGTATGGGACTTTAAAGATATTTTGCATTATTAAGATATACGCAAGTTTATTAGGGTATATATATATAAAATTTTTTTACATTTTTACATTTTTATACGCAAGTTTATTATGGTATATATGTATATATATATATACCATAATAAACTTGTGTATATCAGTTTATACTTTAAAGTTTATATATAAAGTATAAACTGAGTTCCCTTTGTTAGAAGATACTTTAACTAACATGTTTATGCTCCTAATGTTATTTCCAATGTTTATATTTCACATAGGAAAATGTTACATGTTAAGGAAGATACACCAAAGGAATGTTGTTGCAACTACAAGACAAGCATGAAATCTACATATGCAGAACATCTCTTGAATTTAATTATGAAAATATAGGCAACAATTTGATATGACAAAAATGGATTATAAAGTATAACTATATATAAATATATATGTTCATGAAATATAGACATCTCCATTCTGTTCTAAATTCACAAGTTAATGCCAAAAATCCAATTTGTAATAGACTATAAATACAAACAAGAAAATAAATAGATAGAAGAGGTACAACTAACTCCCAACCTTGCCATAACTATGCATACATATGTTTTTAATGTAACTTAATTCTGATTTTATTTGTTTACATCATATATGTGTATATATATATATATATATATATATATATATTCGTATTCTTACAACCTAATAAGGAAATTCATCCTTGTTTATGAATAATACAAACATTTGACAATATTAGTTGTTTAGGATTTATCACTAATGTTTAAGAGTAATGGTAGGAGGAAATAATTTATATAAACCCCATGTAGAATAATTTTTAATATGTTTTTTTCTGTGTAGTGTATCTGTTTTACAGTATCATTTGCTTATTTTATGCAAATAAATTGGAATTTGAAAGTAATTAACATGATAAATTGACTTTACACAAAGTAATAATAAACAAAAAGTGATTATTGAAAATACATCAACGTGATGTTGATAAAAGGTAGGAATATAGTAAAACGTATCAATAAGAGCATCATAATATTGATTAAGAAGCATAAACTTGTATTTTAATCACAAGTAAAAAATTCAAATGGCTGTAAGAAGTTAAAATAGCCGAACAAACCAATTATTATGTGATTCATTCGTGATATCTTCTTAGATAATTAAACCAGCATTAACAGTCCACATGAATTCTCCTAGATTGTTACACAAGTAACTGTCCTCTTAAAAATAAAATTGTTCACGCCGTTTGTTGTATCAAATTCTTAACAGGAACTGTGACTCGAAGTGGGATGTCAAGCACAGGACAAAATATAAAATAAATCTACGCATCAATAAAAGTGGGGGACTTTTATCAGTGAAAACCTGATTTAATTCAAATAAAATCTATTTTTGTAATTAAAGTAGGACTCATTCATTTTATGCCTCAGATTGCTTGATGATTATGTCTTATGATTATATCTTACCTTGGCAATCTAGTAAGTTCATCAATTAGTTCTTAAAATCCGGATCTCGGTTCCCGTAGGATCATAATCAGTTAGGCCTTTATGGGTCAACCAAGCAGAAATATAACTGTATATTCATCGAAGGATTTCGTAGTGATTTTTAAAACTGCTTACTGTTAAGAATTATGAGAAGGTTGAAAATACAATGTTTAAATATGTGTGTTAGTGTCTGTGTAGGATGTGTAAGCAGTTAAATCAAATTAAATAACAATAATGAACATAATTAAATATTAGGAAAGTAGGAACTGATAAACGCATTTTAACCATACTAGGCATCCTACATGACGCAATGACAAAAATACCGCTATTAAGAGCCGAATTAATAACTGACAACACCACACGCATCTCTGCTGTATTGATTGCCCAGCACTCCCTCTTAAAACAATACAACCCCACATTAAAATGTTCAGTTTTGATAAAACAGTTACTCTACTACAGGATATGTATTGTATATTACCTTAGCCTTAGTAGTATGAACAATTGACGATAGTGTAACTCGTCTAATGATACTGTTTTGCACCGGCATAGAAAATATTCCTGCATTCCCGGTTCACCACCCTAGTGCGAAGAAAGTGTTGTATTAAACAGGACGATCAAATGTGTAGAATAGCAAGGGCCTGCGAAGAGAGGGTATATGTGGAAATATGGTATTTGTTATAAATTTAGATTAAGTTGCTTTCGACGTAACATTGATAAACTAATTTCTTTGCTTTATTTTAAATTCAGTGTTATGTATTTTAAATTCATGAATTTTCCCAATATGTTCTATCATTATAATATGGTCATATATTTTCAATGTTATATTTTGCCATTTATTTATGGTTTTGTTTATCTTTTTTCGTCTTGTAAATAATTGTAATTTATATCTTCAAACCAGATAATTATAGTAATATATAAGAACTAAATATTCTATATTCTGATTTATTCTAGTACTGTACAAAATAATATCTTTTGTCTGTTCCTGTGGCTGCTACTAAGTCAACACAGTTCAACTGCTGGCATCTCAAACGAACATAAGAGGGACTTCTGCCACGCTATAACTATAAAATATATAAGACAATTTGTTTAAACACTTTAAGTTAAACATTATTTCTTTAAAGTGCGCAGACGTGGGTGCAGATGTACTACGAAATGCATAATTTGAAAAAATAAAATAAAATAGTGTATACTTCATTTGTCTGGTTCATAATGAGATAATCATAAGATAATCATAATCGGCAACAACATAATTAGATAGTCTGCTCGGCGCTAGGCCCACGTAATAATTAGTATTAAAAGTGTAAGTTATACTGGTAGAATATTTGCAAATGTTTTAAAGTATAAAATTATATAAACTTGTAACTACGAGAGGCATTTTTTACATCACTATATCAAAATGGTTACCTTTTTAACCGGTATGCCGACATGCTGGTGGTATGCTCAACACAAATAGTAGATCAGGCGCGGTTTTATTAAATTAATGTTAGAACTGAAGTTATGGAAAATGATGATAAGAAATATATTATTTTGTTTAGCATAACACTGAATTTCGTTTATCATTTGTATAAAAAACGAAGAATCTAAGCTTTTGAAACTACAAAGATTGAGAATTTGATATAGCACTCAAACTACTAATAATTTAGTAGTTTGAGTTAGAAAAAATACTGCATATTTTTTGTAGGGGAAATATTCTCATGGATAACGACAGACTATAAATAAAAAAACTGAAATAATTATATGTGAAAACTTATTAAAAATAAATGAACTAGCTTATTTAATCGAAAACGGCATTATAGTAGGATAAACTTCATTTCTCTTAATTTAACCAACTAAATTAATGAACCTAAGTAACTATAATAATCCTACTTTACCAGGTGGAATTTAAATTTAGATGTATTACAATGTAATTCTACTTAATTTAAAGGTACTTTAACATTAAGAAAACTGATCTTTTAGCTTTCGTTTTATTTAGTCCTCGTTTTAGTTACACGAGGATTTTAAATACAACATTTATAACAAGTTGTTATACAAAATTTAATGTTTTAAAAATTATGTTTACATTAGGAAGAATACCTGTTCCGACTCTTACGTTGTTACGGCTCCAATGCATAAATAGTTACAAGGGAGTGTCCTGTTTTGATACCCGCTATTTTATTTATTATGCTATTTTTGTTTTATCCCAAGTCAGTAGGTAGAAAATACTATTTTATTAGTGTTTTGTATAACAACTTTTATTAATTTACTACTTAATTTGATTTCCTTTGACGTTAATAGTGCTTTCCTGTTAAGAAGCGACACAGCAAAAGAGATTAAATGTAATATATTTTGTCATGTTTAAGATGTGAATGAGATATATTTGTGAACATTCATATATCCGAGTGTTCAGACGAAAAGTAAGAATATATTTCAAAGTCAATGTGTTGTGATCTGCAGATGCGATTGAAACTGATTGACTGTGATACATGTAAGTTCTTACGCAATCAGCCACAATCTAACGTTGTTTGTAAAATACATATTTACTTACAAAATAACATTACTCTATGACGTTTTCATAATAGATTGCTATAAAGGGGGTTTTGATTCTTTAGGTAAACCCACGTTCTAAGACACCCTACAATTAAATGAACGGCATCAGAAAACCTTCACATACTCTCTCCTTTTTAAACCGCTATTAGTAAATTAACAAATTCCTTTATATTTACTACTATTAGAATGTACCCGTTCTTCGCTCGGGTTAGAAAGGTAAGTTAGCTTGAAACAGCTGTTCTTGCTTCTGCTCTTTAAGCTGTCAAATGGAAGTGTCCTCAGCTGTTCGCATTACAGTTTCTGAATGTTTATTTTCTTGTGAAATAAACATTGGGACTTAGGACGTTCACGGGGCGTAGCCCGAGGGGGTTTTAAAGGAAGTGAATAGGCCTATGTGTTGCATGGGTTCAAGTTTCAAGCTTTGTGTAAAGTTTCAGCCCAGTCGGTTCAGTAGTTTTTGCGTTTACCCGGAACATCAGATAGACAGACAGACAGACAGAAACCACCTCTTCTTTATAATATTATAGATATATGTGAACTATATACTGTAACCTATAAACAAAAGCTTCTACTAAACTTTTTTCTTAAAAAAATGTGCACCCAAATCCGTTCTTTGAAGTCATTACAAAGTCATTTGCTGCAGAAGGTGCTTTAAAGAGGAGAAGTTCCTCCTCCTTCACCCTGGGTTAGGTTGAAAAATATTTCGAATATCCTATCGGTTAATGATTGTTTGACCTAAACACCAGGTTATAATGCCATCGGCCAGTGAATAAGAGAGCAAATATAGGCCTAAATTATTGATTCTCCATAAGATTAACATTAGAAAATGCCCTGTATAAACAGATAATTGCAAATTTTAGCTTCAATGCAACCGCAATAATAGTTGATGATTCTATTTCATTTCTTATTTTGGGGGGGGTAAAGAAATGTTATTAAAATATTATTCTGTGCTATTTTAAGCTTAATATTTCTTACCCCAAATTTTCCTAGAAATGCGGGTAATGTAATTGTATCAGGTACCTAGAGCACTATAAACTACAGGACAGTTAATCTAAATTTATGAATTTTTTATTAAGGTTGATTTTTGATGTTTTTTGGGAATTAAATATCAACC
Organism: Allygus modestus; assembly: GCA_963675035.1. Classification (NCBI taxonomy): domain Eukaryota; kingdom Metazoa; phylum Arthropoda; class Insecta; order Hemiptera; family Cicadellidae; genus Allygus; species Allygus modestus. Next base: position 243,790,924 of record OY776111.1, on the reverse strand, counting down.
TTTTAAATTAAAAATACAGGCAAATTAAATTAAAAAACTGAAGATGTACATAGATACAAAATGTTATCAAAATTTTCCATTTGTTGTGGCCTTTAGGCCTAGTCACATACTGACTAACAGCTGTTAAAAGTGCATTTTGGGTTTGGTCAGCTTAAAAACGAATATCGTCATCAATAACTCTAACCGTACAATTTTGACGAAAACCATACTTTATTCACATAGTATGTATAGTGTAGGGGGGAGGGATAGAAAAATGAATAATACAATCAAACTAATTAACTTACCCCGGATTCTAAAAAATGTTAACTGTTGGTTTAATCAGCGTGTGTAGAATTTTATTCTGATCGAGCCTGGATATTTAATACTGTGGTTATGGTTGGAAACTTTAAACTATGGTTTGAATGTAAATTGGTTTCAAATATCCCAATGTAATTAAAGTTAACAGTTATTAAGTAGTATAAATACAATTAGAAACTTGAGATAAGTTTAATTCAAATGCTCGTAATTTTTAACACAGTTAACGGTTGGTTGAATTGTTTATGATTTGTTTAGTAATTTACTGTAATTATGTATTATCAAAAATAAATAGTTTTACTGAAAATTAAACAAATATATAAATTTGAAAATTTAAGATTAAATTATGATGAAATAAAAGTATAACCTACAAATAAATATTATTTAGTGCTACGTTTTGCTGAACTCTTAAAATGTTGCATCTGAGTGGATTCAAAAGACACACGAGATGAAAATTAAACAATACAATCAAGTCGGAGTTGAATGTAAATGTGGCTTCCATTAACCGGGAAATGAGTTTCATTGTGTACATATACTGTCGCGAGTCTTGTGTGCCGTTGCTCTAGAAACAACCTTTTGGCAGCAACTAACCGATCAACCTATTATTGATTGCGAGTTAAATTTAAGCTGAAAATTCAATAATTGGAACTGTTAAATATTTGTCGTGTTTAAGTCGTGGCTTAACACTATATTACAATCATATGACATGATTTTTTCGATTTAAATTGATCGTAAATTTATTGTGTAAAAATCTATTAATTAATTTATACAGTCCTGCCCACTACTATTATCATAGAAAAGTAACTTATAATTTTGTCGCTCATGGTAGTTATATCTTTTTGAAATACTATGCAACATATGTATATAATGCGTCACAATATTATTTCTTATTTTTAAATATTAACAAACTAAAAATAGTAATACGATTTCTTAAAATAATTGTAATTATTATTTTAAGGTGATAATTTAAATTCCGATAGGTTGGGATGAATCATTATTGAAATGGTTAGTCCAGTGTAACACATAATTGCAATAGTTGTTATCAAGTTAACCACATGATTGTGACATAGATACAAAAAATGCCTATTTAAAAAGTACCTTACTTTTTTAACAGTCCGGGACTATCGTCAACCCCGGTAAAAAGTCATGATATGACATATGACATAAACGAGGGTTTTGCTAGATAGAAATATATTTAAATAGTAAAACGGAGCAAACCCACTCTCTGATTGACAGATGCGATAGTAAATTCATGAGCGGAGGAGAAGTCTTATCTCAAGCAAGTTGTGGTTTAACATGGTTTGTGTTAAATATGAATCCACTGAACTATTGGGCTTTGATACCTGGAAAGTAAAAGGTAAACATTTTAATTCCTATGAAAACAATGCAACGCATAATAAACAATTCTTTGGGTTTGAAAAAATTGATTAAACCCCGCCCCGATGGCTTCCAATGTTCTCTTACAAAATCTTATGGACATTGGTATTTATTAAACTGTCTGACTTTAAATTCCGGTAGAAAGATGGCTGTTATTCCACGAAGGATATATAACTCACGAGCTAAAAGCATTTAATAAGGCTTTGCTCCACAGGCATTAAAGATGCTCATAGCGATCTTATGGACTAATCGTATTATTATTTACCGAACCGATTGACTTTTTGTAGAAGTATAAGTAGTAACACATTCATAAGCTAACGTACATCCCGCAAATCCTTTGGAATTATAAGTTGCAATGTTTGCAGTCACACCAACTGACAAACCGATTTACCTGAAATTTGGTATTCACAAAAAGCTAATAAGCTCATTAAGCCTCATTAAGGCAAACACTAGAATATTCGTTTCAATAATCCTAAAGGACGCAACCCTCTGGCATTCAGGATGTTTATAGTTACCATAAACTAAGCATGGTTTAAACTAACTTACCGGTTCAGCCTAAATACACTAATAAAAACAACGACACTATAAACAAAATAAGCGTGATCGCGGGCGAAGCCATGACGGGTAACAGCTAGAAGTCTATAACTAACACTATTTCTGGAACCACAGGGCTGTGGCTGAACGTGTATCCTGTTTTATATAAGTTATCTTCATAACACTTACCAATTTTTATTCCCTTTTGTTTTTCTTTACCCGTCCACATACACCAAAGATGTGGAAAGATAAACTTGTGTGTGGAAAGATCCATGAAAGCATAAGGAGCGAGCTGGTACAGTATTGATTCTGTGGTCATAATATTTGTACTGTCAAAATTCAAATAAAAACAGAATGGTGGAGATTCTGTCACCTTTATTAAAAATTAACATCAACAATAATCTAATATGACTGCTACTACTACTTCTCCCAGCGCTCGGCGAGAGCTGGTTAGCGGTGGTGGAACGGCGACCAATCACACAACGCTGGTGCCGAGCCGCTAAGTGCTTACCCCTGTAGTGGCGGATACATATCAAAGTGCATGCCATATCGCCAGCCGTGCTACGCCATATGGACATGTATTCTGTCTACGCAATATAATTTAACCCCTACGTGTCCCTGATACTCGCTCGTACGGAACTTACTTTTTCGAAAATGTACTAAGAAGAGAGAGACTGAAACAGACTACAGATGGAAATTCTGCTTTTAAATGAAAAAAAAAACTCTCTACTTCAAAAGTCCAAAAATGTATAATTTCTTAGAATAGTATTTTGTTTAAATTACAAAATAAAATATTAATTAAACTGTATCAAATACCTTATCTTGTTGCTGCAGTAAAATAATAGTTATTTTTGAAATGTATTTGGATCCAAAGTTACTATTTATCATCGCACAAGTGACAGGGACTATGATTTAGTGGGGTGGGAAATTGCATCATCCCTAAATAACATTATATTGAGCGATACACTGAGGTTTTTATTTTATTTTTCGCTGTTGCTTGACAAGGATACATAACAACGCTAAATCATTTAGTTTATCAAACGGCTAAAAAATGCAACACGATACCATAAAACAAATGATTTAATCGGTTATCAATGACAATAAATCGATAAAGAGACTTGCTTGGTTAAAGTTCTTCGACTTTTAAAAATATTTCATACTGAAAGTTTTTTAGTTTTTCGATGAGGTTCTCTCATTGATATTATGTTACTGTATTTCATTAAAATGTTTCATTGGAAAGCCTTTATAATCGGGAGCAGGATAGTGTTGGGCTCCAGCCAATCATGAGCTCCACGCTGTTACTGTTGCCATTTTACCATAGAAACATATCACTCGAGTGTTACGACGACCAGCTTGTGTGCCGTTTGGTAACGCAGCATGTCGACTGTTGGCTGGTCATGTAAACCGCGCCCCTTCTGTCTTCTCTCCTGCCCGGGAATAAGTGAACGTATATTGCTCGAGCCCCGATGCATATAGTAATATGGTGCTTCTCTTTTGTCCAAGTCTCTCGTGAACAATACATCCCACGGTAAACATTTCCAAATAAGTAGTCTATAAACAGTGGATGTAAATACAGATAAATGGATTGTACCACATAATAGTTGTATAAACTATATTTCATGGGTAAAGTATGCAGCTGTAAGGGTAAGAAAAATACATTAATAAGAACGTATTTTAAATAAGATTGCCAACTTTCTTGGTGCAAATAAGTAAATGTACAAATAAGGCACCGAGTGGGAAGGACAAAAGTCGTCGCGTTTCATGTCAAAGTAGCACATTGTTACAGTCTGTATTAAATTTTGCATAAACAAACAAAAATAAAACTTTTGATGTCTAATTTGAATTATAAACGGTAGGACCTATAATGTTATATGATGTAATCCTGTAGAAGGGCCGCCGGTGCCAAAGCCACGGTCAATACTTACTACAATCTTGACCCTAATCTCCAGCCCCCGGCAATATAATAAAAGTCACATATTACATACTGTATAGGTTTTAAGAGTAAAGTAATGTTCTCTCATTTTGCTGCAATAATTTGAAAAGAGGTCTGATTGCCCGTAATCTATCAATGATAAAGTGGCTATAAATTATTCCAGACGTTAATAAATGGAATACAGGTTGTCCATCTTAACTGCGCTACCTTTGATATTTTAGAAACGGCAAGATTTACAGGATATAAATGGGGGACTTATTATTCAGTGAGTACTAAGAACATTATTTGTTTTTTAATTTGGAAAAGGTGACAAACGTTAACACTTCCAACGGAAGGCCCTGTTTTTTTGTTCATTTTCATTAAAACACATAATTTTAAGACTTTTTTATCCTAGAATATTTTTACACTTACTTGTTTAGGAGCTGGGAAGTATGCAAACACTGATTAGTAGATTAATATGATTATTTAAATGTTGTTAATGAAATGCCCACCTTTTCGTTTAGGGAGTGAAACGGTTACAGTAAAAAAACAACATATAATTCAGTCTTTATGATATAAAAAAATGCATGTATATTAAAAATGCAAGAAAATCAGGGGTTTCCATAAGAATGGTTGAAGTTAGTCACCATATTGGAAAATGGTGGGATAATTAGAAAAAATATATTTTTAATGGTCACTGAAAAGTAGGTGAAGCCATATGGACGTTTGAAGATTCCTGTAAATCCTGTCAATTCTGAGATACCAATGGCGGCACATGTACGATAGCCACCCTGCATAAAAAGACGTAGGGGTAGGTTGACTTCTCCTAGTGCGATATACAAGGAATGCCGGATCTTGAATTCTTCAAACATCCAAAGAGGCGGCTGGTGGCTCTAGCCTTACGATTAGCGTTGAACCCCTTGGACTTCGGTTCAAGGGGTTCCGGGTTCAAATCCTGGGGTCTCCACACAAATTTGAGGGGTTTGGACCGCTTTCCCAAAAAGCGTTTGTGAACTCTATTAACAAAAATGCCGTAGGTGTTGGAATAAAACAAAAAACATTCTTTTCGCGATGCAGGAATGTCTTTGACACCTTTATACCAAAACTTCAAGTTTACATTATTGCTCAAACTCCCATGACAAATGTTAGAAATATGTTCTATTATACGACAATTTGTTTAGGAGTCAATATCAAAAAACTACTACGAAAACCATTGCACTATTCGATGTAAAAAGCTCAACAACAATTTATTAGAACAAGATTCGGCAGAGATTAAATTAAGTTAGCTCGGACCCCGCAAAATCAGGCCAATTAGTAGAATAGTTACAAGTTTTACGTCTCTAATCTTGAGAAATCTCTTGCCCCCTTTCTAATCCATATATTGATGGAAATGAAATTGTATTATTAATCCTAACTAGCAGCCAGCGTCACTTCGTGACTTCAAAATAAGTACGGTAGTGATATTTATTGTGTAATTGATGTTCTTGTTTGACTAAAAATTGTTACACAATATTCGTAAGACTCTAATTGACTTTGACATTTTTTATACAAACTCTGATTATAGTTAACCATAATTTTATAACTCCCTATTTCCATTTTTTCATTAACAAATTAAATATGCATAAAAAAGTCAGCAAAAGTGAAAATTAAATTAGAAAAATATATTGTAATATAAGCACGAAATTGCTTGATTTCTTTATTAGTACCTGGGGATCGAGCGTTGCTCGGGGGAAGGCCAGTCAGTTGGTTTAGATGACTTGGAGTAATATTTCACCACTTCCCCCTACTGATAATCAGATTTGTATAACTCATTTCCCTCTTTTCTACTTTTTTAAGATTGTTCTAGTTGTTATTTATAGTTCAATGCCCCTTTGATCTATATATGCAATCTTCACTCAAATTTTTTAATCTCTGCTCTCAGGAAACCACATGTTAATAATCATAAACAACATGAGTATTACTTTGACAGTTCCCTGGTTGATTATGAACAGCTGTTCCAATTCTTTTGTTTTGATTTGAAACTCCATAAGCCCAATGTTAATTTTGTTAACTTTTAATTTTAGTTTTTTTTACATTATTTGATTTTTTCTGGGGATGTGTCCTGTCTAGAACTTATTTTTATCCCAGAAATTAGTTATTTTCAACATTTGAAGGAAACCGTTGGAGCCGTACCTTGGAACCGTTGGAACCGTTTACAGTCGTGCAACCTCAACATTTATATGAGTTTGGTACTTCATCAGTAAGTATCTGTTAAATGGAACAACCCCGATTGTCAATCGATCGCCCACGGACTTCTGCTGTCTTGTTGTCTTGAAATCTTTTGGGTAGTTCTTTTTGCAAGATCCTTTGTCCATGCAGGGGGACTGTGGACTGAGTTCACCACAAAGGCCATGAATCATATGGGTCTTCACTAAATTGAATATATCAAAATATGTCTGTACATCAGGTAGTTCAGATGAAACCACCCTGTCAACTTGATCTAGTTCTGTTATTTTGTCATCTTCTTTTAGAAAGATAAGTATGTGACAGTGTGGAAGACCACGTTTCTGGAATTCAATAGTGTATATAATGGCTGAAACAGCTCCAAATATATGTTTTCCGTTATGTCGTGGATGAGTTCCTTTAGCTTTTGGTGAAAAACTCTCACTTTAAGTTCTGGGCGCATCCATGCTGCTTGTCCTTGATGGAGATTGTTCACTATTTCAGGCCATTTTGGATTTGTGGTAACAGTCACAAATAAATCTGGTTTCCCATATTTGCTCACTATTTCCATAGCATCATTATACTTCGCTAGCATACTTCTTGAGCTGTTAATAAACGTGGATGGCAAAAACACGCATTTTCCACTCCTTACATTTTCATTTTCTGCTCTAGTTAGTCAGAAATGCTGTTATAACTCTCAACTCTTAGTGTTCTTTGATTTTGGCGTATCCATTGAAGCCTTGTACCTTCTATTCTTACAGAATCATCAACTAATAAATTTGGAGTTTCACGAATTGATATTCTATGTTGAACATGCTGAAGCATTGTCCACTTTAGGGAAGGATTCCATCATTGATCCTCTTTAGGAAAAAGCAATGGATATGTTAATGGATCAAGATGGGGACTTAATATCGATATACGTTCAGTAACAGATTGTCCAATTAAAGGGTATACCACTAAGTCTCTTTCGCCGGAGGGTGTGCCATCCGGTGAAGTGAAGATTGCAGCTACATATATTGGAGCGTTATAACGGCGAAGGTCTGTGGTAGGATCGGTGAATATAACATTTTTAAGTCTTTTGGATCGCCAAACTGCCCTGACCGGACGATTTCATACATTTGGCGGTAACTCTGTACATAAGGATTTACCTCATTGAAATGGTTTGGAATCGTTCTCATCACAACATCTAAGCAGCTCACATTCTGATCGGGTTAGTCTGAGTCTATTTGCTTCTTCAGAGTCATAAAAATATAACCATACTGTGCATCCGTCGCCTCTTCATTTGAAGGTATTAGAGGTCCATGTCCATGATAAAAAGAACCATTTTAAAATGGTAAGGTCCTCCACCTCTTCGCTGTTCATTAGTGGAGGCCTTAGCAATTACCATGGCCATGGCTGCGTTATAAGGCCTTATTTTTGATCTGTAGTTTTTAGATATTTGGTCTTGTTCAGTCAAAAGTGAAAGAACTGTATTAGACACTTCTAGAACCGTTAGTTGTGATTATGACATTTTGTAAATGTTCCTGTAGTTGTTTTTTCATATCAGAAGTATCGACCACGACAAAATCTACATACTTCATTCATTAGCCCAATATCAAAACCAGTGGGATTGACCGAATTGTCCATGGCCATTGGTAGTGGATAGGGGCGAAAACGATTAGCTCTGTCTCTAGCCCTAGCATTTACATTGTGGACGCGGTCTCTTCTAGGCATCTTAGAAAACAAATAAATACAAATGAAACACACTATCAAAAAACAAAACCTAAAGCAAGACATTATCTTTTTGAACTTTTGAGGAACCATACTTGGTTGAACCTAAAAGTAGTAAATCAATCATGTGTCCCAAAATAACACGAAAACGCTCTGAATATAGTTCAATACATATTAGATACAAAATGATTATTATATAGTGATGTGAAACCAGAAAAACACTGATGACGAAATATATAATTCATGGTAAAATATTTGAAAAGTTAGAACACACAAATTGTTGAACACTTCACTCATTCACTTCACTTCATTGTCTTATATGGAATGTCTAAAATTTGCATAGTAAATTGATAAATGACGAAAAATCACTGATGTTAAGGTATTTAATACATGGTAAAACATACAAATTATTACAAAAATGACTGTCGATTCAAAGATTATGAAATAAGACTTAAACACATCCTATTTTAGTTTCAAGTTTAAAAACATATTAAAATTTTCCAGAAAAACTATGAACAAATAAAATAACAACTTTTAACTTTACATTTTATTATAAAATCTGTAATCTATGTATTTGGGGAAAAAATCTTCCATCTGGGCTATGTCCCAGATTTACATGAGTGGTACTTTTCTTCGTGGTCAAAATTTAATTATTTGTTTCCTCCAAAAAAATTATATTTCAAGAAATTAAATTAATTAGCCTATTTGAAAATCAACTTACTTATAACTTTAAAGAATACACCAGTTTCATCAAAGTAAATTAATGCAAGTGCTTTATTCTGTGGTCAAACTTAAGAACTCGATCAAATCTTCACCATATGTTTTGTTATAAACAAATGTGAATTGGAAAACGTTCACAGGTTAATTAACAGATAGTAGCACATTCGCTGAAATTTCAAAAGCCTCCTGGACGAAGGCTTTTCATGGGATATTTTCTAAACCCGAAAAAAGCACATTTAGAAAGAAATAGCTTTAATTTGATACCAAATATGTATAGAAAAATAAATTTCTTAGGGTCGATATGCTGCGAAGAAAAAACGAGAAATTTTTTAATAATATATATATATAGATCCTTATTATTCCTTAAATTATTATTAAATGTATTGATTTTATACTTAAACTACAGCCTTTTTGAGCCATGTAGAAAATCAGATGATTGTTTTTTACACATGCAATCTTAAATACAACGACTTAAACTAAGTAAACGTTAAACAAGGTTGACAACTAGCCAAGATTGAGCAATTAAGAGGTGTTGACCCGATAGTGTCCAGTGATTGTAGTAAGACTTGGATAAGGTGCGCTGAGAACCAATGTGACACTATTTCCATTACATGTGTTACGGTGTTCTGAAAGGTCCTCAATACAAGGGGCTATGCCTGCTAAAACATTTTAATATTTTCTTCCTAACTTAAGTACACTACATCATGTTAGATTACAAAATATAATCATCAAGTATTGCTGTTAGTAAAATTAAGACATATTCGATAAGTACTTTCCTAACAATTCAGTGATTCTTTTCCTTCAGTGATTATCATACCCTTTAGGGACAGGTCACTAAAGCGTACCAGATTTTTACGTTGGAAAGTGGCAAACCATTTAGTCAAGTGACCTGTGACTCACATAATACAAGCGTGCCCTACATGCCCTCCAAAATACGATTTTTAATAGTTCAGACATTTATTTCAGCATCTATTTTATTAATATATTAGGAATTCAGGAATTAATCATAATGAAAAACAGAGGAAGTGGTAATATATTGGTAAATGTCTTAACGAGTTCAGTTTGGAACTCGGAATTTCTGGCGGTTGATTAACAAGGAAATAAATGAAAATATCATGATTAAATCATTAAAAGTGTTAAAGGAAAATATTTCTCACTCGACTCTAGTAACTATATTGCTACTTGCTCAGTATGTCGCCCTAAAATGATAATATTTTCCTCTCTTATAACCAAATACATAAAACAAAAAAGTGTAAACATATTAACAATTAGACCAGTTTTAAGGTTAATCAATAAAAATACATGCAGTTAGTTTGTAGATGATTTGGAAACATTTGGTTGTTATCCAAGGTAATAAAAGCAATTTACTGCTATGGTTGAGTTTAAGGAAGAAATTTGGACGTAATATTGCGATTTTTCTTAGTAATTCACAAAGCAAAACTATTGTTTTTTTTTAAACTACGCTATATGTTACAACACATTGGGAAAAATGCTTTCGGAAAATTTACACATTCTTTCTCCCTTTAAACCCTCTTTAAATAATAAATTCCTTTAAGTTGCCTTATACTTATACTACTCGTATAGTGAAAAGTGTGGTTTAACCAATATAGAAACCTTCTAGTAAACATTTATTTTAAGAAATGTTCACCCGAATCTCACATTTGGTGCGATTACAGACAGTCATTTGATACACACAGAAGTTGTAAGGGGGATACCCCACTCCATCCCCCCTGGGTTCGTAGGCACATATATTACAAATATCCTCTATTGGACAATTTTAGTTCTTCATATATACCTAGTTTTAACGAAACAGTTCATTATACATAAATGTATTAACTCCCCATAAGAATAACATTGGACAATGCACTGCATTTACTGCTAAATGAAAATCCAAATTGTCTCCGCAACTAATAGTAGTAGAATAATTCCCAAAATACTGATTTATTTGAGTGTCTGAGCTTTTTTTAGTGTTGATAAGTCAATTTGACTTAAAGTTGTACTGATATTTGATAATAAATTTCATTATATTGTAAGAAACAATTATTTTAAATAAGAGCAATTAAAATCAAATTAAAATTATAATTAAGCTCATATAACTACTTCATGTAAATTAATTAATTGTAAGCATTTCATTTAACCTGTTGGCAGAACTGAAGAAAAAGCTTCAGTCAATGTCATTAAATTCAATTAAACTAAATTAGCATATCATATGGCTGATTCCCAACATGAAATAATTCTCGTTGACATAACAAGTTCATATAGCATCCGAGTTCATATATCAGCAGATGGGATCAGAGCTATAATCGACAAACAGTAATACTAGATAGTACTGAAATAGTATTAAGGTAATAAAGTGTATTATTTCAAAAAGGCAATTAAAAACGAGATCTACAAATTGCAATGAAATCACAGTATCAATCACAGTATCTGAGTATGAATTGGGTTCAGCCGATACTGTATGTGGTGGGGGTGGCAAAGGAAATTTGCATAAATTATTCCCCCCCGCCATTTTTTAATCACCCTAATTAATATGCAAATTTTTAACTAGCGTAATTAATATGCAATTTTTTAATTACTCTAATTAATACTCAAACATATTTTTTATTACCCTAATTAATATTCATACGTTTAATTACCATAAGTAACTAGAGTAATTGCGCATAAATCGACGTAACTAGAGTAATTGCGCATAATTAAATGTCATTAAAAAAAATTCCCACCGACCAACATGACAGTGATCGATGATAATGTCTTTGGGACAAAGGACCCCTAGATGGAGGGTCAAATTTATTGCACGATAGCAATCACCATTAAAAGACCCTTCTCCGAATCCCATTATACTAGGATAGTTATTACCCAGCAGGTGGTCTTTAAAGATGGACCCTTCTCCGAAAGTGATTTATGATAATGATGTACCGACAAAGGAGCCACCCCAACATTCCCAGACGTGGGGTTGTTTTTATTACCATGTCATTTTGTTAACAAAAGACCCTTGTCAGAATGATTTTATAGTGGGTTTGATTTACGACGCACCTGCGTTGCGGATTCACCCCAACATTCCCTGACGTGGGGTTATTAGGAGAAACCCCTTAGTGAGTCACAGGTCACTTGACTAAATGGTTTGACACTTTCCAACGTAAAAATTTGGTACGCTTTAGTGACCTGTCCCTAAAGGGTTATATGATAATCACTGAAGGAAATGAATCACTGAATTGTTAGGAAAGATCTTATCGAATATGTCTTAATTTTTCTAACACCTCCGAATTAATTAGACAAGGGTTTTTTTGTGTCTGCCCTGCGCTGCAGCTGCGTCACCCATGGGGAAAATTCCGCCTATAGCTTCTCAGACTTGCCCCCCGCGGATTTTTTTCCCAGATTTGTTCGCGGTTTTTTTTTCTGAGAATTTTTGATTGAAAAAAACAATTTCGCGGATTTTTCTTCCGCAAATTTTTATTGCGAATTGTTTTTGCAATTTATTTTGCGATTTTTATTTTTTTTTCAAATTTGTGTTCAAATTTTTTTCGAATTTTTTTGCGGACTTTGTTTTTTCGCAAAATATTTTCTTGAATTGATTTTTTACGAATTTTTTTATCAATATTTTTGCAACTTTTTTGCAAATTGTTTTTGCAAATTTATTTAGCAATTTTTTAAATTTTTCGTAAAATTGTTATTGTAAATTTTTTGTTTGCATTTCATTTTTGTTTGCCAATTTTTTTGCGAACTATTTTAGCGAATTTCCCCTATAGGGAAGAAGCTATTACCGTAGGTCTCATGGTAAGACTTAAGCCCGAGACCATGATAACTTTTTGTATTGAGGTCCCCAGATGCCAAAAATACTATTCGCTCAAATTTATATATATGTATATATATATCTATCTATATATATACATATATATATATATGTATATATATATATATATATATATATATATATATATATATGTGTCCGTTAACACGATAACTTGAGTAAAAAACGTCCGATTTTGATGAAATTTGGCTCAAATGTGTAAAATGACATTCATGACTTTAAGTTCGAAAACCAGAAAACTCGGACCATGGGAAGGGGGGTTTATGGGGGTTTTAAATTTTCCAAAAATCAGTTTTTTGCATTTTTCACACTACAATTTTTTAAAAACTTAATTTTGGTTTTAACCATGTTATAGAGCTTAAAAAAACAAATAATTTAGTATCTTGAATTATTAATCTAGGTTAAGTGGTTGCGGAGAAAATCGAAAAAAACCTGCTCATAAAATCTCCCATGTTAATCTTATGTGAAAAAGGTTTTTGGCTTTTCTTCAGTTTATTTTAATGTAAACTTCACATTTGTTTTTACCAATCTGTTCAGTTCCACAAAACAATCATTTTGGTGTTTAAATTGTGTTTCTACATCCAACCGTTGCAGAGATATTCAAAGTGCTAAACACAGTACGTTGTCCAATGTTATCCTTATGGAGAATAAATAAAATTTGATATCTCGATTATTTATGAATGTATGTTGATGAAACTTGGTATGTGGCTTCACGTAGTACTGGTATATTGATATTTGCACAAAAATTTGATTTTTTGTTGATTATTTCCGTAGCAGCAAACCTGCGTACTCAGCCCCCATGTTATTCTTATGGAGAATAAGTAAAATGCAATGACTCCCTTAATTATGAACATAAATTAATAAAACTTAGTATGTAGCTTCACTTGGTTAAGTTATATTTGATAATTATATAAAACCCCATTTTTCTGTTCCTTGTTGCAGCAAATCTGCTTTCTCAGCCCCCATGTTATTCTTATGGAGAATAACTAGAATGTTATATAGCACTTATTTATGATTGAATATTGTTGAAACTTAGTATGTGGCTTCGCCTAGTTAAATTTTATTTATATTTGCATAAAAACCAATTTTGTCTGTTCCTTGTTTCAGCAAACCTACGTACTCATTACCAATGTTATTCTTATAGAGAATAATTAAAATCGCTTATGTGTGAATATATTTTTATGAAACTTGGTTTTCGGCTTTATGTGGTATTAAGACATATATTATGCATTGGAAATTCGCTGAGTACGCAGGTTTGCTGCGACGGGGTATTTACTTTTTATTTTAGACCCTTCCCCCCGTTAACGAAAATTTTTGGCAAAACTATACCGAATATACGAGGGAGCGAAACTCTCCCTCTAACCCATAATGAGAAACAAACAAAAACGACGAAATACGACTGGCAATATTCTCTATTTCTATGCACAAACCTAACTTAACAGAGCATAACATAACCTAAGGATGAGATACAACTGACTACGCGTCCTATTTCTATGCACAAACCTAAATTGGCACTGTATATTGTAACCTTACGATGAGATATGTCTCACCATGTTTCCCATTTCTAACTGGAAACAGTCTTACTTAACAGATCATGACTCAACCTAACGACGAGATACGACTGGTGATACTTCATATTTCTAATGAGCCACTCCAACATTCCCAGACATGGGGTTGTTTTTATTGCTTTGTAATTTCGTTAACAAAAGATCCTTGTCAGAATTCCTTTATAGTAGGATTGATTAACTACACACACCTGCGAGGGTTTTATTGTTCAGCGGAGGATCATTAAAAGATGATCCTTCTCCGAATTCCATTATAGTAGAGTAGTTATTACCCAGCAGGAGGTCTTTAACAATAGACCCTTCTCCGAATTAATTATACTTGGGTGGTGTTCGTGCCGACACATGCGCTGCAGCTGCGCCAGCCCATGGGGAACGCTCCGCCTAGAGCTTCACAAACCACAACCCTCAATATGTGTTATTAACATTCTCAGACTGAGGGTGGTTTTTCTATAACACCTACGCACCGACAAAGGATTCAAGCCCCAAAATTAGGGGTGAGTGAATCACGCGCCCTATTTGTGGAACACCCACGATCTCATTCTTGTTCTATACTTCACAGTGTGTGTGTGTGTGTGTGTGTGTTGTGTGTGTGTGTGTGTGTGTGTGTGTGTGTGTGTGTGTGTGTGTGTGTGTGTGTTTGTGTGTGTGTGTTTGTGTGTGTGTGTTTGTGTGTGTGTGTGTGTGTGTGTGTGTGTGTGTGTTTGTGTATGTGGTTGTGTAATAGGGTTGTTGTGCTTCCGTGTGTGCTGTACTGACAGTGGTCCTTGCGCTTTTTGACATAACCTATAAAATGTTCGATTTAACTTCCCATATATTTAATGATCTACCTTTGTCTGTAGTGTTTGACAACAGTAACAACCCCTGGTTCAAAGCTAAGGAGGTGGCTCAAATCTTGGTCTACGCTAACCCTAAAGAAGCAGTCAGAGACCATGTTAGGGAAAATATCGCAAAACTATACTGGAAGTACGGGGAGTGAAACTCTCCCCTTAACCCATAATGAGAAACATGCAATCTTTCTTAACGAGCCTGGATTATATACATTACTTATGAAATCTAAAATACCCATTGGTGAGAAGTTTCAAGATTGGTTCTTTAAAGAAGTTTTACCATCCCTTAGAAAACACGGGGAGTATAAACTCAGAACTGAGAACCAACAGTTACTACACGCTTTAAATCAATCGTTAGAATCCAAAATTCAAATGATAAAAGTAGCAGTGTTGCCTGGAGATTCAAATCTGAAACTTGTATTTTGTGTGGTGATTAAGGAAACCCTTCTAGAGAAGTACGGAGTTTGCGAATACAAATGCATTCGAACACAAAAAAGAAATTTCAAACAAACCTTGGATTAAGCAAAGGAAGAAGGATTTGAAATGTGGTACCTTAGAGACAATTTTCCAGACAGTATAAATATTGTAAATAAAGCTAAGAAAGTAATGAAGAGTTACGGAATGCACATTGACTGCAGATACAACAACATCCTAACCTCTCACAATTTCGTTAATATAGTTGAGCATAACTTGGACAATTCATAAGTGTACATTTCGACTCGTTCCAGAACCATCGACGATAGCCTGCCAGTAACAGTCGGTAAGTACTCCAAAATGAACAGTGTGGTTAACGCAAGAAAAGTAATCACCATATCAATGAATAAAATACGTTACAAACGCATTAACATCCGAGAAAATCTAGCAATCACGTTAGTGTTAGATAGAGCGAGATGTGTTTGAGAGTGAATATCATATGAAACAACATATTTATGAAGAAAACAAAGATAGTGAAAATTATGTTAAACAATATAACTATGAAGAAAACAAAAAAGACTGTTAAATTTAATGAGAAGTTAAATATACATTACACTTACGAACTGGTCGAGGACGTACAACAATTAACGTGTGCTCAAATTGCGATAGGTGAAATGAGATTCCGTAGGGCATTGGAACTGATGTTGGAAGAAAAAATGAAACATCTAGTCTGTTGCGACAAGATGAGTCACTCGAGTGCGCACAGTTCACTCCAAGGGTGAGCAGACCCAACACCAGTCAGTAGCACTGTAGAAGACGCACGTTACAGACATGAAATCTTACGTTTCCGCGGACGACTATATCAAATCATTTATTGATAAGATTGAGGTTATAAACAATAATGCTAGTGATAATTCATTGAAAATACCACCGCAACAGACGTCATCAGTAAAACCATCAACTGTCAGCAAGAAGCGAAAGAGACCAAGTTCCATCGAATTGGAAACTAAGAAACCAGAACAATCAGATGATTGCCCCATAGTGTATGGCTGGAGGATGGTAATACATTTTTTGTTCAAAACCCAGGAAACAAAGGACAAATATTATTACAAGTGGAATCATACGATAGTAAAGATGTGGAGTACATGTGTGTATTATTTTTGGACAAAGATGGTGAAATGCACGCAAGTGTTAAACAATTAGTTAATAACGTGGAAAATATCTGGATTGGTAAATCATCAGGACTACCGAAAATTACAGGATTAACCCAAACTGTTACACAACGCAGTACAGTTTCACAATCATCGCCGAAGAAGAGAGCAGTCCGTAAGAAACGAGCTGCATCATCACTCATTTAGAGCAGCTACCCACACTAATGGATGTCATCATCACAACATTAGTGTGTTTTTCATCACTAACATTTTGTTTCATCAAGGACGTGGACAGAGAAACATCTCATTGAATGCACATTACATTGTGTGTTTTATGAATCCTAGAGATAGAGTGCAGATTAAGTACTTGGCCAGGCAAATATATCCAGACAGTCCGACATTCATCGCGTAAGCTACGAGGTCCTGAACAACACCGACATCGAGCGCTACAACAGCGGGTTTGGATAACGCATCCGCTTGGTGAAACACAAGGGCTTCCAATATTAGATTCAAACCATTGGAGTTTATGTAAATATGAAAAGCAAGACTTGAAGATTATGTAAATACCTTTGTAAATTATTTTTCGTAGTCAATACGTATAGCCACGTTAAGAACATAACCACTGTGTTAATTATTACACTTAAACCCAAACAATCTCCTATAGTTGTAAGTTTAAAATTTAAGTGTGTGTGTGTGTGTGTGTGTGTGTGTGTGTGTGTGTGTGTGTGTGTGTGTGTGTGTGTGTGTGTGTGTTTGTGTGTTTGGTAATTGTGAGCTGTTTATTGTTTAGTTAAATTGTATTTATATCTTATTGTTTTTCATTAAATATGAGTCTGTGAACTAAATACTAAAAGAGGAGGATAGAAAAAAGAATATTTTTTATTCTAAGCACCCAACTAATTTATAAAAAAATTCAAAATTCGATTGGTATACAATGCTACAAAGACTCTTCTGATCAGGGCATCGTTGTGAGCAGTAGAAGTTTATCAAAGAGCTGAACAAAGCACAAACTCTTCATGCTGTAGTGGGTGTTGTAGTACAGGTATACAAGGCAGTATTGATTACAGACCAGAGTGTTGTCACTTTGAAGGCGATGCTCGTTCGTTGTACAGGTATCGACGAGCATTGCGTCTCAGGAATCTTTGGTAGATTTGTAGATGTGGAGGTTGTCTGTAGCTGTCAGAGAATTCATTATTCTTCATTCTTTGTTGAGGTAGAAAGCCACCCAGTGAGTTCCTTATTCACTGTGCGGAACAGTATTCACAATCATAGCAGTAGATGGTGAGATATAATGTGGTAATTGATCCGCAGCGTAGACTCCAACATTCTGTACAAGTTAGTTTGGACAGATACTTTTGTATCTCTGTGGTATTCAATCTCCTGTATCGATATCGACAGTAGCAGAAGTATTACCAGTAGTAAAACAGAAGCAGCAACTGGTATAATTTACATCATAATCATCATCGATGTTTGCACTTAGATGTAACCAACCACGTAATGTAACACAATTGGTTAGGGCACATCGTGTGTGAGCTGTCATGTGATGGCGAAACTGCACTGCGTTTGTTGATAGTAGATTGTTGATTGATGATAGTGACCCACAACCAATATCGTTGATATCAATGTCATTAGTGGTACAATGATCTGTGATGAAATTGAATCCGACATATTCTTTTTTCTCAGCACCTTTGACGTAGACGATTGGTCGTTTGGTTATACAAGATCGTAACTTTCTCTCTAGTACATGTTATCAGATATCACCTTGATCCCAATCCAATCCGTGACAGTGTTTTTTGAGCCAATAGCTTTCACGTAGTTTCTCTTGTGTGAGGAAATCTCGAGTAAACGGTGATTTGACGACGTGTTGCATTAACAGTGCACCACTGTGCACTTCCAAGACACACACTTCCTTCAGAATATAATCGTTATTGTTGTCCTTGAAACATTGCAAATCCAAAATAATGGGAGCTGCGACATTTTTACCTGGTACTCTGCGTAAACAATCCTTATTGTACGAGTGTTGGTTGCTGACTGATTATGTCCAACAAAGTCCACATTTGCATTACGATGACGATCAATTTCGATGACGTTGTCTAACTCTGCATATACCAAACAGTTGACAATCTCTGTGAGTGCAGGCATTCATTCTACCGCATCGATACCGATAGTAGCAACAGTAGGACTACTACTAGTAGTAGTAGTGATCATCGACACCTCGATCACTCTTCTTGTTTCAGTCACAATGTGCATTGTCTTGTACGTGATAAACTGGTACTAACAGCGATTTTCCTTACGTATGTATTTAATAACCAGATAGGACCTGTTCTGTTTGAAAGTACAGTAGTAACAACCCTAGGTTCAAAGGTAAAGAAGTTGCTCAAATTTTGAGCTGCATTAATCATGAAAAAGCACTTCCAGCGTATGTCAGTGAAAAATACAAGTCAACAGACTAAGAATCGAGAACCAACAGTCGTTGCAATCCTTCACAAAGTCTCTAAAAAATACCAAAAAACTAGATCAAATTAAATCCGAGTTTAAAACTACAAATTAAATATATTGCGTAAGGAAACCCGGAACATAATTCAAATGTTGTCGAAACAGACCTCTAAATTGGCAGTGTTGCCTGAATAACTTGACTTCGAGCCTTTATCGTATGTTAGTTCGTTAACAACATAACTTGTACATTAACGTGTCGATCACTTTTCTTGCTTTTGTCACGATTTGCATTACGGCGTACGTGACGATTGGTAATAACAGCGTTTGAAGTAAACTGTGCACATTTGTTGTGATACGTCTTGTCACAGCAGGTTAGATTTATCATGTTCTCATTCTATATCAATTACTTCTGTAGGCGTAATTTTACTTCATCTGTTGTGATTTAAGTCCACGTTAACTGTTGTACATCCTCACACGGTTCGTAAGTGTAATGAGTATTTAGTTTGGCATTAAACTTCTCGTATGTTAATACGTTAAAACGTAGTTTGTTCATTGATGCATCGATCCCTATTCTTGTTTCAGTCTCAATATGCATTATGGTGTACGTGACGGTTGGTAATTACAACGCTTGAAATAAACTGCGCTCATGTGTTGTGATACTTCTTGTCACAGCAGGTTAGATTTATCATGTTCTCATTCAACATCAATTGCAATTGTAGGTGTAATCTCATTTCATCTGTTGTGATTTAAGTCAACGTGGGAATATTGCCTCGTTAACTGTAGCACATACTCACGCAGTTTGTAAGTGTAATGAGTATTTAGTTTTGCATTAAACTTCTCGTATGACAATTCCAATGCCCCTAATTAAAAAGAAAATGTTATATTGCGCGCGCCGACATTATGGTACAGATTTCATTATATTCATTAACAAACCTAAATTAACAGAGCATGACTTAACCTAACGATGAGATACAACTGACAATATTTCCTATTTCTATGCACAAACCTAACATAACAGAGCAAAACATAACCTAAGGATGAGAGACAACTGAATATGTTTCCTATTTCTTTGCACGGACCTAACTTTACACTATATTTCGCAACCTAACGATGAGATAAGTCTCTTCATGTTTCCTATTTATAACTGGAATCAGTCTTAATAAACCTAACTATACCTTTTGTAACTTAACACAACGTTAACGTGATGCTGCTAGCTTTCATTTTATTAGGTTGACATTACACAAGATTGGAACTTGTGTGATAGTGAAAACTCAAACTTCTTCAAACCTCGATTACTTGGAATTTTTATCGGTGCACAAAAATATTACAAGTGCGAACTGGTTATTAAATGCGTATGTTATAATGATAGTGACAATTCTCGAGGGAAAGGCAAACTTCTTCAAACACCGATTACTTTGGATTGTCATACGAGAAGTCTAATGCAAAACTAAATACTCATTACACTTTCGAACCGCGTGAGGATGTGCAACAGTTAACGTGGACTTAAATCACAACGGATGAAATGAGATTTCGCCTACAATTGTAATTGATGTTGAATGAGAAAATAAGCAATCTAACCTGCTGTGACAAGACGTATCACAGCACATGTGCGCAGTTTACTTCAAGCATTGTTATTACCAGTCGTCACATACACCATAATGCACATTGTGACTTAAGCAAGAAAGGTGATCGATTCGTCAATGTGCAAGTTACGTTATTAACGAACTAACATACAATAAAAGCTGAAGTCACTCAAATCACACCAGATGAAATGATACCACACATAACTTTTCAATTGATGTTAAATGTGAGAATAATACATCTAATCTGTTGTGACTAGACGCATCACAACACATGTGCGCAGTTTATTTCAAGCGTTGTTATTACCAGTCGTCACATACAACATAATGAACATTGTGACTTAAGCGAGAAAGGTGATCGATTCATAAATGTGCAAGTTACGTTGTTAACAAACTAACATACAATAAAGGCTGAAGTCACTCAAATCACACCAAATGAAATGATACCACACATAACTTTTCAATTGATGTTAAATGTGAGAATGATACATCTAACCTGTTGTGACTAGACGCATCACAACACATGTGTGCAGTTTATTTCTAGCGTTGTTAGTACCAACGGACACATACACCATAATGCATATTGAGACTGAAAAAAGTATAGGGATCGATGCATCAATGAACAAGCTACGTTTGAACGTAATAACATACGAAAGGTTGAATGACAAGCTAAATACTCATTACGCTTACGAACCGCGTGAGGATGCACAACAGTTAACCTGTTCCAAGGAAGTGTGTGTCTTGGAAGTGCTCAGCGGTACACTGTTAATGCATCATATCGTCAAATCACCGTTTACTCGAGATTTCCCCACACAAGAGAAACTACGTAAAAGCTATTGGCTCAAAAAACACTGTCACGGATTGGAATGGGATCAAGGAGATATCTGGTATCATGTACTAGAGAGAAAGTTACGATCTTGTATCACCAAACGACCGATCGTCTACGTCAAAGGAGCTGAGAAAAAAGAATATGTGTGAGGCAATGTCATCACAGATCATTGTACTACTAATGTCATTGGTATCAACTATATTGGTTGTGGGTCACTATCATCAATCAACAATCTACTATCAACAAACGCAGTGCGATGTCGCCATCACATTACAGCTCACACTCGATGTGCCCTAACCAATTATGTTACATTACGTGGTTGGTTACATATAAGTGCAAACATTGATGATGATTATGATGTAAATGATACCAGTTGCTGCTTCTGTTTTACTACAAGTACTACTTCTGCTACTGTCGGTTTCGATACAGCAGATTGAATACCACAGAGATACAAAACTACCCAAACTAACCTGTACAGAAGGTTAGAGTCTACGCTGTGGATCAATTACCATATTACAATATTTATTCCGTCTGGAACATTTTCTCTAAAGTACCACATTTCAAATCCTTCTTCCTTTGTTTTATTCAAGGCTTGTTTGAAATTTCTGTTTTGTGTTCGAATGCATTTGTATTCGCAAACTCCGTACTTCTCTAGAAGGGTTTCCTTAATCACTACACAAAATACATGTTTCAGATTTGAATCTTCAGGCAACACTGCTACTTTAGGTGTCTGTTCAGTCAAAGTTTGATTTATTGATTGTTTTTCTATTTCCATTTCCATATTCACTGCCTTTAACCATGTGGGACTGGTTACAAGCTGCTGATTGAATTTTATAATTTGAAGGTTGGATTCCAATGATGATTTAAAGTGTGTAGTAACTGTTTGTTCTCAGTTCTGAGTTTATACTCTCCGTGTTTTCTAATGGATGGTAAAACTTCTTCAAAGACCCAATCTTGAAACTTCTCAGCAATGGGCATTTTATATTTCATTAGTAATGAATATAATCCAGGCTCGTTAAGAAAAATTGCATGTTTCTCATTATGGGTTAGGGGGAGAGTTTCGCTCCCACATACTTCCGGTATAGTTTTGCGATATTTTTCTCTAACATGGTCTCTGACTGCTTCTTTAGGGTTAGCGTAGCCCAAGATTCGAGCCACCTCCTTAGCTTTGAACCAGGGGTTGTTACTGTTGTCAAACACCACAGTTAAAGGTTGATCATTAAATATATATGAAGTTAAATCGAACATTTTACAGGTTATGTAAAAAAGCGCAGGGACCACTGTCAGGAGAGCACAAACGGAAGCACAAAATCACTATTACACAACCACACACACACACACGGTGAAGTATAGAACAAGAATGAGATCGTGGGTGTTCCACAAATGGGGCGCGTGATTCACTCACCCCTATTTTTGGGGCTTGAATCCTTTGTCGGTGTGCAGGTTTTTTAGAAAAACCACCCTCAGTATGAGAATGTTAATAACAGATAATGATGGTTGTGGATTGTGAAGCTCTAGGCGGAGTGTTTCCCATGGGCTGGTTCAGCTGCAGCGCATGTGTCTGCACGAAAACCACCCAAGTCTAATTAATTCGGTGTAGGGTCTATAATTAAAGACCACCTGCTGTGTAATAACTACCCTACTATAATGGAATTCGGAGAAGGATCATTTTTTAATGACTCTCCGCTGGGCAATAAAACCCTCGCAGGTGTGTGTCGTTAATCAACCCTACTATAATGAATTTCTGACAATGGTCTTTTGTCAACGAAATGACATGGCAATAAAAACAACCCCATGTCTGGGAATGTTGGAGTGGCTCATTAGAAATACGAAATATTGCCAGTCGTATCTCATCGTTAGGTTAAGTCATGCTCTGTTAAGTAAGACTGTTTCCAGTTAGAAATGGGAAACATGGTGAGCTATATCAAGCCATGTCGTTAGGTTACGATATACAGTGTAAATTTAGGTTTGTGCATAGAAATATGACACGTAGTCAGTTGTATTTCATCGTTAGGTTATGTTATGCTCTGTTAAGTTAGGTTTGTGCACATAAATATGACGCGTAGTCAGTTGAATCTCATCGTTAGGTTATGTTATGCTCTCTTAAGTTAGGTTTGTGCATAGGAATAGGGAATATTGCCAGTCGTATCTCGTAGTTTATGTGTGTTTCTTGTTATAGGTTAGAGGGAGAGTTTCACTTCCCTTCACTCACTCGTACTTCCAGAATAGCTTTTTGATAAATTTTCGTTAACGGGGGGAAGGGTCTAAGAAAATATTAAAAATATTTCAAAAGAGCACAAATTTGCAAAAAAATGCAAAAAATGCACAGAAACAAAGTTTGCGAAAAAATTTAAAAATTTCAAAAAAATTTGCAAAAAATGTGCAAAAATATTTAAATAATTCGTAAAAAAATCGCAAAAAAATCCGCAAAAATTGCGAAAAAAACTCAAAAATAAAAAAACCCAACAAATCCGCGCAAAAAATTGGCGGAAAAGAATTCGTGAAAAACAAAAATGCGAAAAAAGTCGTGAAAAAAATCCGGTGAGGCAAGTCTGAGAAGCTATCGGCGTTACCCATGGGTTGATGCAGCTGCAGCGCAGGTGCTGACACAAAAAAACGCCCTTGTCTAATTTATTCGGAGATGGATCCTAATAACCCCACGTCTGGGAATGTTGGGGTGAATCCGCAACGCAGATGCGTCGTAAAGCAAACCTACTATAAAAGCATTCTGACAATGGCCTTTTGTTAACGAAATGACAAGGTCTAGCAATGTTGGGGTGGCTCCTTTGTTGGTATATCATTACCATAAATTACTGTCGGAGAAGGGTCCATCGTTAAAGACCACCTGCTGGGTAATAACTACCCCAGTTTAATGGAATTCGGAGAAGGGTCTTTTAATGGAGATTGCTATCGGACAATAAATTTGACCCTCTGTCTAGGGTTCCTTTGTCCCAAAGACATTATCATCGATCACTGTCATGTTGGCCGGGGGAGAATTTTTTATAACATTTAATTATGCATAATTACTCTAGTTACGTCGATTTATGCACAGTTACTTTAGTTACTTATGGTAATTAAACATATGAATATTAATTAGGGTAATTTAAAAAAAAATCTGGTTGAACATTAATTAGAGTAATTAAAAATTTGCATATTATTTAGGGTGATTAAAAAATAAAAATAAAATGGCATGGGGGAAATAAATTATGTGAATTTCCACCGCCACCCCTGGCACATACAGAATCGGCTAAACCCCCATACTAATGACTACTCTACTGAACTACCCAATTACCATTGTCTGTAAAAAATTGCATAACATCCAATGGACCATTCGCTAGACTGTTAAATAGTGCAGTTATCTAAATTAAATATATAAGTGCAGCACTCTTGAAACTAGCCATACTGTGTAAGGGATGTTGTACAAAATAAAGTTCGCGACTCTGCTAATAAGTGCTTATAACTGCTGCTTATAACCGCAAATAGCTGCACCTACATATTAACTACTGTTTATAAGTGCAATACAGTAAATACCATCTGCCAATATAATCTATTTTAGTGCTCACCACAACTATAGCCTAAATCATAAGTGTTCTATTTTCAGTTACTGTTAAGCCTACTATTTTTAGCCTATAACACCAAATGCAACCTACGTCAAGCAGCCTGCAGTAACAACTAGCTATTAATAAATTGCAAGAAGTGAAATATTTCAACCTCAATCCAAGCTTAATTTATGGTAATTCAACCTCAACTGTAATTTAAATTGATTATTAATCTTCCGACCATAGAAAAATGTAATCTAAATTACCTAAGCAAGGATGAACTCCAGTACGAGTTATTACCAAGAGGAACTGAACCAACTCATGACAACGTTGAAAATCATCGGAAACAACTAAGAACCATAATCAATACATCACTCAATGTTTCAAATATCGCTGGTAAGTTATTATTATGCGATGAATTTAAGGCAATTCAAAAAAAAAAACAGATTCATTAGAAATTCTAATGGATCGATCAGGTCAAAAACCTAGTAATCTACAAGTAACAAAAATAAAAGCTAAATTAACGTATCTACAGCTAAGGATTACAAACCTAACCTCATGTAAGCTAGACCCTAACTATGTTAAAATTCTTGACAAACAAAAAGCTAAGCTAAATGAACTACTAACTAAATTTGAGGAAACTAATTGTACAGTATCCTTGCAAGACCTAGAACAATTTGAAGAAGACTTCAATAAATCATTAGTTGATGATGATGACCAGGAATAATACATTTCATCTGATAACAAAATTGTTAAAAGGCATACATAACCAAAACGCCGACATTTTTGACCGATCAGGAATATATAAATTGACATGCAAGGAATGCCCAAAATATTAAGTTGGGCAATCTGGACGAAATTTTAAATATAGATATAAAGAGCATATTCAAGCTATAAAATAAAATAACCAAACTACACAAAAGTAAAAATTTGCTCAACATGTTTTAACTTCAGATCACAGTTTTGGTACACTGCAAGAAATTTTAGAAGTTTTGTCTATTGAAAAGAAATGTGACAAAATGAATGCCAAAGAAGAGCTACACATTTAAATGAATTATTCAGAAGACAAAACTAATATACTAAATATAATGCCGGAGCAACAAAAAAATCTAATCTTTGAAACAATAAAAATAAACGGTATCAGGGAACTGACACATACTTTCTCCCTTTTAGCCCAACTTTAATGAATAAATTACTTTTTATTTACTAAATGTAGAATACAAAGCATGGTCGAATGTACATAAAATCTTGTAAATAAGTTGTTTTCAAAAACATCCAAACAAATCCCTGTTTTGGAGGCACTACAGAATCCATTGCTACACACGTGATTTTAAGAGGGGAAATGCACCCTATTCCCCCCAGGGTTATTAAGGGGCAAAATATTTCAAATTTCCTCTCTTGGTCATTGCTAACTGGACAAGCATATCAAGTTTGAATGAAATTGATCTGTAAATAAGAGAGAAATCGTAATTTTTGTATTCCCAATAAGAATAACATTGAACAACGTACTGCGTTTACCACAAAATGAAACTTTCAAGTTTCTCCGCAACCAGCAATCTTAGAATAGTAATTCACAATACTAAGTTATTTAGTTCTGTGAGCTCTTTTTAATGGCGAATAGTAATATTTTTTATTTATGTTTTTTTAATGAAAAATCCAAAAAACTGAATTTTGGATGTTTTAAGTCTTGTAATTTCTGAACCCGAATTTTTACAGACAGTTGGGTGGTGTCCTTTTGATTGAAAAGTAAAGTTTTACAAACGACTAAATTTTAATCAAAATCGTTAGAGCCGTTTTTGGGAAATTTTGATTTTTCATGTTTTTTTGCAGTTTTTGGGGGATAATTACCCTTAAAATCAAAAATTCAAAAAAATGAAAAAACGCCTGGAGATATCGTGGATTAGTACCTACGTACCAAATTTCATCAGTCGGCCCATTGGTTAGGGCTCGAGCTCTATACACATTCACACACACACACACACACACACACACACACACACACACACACACACACACACACACACACACAGACAGACATCACGTAAAAACCACTTTTTCGGGTTCATGGAGCACTAAAACAAATATTTCCACTAACAACTCAAATTTGAAAATTTTGACGAAAATAATACTTTCTCCATATACTATGTATAGGGAGGGGAAGAAAGAATCAAAAGTAATTTATCATATTTTGATAGATAATTTAGCATATACTAAACAAATTATCATACTGTTTTGTTTATTTACAGATTATTTAATTTTAAGTTTAAGGTTATTAGTTGCACTGTGACTATGAGGTAAACCTCGAAACACGTGTCAGTGAATAAAAAAATAATTTTGAAGGGTACCCTGGTAATTTTCTTTAAAAAATAATATGTATAGTAATATGTATATATATATATATAGTTTCGAATGAGTGGTTTTTTGGGGTCTGGGTACCTCAAAACGAAAAGTTATCATGGTCCCTGGCCTAGGTCTTACCATGCCGACTACGGTAATAGCTTCTTCCCTATAGGGGAAATTCGCTAAAACAAACACAACTTTGTAACAGGTGTTACGATCGTTTCGATACTACAATGACACAATACATATTTGCCCGAAATGGTGTCGATAAAAGTTAAAAACATACGCAACACAAACAATGTTGACTAGTACCACGAAACGCGTGAGTGACAATAAAATCCTGCAAGCAAGGATTTGAATAAAATGTTACTTATTGTTCCAAGGAATAGTATTGGATAACGAACTGCGTTTAGCACTTTCAATATTTCACTAACCAATTGACGTAGAGCATTGATTAAAAATACTAAATTATTTGATACATTAACCTAAATTAAATTGTGAGATATAAACTTTTACTAAGCAAATTCTATCTAAAAGATATTTAAACGAACATTGGGATACATTTGGGATACAAAATATCCAGCAAACCCCTCTTGGGTTGGTGCGATTTGTCTAAGTTTTGAATGTGTTCATATAACAAGAACTAAACCATTACATCATCAAATTAATAAAATTACATGAAAATTTAATTAGGATTGGATTTGTTTGCAATCGTTGTCGTGTTAACGGACGCATATATCCTCAACACCGTGCAAATAAAAAAGCAAAACGAAATTTGTAAACGGATCATTCAAAATACTCGTATAACGAGAAATAAGTAATTCATATATGCTGATCCACTACGTTTATCAACAGTTTGGTAAACAACATTTAATTTTGTTTAATCTTTCTTTATTATGATTTAAGAGTGGTTAGGAGGATGACTGTGCTCATGCTATAAGAAGTGGAATATGCAAATCAAAATCAAAAATATACACAAAGATACTATGTTTAATTTGCACTATGTTTATATATTTTTAACAAATGGTGTTTTTTTTTGCATCTAGAGGCCTCAAAAGAAAATTTATCATGGTCTGTGGCTAAGTTCTTACCGTGCCATGGCGATCGTTTCTTTCCTATATGGGAAATTTCTGTAATAACCTAAACAATGTTGTACTTTACTAAACTTTTTACGATTTACCTTGGTTAAAGTCGATTTAAGTATGCGATGAAATCACATTGGTGTGTAAAAACTTGTCACCATTTAATGGAATCAACTCAAAGAAGTCGTTAAGAAATAAGTGCTTTTTATTATGATAATAGACTAACGTGGCCAGATGGTGAAGGATGGATACGTTTTTATAATATTTGAGCTATAGTAAATAAATAAATTGGCAATTTTTTCTTCAGCTGTAGCGTAATGCCAATTGAAAGATCAAAGATTTTAGAATGGGAACAATTCTAACACACGTTTTGAGCATTAAGTTTTGCATTCAAGAATATAATTTTGTATGAGTCATATTGAATCACTTTTGGCATTATGTTCTTAGTAAATAAATAAATTTAAATGTTTTTTTACCCGCAATGACAAGCAAAACATGATAATAATAATTAAACCAAGAATAATTTACATTCCGATCTAAAACTTCAATGTATGTTGAATTCTGAATTCTCTAAATGATGCAAATATACTTATATAAAGTAAATTTTGATTGAATGGCTAATAATTACAGTAAACTTTGTAGCAAAGCGTAGGCTACAATATTTACAATTTATTGTATCATAGAATTTACTTGGTTTCAGTCTAGTTATATTGCAATTATACTGTTCAACCCCTAAAACTAAATAATTTAAATTAGTTAAACAACAAAAAGGTAACCTAAAGTGTTTTCCTTTTAGTTACATCACAGACAAGGAATTTTAAATGCAGATTTGTTTTTCAGTGGTTACATAAAGTATTGTAACAAATTAAAAGGACAACTGGCAAATGCTTTTAGGGCAATTACACGTCGGTAAACAATGGCTCCAGGGAAGATTGGTTCCATCTGGCCAATTTGGTGTTTGTCATGGTTTGCGCTATTTATTTCCGTAATGTGACATTTATCTTCATCGTTTTTACAGTAATGTATGCCTGATATAGGGACTACGTAAAAATACGTAAAATTTACTAAACCCACTTTTTACTTAAATCATTGGCTTAAGACAAGATATCATGTAAGCTGTAAGTATATTTGGAAGCTTTTCCTAATAATGATTTAATAAATTAAATTAAAAGTGTACAAGAAGTGAAGAAAAACCTAAAGAGGAAAGTAATGGCAAATGGTTCTGAACCATTTAATAAATAATAGAATAATGTATTATTCTATAGAATATTGTAATATAACATATTTTAAACCGTTAATCTTAACTAATGGTATTATAATTTTAGATCTCAAAAAAACTAAGTTATAAAATATATAATACAAATTTTATTCTGTAAACATTACCACACTGAAGGTTGGTATTAAGTGCATTAATGCGTAGTAATTGAGTAGAGGCACGTTTTTATATTATAATTACATGTGAAGTAGTTGTGAATTTTGACGTCTTCCATTTTTTATATCATACATACTGAAAGGGATTTGCGAGGATGGGAAAGGAGGGTCAGGGGAAGATATCCACATAGGAGGTGGAGAGGCTGTGTGTGTGTAGGATTACTCCAATACTTATTCACCTCTTGGGCTCCACGGTTGGACAAGCCCCCTAGATGACTTGTCAGCCAAGAAGTCCTCCAGGCCATCTTCCAGAATCGTTTGTAGAAATTCCCCCAGATTGGTACACTTCCTTAGTTCTGTGGATAATTCTTCCTTGGGAATCCTTGCGTGCACACAGACAAGCACGATAAACTATTCCAAATAAGGGCTGAGACTTAACAGAGGTGTCCAGGCTCAAGTTTCAGTGGAACCAGCCCCGAGAAGCAAGGACGTATCGAGGTGAGAGGGAAGCCGATCACATTGGGTAGCCAGACGAAGAAAATAAATAACCAAGTAATTCAACCTATGATAAAGGAGTTTTGGGGTTTGTATTAGAGTAAATAGTAGATAATTTAGAAAAAAATATATAGATTATTACTACTTTTCCTAAGCTAAGTAACTGTATCTAAATGTTGAAACCAAGTTACCTGGAATTCTAGAACTTTTCAATGTTTTTGTTACTTGCCTTACAGCCATTTGAACACGCTCTTAATAATAACATAAAATATATACTGTCGTATACATTGCCCCTACGTCGAGGGTCATAATATGAATCACAATATGTCATAACATATCCTTAGAAACAGTGAATTATGAATACGTTTACGTGGTGACTGATGTCGATAGAGGATAGTCAAATACATGTTGCTGGAATAAAACTAGCAATGTAACCAAACGGATTAGTTTAAGTGTAAATTCAAATGAAAGAATTACTGATGATTTGTTTATTCAGAACAGTACTGAACAATGAGGCGAACAAATATAACGATTAAATGCATATAGTCTGCATTGTAAACATTAAATAAGCGACTCACGTCACTTGAATCACAAAGCAAAACCAAACTTTTTGATCTCTTTTGTCTATCAATATTTTAACGTGTCATTTTTTAACGTTTTGATAGGGAACGGTCCAAACCCTGGTCTTGTTACTATCTAAGGTCAACCTGTTCTTAAAAAGCATAATTAATTAATAGCCAATGACAAATGGCAGCTGGGTTCAGTTTGGAACCTTCTCAACATTTTGCGATTTTGTTCAGGATCGATTTGGCGAACCTCGGGTATATAGAGAAATAATTACCATTGCATTTGTGTGACTAAACGTTGTATACACTTGTTAAAATAATACCAAGTTTTAGTATTTGATTGTTTTTAATTGAACAAGAAATTGATTAAATATACAACATGATCGTATCACTTAGTTCACAAGGACTGGAATTTGTTAACGATAGTCATATATATGTTTCTTCAGCACAATATAAAAGTACGAGTTCAAAGACAAATACCCCCGTAGCAGCAAACCTGCGTACTCAGCGAATTTCCAATGCATATATATGTATCTTAATACTACATAAAGCCACATACCAAGTTTCATCAATATACATTCATAAATAAACGATTTATGACATTCTAATTTTTCTCCATAAGAATAACATGGCGGCTGAGTATGCAGGTTTGCTGAAGCAAGAAACACAAAAAATGGGGTTTCACACAAATATCAATATAACTCATGTAGGTAAAGCCACATACCAAATTTCATTAATTTATTTTCATAATGAAGGCAGATAACACGTTACTTATTCTCCATAAGAATAACATGGGGCTGAGTACGCAGGTTTGCTGCTACGGGAGCATTTGGTAAAAAATTGTTTTTTGAGCAAATATCAATGGTTCACAACCAGATGAAGCCGTATACCAAGTTTCGTCAGTATACGTTCATAAATAAGCGAGATATAAAATTTTTCTTTTCCTCCATAAGAATAACATTAGACAACGTACTGTGTTTAGCACTTTCAATATCTCGGTAACCAATTGACGTAGAGAAATGATCAAAATACCAAATTGTGTGTTTTTTTAAGCTGAATCCAATGGAAAAAACTAAAGTTTGACTATTTCCAAAATTATATGTAAAAAATTCAAAAAACCCTTTTTTGGGGTACAAAACCCCTCCAAAATACCCCTTCGGGTAGAGCGATCTGGCTGGTTTTCGAACTTAAAGTCATAAATGTTGCTTTACACGTTTATACCAAATTTCATCAAAATCGGATAAATTTTACGAGAGTTATCGTGCTCACGGACACACACACACACACACATATATATATATATATATATATATATATATATACCCCCGTAGCAGCAAACCTGCGTACTCAGCGAATTTCCAATGCATATATATGTATCTTTATACCACATAAAGCCACATACCAAGTTTCATCAATATACATTCATAAATAAACGATTTGTGACATTTTAATTATTCTCCATAAGAATAACATGGCGGTTGAGTATGCAGGTTTGCTGAAGGAAGGAAAACAAAAAATGGGGTTTTATACAAACATCAATATAACTCATTTAGGTAAAGCCACATACCAAATTTCATTAATTTATTTTCATAATTAAGGGAGATAACACGTTACTTATTCTCCATAAGAATAACATGGGGCTTGAGTACGCAGGTTTGCTGCTACGAGAGCCTTTGGCAAAAAATTGTTTTTTTGAGCAAATATCAATGGTCCACAACCAGATGAAGCCGTATACCAAGTTTTGTCAGTATACGTTCATAAATAAGCGAGATATAAAATTCTTCTTTTCCTCCATAAGAATAACATTAGACAACGTACTGTGTTTAGCACTTTCAATATCTCGGTAACCAATTGACGTAGAGAAATGATCAAAATACCAAATTGTGTGTTTTTTTAAGTTGAGTCCAATGATAAAAACTAAAATTTGACTATTTCCAAAATTATATGTAAAAAAATCAAAAAACCCATTTTTGGGGTACAAAACCCCCCCAAAATACCCCTTCGGATAAAGCGATCTGGCTGGTTTTCGAAATTAAAGTCATAAATGTTGCTTTACACGTTCATACCAAATTTCATCAAAATCGGATAATTTTTACGAGAGTTATCGTGCTCACGGACACACACACACACATATATATATATATATATATATATATATATACAGTTTCGAACGAATGGTGTTTTTGGGGTCTGGGGACCTCAAAACGAAAAGTTATCATGGTCCCGGGCCTAGGTCTTACCATGCCGACTACGGTAATAGCTTCTTCCCTATAGGGGAAATTCGCTAAAATTGCCCTGCCATTTATTAGTATTAAATTAATGTTACTCTTTAAAACTGTTTAAGTTTATAATTGAAAATTAAACTGCCATAAGACAACTATTGAGTTGTAATATTTTAATAATTCATTTAAAGAAATCACAAAAAAATTCCCCCGTCGTCTCAGGAAACCTGCTAATTTATAATGCATATTTATGTAGTTCACTACTACATGAAGCCACAAACACCATTTTATAGTTGGAGGTTTTAAAATATACGTTTTAAATATAAGGATAGATAAAAAAGCAATGTATAATATATAATTTTGTTTAATAAGAATAACCGTGGACAACGTACTATGTTTACTACTTTCAGTATCTACGTAACCAACTGATAAAGAGTACTAGTCAAAAATACAAAAAATGTGTTTATTAAACTAAGTCCAACGGTGCAAAATTGCATAGTTTTCTACATTTGACACTAAAAAGTATATATATATATATATATATTTTATTTTTGGTTTTACTGTATTACAAAATAAGAAAATAAAATTTATTTAACAAAAATATAGAACGAGTGAATAGACTTAGCTCACTAAGAGCAGAAGGGTTTAAATGCATAGGTGATAAGACAATGCGCAAAAATTAAAGGCTCATAAACATAAGCCCATCTTAAAATTAAGGGTGCGGCCTACCCCAGATTGAAGATGTTGTTTAGCGCCGCGCTGCCAGCAAGCAGGACCCTGCATATTTACACTTGAAGACCTTTTTGTTCTCCTCAATCGCAATGTTATTTTACAGTTTTCTGCCAAACTATTTGTAGTTTCACACTTTTCAGATTCCAATCTAGGTATTGTACGGTTCCATTGACCCAAAATAATTTTTTTCCTCACGTTAGGAAGCTTTAGAAAAACGCTTAATTTTAAAACTTTACTAATGGCCTACCACTTATTTTGAAATAAAATCACGATTTTTAAATCGTCTGATACATAGATAAACATTTAGTGAATTAAATAACAACAAATTATTTGTAATTGGTTAACACTTGAGCATACAATGTGGGAGATGCAAAACCCTTATTTTAGCGTGCGGAAGGCAGGCAGGGAGCACCCTTAAGTCCTAGTGACGAAAATACATATTTGTTTATCCTCTGAGTTTTATAAAAATAATCCTATTTCGTAATCGTAAAATAAAATTATGAAAATGCATTTATTTGAGCTACTACAACAACTTTTCAATTACGATGCATCGTCCCCTAGCGCCGTGTATTTTTGATACGTTGTCTTGTCAAGACTCATAGAAGACTACATCTTACATAAACATGGATTTTGGTAGAATAGTAGATTTTATTGAGCGGGTAAAAACAATTGGAGCTACATGAAAACTAAAATATGATGTTGGCAGCCTCATTTTGTCTTACTTTGCCCGTCCACATAGACTATAATATATCTGTGGGAGGAACGTATCCAGCTAAGCAAGGGGTGAGCCGTTACAGTACGAGCTTTACAGTACTGATATTGCTGAATTTACATGCCAGGACTGGGATTCGAACTCACGAAAAGGCCACTACCATGGTTCTGGAGTTTGTCGCCTTGACCACTACGCCATCGA
The DNA here is from genome assembly GCA_963675035.1 of Allygus modestus. Lineage (NCBI taxonomy): Eukaryota > Metazoa > Arthropoda > Insecta > Hemiptera > Cicadellidae > Allygus > Allygus modestus. The sequence continues at coordinate 243,756,305 of OY776111.1, read as the reverse complement.
CTCACAATATCCTACGCCAGTTGTACTAATGAATATAATTATTTAAGCTAATTAACCCATAACGTCTTTTTTTGATACCCAGTTCATTGGCTGTTGAATTATGGACACCAATTTCTATCCCTCTTCATTATATATATGTGTTCAAAGCTTTTTCTTTGATTTTTTTTAGCGAATTTTCCCTATAGGGAAGAAGCTATTACTGTAGCCGGCAATATTTCTTTGTAGTGTTTTTGATGTCCCCAGACCCGAAAAACACTGTTAGTTCGAAACTGTATATATATCTATAGATCTAGATATATATATGTGTCCGTGGGTGCAATATCCCTCGTAAAAATAAGACAACAAATTTTGTGTTTTGATCATTGCTCTACGTTAATTGGTTACCGAGATATTGAAAGTGCTAAACACAGTACGTTGTCCAATGTTATTCTTATGGGGAATAAGAAAAATTGTATTTCTTGCTTATTTATCAACCTATGCTGACGAAACTTGAAATAATGCTTCATACCGTTGTGGTCTATTGGTATTTGCACGAAAAACGATTTTTTGCTGATATTTCCTGTTGCAGCAAACCTGCGTACTCAGCCCCCATGTTATTCTTATGGAGAATAAGTAAAATGGAAATAAAAACCGACTTGAATGGCAACCCTCATAATGGAAATAAAAAACTTCTTGAATGGCAACTCAAACTATTTTTTCGATAGGCGAGAGTATGGAATATTGGGGAACTCTGCGCGCTCCCCCCCGATCTTAATGACCCCCCCACCGATTTGATATTTTTGCCCCGCCAGATTTTTTATTTTTATTTTATGTCCCCCCCGATTTTTATTTTTACCCCCCCCCCCCCCGATGTTATATTTATGCCCCCTTCCCGATATTTTTTATTTTGTTTGTACTTGAGTTCTTTTATTTCTAAAAGCGAATCCAAAGTGTTATGTGTACCGATTTGGAGTCGCAAACCATACGCCGTTTACTACCCGACAGAGATCCTCGACTTTGATTTAATTGTACATTAAACGTGTAAAATGTAATTTTAATATCGTAAAATAATGTGGATTGTTATTTGCTTTAGTTAATCTACCATTTATATACAACCCGTACGAAGGACGGGTACACATCTAGTTATGAACATAAATTAATAAAACCTGGTGTGAAGCTTCACCTAGTACAGTTATAAAAATTACGCCATAAAAACCCATTTATTGTGTTCCTTGTTTCAGCAAACCTGCATACTCAGCCGCCATGTTATCCTTATGGAGAAAAAGTAAAATGTCCTAAATCGTTTATTTATGAATATATATTGATGAAACTTGGTATGTGGCTTTATGTGGTATTACGATACATGTATATGTAGGCTTGCTGCTACGGGGGTATTTCGCAGTGTGAAGTTATACAACTATACCCTACGGAAAATAAGAACTACTCTTTAGCTATTGATTTGAATAGTGTCAGGCTGAAATAAAAATAATGATTTAAATGGCCTACGCCATTAATACTACTACGATTACCCCTGCAGACTGAAAGTAATAAAGGCTACTACTACAAGTCCTTCTACCCACACATTCTTTAATCGAGTGGTGGAAATTCAAAGTTTAATCTGAGTTTAAACCTTACCATCATCTAGGCCACCTCCAGGTTTATTAGAAAACTAAAAAACATACTGTGTGTTTACATGATTTATTTATAGAGACGCTAATTAAAAAGTTGCTAGTACGCTAGTATTAAGTCGTAATCCTTCGGCTCTAGAGCCGACTTGGTATTTATGTGCTCTTGACCTGTTAATTAAATTCGTAATGTGAAGACAAAAGTATTATCCAAGGCACAGTACAATATTGGTTTACATAAGTGTCACGTATATGCTCTCTGCCTCTCTCTTGCTCACTGAAGAAGCTTTCAGGATAGCCCTATTTAAATTTATTAAAAAATTTACCCTTATCCTGAATCTTAGCTCTATTT